>CM031240.1:625481188-626144759 GCA_018340775.1 Taxus wallichiana var. yunnanensis
GTGGTATTTAAGATGATTGCAACCTCCACTCATCTTCATCCCACAATAGTTGCATATTACAAAATTATTCTCTACCGAGTTCACAATGCTTCCAGGAAGGGTCATTAGACTTAGGCTTGTTAAGTGTAGTTGAGCCTAAACCGGATGCCATTCTTGCAAATGTAAACAATAGAAAGTAGAAACCCTATAAAAACCAAAAAAAAAAGGTTTTAGATGGAAACCCTAGCTGTTAATAAATGGAAGAAGCAAAATATTTTCATTTAAGCACTTGAATATGGAATTTTGAAAAGAAGAAACTAAAAACTAGAGTTTAGAAACTTAGAAAAATGGAAAATCCCTACCTATATGCTCTGAAATTTAATCTTTGTTTCAGTTTCAAACTTGTTTTTTTGCCAAGTTACAAGTTTGTTTCTTGTTATATGTTGATGATTTCTTCAAACACTCAAAAGCCTAGCTCCAAACAATCACATTCACTTGACAAGTTGACTATATAATGCAAGGCAGACCCTGTACTTGTATAATGCTCAAATGTTGAAAACTATGGCTCCATTCTTTGTTTCTAAACTTGTTGAGTTGCTGAAAACCCTAGTTCTAATAAATGATTCAATCACATTAACTTGACTATATAATGTATTCATTGTATTTGTGAAGCAAAATCAAAAATTGCATGCGCAAGTGTAAGAATGAAGTTTTTTTAATTGGGCATTATATACATTCCCAACCGAAATGACAGAAACTCGGCAAGTTTCACCGAGTAATGACAAAATTACTCGAAGAAACTCACCGAGTTTTCTCTCCCGACTCGGCTCGGCAAGTTTTGCACGATTTTTCGTCTCGAGATGCCTCGTAAGAACTCGAAGTTATCAACGAGCTTCACCAAGTTTTTGAACAAAGATAAGAATAATGTAATAGACAAAATATGCTACTCTAAAACAGTCTATATACAAGATACATTAATCATAATCAATCAAACCAAATGTAAAGGAAAAGGAAAGGTTAGGGACACTTACCTTTTGGAGACACCATTGGCACATTAACCATCCCCGTGGGTAGTACCACCATATGAGAGTTATGAGTGGATCAAAAGAGGGATAGCTGGAAGACCTAAAAGACTTGGCAAACTTTGTTGGTGCAGCTCCTATTCTTGTGGCTCCTAATAACCCAATGCTCCAAAGTAAACTCTCAAGTATAAGCTCCTCTAAACCTTTATAACTTTAAGACCTTTAAGAGCAGCTTTGCAAGAGAAAGCGAACCAATATGTGATGATGCGATGATTGAAAAATGACCAAAGACACCTATTTATGGGGGATCATAACCTGAAGTCACTCTTTTAGCCGAGGCATCAATAGTCAGCTAGTTGAAATTCATGCTAGACAGTATCAACTACGGTCAATGTCATCGTCTAGCAATTGTCGGCATGATAGTCCTAAGGGGAAAAGGAGGTGGAGGTGGAGCAGACACTTAGGAGAAGATCTAAAGATGATCTAAAGGTGTTGTAAGTAGGTGTGAAGGTGATAGTAAGAGGATAGCAAGAGGATGTCAAAGGAGACGTTAAGGGGGTAGTGAGTAGCGAGATATACTAAGGCAGATGGGGCACACAATGACTCTCTCCAGGTACTGCTAACCAACCCACCTGTTCCTAGTACACCCCTTAAAGCAGGCGTTCAGAGAGATTTATGAGCGAACAACCTACAATGAGAAATTGTTAGTGAGAGTGAAAAATAAGGTGTATACACTAGGAATATGAAGAGGAAGAAAAGGTTGTTTAAAAAAATCTGAAGAACCAAGGATACATCAGAAGATAGAGTTTGCAATATCAGAATTGGTCAACATGTCAAAGGTTAGAGATCAGGGGAATGCTAAAAAATGGAAACTGATAAAACAGATTCCAATCAATGGGTCAAGAGAAAAGAGAAGAAAAGGAACCAACAGAGATGGATCCAACCCTCCGCCCCCTGAGTTGGTTCAAATTGAACTTTGACAGAGCAGCAAAAGAAAATCTAGGATCGGCTAGAGCAGGATGTGTTATTGGAAATCGTAGTGGTACACTAGTAAGGGCAGCTTCAATTAAGCTTCCTAAATCTTCGAATAATGAGACAGACGTAATGGGTGTGATTGAAAGTCCAAAGGTTCTCTATCTCTTGCAGGATTTTGAAGCTAATAATGCAAAGGAATCCCCAAATTGTAATTCAAGGACGTCAGAAAAAGCATATACCAAAGTGGAAGCTGGACAGCTTAATCCAAGTAGAAATAAATCCAAGCAACAGATTCCAAGGAGGGGATGAGTTGGTCAATAAAGGAGTGGAACATGAGAGAGAGGTGGCAGATAACCCTATGTCATCCTAGGAAGGCATAGCAAAGCTATTCAAAAAAAAAAAGACAACAATACTCATCCCCAAGGGATAACCGTGGTCTACAGAAATTTGAAAACCAAGGCAAAAGTTAAAAAGACGTGATGACTAGAAGGAAGAAGACAAAAGAAAACTAGAATTTAAGACAAAATCCAAGAGAGAAGTTGAGATAGGAAATAGTGTAGCGTGTGCAATCTTAATGAGACAGTCAATAGAACATCCAAAAGGCTGCAGTCCATAACTAGTAACCTGGGGCGAAGATGTATTGGGAATGGCAGGTGATGATATCAGGGCAGAGAACAGGAGTTCATTGCAAGTTGAAAATTCAATTGGGAAAAGTTATTATGGATGAGATAGAAAAATCGTGCAAAAGAGAGCCAAATACATCTACAAGAATAAAATGTATGTATCAATAGATACTCCATTGATGTTACATTCAGTGTGTGGTGGAGAAGAACAGGGATAGACTTAGTGAGAATAAGTAATAGAACAGATCCAAAGGAAGTGGAATACCCTTTGAAGCAGATTGTTTTCACCGGGCAATATCAGATGGGAGGTTGGCAAGGGTCTTTGAGTTCGAAATGCAGCCAAAATTCTGTCAGTAAAATCAATTCTAGGGGAAGACATTTTGGCTGAAACTCATAGGATGAAGGCTTATAGCATGGCATGTGGAAAAAATCCTGAAGCTGAGTTTGACATTGACAATGAACTGGGTAATGTGGGAGGAAGGGTGTAGGAGAGGCTGGCAGAAACAGAGAAGATGTGTCAGGAGTTATATTGTTACATAAAGGCTGACCACCTGAATTCAGAAGGGGCGGAGCCAAACAAAAGAAGCACACCAGATGAGCCGATTTGGGTTAAGAAAAGCCTTAACCAGTGAATAGGGTTTGTGGCTGGGTTTGAATTCCAGTTTGATTTTGATGGCCCCTGTTTTTGGTTTTCTATCAATAGCCATGAAGATTTGTCCTTGGAAAGTGTTTAAAAGCTATGTATAGGTGGAAATATTGCAGCCGGATTTCAATGCCTAGTTGGCACTTTTTGTAATAAAAATGGATAGCATTTAACATAGTTAGATTGCATTATCAAATCTACAAAAGGAATGTATTCCAAAATGAGATGAATACAATATTAGAGTTCAAGGGTATACTTGTGCCTTTTTGGGCCTTTACTTTGTTTACAGGTGAGGGACCAGCTGAAACCCACGTTTTATCAATCAAAAAATATCATTAGACTTATAAACTTACAGACTAATACAGTTTATTGCTTTGTAAGTAACCTCTATTATTGCTTTGTAAATAACCTCAAGGATCTCTTTGGCACTCTACAAAACCATGTCTTCAAAAACTGTCCTCACAAACTTTTCCCCTCCCACCTTATTGGATATAGAGACTAAATTTTGCGATTTTGCCCATCACAATTTTGGTAGCACAGCTCAATTTTTTCTCATTGTGTTTTCGGTAGCACTGCTTTTGAGTAATTGAGAATTGTAGTGTCAACTTTACCCTTACGGTCCAGGCTCCTCAAGATGTCTATTATATACTTCGCACTGAAATCTCCTTTGGCATTTTCTCATACTGTTTATAGCATATAGCTTCTAGATCCATAAAGGTTTTAAGTTTTAATCTCCAATTAACTCGTTTTAGATATGATATCAGGCAATTCTAAAATCTGATTTAGATTTTACGGAAATAGTGATCCTTTTGATCAAAATTCAAATCTTCGACCTAACTTACTATTTTTTCACATGACCCCTTATCCATAATAGTGCCACCTTCTCACAAGACGAGAAGATGAATTGATACCATTATAGGCACCTACCTTAATTGTTGTAAATGCCATATAAAAAAACACTATATCTGAAAATAGCTAACAGGATGAAGAATCAGAAATCTGAATCTCTGAAAGGAATGGAGATGCTAAATTGTTTGGTGCAAAGTCTAATAATCTGGCACCACAGAAAATAGTAGTCATAGCAAAAACTTAACTTCAGTACAGTGGAAACACCAGTTACAGAAGTGCATAGAAGAGTAAAGAACATTCCAAAGAAGATATAGATACGAACTCCAGAGAAAACTCTGCAAGAGCAGTATGGTTGTTGTACTTGGCCAAGACACTATCTCCATAGACGTGCAGAAATCCAATTGCACCCAAAACAAAAACCAAGTTTAAAGTACAAGGGCCTACTTATACATTCCCTTTTCGGACTTGTTCCTTTTTGTATACAATGTGTGCTTTTTATATATTTGGTGTTTTCCACAGCACATCATCATGTAAAACCACTTTTTGGGTGTCAGCCACATGTTTATATTGAGTTGCTCCTCATGAACCCTCTTTCATGAGTAGTGGTTGACAACCCATCTCTCATGAGCTTCAATGGTTCATTTGGCAACGATTGTATCTAGATGATGCTTGTTGCGCTGAAGCATTTGGACTTCCTAAGATGTCACTCATCCTAGTACCACTCTAGCTCAAGCCTGCATAACTATGGAGTCTTCCCCAAAAATAGGCCCACATTGCATGCTACCCTGTCTGTGAAACCTTCAGCAAGTAATGCATAACTTAACATGCAAATTATTTCATTAACCTTTTTACCCTTTTTCTTAAGACGTCATAAGACTAATATTAACATTAGTAACTCCTAAACCCTATGTTGGCCTCTCTAGCAAGAAACTGGATTTCAAAGTCTCCTTAACTCTGTTTCATTCATTGCTGGCCATGAATGCAGACATTTATTCTTATTTGGATTGCAATTAGACAATATACACTGAAGAGATGACGACCTATGAGTTTAAAGGCCAAACTTTAATGCAAATAGACAATATACACTGACTGGGCCAAGACCATCCAAGATATGGAAGATAATTTAATGACAGAGCATGGCTCTCTCTTCCTTCTCTATAGCCTCATATGGTTGTATAATTATTAGAGACTGGGAAGAGGAATAGTTCTAAAAAGATCTTAGATAGTTGAAGAGCTGTTTGTTCAAAATTTATTAAATGATAAAAAATAGAACCCGCTGGAAATCTTCTTCATAGTAAATTATTTAATTACTAAAATATGAAAACTGTATTTTTTAGCTCATTGCCATTGCAAATTTCCCATGGAAATTCAGAGACTTGAAATGGAAGGAATTTGGCATGTTTCTAAAATAAACATACATATGTAAAAGAATGAACATGAAGAAAAACGAACACTAATATAGGGATATCCTAGACATACCTTGCAGTGACCATCCACAAAAATTAAATGAGGTCGCTTGGGTAAACCAGCAACTCGCGAAGTGACATATGCACTGTACCAATCAGTATATGTGTGAAACAAATTGGCATACTCAAAACGTGTTAGAAGAAGTGTTGGTTCCTCAATCCACTGCAATCCACAGGTAATACACGTTTAAACAGAGATACATAATCAGAGCAAGCACTTTTACAGTATCAAAAAAACATCAGAAATAAAGCAATGCCCTTTCATAGTTCTAGTACAATATGACCCTTCATGCAGAGTACTTATGGTAAACAAGAAATAATATTAACTGACATGATGTACTATACTGGGGGAAAATATCAGCCAACAGCTTAAACTGGCTATTTAGTTTGAAGATTTCTGTAAACTGGCTATGCCTCTACTTCATTTAATAGCATTTCATACATGGAGAAAAGACACCTTTGCACCCATAGCATAAATGACGAAAGGGCCATGTTGAAATTCAATGAATTGGATATATGAATAAATTTTACATTTTGGAAGAAATAACCAATGCTCATTTATGGTTTCCTAAAACTACTAAAAAAATTCATTTTGTTTCTTTCTGCACCTATTCCAAAGCAGCATACTTGGTAGATAATGCAACATAACAATTTACTCTTTCCACTACCATAAAGAAAAAAGAAAGATGATGCATAGGAACACCAAAAAAATGATGCTAACAATTGGCAATCTTTGTATTATGTATGAAAACAAGGTCCAAAATAAAACATGGCCCAAAGAAGTTTCCATTTAATGTTGACCGGGATGACTTCACAGTATTCGCCATGGGTGTTGAGACTAAACATAAACGTTACAAAAGTCTTGAATGGCAGTTAAATCTGAAACTAGAACTGCTGAAAAAAGTAATGCAAATCTAAATGCTGTAAAACCGTAAGGACAAAACCCTAGATCTGAAAAGGTTAAATCTGAACTAAATGACTTAATTTTCTCATATTAAAAATTGTTTTTATTGTTTAAGACTAGAAAAGCAGCATGAAAGATCTAACAGCTTAAAAAGGAATTAAAGAAGAGTACCAAAGTGTAGTATGACTCAAATATCAGCTCCCAGAAGTATATAGTAGAGAAAAAGAATGTTCCTGAGGAATCATAGATGCCAATTTTGGCCAGAGAAGTCTTCAAGCACAATATTACTTACAATAGTCGATTTGATTTAAATCAGGCAAATAGGCCCTCTTATTGACTTATACCATGCTAATATTCCCCCTCTTATTTATTTATTGTCTATAGGCATTTATAAAGCATTTACTACTTGAGCATTTACTATTTGTTGCATCTATGAAAGAATAAGGGCTGGGATACTTGTACCAACCTGGACTGCCTACCGAACTGTATTGTGTGTTGTTTTCGAGACTTGTTCCCAAAGAGGATCCGACTAATACAAACCCCCAAATCCACACCCCATTTTTAGTGTCTTACAAGGCATTGCTAGTAGAGTGGAGCTCCTAACTGAGGATAGCAGCACAAGGTCAACATGAGGGTTCATAACCCTGGAAAAGCCTAAGTGTCTAACCCCCTTTATCATTTATTGCTCTGGAATCTTGCAACTAAGTCTAAATATATATATATATATCTGAAATGAAATGTATGTGGTTAGTTGTATTGCATTGTTTAAGGTAAAAACATTTGTTAGTGTGCTATTACATTGGGTCCAGATAGTATAGAAACAAAAGGATAAATTACGCCCGAAAGACCCCTAAAATGTAATAAAGGCACTAGATCAGGTCCAAATAACCTATAAAGGGAAGGCTAAATTAGGTCTGGATGACCCAAATAGGTGATAAAGGTAATAGGTCGGGTCTGGATAGCCTATAAAGGAGAGGCTAAATTAGGTCCAAAAGACCCAAAAAGGTAGAAGTATGGGACCAAAAACTTAGGATATCAAACCTAACAAAGCAAAATCTAAGAATAAAGCAAAGGCCGAGAAAGCATCTTGAAAACCCAAAGATGCAGTTGGTACTCAATTAGGGATGGCTCAAAACAAAAGCGTGGATGATTCCCCAAGTACAATCTGAACCCCTTGAACACTAATGCTTGTCATGATGATAGCACGTTGTTGAGAAGTGGAGACTTGGAAGTAAAGAATAGGGGAAAACTTGAACAGTTATGTCCGTTAAGAGTAGAAAATGATGGAAGGGGAAGAGGGCACCATTCAAGGTAAAAACATATTCTTTATCGAGACAAGTAACTCTAATCAATTTGGAAGGACTATGAGTTTTCAACATGGAACGGTTTAGGAACCTTGTTTTGTAAGGCTGGGCTTGGGAAAACTAGTAAAGTATAAGCGTATCCCATGATATGCATGAAAAATAAAGGTGCTTACCTTCCCACAACGTGTTCCCCATTCCTCAAGGCCCTCCCAAATTCATTCATCAACTGTGAGGATTAAGTACATGCTTGAAAAGGAAAGTGGCACAGGTGATAAATATGAGGCCTCGTACCCTAGTGTAACAGCCTGCTGTACTTAAAAGATCTTCGGCTCTACTTAGAGGCCAACTGTCGAGTTTGAGCTTTTAACTAGGATAGGTGTGTCCCAATGACCACATCTTTTTGTTTGTGGTTGCTTTTTGAATATTTTTATTTTGAATTTTTAATATAATGTTTTGGCTTTTGAATTTTCATTGTTTGGTTTTTCCAATGTTCCTCCTCCATATAATTTGGAAGGCCAAGAATGGATATGTAAGATGACAACACTGGAGAGCTTACACCTAGCCATTATAAGAACCTATAAATCAAGACACTTAGATATGCCTAAAATTGCAGCTTAGAAAAGACTGTGACCTTGAATCCGATCTTGGTGTGCCCAACAGGAGTGTGAAATAAGGGGAAGGGAGAAGAATCACTTTCGGTTGCTCCAGTCAATATGTGTTAAGGTATGATACAATGAAGAAAAATTTGAGGCTTTGGTCACAAGAGAGGGTGAGTGTAAATGATAGACATGTAGTTAGACTGCAGTACTTGTGCTCTAGGAAGTACAACTAACTTTAGGAGCTAAAATGATATTCACGACCATTGCTTTATTTTCCTGAGAAAAACTTAGCTACGGTTGGGAGTATAAGCATAGGAGGTTGGCATTTGTGACAGAGGCCCAATAGAATCCCCAAGGTCTTATAACGCAACTCACAAACTAGGAGACTGAAGGCATACTATAAGGGGTGGAAGCAAAGAGGTGTAAGAAACCGAGACGTGTATTAATCCACAAACAAAGATAGATTGTTAGAACAGCAATGCCAATAATTTTACCATGAAATGTAAATTATGCTATATATCTAACTAAATGCAATAACTTAAATAACTGTAATATGAAGTGTGAGGAATACTTACTAAGTAAAGTACTTTTTCAAGAATTGAGTATTTCTTGGTTTTTTGAAAATGTGTCCTACATTTGTTTGCAGTTGGCAAACACTTGGACCAAGTACGTCTTCGACTAGGTATGGACCCCACCATTTTTAGGTGTATTTTCCCTCTTTATTGTTGGTGTAATCCAATTTGAGGACTAGATCTCTGACACGACTGACCTGAGCTTAGCCCGTTTGTTGTGTTGTGTTGTATGGAGATGTGGATTTTATATCAGCAGGTGTGTTAGAGAGCGCTTAAGCATTTCTCATCAAGCAAATATACGGAATGAAGACAAACTTCACAAAGATTTTCATTTGAGATAATTCCATGAAGAGAAATGTGTAACAAGGGTAACTTCACTTCTAGTGGTAGAACAGCTTTCTTGTTGTACACTCGAGAAAGAATGGCCCCAGTGGCAGTGTTAATACTGATACGCTACGCCCGCAATGCCATTTGGTACAGGAATCTCGAATTGTTTTCTCAAACAAAATTGCTAAGTATATTGTTGGTGGCCTCTTCTTGGCCATTACATTGGGGATGATATAAGGTAGAAAATTTATGAATGATTTAAATTTCATGCATAGTTGTTCCACGTCTTTATTTTTGAAGTTCCAACTATTGTCGGAGATTATGCCATTAGAAATTTCAAATTGCCATATGATTTGTTTCAGGATGAGTTTGGTGGTGATGGCCTTTAGAACATTGGTGAGGGTATAGCCTCATCACATTTAGTGAATAATTCAATAATTGTAATGATTGTTTAAACCCAAATTAATTTAATAATGCTATGAATGCATAAAAGATGGTGTAAGGTTTGTCACAGCGGGTTATGCTGATTAATTAACTTCCAACATTAATTATGCAATATCATAACAACGCATTAATACTTACAACTAGTGATAATGATATATTATAAGCTCAAAAACACGAGGAGAGATGTACTTAGCTATACAGAGTGAAATAGGAGAAATCTGGGTGCACAAAGTGGAGAATCTAGGAGTAATGAGCCTGAAGATGCTTCATTAATGATATTGTAGCTGGAAAATGTCTTGGTACAAAACCGTACAATTCTACCATGAAACTTTGTGCAGTCTTGTCCCGGTTGTGCGGTTTTTGAACCTGCTCAAAGTGTGGCTCTATAACTTCTTGTGCCCTTCACTTGCCTAGAAATGTATGTCGTTGTCAAACCTTAATTATCACATTGTTTTGAAACCATCCGAATAATCAGAACCAAACTCAAACCCTAATCGTGGGTGGAAGATCCTGCAAAAAGATTAGTGTTTGGGTTAAAGTGCAATCCGTGCATCGCCTATGTCGGCACTATTAAGAAGAGGCCTCAAACCACACGCAATTCTCCACCTAACATGTGATATCTATATGGATGTAGCTAGTTTGGCAACTTGAACCACTTTGACAATGTTTGGGATGATTTTTCTCTTGCTAAGACATTGAATTGGGATCTTTGGATACTTGGAAATGAGGAAGTTGGACTCCTTGACTGGTTGAGTGCTTCAAAATTGTAGTAGTGACTACCCTAATGGATGTGCATCAGCTTTGGCAAGATTTAGGGAGCCTTGAGTGTCTTTAGTGTTAGTATTTGCAATGAGAGCTCATAAGAGTGTTAGGTAAGTAAATGAAGTGATATTAACTTGTTTATATAGAGTTCTAAGGTAAATTGTTATGACAAGGCCAACTCGGGAGGATGAAATGATCTAACAAAGTTAATTAAATTGACAGCAAAGTTGGAGGATGTGTCAGTCCAGGACCGTACATGTCGGCCAGAATGGATTCCACATCCCGACCGATCCATACGATTTTGGACAAGATGACAGCGCATGCAATCTAAAAGATGTACCATGATAAGCAAAGGTGAAATACTGATTTGATGCATTTCCATTCAAAATGTGACAACATATAAATGTTTAGAAATAAGCAAGTTGGGAGAGAGAGAGTGAGATGTACTGAGCAGGGATAGGATGTGGGTATTTGTCTTAGCAAAGGAGCATTGTCACAACTAACAATGTCAATAGGTAAATTGAAAAATTTGAGTATCTACAATGATAAAGGTATGACCATCATGCAAACGATGAAGCTTGCAAATGAGATCAATCCCCACATAGAGAATGGCCAAAAGGATTTAAGTGTTTGAAGTTCTACCGGAGGGGAGTTAATAAGAACATCATGTAATTGGTAAGGGTTGCACTACTTGTCAAATGGGATGGCGATCTTTTAGCATGGGCCAATAGTAACCCACACGTAGCCATTTGTCGATTGAAGTATATCCACTACAATTACCCCCATAAATTACCCTTGCGTGCTTTCTTAAGAAGAGGGGCTACCACATCTTCAGTAACAGATCAGAGCAAGGTATTTTTGAAGCTATGGCAGTAGAGAATATTATTTTTAAGGACGTATTTGAATACGTGTTTTCGTATTCTATTCATTTCCTAATAATCTCCCTCAAGAGGATACATTTGGTTTTCAAAGTATTGGATGATATCCTTATACCAAGGGCTTTCCCCATATATGACGGCTTTAATGTAACAAACAAGAGAGTCATCTTTAGGAATTAAGGTACATGGAGTTTTTCAAATCTTGAACATGAATTAGTTATTATGCATTGCTTTGTGTGTTGAAAATTCCTCTACGCCATGGTAACCAAACTATGATCTTAAAGAACCCTCAACCAGATAGCTCAAAACTAATATCCAATCAAAAATTGCTGAACTTTAAATGCTATAATCTACAAACACATACGATAGAAAAACACCAACTAATAACTCCATAGATCTACTCCAAATCACATCATTGTTTTATTAATAAAAACAGAAGTTTAAATGCTCTGGAACACACTCTAGAACAATACACTTTGAATGAAAAACTAAATGAATACAACACCTATTTGAGGCCTTTTTTATAGTTGAAGAAGAGACCTTAAAAATAGCTCGGATACTAAAACTAGATCCATCCAAAAAATAAAACAACCCTTGACCTATTTGATATGTTCCCTTAAATAGACAAAGTCAAACTTTACAAAAGCAAACTGCTAAATAAAGAACTGCTATTCTAAAACTGGAAAACAAACTACATAAAAGCAACTGCTAAATCTGGACAGCCAAGAATAGGACTGTTGTTCTCTATGACTGTACGCTCTGCTGAAGTGCGCCCAAGTTCCACACATGCGCCATACTAGAGGACGCATTTTAAAGAACTGAAATCTAACACTCCCTCTTGCTAAAGAATGTGTCCACCAATCCCAGTCTCTCCTGAAACATTTCAAACTTCCCCTTACCTAGAGGCTTTGTCATAATGTCTAGAACCTACTAATATATCAAAACATAGTCCGGTGCAATTGCTCGCTCCTGAACACTATCTTTGGGCAAGTGATGTTTGATGTCAATATGCTTGGAGCAGTCATGAAATACTGGATTGGTTGCTATGTACTTTGCCTCTGCTGAACTCAATGCCACTGAAGTCTGCTTCTTGCTTATAGCCAAAATAGGACTCGTAAACCAAAATTGAAGCAACATCCTGAAGTACTCCCCTTATCACCCACATATCCTATCCAATCAGAATCAAAGAATCCATGCAGCACCAACTCATCATTCCCTGCATATCTCAAACAAAAATGTATTGTGTCCTCCAAGCATTGGAGCACATGCTTTGCAGCAACCTAGTGAATCTGCCTTGGCTCAACCACAAAATGGCTCAAAGAATTTTTGCAAAACATATATCTAGTCTAGTATTAACCAAATACATCAAGGACCCAATCAACTGCCTGTACACCAAAGGATCTACCAAATCTAAATCCAAGTCAGCATGTAACTTCTGATTAGTATCATATGAGTGGCAATGGGTTTGCAATTCATCATCTGAAACCTCTTTACAATATCAAATGTGTTTTCAGTGCCCAAGGAAAACCTCACATGTCCTTTGCCAAAGCTCTAGACCAAATAAATAGTGCATCGATCCAATGTCCTTCATGTCAAATTCTCTAGCCAACTCTTCCTTGCACCCTGCAATGAGCTTCTTTGAACTCCCTGTAAGTATCAGGTCATCTACATACAAGACCAAAACCAACAAATCAGATCCATCAAATAAATAATACAGATTGGGATTTGTAATTGTTTTGGTGAAGCCCAAACCTAACAGGTACTCATCAATCCTAGAGTACCAAACACGTGGTGCCTACTTCATCCCATAAAGAGTTTTCTTCAACCTGTACACATGGGTCTCTTGCCCATCCACAAAAATCTTCTTTGTTGATTAATGTAAACTACTTCCTCAATCTGGTCATTCAAAAAAGTTGTCTTAACATCTGTCTAATGTAATTACCAACCAAAATTAGTTGCTAAAGACATAATGGTCCTAATACTAGTATACCTGGCAAATTGAGCAAAGGTCTCCTCATAGTCAACTCCCTCTCTCTAAGAGAATCCTCTAGCTACAAACCAAGCCTTGTACTTCTCTATGTTACCATCAACTTCTTGCTTCACCTTATACAACCACCTGGAATCCACCACAAATTTCTCCACTCATCTTGGTAGCATCTCCCCCACATCATTCTCCATCTTGAGCTTTCATAGCTCATAGTTTTGACCATTGAACTTGTCAATCTCTATCCAGCACTTCCAAACATATCTTCTTCCGTACAAGACTTACATAGGGATCAACCTACACACCTATTAGAGATATACCTTCAAAGATCTGACCAAGCTCTAAACCAAACTTTGATACCAGAAGTTGCGAATTCAACCTACCCAACTAGGACCTAAAGTAGATCTGCTATGTACATAAGATGGGAAAGCAACCACAATTCTTAAAGCAGCATAGAGAATGACAAAGCACAAAATATAGACACAAGTTTACCCTTAGAAAACCTTTTCGGGTTGAAAACCCAAGAACAAAAATATTTCTTATTGCACTAGCTTTTAGCACAGATTGCAAGTACAACAAGATCTATACAAGGCTCTGTTATGGCAGTACTTCAATAGTCCATGGGCAGCACCAGTGCAACTACAATACTATGTGCTAATCTCATCCTCTCGTGATAGTTACATCCTAGACACGGTATTAATAGCATACAAAACCAACAACCACAATAGTTGTCGTAATCATTTTCCTTAATTTATGCAGGAAATTGCATGCTTTAAAGCAACTTTGTGACTATCCCGACAAAGAATCCTGAGATTCTCTCTAGCCATTGCCTAATCGTTGTTGGGCCCATGATTTATCATATTCTTTATTCTTTAAGTCCTAAAGGACTTGGTATTCTTTATTCATGATTCACTATTCTTTGGAGGTGCGCGCGAATTACACAAAGGCATGCGCAGGTATAAGCGGGGAGCGCGCGAAGAGGTAACCAGCAAGGAAAAAGGAAAGGAAGCATACGCACAAGAAGAACATTGGAGTGCGGAGAAATCACAAAGAGGATCATGTAGTACAGGATAAGATCAAGGAAAGGGCATGCAAAGCAACAAAAGATAAGGATAAACATGAGTCCGGAAGTGGACTTAAACTTCATTTTTGACATCTGCATGAAGCTAACGGAGGGATTGGATAAGGCCAAGAATAAGCAATGTCTTATGCGGAGGATCAGCATACAACGTGGGTTTAGGGCGGAAAAGGCTGATTTTGGCTACCGACTGAAGGTAATAGGTAAATGGAGTTGTAAACTTGAAGGCTATTATTAGCTCTTGTAAGACTAGTGAAGGACAAGTTCCCACTAGTATAAATACCCATGAAGGGGTCTAGTTTATAGAGATGTGTAGGTGTGTATATATGTGAGCGTGTATGCAGTTATATGCATAGAGAGCTAGAGGATTAAGATGTGAAATGGCTTGTACTTGGAATTTGGGCTCCTAGATGGCCAGGACTTGTAAATGCGAAACAATTGATATATGAGCATTATGTTTGGTCTATGCATGGTTGTGTTGTATTGTTAATACATTAGGAATAAAAATCTAATTGCTAAATTAACAACTCAATTCACTTCACTTTTGCTAAACTATGATGGGACCTAGAAACTCCTCGTGCTTCGAGTGAGCGTGCCTTAGCTCGTCTAAGCATGATATGCCAACGAGCGACGGTGGGGAAAAACTCACGAGCCACTGACACAATAATGACGCGCGCATAAGGCAAGAAGACTACTAGATTCAACATTTTGGTTCCGTTGTCAAGACCATCATAAAATGCAAGGATGAAGTGGACAAAAGATGCATCGTTTAACACAAGAGAACATCAAGCTTGGCTACACACTATTGAGGACGCTTTTCACAAAACATCATCCAAGTTGTAAGGATTTCTCTCCAAAAAAGGGTCGAGGCTAATCTTTATGATTCACACTATATGAAACATTCTTTTGAGCTTCCAATACACCTACATGCATGGTTAGTTGCTTATTGTTTGGGAAAAAGCAAGAATTTGGGTCGGAAGCATCCTTGGACCTCTGAGCACACAAAGAAGCTAGCACAATATGACATGACCTGGACACACATGGTAGACTACTAGTGGAAGGGTACACTTGGAGCTATATCCTTGAATATTCAGTCTCAACCTTTTCTTGTGCGGACGAAGCACAATATAACTTCTTTAGGGAGCCACGGGGATCATACTTACAATACCTACCATTGGAGATTAATAAAATGATGATTGATATGGGGATTGAAACTTTCCCAATGGAAGGCTAAACGTTCCATGATGTGGCCAACACAGGACAGGACATAGAAGGACAAGAAGATATCAAGAATAAGTTATGGATTCTCCATGACCACACTCTTAGGAGAAAGCGATTTGAAGAGAAAAGGCACAAGGCATTGGAAAGAGAGCTAATACGTTCTACGTGACTCAACTCCAAGAACTGCAGGTGATGACCAACAACATTGGTTAAGGTAGGGAGAGAGAACAAGGACAAGGAGCTCCAAAAAAGAATGACATATGCACTCGAGAGAGCATACGGGATCTAAAGGATGAGGAAGGACAATATAACGTTGATGGTATCTTGATCCAACCTCCGCGCATCTACGCACCTACTCACGCAATTGGGTCAACTAATACAAAGCAAGTTTTAATAGAAAGTGATAGCGATGAAGAAGTTAAACGGGCTAAGAAGAAGAAAATTTGGATAGTAGTTTACCATACGTGATACAATCATTGCAACCAACACCAAAGAGACAACCATTGAAAACCAATATACCAAAAGCGCAATGATTCGAGATGATGAATACAAACACAACAACACCAGTCACAACAGTGCACAAGGAAACATACCGACACAACAAGTCATGAGACTAATCCCTCACCTACGAGTGGAAGTGAGAGTGGGAATGTCAGCATGGCACCTATGACGACTAACCTCGTACAGGTAGGGTTGGGAACAACGCACAACAGTAGTTGCCAAATATATTTTACAAAATGTCCTTTGCACTTTCTAGAGTATCATGGGGTTGAAAATGCAACAAAACATGTGCTTAAATGTGAACTTATATGGCGAGCAAAAGGTATAACTTCTTCTGAACGAAAAAAACTCAATTTGCAACAACATTTCTTGCTCGCGCCCCATACCTAGTATCAAAACATGACCCATTACAAGTAGTGGTAGACTATGATCAACTTAAAGTGGCATTCTTACTTGAATTCAACATTCTAGAGTTTGAGCAACAAAGTGTTTCAACACTCAAGGAGATCAAGCAAGAACTCACGAAGAGTGTATGCGCTTATGATGCACATGTTTCAAAACCCTCATTTCCAAACTCTCGTATGAAATACATCCTACACAACATGTGCAATGGTTTGTAGGGGGCTCTTACTACCCTTTAGGTGCACATTGTCACACAAGACTTTCACAAATCCACGAGAAGCATTAGAAGCAACTTTGTGCACATTGAAGCAGTGGGAAGTCTTGATACTGGTGTGAGCCCATTCATGGAGGCACACATCATCTATGGTGACACAACTAGAGAAATTAACAACAAAACAACGCAGAGAAACACGTTGTGGCATTTGGTGCACTAATTGTGAGGTGGAGGGCCACACCAAAAACATGTTCCCACATAGAAGTTTGAAGGTTGTGCTTATAGCGTGTGAGATTTGTGAAGGCAACCATGACACTCAAAATTACCCCTACTCCACCATGCCAAGTAGGAAAAGGTAGCCACTTACTACAAGATATGTGATGCACACACTCATGATACATCAAAGTGTCACATTATTGACCAAATCCATGAAGCCAGATCATTAGGACTTCAACAAGCTACCGTAGAAGATGCCAATGTAAAACACAGGATACGGGTCATAAAGAAATGGACGAGGATGAGGAGGTCGTGGAGGTGGAAAATATCCACCCAAAACTTGTTATAAATGTGGATCACCAGATCATTACCAATGTGATTTCCCAACCTTCCCAATCTACACACATTGTCGAAAGGAGCATAAGGTGGAAGATTTCCCAACTTATATAAGATAATGAAAGAAAAAGGTGAAAAGGGAGCATGAATGATTAAAATTGCACATTTTCGGGAATGAAAATAAGTCAAAATCTATACCAATAAGAGGAGCCAACCACCAAAGTACGGGTAACAACACGTTGCTATACACACAACGAGATACCTTCCAACAAAGTGTAGCCTGCCGAATTAAATTCAGCAAAGCCCTATCCCGATGGAAAGCAACAAAAGAGGTTCTTCAAGAGGTGAAAGATTTGATAAGAGAACTTCAAGGAGAAATAGAATTCCTCGAGATGAGGCAAGACTGCAAAATGAGAAGTTAAAAGATTTTGAGGATGAATGGATACCAAAAAAAATGAGTTTCAGGAGGTATGTAGGTTTGTTGCACACAGAAGGTATATTACCCTTACTAGGTCAATGGCTATCTCATAAGTTAAGAAAAGTGGCACTACAGAAGCAATTGGGGATGACACAAAAGGTAGGATGTTAAATCAAAAAGATGGAAGGTTTTAATAGAGAGATACTTTTTGATGCCATGTATATAGATGGTGGAACATTAATGACATATTGGTTGACACATGTGCACGAAAGTTAACATACTCATAGTGGATGCCTAGAACAAGATGGGGTGACCAACATTACATGCATCCCACACGTTTTTTTCATGGCTAACAAAACACGGGTCGTGCCTATAGGAGTCCTAAAGAATGTCATAATCAGTATTATGGGGTGAAGTTCCATGGGGATTTTGAAGTCATATTGTTAGTTGAAGTGGATAATTTTCCAACTACTTGGAAGACCTTGGTGTTATGCCAATAATGTTGACTTACGATTTAAGAAATGGTATGTGAGTTTCAAAATGGTGGTCAATGCATCATCTTCCCAATGGACCCTAAACAAAGTGCACCATATGTGGAGACTATGGAAGAGCACAAATTTTGAGCATATATATAATATCCAAGCTACAGGGATAGAAAATTTTGAACCAACAATGGAAGGAGAACTAAAGTGGGGTGATAACCAATCAATGTCCGATACAACTAGTGTGGCATGTGAAAATTGGGCACATGGTTCATACGAACTACTAGGGTGAGATTGTGGTATGATTCAACATGCATCCAATACATACTATCCAAGCATCCACATATTCAAAATATTCAAAAATCAATATAGAAAACACCCAGCCTCCACCAAGTTTTAGTGGGAGTGAAAATATCCAAGACTTTCTCAAGGACATGGAGGCCTATATGCAAACCGACAAAGCATGATTGAACTGCTTAGCATATTTTTAAAAGGTACCATAAATATGGTGGGAAACACATCGGCTAACGTTATTATCATGGATGAGACATAAAGGAGGCCATGAAGGCTCGGTTCAAATGAAGTAATGGCACATGAAGATACCCCACCTATAGTGGAGTCACTAGCCCAAAGGAACATATATAAATGTGTGGAGATATGGATGACTACAAAAGTTAGCAATGCCTTATGGACACATCTATTCTATCATACACTACATGTGTATGGGCACAAGCATGGTATGTCATTGTGAGTTGCAGGAGAGAATCGAGTTCTTGGAAAATACTAACTCAAGGATTTCTCCATACATTTTCCTTTGTATCACTAATTACCTTGCTTGACTTCTACCCTTCAATATATAAAAGATGTGATATTTGGAGATGATGCTCCTATAGAAGACAAAATTTTGGCGCTACACAAGGATAAAGGTTTCACGCTAACTAAAATGTTCATTGAAGATACCGAGGACAACATCTCCAGTGACGAGGAGGAAGTAACATTGGAATGGCAGATTTGTGCGCAAAAAGGTAAAGAAAAAGTGGTGCAACAAATAGTTGATGAGGATGATAATTATCATTTACATGTGGATGTTCTTATGGGTCACGAGAGTCATAGATAAAAAGGAACAAGGGAATCACCACATGATGAACCTTTTAAATCCATACAAATTAACATTGGTAGTGAAAAATGAACTAAAAATGGCAACAATTGGTGATTACTAGAGTGAACCGAAATCACAAAGGTTGTTGAGTTGTTACGTGAGTATGAAGATATATTTCCCAGAGGCTACCACGAAATGATGAAGGGTTACACCCATCATTGGGAATGATGCAAATCAAATTAATTGAGGGGCTAAACCAGTTAGAAAGTGCTCATATAGGATGAATCCCAACCTATGCGCAAAATTCAAACAAGAACTTGACAACATGTCTAGCCATAGGAGTCATCATACCAATAGAAGAGTTTGAATGGGTAAGCCCTATGGTGATCAACATCAAGAAGGATGGGCGCATCAAAATTTGTGGATTACCTTTGCTTTGAACTTTGTGTGCATAATAGACCCCTTCCCTACTCCCTTTATGGAAGAGATTTTAGGAGTCGCAGGCAAGGAAATATATACATTCATATATGGGTTTTCTGGATATCACCAGGTCAAAATTTCAGAAGAGGATCACCAAAGACAACTTTTGCAACCAAATGGGGATCATATGCCTACATAGTCATGTCATTTGGACTGAAAGAACACACCCGTTGTCTTTTCGCATTGTTTGTAACTACTTTTGAGGATTTTATACTCAAATTTCTTCAAGTATATCTAGATGATTGGACATCTATATGATTGGTAAAAGATCATTGTGATAACTTGCACTTGATGTTTGAGCATTGCCGAAAATTACAAATTTCCTTAAATTTGAAGAAGTGTGTGTTCACCACTCCATTTGGTTCCTTATTAGGGCACATTATCTATAAAGATGGATTATTGGTGGACCTAAAAAAAATTGCAATAATCATCAATCTTGCACAACCACGAACAAAGAGAGGTTCGTGCCTTTTTGGGACATTGTGGGTATTATCACAAGTTCATTAAAGACTTTACATGAATTGCGGTGCCATTGGAGAAGTTGATACGAAAAAAAGAATTTAAGTGGGGTTCTGATCAACAACATGCTTTTGAACAACTCAAAGAGAAATTAACCCAAGCCTATTTTGTAATTCCCAAATTGGAACACACTCATTTCATGTACACATAGATGCTTCAAGAATTGTTGTTGAGAAATATTAGCACATGCCAGGGGAAGGAACTCTCGACCATCCAATCTACTTTGCAAGCCAAAAATTGACGTGCGCGGAAAAAGAAATTATACTACCACAAAGCGTGAAGGACTATCCATGGTTTATGTGCACTTCAAAAATTTTGACATTATCTCTTGGCCACACCATTCGTGTTTTTTACCGATCATATGGCCCTTAAACACTTGGTCAACAAAGCAATATTGCATGGGAGAATCTGTGGGGATAATAATATTCCAAGAGTTTCAATTCTCGGTGGTGGTCAAGCTGGGTAAAAACAATGGCGAACCTAATCATTTGCCACGGATCGATACCGGCAAAGTGGCGCAACCCATAGAGGATGGCATGTAAGATGCTCAATTTTAGCATCCAAAGTGAGTTAGGAGAACTGGAGGATGTGCTTTACTTCCTACAAACTGGGTTAGTGCCTGAGAATTATAAAGTCAATCAAATCGCAAAGCAATTAGTTTCAAAGCAAAGCTAATATCATCTAATTTCAATCAACTCTATAAAATGGGGCAAGATGAAATTTTATGACGATGTGTTCTACAACATGAAAGGAAAGATATCTTAAGTGAAGTGCATGAAGGAATTGTAGGTGGTCACTATGCAGGTGATGCTACCACTCAAAAAGATCTAAATGTGGGGCTCTGGTGGCAAAGTTTATTTAAAGATGTGAAAGAATATGTCAAGGCATGCAACCAATGCCAAAGAGTCGACAAGCTGGGAAAATGATAATATGCCTTTAATCCCAATAACTACCTAAGAACCATTTTGAAAAATGGGAAATTGATTTTGTTGGGCCAATCAACCCTACAACGCAAAAAACGAGCAAATGTGCAGATATATTATAACAACAAATTATCTTACACATGGGCAGAAGCCACACCAACTAAAGATTGCACAAAACCACAATGCGAAAGATTCATTTGGGAAAACATTATAAGCAGATTTGGTTGCCCATTGAGCCTAACAAGCGATAGAGGAACACATTTCTTGAATGACACAATTCACATTCTATTGCAAGAATTTATGGTTACGCATCATAAGATGACCCCTTATCACCCATAGGCTAATGGTACAATGGAAGCCTTCAACAAAATATTAAGTCACACATTGAAAAATATTTGTGACGTCGAAGGAAGGATTGGGATGACAAAGTATCAGCAATAGTACTTTGGGCGTATCGGACAACATACAAGCACTTAAATAAAGCAACTCCCTTTCAACTTGTCTATGGGAAAGAAGTCATGCTACCAATCAACTTTTTAGAACCATCATTGAGAATTGCGCATGTTGTAAAATATGGAAGATGTAGACTCAATACAAGAAAGGTTAACGAGGTTGTTACAACTAGATGAAACATGATTACAAGCGAGGTGGTCACAAATATTGAAAAAGTCAAAAAGCATGTATGATCGAAACCTCAAAAGAAAAACTCTTAAGGAAGGTGCTAAGGTTTTGTTGTTTGACTCTAAATTTTCACGACATCTAGAAAGCTCAAAACTCATTGGCTAGGGCCATATGAGATAGTTGATATATTGCCAACCGGGCATGCAAAATTGATGGATCTTAGCGGCAAGATGCTTCCAGGCTACTTCAATGGGAGTAGGTTGAAGTCGTATTTCTAGCCACATTGGCATGTAATGAATAAGGTATGCCATTAGATTAATTGTTATTTCATTTTTTAGGTTAGGTTTCTTTATGCTTTGTAATAAGTGTGGATAATTGTGCACTTTGTTTTTAGACTGACCTTGCAGAACAAGCTCAAAATCATCTTGCATAGAGGATGCAAAAAATTTAAAATGGGAGGAGTAATTGGTGGAGGAAAATAGCAAAGGAATGTGGAAGAAGTTTGATGAAAAAGGTTGTTGAAGTGATATACAAATGTTAGTCGATAAAAAAGGGGCATGATAAAAGAGAAATGTATAAAAATCACATGCGCAAGTAGAAAATACATGACAAGGAAATGGAACAGGGATGAAGTGTGTGAATGGGAATAAGGAATCTTCCAGAGGATGTTAGCTTAATGTGGAGCTATGGGAAGGAGGTGCATAAGAAATAAATAAGGGAGGAAGATGTGGCCTAAAAACAAAAGCTCATTAAAAACAACTAAGGGCGTGATGGAGAAAGCTACGAGGAAGAGGCCCATGTCGCACACTTAATGGTCACTTGGAAGAAAGTGGGAAAATGGAGCAAAGGACAACTATCAACAACTGGGCATTAATGGAAGCTATGGGAACTAACAACTCATGCATGCGGAAATAAATGGAACAAGCATTTATTACTTCTAAGAAGGGTATAAATAAGAAGGGGGTAATTCATTTTAGTTACCTTGTAGTGAAAATGGGAGCCCTGGTGAAAAAAATGAAATAATTTGCAAAGACGATTCAATGCCCGATCCTGTCAAAAAAACCAATCACCATTAACGCCACCTTAAGCTTTTTCAGTAATAGATAAGGAGCAAAAATAGACTAGCCTATCGAGAAACAACTAGTCTCGATCGCCATTAACATGGGGGTCACAAACCCTTGATAGGATGACGAACTTTGGGGCAATTAACCACCCTAGGGTGAACCAAAGTGGTTTTTGGACCTACAAAGAAATAAAATAAAAGGAAAGGTGCTAGAGAAAGACAACAAGAAAAGGCTCACGAGTTCAACGAGTATGTCAGATCAATATCTTCAAGCGACTCAAGGCCATGATAATTAAAGAGGACAAAAGCACCAAGAAGAAGTCACTATCATAAAGGAGACACCATCAAAGGTAGGAACAAGCACTTCCATGCCATAGAAGGAGAAGATCATTATGGATCAAGAGGAAGGAAATCTAAGAAGGACCAAAGCTCCAGCGCCCTAGCCATTAATATTGAAATGCAATACCCAAGAGGAAGCTAAAAGAATTGGGGATTGGACCAATCATGTAACTTCACCAAAATATCAAACTACAATCATCTCATGCACATGGGCTTGATGGAAACTATTGAGAAAGAAATGGTGCGCCAAAAGATAAAAGGATAATCAAGGCAATGATGTTTATGATAATAACATATGAAAAATGTTAGAAAAATAGGGTCCTTCAGCTACTTGAACTTGCCTTACTTCAACAAACCATTAGAATTGTACCAATACCTTATCTCACGCATCAGGGAAGGGTATTTCTATTTTGTAGGAAGGTGCATGAAACTATCACGTCCATTTGATCAATAAGGAACAAGGGCTCAACATCACGGGGAAGATTTAGCACAAGCCCTGAAGATGATGCCTCCATAGACAACATTGGAGACCTCCTCAAATACAAGCACGGAGGGAAGTTCATGTCCATAGATGAACTCAAGGACCTTGGGACAAGAGTCATTGTGTGACTACTTACTACCAAACTTGCAGGGGTTGAGAGGTGGACGGAAGTCAATAAGAGGTTTCTAAGCATTGCATAAGGTAGCACATGGGACAATTTTTAACTACTCCCAATTTGTCGCGCAAGGCATAATAGTAGATGCCAACATGGCCCAAGAAACTAAAGGGGTTAGATTCCATGGGGCATGATTTTGTTGTTAATAGTCTTCAAGGAGCTTGGCATACCATAAGGGGATGGTGAACCATCATGGATATATCCATCCACGGATCCATCTCTAAAAATAATGTATAAACCATTTATGGCACCCCCAACACTCAACAATGCATACAAGGCAAGGTTTACTACTTGGTTGACACACTTGCGCAATGTATTTGAGAAAGACTGGAGAATCCCGCACCAATTACCTAAGGAGTTGGTTGGAGAGGCAAAGTTTGGTGTTCGCATAAACTATTCATGGTGGCAAGGATCAAAAAGGTTGATGAGACTTGGACACCATGGGCCAAATTACCCTATGCCTTCACAACGGACTACTTTGTTCGATCTATCAAATGGATCAAGGGGTAAAGAAAAGCTCAATATTGATGCACAAAGGATAGATGAGGACATCCATGCATTACATGAAAACATACAAGCACCCTAATCGAGACGCGCATGAAGGAACTCGGTCACATATATTTGTCACCTCACCAAGTGGGAAACTATTGTGGTGAGGAATGAAGCGCAAAACTCTTCTTTTATCTACGACCAAAGAAAAAGGCTAACAAGGACGACATGATAGATGAAGAACCCGATGAAGAAATTGTTATGCCTAAATGTGCACAGAAAGGAGCACGAGAACAAGTAGACCATGTGCGACAAATATAACAAGAAAAAGAAAGTGCACGCACGCAAGATGGATCAACCTACAAAGAGAAGATGGTTGAATCCAAAGCAAAAGGCCAAGCCTAACAAAACGGAAGAAGGAGATAAATAAATAGAATAACCCGGTGGCGCACAGGGTCCACGATCGACATTAGCCAAAAGGAGACCAATGTTGAGGTCCCAATACAACACTCTCCAATCCAGGTAAGCACTAGGAAAGGGCCAGGCAACATATGGAGTACTGCGAGCCCAGAGAACAAACAACCTCTCTGCTCTCAAATCACCACAGAAGGTGGTGGAAGTCAAGACAAAAGAGGATCCACATGAAGGAGACCATGTAGGAGGTCATGAAAAGGAAGTGTGCCACGAGGAGAAGTCGAGATAGAGAAAAGCCCACACTAAGTAAGGGAAAGAGGAAAATACAGAGCAAGAACCAGGCACGAGAAGAGGAAGAGAGGACATACAACTCTACCCTAACCTCGAAAAAGGTCAATGCACACACACATATCAATAGGGAAGAATGATTATGAATTGTTCCAATGGAACAATATTAAGAACACCATGGCAATAGCGCTCCAAAAAGGCTTTGTCCTTTTCGTTGGATGCATGCACCAAGAACCACTAATTGAATTTCCCAATGATAGCATTCACACCATCCCATCCAAGGATGGAGATCTGGTTCTCCTCGCAACCACCTATAACATGTCTAAGACTCAAGCCGGGAGGCATTGTTGAAGATTGTTGGAGTAGTGCAACAAAATTTACAAAACAACAATAAGGAAAGAGATTATAGAGCTCAAGAAAGAAAGCTAGAGGAGCTAAGAGAGACAAAACGGCAGGCTTGTGCACGAGATATAACACGAAAACAAGGTCTCTAGACAAATACTCACGCATCGAGTCAAAAGTCGAGACACTCAAGGAGCGGGTGATGCGCAATGAGTCCAAAGCTTCTACAAGATAATCAATCATACCAAGTGAAAAATAGATGAGCTCGAAAAATAGAATTTCAGCTCAGTTGCCAAAGAGAGAGAGAAAAATGACAAGGGGAGAAATGAAAACATCTTGGCATTTGCAAGGGCACTGTGATAAGCAACCCAAAGGAAAAAGCTAAAAACTACTTAAAGGGTTGCGCCCCGATAATCAAAAAATAAAAGAGTCAAGTGGATAAACTAGTGGCATTTGAAGCCCAACTAGATGATGACTCCTAGACAAAGCTAACCATAATAAAATAATATAAGAATCAAGCGATTAGCTGAGAGGTCACAACAAGAAAAGAGCAAATAAAGAAGTGCTTAACGGAATTAAGAAAGCTCACGGATATTGCAGAGAAATAGAGCTTGGAGCAGCAGGCCCAGGATTTGCAAAAGCAAGTCGATCAATCTACGTGCAACAAAGGTGACCACAAGAGTCAAAGGTGCTTCGGTGTTTAACCAACTAATTATGTAGTTGGATAAATTAACCCAACTCATTGATACAACAATAAATAAATGGCAAGCGCATGAAGACTTGTTGCAGGTTGAGGTGCCTGAATTATTTGAGGATGTCCAATAAACGTTGCCCGAAGACGGACAACCAGATTAGTACGGGGTGATGTTGGGCCCATGATTTATCATCTTGTTTATTCTTTAAGTCCTAAAGAACTTGGTATTCTTTATTCATGATTCACTATTCTTTGGAGGCGCACACAGGGATTAGACAAAGGCATGCATGGTATAAGCAAGGAAGCACACAAGAGGTAACCGCATAAGGAAAAAGGAAAGGAAGCATGCGCGTAAGAAAGAACAATGGAGGTGCATGAGAAATCACAAAGAGGATCATGCAATACAGGATAAGATCAAGGAAAGGGCATGCAAAAGTGAACTTAAACTTGAGTTCTCGACATCTACATGAAACTGAAGGAGGGATTGGATAAGGCCAAGAATAAGCAGCATCTTATGCAGAGGATCAGCATGCACTTGCAGGTTTAGGGTGGTAAAGGCTAATTTTGGCTACTAACTGAATGTAATAGTTAACTGGAGTTGTAAACTCAAGGCTATTATTAGCTCTTGTAAGACTAGTGAAGGACAAGTTCTCACTACTATAAATACCCATTAAGGGGTCTAGTTTATAGAGATGCATAGGTGTGTATGTATGTGAGTGTGTATGCAATTATGTGCATAGAGAGCTAGAGGATTAAGGTGCGAATGGCTTGTACTTGGATTTTGGGCTACTAGATGGCCAGAACTTATAACTACGCAACAATTGATATATGAGCATTATGTTTGGTCTATGCATGGTTGTGTTGTATTGTTAATACATTAGGAATACAAATCCAATTGCTATATTAACAACTCAATTCACTTCACTTTGCTAAACTATGATGGGACACAGGAAACTCCGCTTGGTGACTGTGCCTTAGTTCGTCTAAGGGTGATATGCCAACGCGACGATGGCCTAAACTTGTGGGCCACGACACAATAATGATGCGCACATAAGGCAAGAAGACTACTAGATTCCAACAATCATTAACACGCCGCTTCATGCCTCCAACCTAGTCAAACAAGTGTGGACAACGAATTATTATTATACTCCAATGTTGTGCACTTCCTTTGCATCCCATAATGCAACTCCCACGGTGCACTATCGGCATGCGCAGTCCTCCGCACAACGCATAGTTGCGCACACACCTTGAAGAGCACATTATGCAAATACCACACAATACTTGAGTGTATATACACTTGTGCACATGCCTTACACAAGTGTATATGTGCACAACCTTGATACCTAGCGCGCAAACCATCTACTACACAAACCATCCTTGCGCACTAAAGTTGTGCATGACCACGCAACACCACCCACTATGCAATAGATCTTGCACAATGTTGTGCAAAATTGAGGAAATACATGTAAACAATGAACCCCTAAATGCTTCTATCTTGCCTACTAAATATTCATATTCCATATTAGGTGACAACATTAATACTACTATTGATATTACTCATTTGCCTCCACCTATTACTTCCACATGTTGCTGCACCTTGTATACCTACTATAGTGGCACCACATACTACTCAAATTACTATGGTGAATATTTCTTCACAACCAACAGCTTCTTTTGTGCCTCTTAGGCCTCCGGATATTACATCTCTTATCAAAGTCTTAAAGGCGAGTGCCCTTACGACGCATGTTCTTTACACATACATCTCAAGTGCACTCTTACAACAACTTCAGGATATCCAAGATAAACTCCTTTAAATACAAGGATCCCAAAAAGCGAGCCATACAATGAAATCTCTTCGGATTTTACATAACATATTGCTCTTATGGTCCTTAATTACCATTTGCCTAGAGGTTTTGCTCCTCCTAAGTTTGACATATTCAACTCGCAGGGTAACCCTTCACGACACATCAAGGCTCTCTATGCTTCATGTCTAGAAACTATGCGGATAACAATAAATTGTTGACCAAGCTCTTTCCAATAAGTTTCAAGGATTGTCTTAAATTGATTTTACACCCTACCATTGGGATTCGTACATGCTTTCAATCCATTGGCCGATAGCTTCTTAGCTCGGTTTTCGATAAACATTAGCCAAGAGGTCATGTTTTCACAAATTGCAAAACTCAAACAAGGACCTAATGAGCCTATTAGTGACTATGTGTTTTAATTCAAAACTATGCTTACCTAGATTGTACAACCCATGATGAAAGTGAATTATATTAGATATAAGGCTTATCTTTTATTATTAAGTCACTATTAGTTATGTATTAACTAATGTATGGTTGTAACCACCTTAGCAATTTTGTTACCATCTCTTGCATAATAAAATTACAGACCAAACTACTTTGAGTGCATTTCGGTTTCTCTTCATTCCTTCTTTGTTCTCTTCTAGCATTGGTATCGAGGTGTCGAACAAGCAAGGAGGAAGATGAAAGAAAGTATTTCGAGGAGAAATCTAGAAATCAAATATTTTCAATCCAGCCATTCACGATACGTCAACGCCAAGGAAGAATTGCAGATTTTGAAGTTTGTTTATTGGGGCATGTTCGAGGAAAGTTTGTTTAATCATGACATGTTATTAGGGCACATTCTAAGGAGATACTGATTCACCAACTGCCATTGCAAAGGTGCGACATATAGTCACACTCACCACCTATAAACACTCAAATTTGGTAATTCTACTCTTTAACACTTTGTTGGTTTTGACATTGTTCTCTTGCTCAAACAAATGCACTTTATCCATTCTCATCTAGTACATCTCTAGGTCTCTTATCTAGCTTGTTTGGTCATACACACTCATCTATCGATAGTTTCTAAGAATTGAATGCATGAAATCCATTTAGAAACTCCACTTGTCATCTTCCAAACCTTAGACTTCAGATTTCTCCTCTAGGGTCAAAAACGTACAGTAGGGTCAGTTTGTGTCATACGGTCCTGACCCTAGTGTACGGTTTTTCCCTTGCTCACTTTGATCCCAAACTTTCAGTTGCATATTATTCTTTGGGTCATTTACTCCTCGGTGGCCTTTGTAACTTAAATCACCTTCGAAAGCATATATAAGCAAGTGAAACTCACCTCATTTAGAACCTAGCACTCTTATGGACTCCTATTGCAAAAGCTAGCACAAAAGCACCCAAAGCTCCCTACACTTCACAAATACCTTTGCACATTCATTAGGCAGCACTATCTACAAGTTTGAAGCTTCCCACTAGGTCTAGGGGACTACTTCCCACATTTGCAAGCATCCAAAGTCACTCACTCAAGTAGATTTGCAAGAGAGAAACTCAAGTCAAGCTTTGTCAAAGAAAGAATGTCAAATTTGATTGCACTACAACTAGATATCACATGCTAGGTGGAGAATGATGTGTGGTTTGAGGCCTCTTCGGAGTAGTGTCAACATCGGTGGTGGTGCTGGGAGTGCCCACAACCCAACTAATGTTTGTTTTGCAGGACTCTTTATCCATGGTTAGGGTTTGAAAGGTTGAGTAGAACATTCAAAGACCCTCTCGCAATGTGACCAACGAGAGCAAAACAGACATTCGAGACAAACGACAAATCCATAAAGTTGCAAATCATGGTTCTAAGCAGCTTGATACCATTACAAAATAGGTCAAGACCGTATGGACGTTCTTGCCCCTACTGTATGGTCCTACCCAGGAGCATCTTTAGTCACGTTCAATTTCGAGGCATTCTCAGGTCCAAATCCCCTGTTCCATCATTCAAATCACCCATAATCATTTGTAATCAGATAAGTGCACTCAATCCCATGTATTTATGAACTTTTATTGTATCGTGTACATTTGTTGCAAGTATTAATGCATTATTCTGATATTGAATGGTTAATGTTGGAAGTTAATTAATCAAAATAACCCTCTGTAGCTTCTATTTCATTCCTTTTTGGTTATGTGTAAATCTTAATCAAATCTAAAAAGGGTGAAAACATTTGGTGAACCCAACCGATCAAATCCTTAACCAATTTTTATAGGTTAGGCCTGCTGATTTCAAAACCCTAGAGCTGCCTTAGGGTGCATGTGTAGTTGGTTTCTATGTATTTGTGTGTGATCATGGCTTGTTTTCGTGCCTTGCGAAATCATGGTGGTTACTATCCCTCTAATCAGGTCCATACCACCTATGAGGATGCAAGGAATGTTACTCCATTTTCATACTCCCCTCGAGATGACATAGTATTTAATTCTGATATAGATCCCAATTCTTTGGTATTTATAGACCATCCTCCCTATTATGGCCCTACCCCTATGCAGGTGTTGCCTTAGGCCACTTTACTATGAAGGAAAGCATTGAGTGTCTACCTCCTCTTTCTACTCATCACCAAGATGTTGATCCTTGCTTTGCAAGTCATGTAGATGGTTGGAATAGTGATAATGAACAAGCACAATTTTTCCCACTAGTAGATGATGATGCCATAGATGCTTTAGATTCTAGCGATGAAAGTGTTTCTAGCTTACATACGGATGATATTCCTTCCATTTATACATTGATTGATGATGTTCCTTATGCTTGAATAATGAGCTAGAATCAATTCATAGTGATAGCCATCATACATATACATAATGCAAATTAATTAAATGAACATACTTGTGTTTCTCCTACTCTTGAATGCAAAAATGGTGAGCTTGATTGTAACATGTCTACCTCTCTTGCACATGATTCTTCTTATATTTCATTTGAATGCCAAAAGAATGATATTGCTTGTACTAACACTTCTAGATGCAATAATGATATAAGTTCTTCTCTTCCTCTTGTACATGTTATGTTTGATACACATTGTGTTTCTACTCTTCCTCTTGAAAGCAAATGCAATGATTCTATTATTATTTCTTCCATTCCAATTATAAATGAAAATGTGCATAATGATAATATTAGCAAAAATATACATGTTGCTTCTTCTTTGGTTGCATTTGATACACATGTTGATACATCTCCTAGTGTGAATACTTTGCATGTTAATAATGGTAATATCCCTTTAGAACCTCCTCTTGAGATTCAACCCTTAGAGCCTCAAGTTTTACCCAATTTGGTTTCACATGACACATTGCCCACTATGGCTTCTAGACCAACCAATGTTCCCATGGCTACTCTTAATGGAAAAGTCTAACCTTTGAATGAGCCTCTAAATGTCTATGTCATACCCCTCAAGAGGTGCTTTCTCTTATGCATGCAATTGGTGATTTACAATGAAAGGTTCATACATTGACTCTAGAAAGCAAAGCCTATTATGCTAGTGTTGATGCTAATACCATCTATGGAAATCCCATCCCACAAAAAAATATTTCAAGCTCCTTTCCCTAGGAATTTTGTCATGCCCACATTCTAATTGTTCGATGGCACTTCGGATCCATATAGACATCTTATGCATTATCGGACACTTATGGCTTCATATGACAATGATAGACTCCTTCTAAAAGCCTTCTCTCGAAGTCTTACAGGTGATGCTCTCTATTGGTTTACCCATCTTCCTAGTGGCTCCTTAGGTGCTTTTGTCGACCTTGAAGATGCTTTTCTAGCACACTTTAGTTGCAATAGAGGCCCTAGGGCTACATATGAGCATCTATCTTCTTTACATCAAGGTGAGCCCTAATATTGAAACCCTCCTCTCCTCAATCATAAATATTTTTACTGCAGCCCAAAATCCCTTCATCACCTCTTTGTCCTCATATGGAGCCCTCTTCTTGGTGACATTTGTATCATACCACTTTGGATTTAAAGCGTAGGCAGCACAATGAAGAGGTGTGTTAAGTTTGTTCCATCTTCCATGTATTTTTCTTCAATCAAAGGATACAAAGAACAATCCCTTAAGTCTGTGACTTTTCTTATTCTTTCACACATGGAATCGATTTCTTCATAAACCTCCCCCAAACATGGCTTGTCTGAGTCTGCAAAATGGATCACCTCACAAATGGGTTGGATGAAGTCGACAACAAATTTCACATCGGCCCAAAAACAATCATCGAGGATCATTTGTCTCACCTCAACTGCAGTCTCTATTGTAGATTGCCTCCAACTTGCCCATGTATCACTGACTACAGTGGAACATAAGGCCCCTTTGACCGCATAAAGACAGTCAAGAAGAATGAAGAAAGAAGCAAACCGTGTATCAGCAGGTTTGAGGAGTTCCACCTTGGCAAATCTCTGATAAATAGCTTGTGTGTGGTGATGATTGCATATGAACATTTGTATTTTCTTGCCTTTTTCAATGAGCATAGAGATCCACTCAAACCTGCCAATATCTTTCAGTGCATTATTCAATGCATGCACACAACATGGCATCCAAAACACATGTTTGTATTTGTTTTGTATTAGCAAGCCAAACTAGCATAGCATCTGTAACAACTTGGACAACATGTGATGCCCCCACCTCCTCAATCACATCACATAGTTGGTCCTTCAAGAACTTTGCATTTTTTTCTTACCCGAACAGTCTATTGCCTTCAAAAAATAAGGGCCTTTAGAAGAAGTCACCATAACGTTCAAAAGTGGACGGTTTCTAGTATCAGTCCAACCGTCCATCACAATGCTGCATCCTTCTGTAGACCACACTCTTTTGATTGGTGCAATTTGTTCCTCTATCCTTGATTTCTCTTTGTCAATTAAAGTCGTTGGAAGTTTCTCATACCTAGGGGCTTATACCCCAACAGCACATTGTTAATTGCATGAACCATCTCCTCATAATAAGGAGAGCGTGCAACATTGAATGGTATTCCATTCGCATAAAAGAAACGTGCAATTGTTGCATCAACTACATCTCTACCACACACATCAAACATGTCTCCAATGGGGTTTGAACCACCAATGTTTGGTCTCTTACGAGAAGAACATGTTCCCTTTGCTGCATCAGCACATGTCTAGAAGACACATCTAGTTATGATTTTGTTTCCTCAGTTCCTCTTCTACATTGGGTTTGAGGTGCAACTGTCCCTTTGCCTTCAACCCTTGCTTGTTCCCTCATAACTTCATACCTCTCGTCCTCATTTGAACACCCCTAAATCCCTTTCCCTTTTGTGCGAAAAAAATGGGCTCGCACCCTCGTGAAAGTACCCTGAAACGACTTCCCACATAGATTGCAGGTGATAATTGATGTGCCACCACACCTTTTCCCGTCACAACCTGATCACAATATTTCCACAATAGAAAGAAACTATCTTTCGATCACGACACTCTTGAATCCTCGCTAGAAATTAAAACAATTAAAAATTAAAAAGATTAATTAAATATTATAAATTATAAATTTAAAAATGTTGAAAATTAAAATAAAAAATAATATATTAATAAAAATTTAATTAAAAAATAACTATTATTATTCTTTAATTTATTAATTTTTACATGAAACATCTAAGTTATGTATATAAAAAATAAAATGTAAATTCAAATTGTTATTTAATGAAAATATAAATTGAAGTAATCATAAAGTTACAAATTTAATAACAATATAAAATGACTATAGACTATACCTAATAAAATTTACAAAACAAAAAAGAAAAAATCTAAATAACTTTTAAAATTAAAAATTAAAAATGTGGATTAAAAAATTAGAAGTAAAACCTAAAGTATTAAATTTTAGAACATCTAAGTTCTAACCTAAACTACATTACACATTAAAGTGGTTTAAAAAAAATGATTTGACACTAAACTCGGGCACGAGGCCTTATCATACCAAACAATAACGCTATGATAGTGTTGCCACACGGGACGATAAGCCCTCGGCCCTAGTTCCAACTTCGTCATCAATGAAAATCATGACAATGCAAATCAAAGTGACGAACAAGGAAACCAAACCAAAGCAACGAGCATGGAAAATGAACATACAAAGCTCGAATGTGCATATAGCCGATTTGAATAGGGACGAAAATGAAAAATGTAGGCAAAACAAATAGAAAATTCAAGTTGATATGAGAAATACCTAGTTGAAGTCGAAAACGCCTTTCTGCAAGTTCAACTTTGCTCCAAATGCCTTTGCTCTAAATCGATGGTGCTATCAAAATATAGAGGAGGCGCGTTTTATAAAAACTCGCGATTTTTAGGGTTTGCTCTGTATTTTTAATCTTTTATTGAAGGAGATGTTTAGGGTTTCGAGGCGAGAAGGATACATTGATTGTCTTTGGGGGACGAGTGACGTCCTAGTACACATTTACCATCTATGGAACGCATTTCTAGTGGGGACACGTCTCCTGCTACATTGTAATTTACATACTCCTTTGGGTTTACTTCTAAGAAAAATTTCTTACTTGATCTTTTAGTATGTTGTTTATCTATTTTTGACCTTACATTACCTTGGACATCATCAACTTTTATGTTTGTGCTAGACCCATCATTGGTTTAACATCTCTTGACATCCCTCGACCTACGGTTCTCGTACTACCTAGTTCACTCATTTTTAGCCTTGATCTTCAATATGAAGCACCCTTTACATCTCCTTATGATCAGCTATGAATTTTATCCATCATTGTATCACTCTTACATCCTTGTAATTTTCACTTATCCCGCTCCTCTCACTTGAAGTACGCTTAGGTCGAGATGAGATTGCTCTTTCTTAGGGTAGGTCTAGAGGTACCTAGGCATCGTGGTTTCTAGGTTCTCCTTTCCGGCCATATAAGGGAATTTCTTATCGAATCAATAGAATAAAATCCAACCTTGAGAAAAAAACAATAACATATTAAAAATTAAGCCCCTTTAGTAGGCTAACATAGATGTAACCTTTGTAATCCCATGGACTATGATCCTCGAGGATGTAATCAAAGTATTTTCACTTCAATATTTCTCTTAATTTTTCCAAAAATGTCAAGCAAGTCGTAAATGAAGATTTGGCTATAAAACAATACTTATAAACTTGTTAAAAGTATTGTCACCAAACTCTCTCCCTAGTGGTGAAGCACTTGTGGCAAAACTATATACATCATTTTTTTGACACTTGTTAATCATTTCTTTTGTGCAAGGGTGTTGATTGCATTCTCCTCCTAAGTGGGTGCCTTAGGACCACATGTCGGCATTGGGTACGATCGGACTTGGTCATGTGGGCTAGACCACAACATTTGAGAGATGTCACTATTAGCCTTAGTCAGCCCATACTCGCCTTGTTTCTTTCCCTTGCTCACACATTGCAATCATTATGTCCACTTATTTGTGCGCCATTACCCGAGTATATGATAGGTAAAAAAGAGGTTTCCAACTAGGTTCTCAAATATAGGGATCCAATCTAAGATTGGCCACACTATGTAGATACAAAGGTGTTCAAGGAGTGCTAATGTTGTAAATCTAGAGGATAGTAGCCCTAGCCCTAGGATAGCTATAGGTTTTCAAGGCCTACAACTAAAATAAAGATATGTATCCCACTAGGATTTTGAAATAGAGAGGGAAACAACCAAAAGGTGGATAAAGCCAAGGGCGTAGTAATAATAAGACAATGTAATAAACCAAAGCAAACATACATCTACTCTAGCCTATAACAATGAATGACCAACAACAACAAGCATGTACATACAAAATAAGAGACTAGAGAGTTAGAAATAATTACCTACAGCGTGTGTATGACCGCTGATGCATAACCCTCCCCAAAAACAATAGCATCGAGAGAGAATCGCTATAAGAGGAGAAGGGGAAAGCTCAACAAGAAGATCTCCAGTCCTAACTCACTATGGTGACCCAAATGCAAAAAGGCAAGCTCTAAGAATCCAAAGTCAACTAACAAGTGTGAAATAGTATGAGAAAGAGTGGATAATGCACAAATGTATGTAAGCAAATGATAGCAAACTAGTTGATGTAGTCCTACTAACAAGAAAACAAAGGGGTATATATACCCAATGCCATCACCCATGAGCGATGGCGTCGACCATGAGAAAATCAAAAATGGCACCATCACCCATGGGCGATGGTGTTGGCCTCGAGGAAGCCCTAAGGTCGAGGCTAAAAACATGAGGAGTGAAGGCTAGAATATGAGTGAGGATAAATGATGAAGGTCCAGAGTGACTGAAAGCGAGGATAATGGCGCGCAACAAAAGGAAACAAGTGAACATAATGGGATAAGTAGACATAATGAGTGCAATGTGTGAACAAGGGGAAGAAACAAGGCGAGTATCGAGGGACTAAGGCTAATAGTGACATCTCTTAGATGTTGAGGTCTAGCCCACGTGACCAAGTCCGATCATACCACAATCCCAAGAGGCCCCTTAAGGCACCCGCTCACGGCGAGAATGCATCCACACCCCGCACAAAATAAATGATTAGCAGCGCCAAAAATATGGTGTATACAAAAACACTTTGTTGATGTATAGCCCACCAGGTTCCACTCTACTATATGCATTCGGGAAACATGTAAATGCATAGTTGATGAAATAAACAAAATAAAGAAATCAAGCTTAAAATAAGAAAACCAGAATATCAAAAAGCGTCCATACCACCAAGATGGAGAACGAGGAAGCCAAATAAGAGGAAAGTCTCACTCAAGGAAATAAAACCTACTACTTTTGAGAAGCACTTCTAACATTCAAGGTTGTACATAAATATTATGGCATGAGATCAAGTCAATCACTAGTTCTAACTAAGCCGAGATGATGGTCATGAGCTAAGTTACAAGGAATTAGAAAAATGTATTTCTACTGAAAACATCAATTATCCAAGAACCCTAGAAACAAAACAATGTCGAAACGCTCATATAAAAAATATTAATGAATAAAAGATGTATAATATAAACATAGCCACCTTGATACATGCACAAATGACATCCTAGAGTTCAATAATCATAACGTTAATGCTTTAAAGATGCACATAAACATGATAAGTTCAGCACAAAATTCATTATATGCTTGGAAATTAGTTCGCGAGGATATGTGTATGTAAGTTCTTTGCATTTTGTCAATAGAGCGAGGATAATTATTATATTAGATGGTTTAAAATTTTAAATATCAAAACAAGTTCAATTGGTCAGCAAATCCTTACACATAATGATTAATATTTGTTTAACTATTTATTCCTTCACTAATAAATTTTGTGACTAAGAACTGAGCACCTCTTAAATAGAGAACCGAGCACTTAATTAACTATATGAATGGATTGCCTCTTCTAGTCATAAGATAAAATTACTATCATACTCATTATAAGTGAATGTATTATTGACAATGTTGCCGCCTAAGATGGCAAGGCCTTGGGACTGGTTCCAACTTATCATCAATAAAAGCCATGACAATGTAAATCAAAGCGGTGAACAAGGAAATCAGACCAAAGCAGCGAACAAGAAAAAATGAGAAGAAAAATCTAAGCTACAAGCATGGAAAATGAACATACACAGCTCGAATGTGCATACAGCCAGTTCAAATGGGGATGGAAATGAAAAATGCAGGCAGAAGAAATAGAAAATACAAGCGGATATGAGAACATCTAGTTGAAGTCCAAAACACCTTTACAAGTTTGACTTTGCTCCAAATGCCTTTGCTCTGAATCGATAGTGTTGTCAAAATACAAGGGAGGCAAATTTTATAGAAAACTCTAGGGTTTACTCTGCATTTTTAATATTTTATTCAAAGAGAGGTTTAGGGTTTCGAGACGAGAAGGAGATGTCGAATGCCTCATATGAACGCTCTCCGAGGACGGGAGGCGTCCCAATACACGTTTCCTATCTCTAGAATGTGTTTCCGGGGGAGACACATCTCCCTACTACATTGTAATTTATGAACTCCTTTGAGTTTATTTCTAAGATTTGTTTCTTACTTGATCTTTTGGTATGTTGTTTATGCATCTATGACCTTACATTATCTTGGACATTATCAACTTTTATGCTTGAGCTAAACCCATCAAAGTTTTAAAATCCTTTGACATCCCTAACGACCTATGGTTCTCATATTGCCTAGTTCGCTCATTTTCACCTTCATCTTTGATATGAAGCACCCTTTACATCTCCTTATGATCAGCTATGAGTTTTATCTATCATTGTATCACTCTTACATCCTTGTAATTTTCACTTATCCTGTTCCTTCTCTCACTTGATGTACACTTAGATTGGAGATGAGATCGCACTCTTTCTTAGGATAGGTCTAGAGGTACCTAAGCATCATGGTTTCTAGGTTCTCCTTTGTAGCAATATGGGGGAATTTCTTATTAGAATCAATAGAATAAAATCCAACCTTGATAAAAAAAAACTTTAATATATTAAAACTTCAGCCCCTTTTGGTGGCTAACATGGATGTAACCTTTGTAATCCCATGGACTATGATCCTCGAGGATGTATTCAAAGTCTTTTCATTTCAGTATTTCTCTTAAATTTTTTTTAAAATGTCAAGCAAGTCCTAAATGAAGATTTGGCTATTAAATAATACTTATAAACTTGTTAAAAAGTATTGCCACTCAAACTCTCTCCCTGGTGGCAAAGTAATTGTGGTGAAAACACTTCGCTGATTTATAGCCTACCAAGGTTTCACTCCTACCATATGCATTCAGGGAAAAGTACAAATGCATAGTTGATGAAATAAACAAAATAAAGAAATCAAGCTTAAAATAAGAAAACCAGAACATCAAAGAACCATACCACCAAGATGGAGAACGAGGAAGCCAAAGAAGAGGAAAGTCTCACTCAAGGAAATAAAACCTACTGCTATTGAGAAGCACTTCTAGCATTCAATGTTGTAAAAAATATTATGGTGTGCGACCAAGTGAACCACTAGTTCTAACTGAGCCGAGATGATGGTCAGGAGCTAAGTTACAAGGAATCAGAAAATGTATGTATACTGAAAATGTCAATTATCCAAAACCCTAGAAACAAAACAATACGGAAACACTCTTATAAAAATATTAATGAATAAAAGATGTATAATATAACCATAGCCGCCTTGATACATGCACAAATGACATACTAGATTTCAACAATCATATTGTTAATGCTTTAAAGATGCACTTAAACATGATAAGTTCGGTACAAATTTCATTATTTGCTTATAAAGTAGTTCACAAGGATATGTGTATGTAAGTTCTTTGCATTGTGTCAATCGAGCTAGGAATGGTTTAAATATCAAAACAAGTCCAATTGGTCAGCAAATCCTTATACAGAATGATTAGTATTTGTTTAACTACTTATTCCTTCACTAATAAATTCCATGACTAAGAACCGAGCACCTCTTAAATAGAGAACTGAACACTTAATTAACTATATGAATGGATTGCTTCTTCTAGTCGTAAGATAAAATTACTATTAGGCTCACTATAAGTGAATGTATTATTGTAGGGTGAAGATAGTTAATGCTCTTTTGTAGCAAGATTTATCATAGTTACCTAAGTCTCGGGACGGGGACGGGGTTTCGGGACACAAAAAAATCCTAAATTTTGGGGACGGCAAAATGACGGCTATTACAATAATACATAAAAATTGATATTTCAATATTTTTAACTTTTTTCAATGACATTTAGGGATTTAAACTGTATTTAATGTATTTTAGGTACTTTTAAGATTGTAATTGAATGCTCTTGGTAAAAATAACAGCTTTTTAACAGTAAAAACATCATAAATTTTTTGAAAGATTTTTAAAAAATTGGGGACGTCCCCTCCAAGTCCCCAAGTCCCCGAAACGTTCGGACGTCCGGGACATCACCAAAATCTAGGGGCGCGTCCCCATGTAACACTGGGATTTATGCATAAACAATGTAAACTCTATTGATCTATGATTAATGCCTTGAAACTTAGACATAGAGAAAGGTCACCGAACGTATTTTGTGGTTGGCTGATAGCATGTTAACTGCATTAATAGACTGAGAAACTTCCAGGGCAACAGTCATAGTTTGACTTACCAAGGAAACAAGTAAACTAGAATAAGATGTATACATTTACAAGTCATGGTTGTTCGAACATTGCCAACTGTTTGAGGGCTGAGCCAATTTGCTGTTTAGTGAACGTGTGACTCAAAACTGAAGGGGTTTAGGTCTGTACAAGGAGTCTTCAGGTTTAAGAGACCAGAAAACATAAAGAAACATCCAACAAATGCCAAAATGTTTCTGAGGAAAAGAACATCCCAGCATTTCCAGTGCATCAGAAAGTGACCCATAGTTCTGAGACTCTGCAAGTCTAGGGAAATGCACCGAGTCCTGAGCCGAGTGAGCCATAGCACATCTAGCTGACTCAAGTCAGAAGACTCGCCACTCAATAATAGAACACCCAAAAATAAAGGGAAATGCCTTAAAGCCAGGAAGCTGACCCTTTCCATCATATTAACATCTGAAATTCTATATTGCAGCATCCACAAGTAAAAAAACGGATTGGCAAAATAGACTTTTTTTACTTATTTTTTTATCAGATTTGTGTGATCTTGCTTGTGTTTGCACAGAATTTATTTCCTAAGTTTTTCCCATTACTTTGGCCGAGTCCAGGTCCAAGCCCAAAACAAACACGGAGTCATAGTCGAGTACGAGTCTCAATACTACGTCAAACGCGAGTCCCCTGCATCACCTGCTTTACACCGTAGGTGATGTTTGCTGCAACTTAGACCATGAGGTTTGTTTCCTTCCCAAACTACAATAGCATTGAAAGTAGGAAGTAATCAACCTATTGGAGGTCACTCTGGAAAATTTATCATCGAAGAAAATCAGAATAAAGTTTCTAAGATTTACCTGATTGCAGACAAATTCCGAAGAGGGAACGACACGCAGCGTCTGCAGCAGAGACCTCATAGTATGCGTATGAACAGCTCCCTGGGGCATTATCTGATCCAACAACTCACCACTCACAACCCTACCATCTCCAATTACATAATTAGGAGGCGCCTCAATTTGAAAGGCCCCATCCGAATACTTAGGAAGCTCGGCCTCTTCCTCTCTTCCAAGCACAGCCTCTACATCCTCCCCTCCCCTTGACATCTCAATTCTCTCAGGAAACATCGCCATTCTCCTTCCTTCGCATATTGAAGTCTCTAGGGTTTCACTGTAATAACACTTGAATGAACTACCGGACAAATTTATGTCGATATTTTTTCTGTTAGGACTATTGTCCAGCGGATCATAAATTTTATTGAAGCCATTTCCAAAATAGGCCTCGCAGGAACTTGCTTTAGCTTTGACATCACTGCGCCAAGGCATGTATGATGGAAGGTCCGGCCATAGCTTGCCATCAAATGACGAACTTCTTCGTTTATCATTTTTTCCTCTCGCGGGATTCGATCCAGGGAACACTTCCCTCCGTGCAAGTGGAGCCCTGTGGAGAAAATTTTCGTTTGAAGTGGGAAGTGAACAATATAGTAGCAGAGTACGAGTAAATTGAGTACTGCCAAAAGAACCAGGAATCCCTTCAGCTTCATAGTCATTGTTCATGTTATTACATTAGATTTCAATTGGATTTATTGCGACAAATTTCGCATTGTAAAACTTTCTCATCAATCGCGCCTCTAAATTTCTTTCCAGATGTGGAAGATTTAGTCTGTCAATGGCAAGAAAATAATATGTTTTGCTTTTGTCTTTGTTTTTGATTCGTGCAGAAGTTATCTTTTCCTGAAAGTTGAAAAAAGGAATCTGAGCTTCAATTTGACGGCAGTTTACACGTTTTTTCCAGTTTTCAGCCGTATAATACTTTTTTTAAAATTGAGACCCCCTTGCGAAGGATGTGATTTGACGTGTACCCCAGCCTGTCGCAAGGAAATTTGAGGACGGCTTAGCATTTTTATAGACCTTTTTGTTAAGGTTTTAAAAAACTATGTCACTGAAGTTTTTACCCGTACATACTATTTAGTGTAAACCCGTCTCCAAGATTTTTTTAATTCTGCAAATTTTTTACATATTTGAAAGTATTTTTTTATGAATTGAACATTGTTGTCGCATATACATATCTCTAGAATCAATATGACCTTGACAACAAGAGCAACAATTCTAAAGCAACTGTCATGCAACTAAAATGATCATGTATGGTGCTAAAGGTGAAAATTGAAATGATCTCATATGAGACGTGGTGGTTGGATTTGGAGAAACACGAGTAATTGAAGGTGTATGTGTCAAATTTGGAGTTATGCTATTGTATTGGAGCGAGTTGGGAGCCTTAAGGGTGAGATGTTCACTATTTGCGGTGAGATAAGATTTGTTCAAGACCCGGTCGTCGAACCGAACACCAAGACCATCCTTGCATCGGGATCGAGCCATTAAGTGAGTTGTTTCAAACATCTACCAAGTTGGGCATTGCATTAACCAAACAAAGTGCACTTGTTTGATCGAGAGTCAAAGGGCGAGTTAAGGTATAGACCTTCCCACCGAATTGTTTGCAACGGAGTGAGATCGGGTAGTTTTACATTGCACCGAGTTGTGCATCTAAGGAGGCGAGTTGCATTGAAAAGGCAAGCAATTATACCCCACCGAGTTGATCAGGATCGGGCCATGTTTTGCTGGCTGGCGAGTTGAAAATTTGCATTGAGATCAATTTGCTCATTTGGAGGCTACCAAGCTACAAATAGAGCTCGCAAAGAACCATTGGGCAAGTTTCAACAACCACCATAGAGTTACTTTGCGGCTGGCCCGAAGTCGAGTTTGCGAAGCAGCAAGACTAAGTCCTTTATATTGGCCAAGAGCCAGGCATATGTTTTATATAGAGGAGGTGAGTTGAGTTAATCAAATGGCGGGCATCATTTTAAGGGCTAGTTTTGTTTATTGTTGCGAATAAAAAATACATAATGTTCTACCTTGCAATAAGAGATGAGCAACATGTCAATACTTGTAAACAACAAAGGCAAATACTTGGTTTGTTTTACAAAGGTGCAATCCAATCTGAATGTAGAATAAACCGGACTGACAAGTGCCAAAAATGATGTAAATGTACTCTACCGATGATGCAGAATGCAAGATCTATTGCATAGGTGTAGTCACCAAACATAGATTCGATCTGGATCTACATTGAATGGTATGCGACCTGCAGTGGTGAAGTTGTTTGGTGTAAGTTACACGTGGAACCTTTACGACTACACAAAACATAAATAAAAAAACCTTTTTGTATTCAAATCTTATTTTGTGAGCATAACATTGATGGTTGTGTGTGGATTGGAATGAGATGCACACAATAATCAAGATTAAATGTAGAAATTAGCTAAAATGATGGCTAAGATTGGAATTTTATTGGATCCGATATGCCCATGTAATTGGTTGCGCATGGGCACATGTTTGAATAGACAATAGAAATCAAAATTCAGACTTTTGAAATGAAATCTCTAAGTTGTTGAAAAGTGATAGCCTTTATGAATCCATAAGAAGTTATATGACCATCACGTAAACCACCCATAGTTTGTTAAACTTGTGTGCAAGTGACAAGTTAATTATAGACAACGATGCAATATCCAGTGTCTTAGTTGAACTCAATGCTTGACTATCATGTTGTCAATTGGTTCCCAATCATGTAAACATGTCCCCAATGATTTGTAAACAACAAAGGCAAATACTTACTTGGTTTGTTTTATTGGCGGGAGTTATCCAAGCACAAGTCCTAGGTGATAAATGGCGTCGACCTCAATGGCTTTGATTAAAACTTGCTAACTTTAAATATGTTCAGTTTTGTCAGTAAGTACAATAAATAGTATGACATCATGCTTTTCTTGAAAATGCGAAAGTCTAGAATAACATCTTGAATTATAGGCCAATCAAATTTAAGATAAATATTTTTTGGTAATTATTTTGTTAAAAAATGTGCAACTTTATTAATGTTTTTAATGTAAGAATTGTATATTTATTTAATAAAATTAATAAGACTCCCAGATTAGTGGAAAAGTATAAATAATAATCACTAGTTAAGTAAATATGGAACCTATAGTGTAATCTTCCTTAGAGCACTACTAATAAATCACCTCTATAAAAAAATCCTTGATACAACATATTTATTAATGTATGACTTGACCAATGGAAACAATAACATACCGATCTCAAAAAATTTACGGAAAAATATTTTGTGGTTAGAAGGCACTATAAGTGATTCCATGAATGGAAAAATTGGCATCTTCTCAACATATAAATAACTCACTCGAATGCCACTCGGGGATATTTGTGAAAACTTATCTCTAAGAGATTCTATATGAGATTTATTACCCTCCCATAATAAGTGGAAAAAGTGGGAAAAAGTGATGGCAACGAGAAAGGAAGGTAAGGAAGCATGGCTATACAAGGGGAAAGCCCAATTTAGGGATAAGAATGCATATGATAAATAGGGATTCGGGGTCCCCCAGGATCATCTTACTTTGGTTAGTTGGAATTGTAGAGGCTACCCATGGAGGAGGGGTCCTGGGTTGGGGCCCATAGCAGAGGATAAATATATTATTGTCTTAGTTGAAACCCATGAGCATGAGGGCTGCAAAGTGCCAAAATTTGAAGGTTATGTAAAAGTCTCAATTTGGAATGAGGCAATGGATAATGGCAAAGGACACGAGAGGGGTAACGATCTTGGTTAGGGAAACATGGCAAGGAGTCATAAAGGAAGAAAAAAGGGATCCACACAATCAATACATATGGATGAGATTGAAAGATAAGGAAGATATAATTTATCTAGCGAAATTACTTTACTTTCACTCCCCTGTGGTTCTAAAACATACAACAAAAGGAACTTGGATAGAGAATATCCTTTTCTGACAAAGATTGAAAAAAATACTATGGAATTTGATGCCACGGGCGAGGTCATTCTATTAGGGGACTTTAATGCAAGATGTAACATTCTCACTTTAAGACTTTAGAAACAAGGGGAAAAAATTGCATAATGTTCTCTATTCTAAATAATCATAATTTAGAACATACATTCCAAAGTCAATCAATCTCATAACAGAAAACCATATGCAGCTGTAATGACTCGGTGGAACACCGATCTCTCATTTCACGACTCGGTATCATACCAATCTCTCATGTCAACATAATAGTTTGTATACCATGTATACTTGGTTCCCTTACCCTTTACGAGGTATTAAGTGTTCTGTTTAAGAGGCCTATCTTAACATCTCATTCATCGATATTCATCTAAAATCTCGCTTCTTAAACTAGGTGACATAGGACAACGCAACCAGTAGCTTGTGATACTTTGGCCAAAGATTTTAAACATATTGTTCATGTTTATATTCCTAGACGGCATACTCATCAAATGGAATACGTCCTTCACCCCACTTCATATGTTATCTAGAATGGTCTTCATTAACTCATGTCAATCCACTTGTTCAAGGTTTAACCCTAGCCAAGGTTAGCAACATAGTCTAGTGTGGAGGACTGCTTGTGGTGACTAAGGGTACATAGACATACTCAATCGACCTAAGTCGATTGCGTGTGTCTAGTTATCCTAAGTCATCGTGAGTTGACCCCGACACTAGATCATGCCCCTAACTCTACCTAGGGTAGAATTGTGATCAAGTTAGAATTTATGTAGATCTAGATGATTAAACTCTGAAGGGTGTTGTAACATGTCAACTGCAACACAAGTATCCTCATGAAGACCCAAGTCTTCACAAAGGTACTATATTGTAGTTGGCATGTGCCAACATCCGACTGAGTTCTCCTCATCTAGATGAACATATCTTAGAAAGAAGTTTTTTTGATAATTTAACGCTTTTGACTAGAGCTTTGAACTGGGGGGTTAGGCCCCAACCTAACAAGAGAGAAGAAGAAGAAGAGGAGAGAAAACAATAGGAAGAAAGAAGGAAGAAGGAAGGAGAGAGGAAAAAGGTGATTACCACATAGTAAACACAAAACCAAAAAACCACGCATTACGAAAAACCGAACCAACGGCAGAGGGAACCAACGCCTCAACCAAAGCTTGTTCCAACACGGCGGTTGGCCTCCCTTAGAAGAAGGCGGTACGCATTGCGCGCCTATCCCTTAGTTCGTTCCATTGATCAATAACAAAGTTGATAGGGAAGCCAAGCCTCAATGTCCACCACCGGCAGAAGACGATGATCGAGCCGACCAATCGTGAAGAGGGTGTCAACACTTTGTGTGTGGTGAAGGAGAGCTCTGTACTGACCACATATCCACTGTATACCACGCCTGAGAGCCAACCGATAGCTCGTCGACCTCTTTAATCCATAGGAGAGGATCTGGCAGGGAGAAGTCAGCTAATTCCCCCTCCAGACCAACACGATGACCAACACATATGACAGAGTTACACAGGAACTCAACAACGATTAGATCCTCCTCCAAAAGCAAGCAGAAGGAGATGAAAGCAGCCACTATGTCCGCGTTGGAGTGCGCATGTCGAGACTGAAACCTGTAAGAATCGCCCAACACAGTTTGTTATCCCGTAAAATTGGCAAGGGAAATTTTACAAATAACCATACTGAAATTTTGTTCCGATCCCTCGTTAGGGATCCCTTGCGTTCGGAACGTTGCAAAATCCCTTCCCGGAAATTTTAGTTTTCCGAACTTAGCCGTTTTTTGGTCTTTTTGGGCGGGCGCATATAATGACTATGCAACATCAACTTTTGATGCGCCCCCTTTAAACCCTTTGGTGCATGCTTTCTTGTGTTAACAGGTGTTTTTGTGTGCCTCCCCTTGTTGGGTCTTTCCTGCGTGCGCCAAGGCGCGTGCGCCTTCCTGTCAACAGATCATTTGTTGCGCCTCTTTTTGGTGCGCCAAAGGTGCACATATTCCTCTGTCAACACCACTTTCGGTGTGCAAAGGCACACATATCTTCGTGTTGACAAGTGTTTTGGTGCGCCAAAGGGCGCATGTTTTCTCGTGTCGACAGCTCTTTTGGTGCGCCACTTGAAAAGGTTGGTGGCGCATTTATTGCTACCTCACCTATATATAGGCGCGTCTGCGCTGTCATTGTCACCAGAGCAATCACGTGACTATTTTCATTATTTTCTCTGAGCTTGTCGCAGTGCACCTGCCCTGTCGCTTTCGAATGCTTTGTGGACCCCTTTCGTGCATTTCTTCGTTATAAAAACCGGGTAAGAGGTCCTCCTTCTTTTGTGCTTCATGTTTGTGGTTTTTGGCTGTTTGTGGATATGATTTGGATTAAAAGGAATGAAATCATGAATTTGTTTCCCCCTATTTTTTTCCACATTTCCTCCTCTTTCCAGATCTGCTGGTAGAGGAAGCTCTGTCCTGAGATGATAGCTTGAAACCCCTTTGTTTAAGCCATTTCAATCACCCAAATGAAACTTGCAAAGAGAGCTTAACCATATATAAACCCCTCTGAGGAATCAAAGTTTTAAAGGAAACTGTATTTTCCTTTGGCGCGTTGGCATACCATGCAACATCAAGGACAGTTGCGCCCTTGGCGCATCTGTCGCCCCTGTTACACAAAGATAGGCCGCGCCAATGGCGCGCATTTCCTGCCTGCTACATCATAAAAAGCTGCGCCCTCATGGCGCACTTCCCTCACTTGCTGCAAGTGCTTTCCGTGCGCCCTCTTGGCGCATCAGACTTGAGTGTAACATCATAAATTCCTGCGCCCTTAGGCACACCCAGCATCCATGTAGCAGTCTTTTCTATGCGCCAAGTGCAAAGCTATAAACGGCGCAGGCGCGTCCCTCATCGCAACAACATTGTGTCATGCAGACCTTCCATGCGCCGTGCCAAGTTCCCCTTCGGCGCATGAACATATGATGTTACACGCATTATTCCTGCGCCCTTTGGTGCACCCTGTACCCATGTAACATGAAAATAATCTGCGCCCTTTATAAAATAAACACATGGCGCAGGCGCACTTGTGCTTACAGCAACAAAAATGCACTCTGCAGTGTCTATGTGCCATGCGCCCTTTGGCGCTGATTTAACCCTTGCAACACCCTTTTCCTGTGTGCCTTGTCTATTTAGCTCTGCAATCTGCAATATCCATGCGCCATGCACCCCGAGGCCTCAAAATTGCTAACTCTTTCTTCTGTCAGCATTTCAATGGAAAATCAAGCAGCTGACACGGCTTTCTTCGATTGGGTTTCACTTCTTATTCTTGCAGATCAGCAGCTAAGTTCAGAAGAACATATGTCAACATCAAGCAAGAGACCTACCAAATCCAAAGGCAAGGCCAAGCTCACAGAAGAAGAAATGAAGTATAAGTATCAGAGGGTCAGAATGCCCGACTCCCAGGCCGAGTGTGACCTGGACATCAGAGACTCAGAGTTGGGTCATATCGATATGGAGGAATTCTGGGTCAGGACTCAGAAGGTCACAAGAAGTCCATGGATGGACAAGGCGATGGCGGTGCCACTGCGCACTTTGGGGAATCCCGGTCGGCACAGACCGCAACAATGAATTCATGATGGTGGTTGCCCGGTGCTACAATAAAGACACAAGATGTGTCGTAAATGAGAAGGGCGAGGTCATAATTAACCTCACTGCCCGCCACTTTGAGATAATACTCGGCATTCCTCATCACCGGCACTTTGTGGCCGTCAGCCGAGAGGATTGTATCAAAGCCTGGGATGACAATGAAGATCAGTGCATGCAACTGATGAATGAAGTCTATCTGAAGAACAAGAAAGTAGTGACCCGTTGGCCACAAATCATTCACCGCAGTGATTTTTCGGAGGAGCTCAGTGACACCATCACGTTCCTGAGCAGGGTGTTTGGGCTTCCTGACGCCCACTATTTCCACAAATGGATGCTGCGGTATTTAGAAACAATGAACAAAAATGTGCCCGATCAACGCTTCGAATGGGCAGAAATTATAAGCAGCACGATATCAGAGCAGCTGCAACAATTCCCCACAACGGGGAGGTTCTACATGAATTCCTATGTTGTTTATGTTGCAGCTTCTGAAAGGGACTATCCAGCTCTGATGCGGAGTGGGGTTTGGCCCCAAGTTAGAATCTATGAATACTATCCAGAGCTGAAGCTGGAGAATAGCATCCCTCAATTTACAAAGATCAATGATGCATTTTTCTATTTCATCATCTACCTGTTGAGGCCGAATATGACTTACGGTCGCACGACCAAGAGCATCGTGGCAGCCACTGAAAAATGGGGGGCCCTGTTCACCCAATTCCCCACATTCACTTATCTGAGAGCAGCTAACTTCTTGGGAGAGCCAACTAGACTGCCAAGATATGCTGGGCCCAAGTTGATTCTGCTAGAGCTGTCAAGACAGCTAATCACTTATCATGAAAAGTGCCTAAAAAGAAAGAAGGGTGGAACTCCTTTCCCCCTCACAGTGGGTAGATATACATGTCTTACTCACCACAAGGCAAAAGACATGTTTGCAGAGCTGGAGCTACTGAATCTGAAACATGACTTCCCAGCAAGGCCTACCTTCGACCCAAGAAATTGTCTGCCAAGGGCTAAGCTCGATCCGATCCACGTCCCTCAGATCGAGGATATCTACATTGACCTATATCATGAGGTGGAGCTCAGGAGGAAAGACCATTCTCGTTTGGCCTTGGCAGAAATCATTCAATATGGGGTGGCCATCGTCCCCAAAGGCTACCAAACTACCGAAGAGGAAGTGGATCAAGTATATCTTGACACAGGTGGGGATGATTGGCCTTTTGCGGCAAGTTGATAGGACTAAAGCACCTCAGACAATTGAGGAGAGGGTCAAAGAAACTCTGCGCAGAACAGAGCATTGGTGCCGAATGAACGGACTCATCTACCTCGGGGTTGATTTCACAACCTCTCCATTGGGTAACGCACCTTCTCGATCTAAACAGCAGCCTAAAGGCAAGGGTAAAGGTAAGGAGGGTGAGTCCAGCACTACTCAAGAGGAAGCTCCTGCAAGTCCTCCTTCCGCTGCACCCGAACAAGTTGTAACTCTGGCTTCTCCAGAGAAAGAAGTAGAAGAAGATGTTCCAATAGGCCCATCCACTCAGGATGTCACCACTGCTGCAACAACCGAGGTCCCTTCTATCCCTTCTTCTTCTCCTCCTTCCCCTCCTCGAGCGACTCAAGCGACCATTCCTTTGGTCGTGTCCTCTCCCCCTTCTTCTACCATTCCTCCCGCTTCTTCGTCCATCTTCTCTTCTCTCGCGGACCTGTCCCCCTCCATTTCTTCTCTCATCTCTGAGCTCCCTTCCCTTCCTATGTCTTCCTCCCCTGCAGTATCTCTTCCTCCCGTGAGCACTTCCTCGGCCTCCCTCTCGATGCCGCCTCCAAGTGTCTCCACGTTTTTCCCTTCTACTACTGCAGCTGCCCCCTTCTCTGTTTCCGGCCCTTCTCCCATAAGTCCAGCCTGGATCTCCCAGCACTTAAGTCAGTAGAAAAGGAAAGTTCCCATCGCTCCGATGGACTTTTCCGTAATCCCGTCCAAAGGGGCAAAGAAGCAGAAGCCCGTCACACGCTTCTCTCAGAGTGCTTCGGGAGAGAGGGTAATGGAGATCGCATACCCCAATCCCCTCAAGGATAAAAAGGATCTGTCTCCGACAGATTATACAGTGACCCAAGTCACAATGGGGACGTCTTCTGAAAGCCTTCAGGGAGAGGCCCTATCTGCAGTTGACGCCCTCTGCAAGAAGCTTCAAGAAACAAAAGAAGAGAAAAGGCTATTGAAAGAGCAAAATAAACATCTACTCCAAGCCTTACAGAAGATGGGCAGTGCACCTCCCACAACTACCGCCGAGACTCCTGAGCCTCTGAGCCAGGATAAAATTAATGAATATGCAAAAATCGGCGAGCAGGGCATGGCAGTTTCAGCTTGGAGGAGCCAAATCCTCAAGGACAGTGAACAAGTAATCGCCAAGTTCTCTGATTTGTATCTGAACATCAACAAGGCGAATAAAGAGCTCCAAGCGTTAGCAGGACCCATATCAGAAGAGCTGGACCATGCTAGGCTGCAGCATGAGACCTTTCAACAAATGTTTGACTGTTCAGTCAAAGATCTGGTCAAGTTCGGCATCTTCGGTCATCCCAGGGCCCTCAATAAAGTCATTTCAACCCTGGACTACCGGGTGGATCAACTGGAATTTGTCCTTGAAAAGATCGATAAGGTAAAGGAAGAAGCCCTGGACGCGATGCACCAAATGGAACAAATCATTCTCAACATGTCACCAGGGTTGCTTACTCCTTCCTTCGCCTTAAGAAAAGTTGATGAAACCATCCAGATCTTCAAGGAGATCGTTTCACAAGGGCTGGGGCCAGAGGTCACTTTTGACGCGGAGTCCATCAATAACCTGCTGGCCTGTCGGGACTTCATCGGGTTCCTCATAGAAGCAGAGAAAGAATATTCCAAACTCCCAGAGAAGCTCATAGATGAGCGGGAGACTTGCGAGGCGATCAGTGAGCGACACAAGGATCCTTCCCAGGATCAACTAGGGCCCATGATCAGCAAGTTCATGGAATACCGCGCTCAATTCCACATCTCGTCACCTGAGCAGCAGCAAAAGCAGGCTACCCCCTTTCGGCCGCAGGATGACGACGATGAATAACTTCTCTTTCTTCTTCTTCTCTCTCTTCTTCGACTTTCTTTTTGTGAATATCTGGAGTATGTTGGCACAAATGATGACATCATCCATGTTGCACCATGGGATGATGTCATCCATCAAGTTGTCAAAAGTCAACATGACTTTGAGATATTTTGTATATCCTTGTAGATATTTTGTAAATATCTTTGTAAATAGGTGGTTGGCTCCTTTTTGCCTTCTTTTCTTTCCTTCTTCTATAAATACCCCAATACTTGTTGTATTGGGCATGAGTGAATATCTTTCAGATGAAAAATAGAAGTGAGGAGAAAAGACTTTGAGCTTTTTGTAACAGAAAGAATTATTAATACAATATTTAGTCTTTGTGCTGAATACGTGTGTTATTTGCATTGGATCTTTCTTACGTTAGATCTGTGTGCTTGTTCTGTTGGATCTACTTCTATTTTATTGTCATTTATTCATCAGTATTGCTTTGCTCGTTTATGCAAGTAGGTTTGGCTCTGTTTACTACCAATCCCAAAACATAAACCCTCTGACCTTTCTGCTTTGGAATTCATTTCTTTTCTTTCTTCGGATCTGATCTTTCTCCATCCTCTCTTTCATTCCTTTCTTTTCGCAGTCGAAACATCCTACTGGGATGAGATCCCAAACCCCCGAAGGCAGAATATTGTGAGACTTGCATAGATTCCTGCTGGTAGAATAGCAATAAACCAGTTTCGCTTTGTTGACTCAAAGAGGGCTATGCCCTCGCACTGCTGTTGGCTCGTCTATCCATAGATCTGCCCAAGCGACATGATTTTGGACCAACAAGTTTCAATGGCCTCTGCTTCTTGATCCGAGAAGAAAAGGAAGATCTCCGAAAGGTGAGAGCGATCAATCGCCAAATTCATGGCGACATCCGACACGGAGCTTTGTAGAATAACAAAAGGGAAGCCAAGAAATGCCATTGCGCCACTCTGAAAGACAAACAACGAAAGAGCCAAAACAGGGAAACACAAGGCAAACAGAGGACCACATCCCCCATAAAAGAGGCGAAACACGCGCAAGAAGCCACATCGACTTGAGAGCATTAGCATGTCTTTGCCGCTTGAGATTATTCATGGGAGTCCTTGCCACGCCTCAAGCTATCGATTGTAAATGACACTCGGCGGGGGTGATCGATTGCGAAGTTCGCGCGGTGGATCAAAGATCATAATTAGTTTCCTTAGTTGTGCAAGATTTTCCAAGTACCAATCTTACCTACCTTAAGAAAATATGTGGTAAGAAAGTTTTGATTTTCCACGAGGGGAAGATCCTCTAGATATGGCGTGTATAATTAATTGAGAGTCGCCTTCAATAAAAAGTTGAGAGCAACCTAAAGAAACAACCATCTTCACCCCTTCTAAAAGTGCTTGTGCTTCTGCAACATTGCACGAACCATCCTGAAGGGGAAATGAACCAGCCTTAATAAGAAATCCTAAATCATCTCTAAGAATACATCCAGCCCCTGATTTACCCGGATTTCCTCTAGAAGCACCATCGAAATTAAGTTTCCACATACCCTTCGGGGGGGTCTCCACCTGGCCCTTTTCCACCAAATAAGTTTTTCAACCTGAGAGAGACCTTTTTTAATGATAGAACCCGGGCAAGGCAGTTTGATGAGAGGCCAAGAATCAGAGATTTCAACGTCTCTGGATGAGAAATTGGAGTTTGACATACTGTTGATACTAACTTTTTCTGATATGGCCACTTCCAACTTGTTGAGGAAAACATGTTGCTCGGCCTTTTGATCCGGAAGAGCCAAAGATTGTGTTCCCACCATATATGCCAAAGGAGGAAGAATGGAGCAATGGACCAAATAGAACAAAAAGAGCTTTTGAAATTGAATTTCGGCCATGAGAGGAGGGTTTCGCTTTGATATTTTTGCATGACACCCAAGCAAGATTTAATTTACACAGAAGCCAATCCCAACATCTGGAAGCAAAAGGACATAAAAGAAAAAGGTGATCCAGGTCTTCCTTATTAGCTTCGCAAAGCACACACTTTGTGGGACCCTCATATCCCCAATATCTTAGAAAGAAGTTAATGACTTATTAATTTTCCTTATTAAGGGTTAATTATAGTAGCCCTACTGAACAACTAGGTTCATTAACCATTAGGGTTACAAGTAAAAACTACAATTGGAGTTGGTATGCAGATACATCTTGCCTCCTAACCATTTCATAAGTTTTGTTTTTAATCCATTAACATTCTAATTTATGTTTCACATAATGATTCAACATACATAACAATGTTGTTACTTACTCACCTACTCAAGCCTTAGCTTACATAATTTCAAAGCAAGTTATTTTTATATTAGACTTCAATGGAATGAAGTCTAATCCCATTTAATTTCCTTTCTCTACATTCCTATTCTAGTTAAGGAACTCATCATGAGAAAGCTCACCTTCAACTATCCAAAGTTACATTCGGATTTATTTCCAAGAGGTCTTAAAACAATCTATTAATCATTGCAGGGAAGTTGCCTTCCCTTTTTCTTATAAAGGATTAATGTTCATTTATAACCCCATAGTATATTACAAGTTATCATCATAGTTTTATTCACCCACAAACATTTGTTTTAATATAGCCATAGTGATCTAGTTGAATATCCATGCATGAATGTCAACTTTAATAAGTTGCATTTCATTAAAGAGGGTAGTACATCTAGTACCCTTGACCTCTATTAAATTTAATCCAACCCAAGAGGGTATATTACTGATAGAAAAATTAGAGAAATACTTATCATTTCCATTCACAGAATACCCAAAAAGATTACACATCAAGTTCAAACAAGTCCACAAATATTTCATTCATCAAAAGGGATTCATACATTATAAGTCCAAACACTTCAAACATTTCTAATGTCAAACAACAACAACAAGATCAATTACAAGTACAACTTTCTTTTCCAACAAATACATTTCAATAATGATCCATATTTCATCATAAAAGATCTAGTCTCTTTGGTAAACAAATGTAACTTCCTATAAATCTTTTCTCCTTTCATCACTTACAAAGTCCATCTGCAAAATTGCTAGCACGAGTTAGTTCATTGAACTGAGCATGATAAGCACTAAACATTAAAACGATGTGCTTTTAGCTAATTGTTTCATAAAGAGAACTCTGTTGTTATGAAACAATTTTAAGAAATACAGAAAGACATACCATAAGAAATCACTATTCACAAATGAGAGAGAGAGAAAAAGTGATAAACCATATCATAATTAAGAATAGATCATGATATAAACAACTTCAACTTTCATACTATTGTTTTACATAAAAAGAATTAAAACAATAATCTAGATAAGTACTATTTCATCAAAATCCCAATTTGATTTTCATATATTACTTTACATGATTCACTTCTCAATTAAACCTATTTAACATGAGAAGATAACTATCCTAACTATTTCTTAGGAATAGTTCAACATTAGATAGAACAATAGTACTTCCATCTCAACATTTTTATTCACCTAAATTCATCCTAAAATCTGAGATGCCAAGATCAAATCAAAACATAGGAATAAGTTTAGGATGGTCCAAACAACATAACTTGGAAAGAGTTTCTAATTTAAGAATCCTATAACTCAAATTCAGAATTAGAATCCAAATTAAGTTAAAGTTCAGCACTAAACAGATCTCAACAAAGGATAAGATCAATTTGGCATGCAATTGGAACTAAGCACACAATCCCCAAAGAGATACATCAATACCAATGTTAAGTCAAAAGAGTAGAATGGAGGGATTTAACAATCAACTTCAACTCCTTCAACCATTCAAATATTTTTCACCAAACAAAAAGACTTACTCGAATATTTCCAACCAAACACAACAATCCTTCTAAGTAACCTTTTTAAATATCTTGTCTATCACAACTGGACTTAATTCTTCAAGCAAGTCCCAGTGAAGGTACTACGAAACAGACCAAACTGACAACTCCCTCATCAAGATTGAAACAAAAGGAAAATCAAAGGAGAGAGAGAGAGAGAGATTGTTTACTCAAAGTTCTAAGCATGATTAGAAAGAGAGCATGATCTAAACAAGAACATAATAGAAAAGTCCATTCTCTACCGTCCTTAACCAAAATCCCAAACAAAGGATTAAACAAGGATCAAATTAAATGACAATAGTCCCGAAGAAGAAAGAATGAAGAACAACATTCATTTACCTTTCAACAATCAATGAGGACAATAAAATAAATACCTAAATCCTCCAGACAACAAGTAACCAACTCCTAACAGAAACAGTGGAGAAAGGAGGAGGATTAACCGAAGAGTAAGTCTGCCCAGTCCTCTTAACTCAGATTCGTAAGGAGAAGGAAACTTAAAATGTGATTTAACTAAAAGGAGACTTTTTATTTTCATCGATATAATACTGTCAACAATCAAAATGAACTAAAACCGAGTTCAATGGCCCCAGGTCAAGAATCATGAAAACTAAACACAACAAACAATGTCATCGAATTATCCAGACATTCAAGTTGACAACAACAAATGAAGAACAATATGCCAAAACCCAAGACAATTTTTCCTTTCTTAGCAACAGTTGCCTCAATCTCACAGGTTACCCAAATACTCCAAACGAATAGAAGACAAATTAACACTTTTCTTAAATTACACCTGCACACAAGCATTAATTCCTTTCAAGGAGCTAACACGGTTATTCCTTCCAGATCCTCCATTTATGAACGAAAAATATCTAACAAGTCTTAACAGACAAAAAGATCTAACAAGTCTTAACAGATGAAAAACTCCTTTCCAAGAAAAACCCAGAACAATGTAACTTTCCTCAATACTCATAGGATCAGATGACTAAAACAGGAAGTTTAAAACAAAACCCAAAATCACAAACATAAAAGTGATAAAATTCAGACACGTCTTCAAAATTTAAAGCCTTCCATCAACTAAAAGAATATGCTAAAGCCAAAGTTGCAGAAGTTTAATCCCCAAAAGGATTCAAGCAAGATCTAGCAACAATCGAGATATTTAAATGGTTTAACACCTGAAGTGTTTCCCAATGGTGAAACAAGGTATTCTAACCAAGTTCCACATGTTAAGCAACTGAGATATTACCACATTTACATAACTCAACAAGATTACCTACAATATTGACTTCATCTCAAGCTCGCACAGAAAGATTAAAACATAATCCAATAGACCAAATCAAGAAAAATGAAACCCATATCATTATTTCAACAGGGTCGATAAAGCATACACGATAACAATCACAAAATCACAAGTAGAGAGATCATATCAACTAAGAAAATCCAGATTGTTTCCAAGAGCAGAGTTCTTTTAATGAAGTCAATTAAGTAAAAGCAAAACAACTTAATGGGTAGAGCCTATCATGCCTGATAGAGCTTCTCCTTCACCGATTGCAGAAGATTTCCAAGCAGCACTTCAATAGCCTCTTCTTCTCCAAGCAACATCAACCAACTTCCAATACTCTATCATCTTCTTATAGCTTTTACAGAGTCCAAAAATATCTCCATGTAATGCAAAAATAACCAGTCAAGCAAGAGTCGAACTGGAGATTCGACGAACTAAAAAAACATCATGCAGAGCTCGAGCTCGAAAATGAACCGAAAGAACAAAACAACCATGCAAAACCCCTCATGTATTTTCCTAGGTAGTTTTTCCAAATTCAAAAACATTAAATGTAAAGGACTGTCAGTTCCCTCCATTTTCCACGCCACCGCCATCTCCACATTTAGCAGTGTTTATTTTTAAATCTTTGCATGCAACTAAACTCGGTGGAGATGCCAACTCAACCTCCCCTAACTTTTCCAATGCCCATGCCAAAGTTGGTGGTAAGAAGAGATAAGAATGAATTAAATCTCATTTAATATTTTGAAACGATGCCACTGACCACCCAATCCCCATGTCGTTCCATACATCCCCTTTAGGTTGGCCATACCTTAAGCTAGGTTACATTAGTTTAGGAAAACAACTTAGGTCCATAGATAGGTCCATGGTATAAGTCTAGGTCCCTCCTAATCCTTTTTCCTTCCCAATTAGCATAAGTCATAAAAGCTTAGGTTAGGTTTAACCCCTAGGATAGAGTCATTAGTTTTAAAACTTAGTTATATTAGGTCCAAAGCCCTCCAATGACATATCATCCTTAAAAATAAAAAATAAAAGAGGAACCAAAATTATTACTGGGTCCAATACAAAGCAGAGACCTATGAAGAGGGTCGTTTACAACCCTCACATACTCCAGACTAGAACTTCTCCCATTTGTCCAAATTGGACATCATGTCAACAAGACATGCGAATTAGAAGCATACCTTGGATCAATGGAATTGATCCAAGGTAATGTTGTTTGATTCCTCTTAAATTATGAAAACTGAAACTCAAATTCATAATCCCGTGTAGTGAATTTATCCTACATAATAGAGATGAATTGCTTCATTTTTAATTAAGCAATAATACGATAGAATGTACCTGTTCAATAGATGAATCATTTTCTCTTCGCAAACATGATTTCCAAAGTCATAAGAGTACACCGTCTTAAGAAAAAATCACCTGTCAACATTTGTACCTTTTAAAAGTAGAAATCATCATAGGTACTAGTCATGTTTGGAGGCATTACACAAGAACAACAAATAATCAGGCTCTTTACCTTGGTATAGAGGAGGGTGAAACAACAATCCTTTATGGTTAGATGAAGATGAGAAGCAGAAGTGGGAAAGGGTCTCACAAGACAAAAAAGGTGGTATCTCTCATTTTGGAGCTGAACTATTGGGAATATGCAGTCTACATAATTTGATCATTTGCAATGGGGTAAAAGCATGGCCGAAGTCAGGAAACATCACATGTCATACACAATGGACAAAGCGTTGTGGATTATGTTATCTGCTCGCAAAGCATTATGTCAAGGGTTTCAGAGGTAGAGATAGGAAGTTGTCCAATTGAAATGAAATCAGATCACAATCTAGTTCTTATGAAGATTAATATGAAAAACTATGATTAAAGCAAAGGACTAATCTTCAACCAAGTAAAGAAGCAGGGTTCAAAGCAAAATTATTTTGACTTGAGAGAATCAAGACACTTTTAAAGCTATGATTACAAAACAGATTCAGGAAATTCAAGATTTTGACAATTTCAGAGGGAACAAGAGATTTATGAGCAGTGAGAATTTGATGGTTATAATTCACAGGGTGCTCTTGGAGTGCAAGCGTTCTAAAGCCAGAAGAAGTACCAAAAATAGTTTCTTGGCTAATCCATGGTTTGATGATGACTGCAAGGCCGTAAAGAAAATGGTGAATATTTCTAGAAGGGACAAAACATATATAAAAGTGTACAAAAATCTAGTGAGAGATAAAAAGGAAGAATTCATGAAGATAAGGAGGAAGGAGCTGATTTCTATGGGGAAGAACAATTTGAGGGGTTTTTGGAGAGAACTTCAGCAGACTAGAGCAAATGTAGAGAACAGTATCATAGACATCTAATGGTTAGAATATGCAAAAATGTTGTATCAAAACAAATATCCTCTACCTCCTCCCCAATAATTGAAAATAAGGAAAACTCTTTTCTACAAAGGACATCAAAGAAGGAATCGAAAAGTTGGCAGCAGGCAAAGCGCAAGACATTGATGGGCTACAAGCGGAATTTTTAAAATGGAGTATGGATGACATTGTGCCATACATAAAGGATATTTTCAACAGAGTTATTTAGTACGGTTTTCCAAAAAATTGGACTACCAACATTGTCGTCCCTCTTCACAAAAGTGGTGATGTCAACAATCCATCAAACTACCGCACTATTATGATTAATCCCATTTTCGAAAAACTCTTTGGTAGTATGGTGGAGCGCAGAATTAGTATTTGGGCTGAGAAGGAAGGTAAGAGGGCGAAAGGACAGGTTGGTTTCAAACCAAAACATTCTACTATTGATCATTGCGTCACTCTCAGACACCTGATTGAAAAGGTTTGGGATAAGCAAGGGGAAGAGGTCTATTGTTGTTTTGTTGACTTCAAAAAGGCATTTGATATTGTACCAAGGGGCAAACTTTGGACCAGAATGGAAGAATTGGGTATACCAGAAAAATATAGGGCAGTGGTTCATAGGCTTTATGAGCAAGTTCAAGCCAAAATAAGAATGAAGGATGGCTTATCTGAGTGCTTTGGGAGTGACATCGGGGTCAAACATGGATGTTTGTTATCTCCCACTCTATTTGGGATATACATAGACAAATTAGAGGAGTGGATTGACATGATGGGGGAAGTTGTTACACCCTTAACCTATTGCTTGTATTAGGATAAGAGTAGGTGACTTGTGGCTTACCATATCATTTTATTATATCATTTATACTTTCTCATGCTTAATAGGCCGGCCTTGGTGATGGCCATAGCATATGAATAGTATATATAGGGGATTATAGGTAGTATTTCATTATCATTAGAGCATTTGAGTCTTATTATATGGTTTGGAGGTTGCCCCTCAAAGTGGCGAAGCTATTCTAATTGCATATTGAGATCATTATTCTAAAATATTGTGTTATTTTGTGTTCTATTGTTTCTCTTAATCTAAATTATACAAGTAATTTCATTACAAGTGGTATCAGAGCTACGATCTGGGCTGAAATTAGGGCAAAAACCCTAATTTTTTTGTTTCCGCCACATATTGCGAACTAGAGCGAATTGGTGGGAAATATTTTTACCATAGTTGTAAAGAATTTCAAGTAAGGTTCTGTTGTTGCAAATCAGCAGCACCCCCTGGATGTTGATCAGATTTCTAGTTTGATCATTCTAAGCATCCAGTGTGATTGCACAACATTGAATCCTCTTCCCAAGTGTGGGACTTGCAAAATGGAAGAGGAATCTCCATATTAGAGGTTGGTTCCTCAACTCCTCTGATCAGCTATTTCACTTACACAATTGCAGAGGTTTAAACTCCTAAATCTACTCTAAATTCCAAGGAGACAGAGATAGAGAATGCAAAAAGAAAGAACTAATTCTAATAGGTGATGCACCAAAGGAGTTGTAGACACCTGATGCTGCATGAAATACACAATCCACAAGGAAACACAATAAAAACATGCACAAATGCTCAAAATGTAATGAAAGATCAAGAAAGCAATGATAGATATATGAAAGGATTGAGGGATTTTAATCTCGTAACATATATCAACATCTCGCATTTCTAGTTTGATCATTCTAAGCATCCAAAGTGTGATTGCACAACATTGAATCCTCTTCCCAAGCATGGGACTTGCAAAATGGAAGAGGAATCTCCATATTAGAGGTTGGTTCCTCAACTCCTTTGATCAGCTATTTCACTTACACAATTGCAGAGGTTTAAACTCCTAAATCTACTCTAAATTCCAAGGAGACAAAGATAGAGAATGTAAAAAAAGAAAGAACTAATGCTAATAGGTGATGCACCAAAGGAGTTGTAGACACCTGATGCTGCATGAAATACACAATCCACAAGGAAACACAACACAAAACATGCACAAATGCTCAAAATGTAATGAAAGATCAAGAAAGCAATGATAGATATATGAAAGGATTTAGGGATTTTAATCACATAACATATATCAACATCTCAGATCTAATACAGTACATTACAGTGATCCAGAGGCAAGAAAAGGTGTTCCATTACATGGAAAGGTAAAATTTCTTCACAAATTCTGCCAAGGAGGAAGAAAAAGGAAGTTGTAGAGCTGAAAAAGTGTCTCCCTTTGCAAAAATGAACTCATTAAAGCACTACGCTTTTACAAAGGCAAACCACGACCCGGAGAGAGAGAAACACGGAAAACATGCAAGGGGTCCAACCATTGACCAAAATGCCATCAAAACAGCATGGGTGCCCTAACGACCCATTCCCCCGACATTTTTAACCATGCTTTGGGAGAGAATGCGAGCCATTCTTCATTAAAAGCGATGGTTGAAACGTCATTTCGCTTTGTCATCACCACGTGCGAGAGAATTTTTTGATTTTCTCTCTCCAAACTCCATCAAAATTCAAAATTGACCCCGGAATCTTGTAGAGAGTTTCACCAGCTTTCCATTGATATAAAGAACATGAAAAACCGAGCTCTAGATCGAAAGATATGGCGATTTGAAGTTTTGGGGCAAAACAGGGCCAAATCGGGTGGGTGGGAAAATAATTTGAATTTTTACCTTTTTGGTCATTTGGAAAATTTTCCAAAATTTCCCCGCACTTCGCCACTCTAGGTGCCACGTGGCGGCATCTCATTGGGTGGGGCCTTTCAGGGAAACTTTTCCCAAAACCTCCACCAAGCCATAACTTTAAAAATACATGGAGTTAGGAGGAAAACTTTACCTTTCGGAAAGATGAGAAAGAGATCTATCCAATGGTGTCATTTCCGTAAGGTTTTGAGTTCTGAAAAGCAAAATTTTGTGATGAGGCACAAGAGAGGGAAGAATGAGAGGAGTTAGCCACAAAATGAGTAGGGGGCACATTTTGGATAATAATTTTGCGACTCGGAGGGGTCATCTCTGCTTTGGATGAAGTTACTAGTTGCCTTTTAGCAATCCATTTAGTATGGAGTCATAAGAAATAACCTGAAACCAACCTGATATCTTCAAAACTTCCCTCTGAGCCACTTGAAACCCATTGAACTTAGAGTTGTTCTCACCAAAATGCCACTTAAAACAGTTGTGCAAGAGCAAAACCAGCAGCACCAAAACTATTTACAAAACTGAAAAATCATACATGCTCCAAATGGAACATGCAAAGTGTGCACAAGAACTACTTTTATTGAAACTTGAAAGCAAACCTACCTACTCTATTCTAACTAGAAGCAAAGGTAAGCTAAACAAACCCTGCAACTAGTTGTGTAAAATAGCTTCCTTTCTTCAAAATTGGCAACCATGCAACTGATTTGGCATTGAACATGGCTGATTGGATGAATGGAAAATCAACAAGAAGCTGGTCTTCCACCCAAATCATCAAGGTATCGGCTGAAGGAAAATTCAATACCTCTTTTAGTTGTTTTGCATCTGGATTAGAGAGGTATGACAACTGATCCTTGGTTCTTTGTAACTCATCCTCATGCTTAGAAGCAAACATGACTGGTTGTGACTTCTCCTTTGGCTCCAATAAATCCAAATACCTGATTGGGCAAGGTATGGTCCTTTGAGTATGCCCATTTCCCTGATTTTCAACTCCAAGAATGGAGTTCTCTTGTAGACCCTCTTGAATGGATGGTGCAGAAGCAAAGGTAGAACCTTTTTTCCCTTTCTCTTCCTCCAATGAAGGACATGAAAGATTAAAATCTTCCAATCTTGGTTCCAAAGAGCTGCTATAAGATGTAGGCTACTGCAAATGGGTGCTCTCCTTCATGACAGTAGGCTCAGGTGTTTGGAACATGGATGATGAAAGAGAGAATGGTGGGAACTCAACCGGTTCTTCTTCATCAAAACAGTCCTCCAAATCTGACAGATAAACTACCTCATTGTTGTCCTGCTGCAAATGCTCAACTTCCTCCATGGTCTCCTCTTGATCTGTAACTTGATCATCATGGTTTCTTTCATCCTCCAACATTGAGTTTGAGAGATCAAACTCTTCTTCAGCACTAGAACACGAGAGAGATGAAGTAGAAAGAAGAACTGAAGGTTCTCCTGTAGCCTGCCTTGTGTTCAAAGCCCTTGGATCTGCAATTTTCTCCTCCACAACTAGAATGTGCTCCTCTTCTTTTGGATTTGGAGCAGCTTCTTCCTCCTCTACTACTTGAAGGCAATCTTGCTCTTGATAGAACTCTTCTTCTAGCATGAAGTTTGTCAAGTCAAACTCTTCAATCTACTGCTCTAGAGGACAAGTTGGGACTGCAAGATCTTCTTCTGAGCTTTCTTCCTCTATGGCTGATTGTGCAACTTGAATTGAATCAACATTCCCTTCAAATAGAGTGCCAACATGGACACTACTTTCTGAGCAAACTGACTGCTGATATGCTTCTTTTTTTGCCCTTCTTTTGCTGCCACAAAATCAGTCTTAACCACCACCTGTTCTCCAACTCCAACCTCTTCTGAAGGCTTAACCATCAAGGGGATCTTTGTCATCCCAAATTTAAGAGCCCAACTCTTGAGACTTCAAATTTCTTCATCTTTTTTGGCTTTTCGTTTTCTTTGTTGTTTTCCTTGACTAGAATTCTGATTTTTATCCTCCCAACATGGATTTGGGAATGCAAGAGGAGAAGTGGATTGTAACTCAAATGGCTTGGCAATTTTTCGTGGTGGTGGAGGAGGTAGAAAATCTTGTTTCTTTGGAGGAGAGGGTATTTCATTAGCTTTTGTGGAGGGGATGACTGTTTGGAAGGAAAGGGGAAGGAAGAATTGAGATGTGGTGGAAGACTAGGGAATGGAGAAATGGAATTAACTCCTGGGGCAGCATTGACTGGATTTAGAATTTGAAATTCCAAATGAGATGATGTTGCTTGAGTAATGGGAAGAGAAAAACTAGATGATGGTGTAGAACTTACCCATTGATGAGGTTGTTCAACACCAAGTGTATAAGCCTATATTTCTGCTGTCCATTGTGCAAGTTGGGGCAACATTTTCATCATAAAGTCCAGCTTCTCTTGAGGGCTGAAGTGTCTTGGAAAAGGGCCTCCCTATGGACAAGGAGTCCTGAAACCAATTCTGAAAGCCCTCATTTGAGCTGTTGCTCTTGATTGCACCATTTTTGCCTCCATCTTTTGGATTTTTTCCACAAAATCTGCATCTTCCATTTAATTGTCTTCATTGCATGCGTACCCTTGTTCTTGATGTGCTTCACAACCAAACTGACTTTGCACTGCTGCTCATATGAGTAGATATGCTGATTTTGAATTTTACCAAAATGATGATTTGGAGGATTTGTAAAACATGTTGGAGGTGTGATATACTGCTGTTGTTGAAAATGTGAATTCCATGATGGAAATGAAGTCATGATTGCACAACTTCATGGAATGGAAAAGAATGAAAGAGATGGAAAGAAAGATGGATGGAAATGGATGGAAAATGGGTCTGCAACTTAGAGAATGAGTTATTTACCAGATGTGCTTTTGAAAGTGCCTCCAAAAGGCTCAATCTTTAACAGGAACACACCAACTGTCAAAGATAAATTGGAAGACCTCTAAGGTCCCACCGGCATGCCAGAATCTGTTGTTGCAATTCAAAGCGGACCCCGGCCATAGCATATGAATAGTATATATAGGGGATTATAGGTAGTATTTCATTATCATTTGAGCATTTGAGTCTTGTTATATGGTTTGGAGGTTGCCCCCTCGAAGTGGCGAAGCTATTCTAATTGCATATTGAGATCATTATTCTGAAATATTGTGTTATTTGGTGCTCTATTGTTGCTCTTAATCTGAATTATACAAGTAATTTCATTACAAGTGGTATCAGAGCTGCGATCTGGGCCGAAATTAGGGCAAAAACCCTAATTTTTGTTTCCACCACATATTGCGAACCAGAGCGAATTGGTGGGAGATATTTTTACCAAAGTTGTGAAAGCATTTCAAGTAAGGTTCCTGAAAATTTCAGACTTTTTTGATTTATTTTGCAAAAGTTATTACAAATTTAGGGTTTTTCATAAAATCGCTCCCTAGGGTGCAAATTGTGGAAAATTTTCAAGTTCTTTACATTTTCAGAAAGCTCTCAAAAAAATAGTATTAGTATCTTCTCTGTGTTTTTTCCTGTTCGGCCGAAATTGTATCGAAACCCTAAACCCTAAGATTTGACATCATGGCGGGGCCTTCCACAAGAGCAAAAAAGAATCCGGTTACTCGGGTAAAACCCCAGATAAAGATGGGGTAGTGATTGAAGAGATGGAGTCAGAAGGGGTAAATACAGATTCCTCAGCACTAGGGTTTACCTCAATTGATCATAAGGTTTTCCAACTTGAGTATGAGTTGCGAAATGTACAATCTGAGATGGCCTCTAAAGGAGACATAGCCCAAATCAATCATCGGTTGGATGATATCATGCAACATGTAAAGGGTAACCAGTATGGCCCAAATCCAGCCCATATCAACCAAGGAGGACCTTCAGTTCAAAATCATGGACAAACTAACCATATTGGATCACTTTTCCAGTCCCATCAGAATCAAACTTATCCGCAACCACGGAACATGATGCCGAAAGTGGATATGCACAAATTTGATGGTAAGGATCCCCTGAATTGGATAAATCAAATGGAGAACTTCTTTGAGTTACATCAAACACCATCAGGAAAAAAGGTGACATTGGCATCCCTATATCTTGAACCCGACCAATTTGTTTGGTATCGTTGGTTATGTGCTCAGAGGCAAAAGAATGGTCTAGGTGTCACTTGGTAGTTTTTACCGAGGAGTTGCGGTTGCATAGTTCCGGTGTTTGAGAGAACTACTTTAGTCAATTAGCAAAGTTACGGCAAAATAGGATCGATCAAGATTATGTGCATCAATTCCAAAACCTATCCTTAAGGGTGGAGAATATTCCAGAAGAGAATCTGAATGACTTGTTTCTTGGGGGTCTTAAGGACCACATCGAGCATGAGGTACGGATGTTTAATCCAATCAAGCTTTTTGATTCTATTATCATGGCACGTCGTGCAGAGGAAAAAATTCTTTGTAGTAGGAGGCCACCTTTCATTAACACCAGAGACCGTAGTATCTCTTCCCCTTCATTTGTTAGGCCAATTAGACTGACTCCTCAACAAATGGAAGAAAAGAGAGCAAAAGGATTATGTTTTAACTGTGATAGCAAATATGGACCGGGACATAAATGTGTTGAGAAGAAGTTGTTCTATATTGATGGAGGTAATGAGGATGATGAGGAAGCTGAAATTATAGGAGAGGCTGAGGAACCAGTAGAAGATGAAGTAGAGGATCACCAACCTACAATTTCTTGCCATGCATTGTCAGGTATTAGTACTCCTCAAACACTCAAGGTTATTGGCTATCTCAAAAAATAGAAGGTGACGGTGTTGATTGACTCGGGAGTACTCATAACTTCATAAATAGTAAGTTAGTTGCCCACCTCAATTGTTTTATTTACCCAACTCCAGAAATGCAAGTTATGATTGCGGATGGTGGGACAGTCAAGTGCACAGGAAAGTGCCATAGTATCAAGCTTTCCATGGGAGACTACATGTTAGACTCACCTATGTTTGCTATTTCTATGGGAGGGGATATTGTTTTGGGGTCGATGGCTCACAACCTTAGGTCTTATTGAGATGAATTTCCAAGAATTGTTCATGCGATTTCATTCGGATGGAAGGACAATACAATTGAATGGGATGGTAGCTAAGTCTCCACATTATTAGCTCTCATCGAGATGCGAAGGTTCTCGAAAAGGAGTGGATGGCTTTATAGCAAAGCTATTTTCCATAGAAGTACAAAATATAGAGTCTTGATACCACCCGATCTTGAGAAGATTGTGGATGCTCACTCATCTATTTTTGATGCAATTCCAAAGGGACTACCACCGATTAGGGATCATGATCATGCCATTCGATTGATTCCGGGGAGCCAAACACCTAACATCGGACCATACGAGATACCCATATTCCCGAGAAAAGTGAGATCGAGAAAATGGTGGAGGAAATGTTGAAGGCGGGTATCATCGGGCATAGCCGTGCATATTCTTCACCGGTGGTCATGGTACGTAAAAGGATGAAACATGGAGGATGTGTCAGTTACGAGAACTCAACAAGTACACCATCAAAGATAAGTTTCCTATTCCAGTAATTGATGATTTACTTGATGAATTGCATGGTGTTGTTTATTTCACAAAATTAGATCTTCGTTCGGGTACCATCAAATTAGGATAAAAGAGGAAGATGTTCATAAAACGGCTTTTAGGACTCATGAGGGCCATTATGAGTTTTTGGTAATGCCTTTTGGTCTTACAAATGCGCCCTCAACCTTTCAAAGCTTGATGAACACTATTTTTAGGCCTTTTTAAGGAAATTTGTATTAGTTTTCTTTGATGACATATTGATTTACAGTAAGACATGGGAAGAACACTTACAACATGTAAATAACGTGTTGGAAGTTTTGGAGAAACATACTCTGTATGCAAAGCCATCCAAATGTTCTTTTGGTGTACAAGAGGTAGAGTATTTGGGTCATATTGTATCCCATGAAGGCGTCAAAGTTGATCCTCAGAAGATCAAAGCTATGGTGGAATGGCCAAGGCCCAAAAATCTCAAAAATCTTCGTGGGTTCCTAGGACTAACAGGGTACTACAGAAGATTTGTGCGGGGATATGGTAGAATAGCAACCCCACTCACTGCATTGCTAAAGAAGGATGCCTTCCATTGGACAGACGTAGCCACTAAATCCTTTGAGCAGCTGAAGGAAGCCATGTGCAGCACCCCGATTTTGCTACTCCCACTTCTCAAAAACCTTCATTGTTGAATGTGACACTTGAGGATCGGGATTGGGAGCGGTTCTAATGCGGGAAGGAAGACCAATTGCATTTGAGAGTCATCAATTCAAAGGAAAAGATCTGCTCAAACATACATGAGAAAGAAATGATGGCTATTCTTCATGCGGTCAAGCATGGAGGCCATATCTCATGGGTAGACACTTGAGGTAAAAATTGATCATGATAGTCTCAAATACTTTTTGGAGCAAAGGTTATCATCTGAGGAACAACAAAAGTGGGTAACAAAAATGTTGGGTTATGATTTTGAAATCATATACAAAAAGGGTAAAGAAAATGTAGTAGGCGATGCGTTGTCAGAAGGGATACATCCGCGAGATGCCTTACTATGTGGAATGTCCATGTTGACGGCCGATTGGGTGGATGAAGCAAGATTGGAATGGAATCAAGATAAGGATACACAATCTCTAATACAAAATATCAAGCAAGGATCTATGACATCTAACAAATTTGAGTGGAAAGGTAATGCCCTATGGTACGAGGATAGGTTATACTTGAGTAAAGATTCTAAGTTGAAGCATAAGATTCTTGCGAGCTACATGCCTCACTGTTGGAGGACACTCTGGGTTTTGAAGACATATCATAGAATAAAAGAGAATTCTTTTGGGAAGGACTCAAGGGGATGTACAAAAGTTTGTATCGAGTGTTTAGTGTGCCAGCAGAACAAAAGGGAAACAATTAAGACACCGGTGCATTGCAGACCCTTACGATTCCTAGCCGAGAGATGGGAGGAGGTCTCCATGGATTTCATCACCGGATTGCCTTGTTCGAGGGTAAGAATGTTATTTTCGTGATTGTGGATAGGCTCACAAAATATGCCCATTTTTGTGCCCTATCACATCCATTTGCAGCCCGATCTGATCATGACTATTTTTTTTGGAGACGATTCAAAGGCTACATGGAACCCCAAAGATAATTGTGAGTGATCGTGATCCTATTTTCACAAGTAATTTTTGGACGGAATTATTTTCATGTTTGGGTACTCAGCTAGCTCACAGTTCATCTTATCATCCTCAAGCGATGGGCAAACAGTGGTCAACAAATGCTTAGAGGGTATTTACGTTGTTTTGTATCAGATAAGCAAGAAAGGTGGATTAAATGGCTACCACTTGCAGAATGGTGGTATAACACATCTTTTCATACCTCTTCTCAAATGACCCCATTTTTAGCATTATATGGTTACCATCCACCTTCTATCACTTCCTCCTTGAGGGTGCAAACTAAGGTCAGAGATGTTGAGGAACACATTCAACATCAACAACAGGTTTTGGCTAGTTTGAAGGAGAATTTAGCATTAGCACAAAACAGGATGAAACAACAAGCAGATCAACACCGTAGTGAAAGACATTTTGAAATTGGTGATTGGGTTTTTGTACGTCTCCAGCCTTACACAGATGTCCCTAAAGCAACAAAAAAAGGAAAACAAACTTGCTCCTAAATATTATGGCCCTTATCAGGTTCTACAGAAAATTGGTAGTGTTGCTTATAAACTAGAGTTGCCTCCATCTTCACACATACACCCAGTATTCCATGTTTCATGCCTGAAGAAGGTTATTGGACAGAAATTTGAAGCCCAGACAGAGTTACCAGAACTTGATGAGGAAGGAAGAATCATTTTGGAGCCAGAGAAGATTCTGCAAACACGTTCTAAGAGGCTGAGAACTAGAGACATTAAGGAATATCTGATCAAGTGGAAGAATCTGAGCATAGAAGACGCCACCTGGGAGGATGAAGGTTTTACAGCAACATCCAGGATTATTCAACGTTGAGGACAACATTGGTTTGAAGGGGAAGGGCATGCTACGCCCTTAACCTATTGCTTGTATTAGGATATGAGTAGCCGACTTGTGGCTTACCATATCATTTTATTATATCATTTATACTTTCTCATGCTTAATAGGTCGGCCTTGGTGATGGCCATAGCATATGAATAGTATATATAGGGGATTATAGGTAGTATTTCATTATCATTTGAGCATTTGAGTCTTGTTATATGGTTTGGAGGTTGCCCCCTCGAAGTGGCGAAGCTATTCTAATTGCATATTGAGATCATTATTATGAAATATTGTGTTATTTGGTGCTCTTTATTGCTCTTAATCTGAATTATACAAGTAATTTCAAATTCGCGAGGAGGAAGAAAAAGGAAGTGGTAGAGCTGAAAAAGTGTCTCCCCTTTGCAAAAATGAACTCATTAAACTTTTATCAATGCAAACCATGACCCCGGAGAGAGAAACACGGGAAAACGTGCAAAGGGTCTAACCATTGACCAAAATGCCATCAAAATAGCATGGGTGCCCTAAGAACCCATTCCCTAACATTTTTAACCATGCTAGGAGAGAATGCGAGCCATTCTTCATTAAAAACAGTGGTTGAAATGTCATTTCTATTCATCACCACGTGCCGTGAGATGTTTTTTGTCCCCTTTTCTCTCTCCAAACTCCATCAAAATGAAAAATTGACCCCAGAAATCTTGTAGAGAATTTCACCATCTTTCCATTGATATAAAGAAGGAAAGCGAAAATGCTTTCTCATGGATCGAAAGATATGGCGATTTGAAGTTTTAGGAAAAAGCAGGCCAAATCAGTCGGTGGGAAAATAATTCAATTTTTACCTTTTTGGTTATTTGGAAAATTTTTACAAAATTTCCCGTGCTCATCCACTCTAGGTGCCACGTGGCGGCATCTCATTATTACGTGCCTTTGGGGAAACTTTTCCCAAAAATTCCGTGTTATTTGACCCAAGTAACTTCAAAAATACATGGAGTTAGGAGGAAAACTTTACATTAGTGGAATGAGAAAGAGCTCTATCCAAATGGTGTCATTTCTAAGGTTTTGAGTGCTTCCAAGCAACATTTTGTGATTGAGGCACAAGAGAGGGAAGAATGAGAGAGTTAGCCACAAAATGAGCAAATAACCTGGGGGGCACATTTTGGAAGTAATAGGTTCCCTGAAAATTTCAGACTTTTTGATTTATTTTGCAAAAGTTATTACAAATTTAGGGTTTTTCATAAAATTTCTCCCTAGGGTGCAAATTGTGGAAAATTTTCAAATTCTTTACATTTTCAGAAAGCTCTCAAAAAAATAGTATTAGTATCTTTTTTGTGTTTTTTCCTATTCGGCCAAAATTGTATCAAAACCCTAAACCCTAAGGTTTGACATCATGGCGGGGCCTTCCACAAGAGCAAAAAGAATCTGCTTACTCCGGGTAAAACCCCAGATAAAGATGGGGTAGTGATTGAAGAGATGGAGTCAGAAGGGGTAAATACAGATTCCTCAACACTAGGGTTTACCTCAGTTGATCATAAGGTGAGCCAACTTGAGTATGAGTTGCGAAATGTACAATCTGAGATGGCCTCTAAAGGAGACATAAACCAAATCAATCATCGGTTGGATGATATCATGCACATGTAAAGGGTAACCAAGTATGGCCCAAATCCACCCCATATCAACCAAGGAGGATCTTCAGTTCAAAATCATGGACAAAATAACCATGTTGGATCACTTTTCCAGCCCAATCAGAATCCAACTTATTCGCAACCACAAAACATGATGCCGAAAGTGGATATGCGCAAATTTGATGGTAAGGATCCCTGAATTGGATAAATCAAATGGAGAACTTCTTTGAGTTACATCAAACACCATCAGGACAAAAGGTGACATTGGCATCCCTATATCTTGAACCCGACCAATTTGTTTGGTATCGATGGTTATGTGCTCAGAGGAAGAAGAATGGTCTCGGTGTCACTTGGATAGTTTTTATCGAGGAGTTGCAATTGCACTATAGTTCCAGTGTTTCAGAGAACTACTTTAGTCAATTAGAAAAGTTACGAAAAACAAGATCAGTCAAATATTATGTGCATCAATTCCAAAACCTATCCTTAAGGGTGGAGAATATTCCAGAAGAGAATCTGAATGACCTATTTCTTGGGGTCTTAAGGACCACATTGAGCATGAGGTACATATGTTTAATCCAATCAAGCTTTATGATTCTATTATCATGGCATGTCGTGCAAAGGAAAAAGTTCTTTGTAGTAGGAGGCCACCTTTCATTAACACCAGAGACCATAGTATCTCTTCCCCTTCATTTTCTAGGCCAATTAGACTGACTCCTCAACAAATGGAAGAAAAGAGAGCAAAAGATTATGTTTTAACTGTGATAGAAAATATGGATCGGGACATAAATGTCTTTGAGAAGAAGTTGTTCTATATTGATGGAGGTAATGAGGATGATGAGGAAGCTGAAATTATAGGAGAGGTTGAGGAACTAGTAGAAGATGAAGTAGAGGATCACCAACCTACAATTTCTTGCCATGCATTGTTAGGTATTAGTACTCCTCAAACACTCAAGGTTATTGGCTATCTCAAAAATAGAAGGTGACGGTGTTGATTGACTCGGGAGTACTCATAACTTCATAAATAGTAAGTTAGTTGCCCACCTCAATTGTTTTATTTACCCAACTCCAGAAATGCAAGTTATGATTGCGGATGGTGGGATAGTCAAGTGCACAGGAAAGTGCCATAGTATCAAGCTTTCCATGGGAGACTACATGTTAGACTCACCTATGTTTGCTATTTCTATGGGAGGGGAAGATATTGTTTTGGGGTCCAATGGCTCACAACCTTAGGTACTATAGAGATGAATTTCCAAGAATTGTTCATGTGATTTCATTCAAATGGAAGGACAATACAATTGAATGGGATGGTAGCTAAGTCTCCATAGATTATTAGCTCTCATCAGATGTAGAAGGTTCTCAGAAAAGGAGTAGATGGATTTATAACAAAGTTATTTTCCATAGAAGTACAAAATACAGAGTCTTCAATGCCACCCGATCTTCATAAGATTGTGGATGCTCACTCATTTGTTTTTTATGAAATTCCAAAGGGACTACCACCAGTTAGGGATCATGATCATGCCATTCAGTTGATTCCAGGGAGCCAAACACCTAACATCAGACCATACAGATACCCATATTCCCAAAAAGTGAGATCGAGAAAATGGTGGAGGAAATGTTGAAGGCGGTATCATCAGGCATAGCTAGAGTGCATATTCTTCACCAGTGGTCATGGTATGTAAGAAGGATGAAACATGGAGGATGTGTCTAGATTACTAAGAACTCAACAAGTACACCATCAAAGATAAGTTTCCTATTCCATTAATTGATGATTTACTTGATGAATTACATGGTGCTATTTATTTCACAAAATTAGATCTTCGTTAGGGTACCATCAAATTAGGATAAAAGAGGAAGATGTTCATAAAATGGCTTTTAGGACTCATGAGGGCCATTATGAGTTTTTGGTAATGCCTTTTGGTCTTACAAATGTGCCCTCAACCTTTCAAAGCTTGATGAACACTATTTTTAGGCCATTTTAAGGAAATTTGTATTAGTTTTCTTTGATGACATATTGATTTACAGTAAGACATGGGAAGAACACTTACAACATGTAAATAAAGTGTTGGAAGTTTTGGAGAAACATACTTTCTATGCAAAGCCATCCAAATGTTCTTTTGGTGTACAAGAGGTAGAGTACTTGGGTCATATTGTATCCCATGAAGGCGTCAAAGTTGATCCTCAGAAGATCAAAGCTATGGTGGAATGGCCAAGGCCCAAAAATCTCAAAAATCTTCGTGGGTTCCTAGGACTAACAGGGTACTACAGAAGATTTGTGCGGGGATATGGTAGAATAACAACCCCACTCACTGCATTGCTAAAGAAGGATGCCTTCCATTGGATAGACATAGCCACTAAATCCTTTGAGCAGCTGAAGGAAGCCATGTGCAGCACCCCAGTTTTGGCTACTCCCAACTTCTCAAAAACCTTCATTGTTGAATGTGACGCTTCAGATCAGGATTGGGAGCAGTTCTAATGTAGGAAGGAAGAAAATTGCATTTGAGAGTCACCAATTCAAAGGAAAAGATCCGCTCAAACCTGTCTATGATGAGAAAGAAATGATGGCTATTCTTCATGCGGTCAAACAATGGAGGCCCTATCTCATGGGTAGACACTTGAGGTAAAAACTGATCATGATAGTCTCAAATAATTTTTGGTGCAAAGGTTATCATCTGAGGAACAATAAAAGTGGGTAACAAAAATGTTGGGTTATGATTTTGAAATCATATACAAAAAGGGTAAAGAAAATGTAGTAGCCGATGCGTTGTCCAAAAGGGATACATCCGCAGATGCCTTACTATGTGGAATGTCCATGTTGACGGCCGATTGGGTGGATGAAGCAAGATTGGAATGGAATCAAGATAAGGATACACAATCTCTAATACAGAATATCAAACAAGGATCTATGACATCTAACAAATTTGAGTGGAAAGGTAATGCGCTATGGTACAAGGATAGGTTATACTTGAGTAAAGATTCTGAGTTGAAGCATAAGATTCTTGCAGAGCTACATGCCTCACCTGTTGGAGGACACTCTAGGTTTTTGAAGACATATCATAGAATAAAAAGAGAATTCTTTTGGGAAGGACTCAAGGGGATGTACAAATTTTTATCGAGTGTTTAGTGTGCCAATAACAAAAAGGGGAAACAATTAAGACACCAAGTCATTGCTGCCCCCTTACCAATTCCTAGCCGAGAGATGGGAGGAGGTCTCCATGGATTTCATCACCGGATTGCCTTGTTCATAGGGTAAGAATGTTATTTTCATGATTGTGGATAGACTCACAAAATATGCCCATTTTTGTGCCCTATCACATCCATTTGCAGCCAGTATTCGCAATTATTTTTTTGGAGATAGTTCAAAGGCTACATGGAACCCCAAAGATAATTGTAAGTGATCGTGATCCTATTTTCACAAGTAATTTTTGGACGGAATTATTTTCATGTTTGGGTACTCAGCTAGCTCACAATTCATCTTATCATCCTCAAACTAATGGGAAAATGGAAGTGGTCAACAAATGCTTAGAGGGGTATTTACGTTGTTTTGTATCAGATAAGCAGGAAAGGTGGATTAAATGGCTACCACTGGCAGAATGGTGGTATAACACATCTTTTCATACCTCTTCTCAAATGACCCCATTTTTAGCATTATATGGTTACCATCCACCTTCTATCACTTCCTCCTTGAGGGTGCAAACTAAGGTCAGAGATGTTGAGGAACACATTCAACATCATCACAACGAGTTTTGGCTAGTTTGAAGGAGAATTTAGCATTAGCACAAAACAGGATGAAACAACAAGCAGATCAACATCGTAGTGAAAGACATTTTGAAATTGGTGATTTGGGTTTTGTATGTCTCGGCCTTTACAAACAAATGTCCCTAAAGCATCGAAAAAGGAAAACAAACTTGCTCCTAAATATTATGGCCCTTATCAGGTTCTACAGAAAATTGGTAGTGTTGCTTATAAACTAGAGTTGCCTCCATCTTCACACATACACCCAGTATTCCATGTTTCATGCCTGAAGAAGGTTATTGGACAGAAATTTGAAGCCCAAACAGAGTTACCAGAACTTGACGAGGAAGGAAGAATCATTTTGGAGCCAGAGAAGATTTTGCAAACACGTACTAAGAGGCTGAGAACTAGAGACATTAAGGAATATCTGATCAAGTGGAAGAATCTGAGCATAGAAGATGCCACCTGGGAGGATGAAGGTTTTCTGCAGCAACATCTAGGATTATTCAACGTTGAGGACAACATTGGTTTTAAGGGGAAGGGCATGCTACGCCCTTAACCTATTGCTTGTATTAGGATATGAGTAGCCGACTTGTGGCTTACCATATCATTTTATTATATCATTTATACTTTCTCATGCTTAATAGGTTGGCCTTAGTGATGGCCATAACATATGAATAGTATATATAGGGGATTATAGGTAGTATTTCATTATCATTGGAGCATTTGAGTCTTGTTATATGGTTTGGAGGTTGCCCCCTCGAAGTGGCAAAGCTATTCTAATTGCATATTGAGATCACTATTATGAAATATTGTATTATTTGGTGTTCTATTGTTGCTCTAATATGAATTATACAAGTAATTTCATTACAAAAGTGGAGTTCACCTAGCTTTTATGTGGTAAAATTGTTGCTTTATGCTAATGATCTTATTTTAATGGCTAAAATAAGCGCAAGGATTGAAAGATCACTTGAGAGCTCTGGAATTATTTTGTAAAGAGGTGGGGATGCAGGTGAACACAAGTAAAACCAAAATCATGATTTTTACTTTAAGAAGAAAGCCAAAGCAAATGAATTTTGAGTTTGAAGGTGGTCCCTTGCAAGTGGTAAATGATTACAAGTATTTGGGTCTTGACTTTCACAGTAATCTTAGTTGGGAGGCCTATAGAGCTAGGAGGATACAAGGGGGATGGAAGGCTCTATATTTTCTCCAAAATAGATGCAGATCAACAGAATTGTGGGATTGGAAAACTAAATTAACTCTTTTTGGACTGCTTGTTATTCCGGTGGTCTTATATGGTTGTGAAGTTTGGGGTAACAACACATCAGCGGTGAAATGAAGACAAATAGAAAGGTTACAAAAACATTTTATCATGAGTAGCCTCAAACTAAAATCCATGAACTCCCTTACGAGATCATTCTTGCTGAAGTTGGGGCCTTCCCGATGGAGGCGGCGGCTTTGATTCGACTTTTGGGGTACTTGAAGAAAGTTGAAAGCATGGGCAATTTCTGGTGGCCTAAGATAGTTGTGGAAGAAAAGTTGAATAGAAGGAAGAGCACCTGGATGAAGTAGAATGAAAAGTGGATGAAGAAATGGGAAATTAGCATGCATGATTGTCCTAACACTAATGGGGATATCAAAAAGTATGTAAGAGAGAAAGTCAAAACTGCCATGTGGATGAAACAATTGGGAAGAAAAAGAGAATACTATGTCAAGAACTTTAATCCCACATGTGATCACGAGCAAAAACACTATCTGGAGGCGGAAATAAAGTGGAAAGCTAAGATGTTAATTGCCCAATTGAAAACTAGTTCGCATCATCTTAGATGTGAAACAAGGAGATGGACAACACCGAAAGAAGAATGGTCCGAAAGATTTTTCCGATTATGTGTAATGTCCCCTTCTAGGACAAGTTAGAAATTAATACAAATATGATCATACACAATCGAAAACAATTAATATTCAAACCCCATCGCTATAATTTTTAAAAATTAATTCTGCTTAACCGTTCAAGAAAAAATCTTCAAACTTTGGATTTTGGGTCACAAAAATATGAAGAACAATATCCTAAAACCAAAATTTGCACAGCCAACATGAAACCCTAATTTTGACCTAAAAAGTAGGTCGCCCAACACTTTTAGGGCATCAAATCTCCTCCAAAAATTATGAAATCAATTTCTCCTTATTCCTCCTAATTTCTATAATCAAATCCACTATTAAATTGACCCCCAAACAACAGATCTGAAATAAATATTAATTTATAGCAACCAACAGGCTTACAGACAAGCTGAAATCTTCTAAAATTGATATCTCACTCAAAACTCAATATTTCTTCACCAAATAAATTGAAGATTGTTCTATAAATTAAGGGCTTTCCAAAGAGCTATCAATATGAATTTTCTGAGCATTAAAACCTAGCCAAAATAGTCCTAGAAAACTGATTTCAAGTCGCTAGGGTTAGATAAAATTATATAAAATAATTCCAGCTCTTTCCTAGCCCCCAAATACACCAAAATATTAGCCCCTTGCTCTGAAATAATCAATAACACATGGCATGTAACATCCCCATTTTAAGACACTAGAACAAGGGTTTTTTTTTTTCGTATAACGTTATCTCATTATGAATTATATAATTCAAACACACGTTCAAGTTTTAATAATTGTTCTCTGCCCAAACAACACAATTTGGAACACACAATTTTCTTTTAAATTTAATGTTCCTGTTCGCATATTTACAATATGGAACACACATTCAATGCCATTCAATCTTATAACAGATTCTATATGCTGCATTGTAAATGACTCAAGAAGCTCGTTGATCTCCCATTTTCATGGCTCGGAGTTTCAACGATCCTTCATTTCATGACTCGGAAACAACCGATCCTTCATGTTCGTTCATGCATAATATATTATATATACAAGTTTTCTTAACTATTTCCGAGTTATCGAAGTGATCCATTTAAGAAGCCTATCTCAATATCTCATTCGATACTCATCCGACATCCTGCATCTTAAATTAAGTGATTAGGACAATGCAACAAAGACTTGCGATACTTTGGCCAAAGATTTTCACATGCTTTGCATGATCATATTCTGGATGTGATACACATCAATGGAATACGTCCTTCACTTCACTTCACCTGTAATCTAGAATGGTCTTTCTGGTTCCTACCAGTCCTTTTAATTTAAGATTTAAACTTCCAATTCCAATTAGCAATATGAACGAATATAGGAAGGCACTCATGGTAACTAAAGATACACAGACATACGGTGTCGTTCCCCATGACTCCGTGTGTCTAGTTATCTTTAGTCCTCCGGAGTCACTCCTTATACGTGATCATACTTCTATCCCCAACCAAGAACTTCACATTCAGCCTATGTATTCTTGATGTTTTAATTCGGGAGGGCATTGTAATATGTCAGCTATAACATTGTGTCATCATGAAGACCCTGTCTTCATGAAGACACTGTGCTGTAGCTGGCATATGTCAATGTCCTACGGAATCCTCCCATCGAGTACACATCCTTCTCAATTGATTTGGATATGATCTTAATATTTAAGATCAACCTTCAAAGAACCATGTTGATCCTTTATCCTCGTTCCTCAATTACGATTGTACATAGCTAAGAGAGATTAAATCCGTCTTCTAGCTTGCTTTACATCTTCTCCTTCTTACCGAAGGGTTGCGTTTTTTCTACTTGGTTCTCTTCTTAATCATTGGATTAAGCAGCCCGTTACCGATGGACGTGATAAGTTTAACCTATTAAACTTAACCAAGATTTTTACAACTGTAACTAAATTCAGAATTCCAGCTTATTAGACGTCGTTTAAACGAGGTCTAATTCCTATTAAATGTATTCATTTATTCTCCTTAACCTTACATAGTTAAGGTCCATTAGCTATGGATATATTTATCCCATATCCTTTCTTTCTGAATTTAACATACGAGGTTATTAATGGAGTTCGAAAGCGAAGTTCGATTACTCCTAAGTTAATTGATATTCCTTAGCTTCCAAGCTAATCCTGAATACCTATCAGTTATGGAATCATATTCTTCCTAATCCTTTTTAATGTCAATTAAAAATTCATCTTTACCCAAGTATGAACTAATTGCACATTTCAACTTAAAAGTTGCATTGAGGTAAGAATAGATATCAATTCCTTTTTTTTTTACATCCATCCAAGGACAAGTAAATAAATCCAAATCAAGAAATAACATTATATTTCCAATTTAATCAACAATATCAAACTGATATAGTTATTAAAATATCACACTTGTATTTGTATTCATCAATCCATTTCATAATCCATACATTTGCCAATCCAACTGACTGGACTTTGTTTACATAAAACATCATTACAACTCGTAGATAGAAGAATGTACTTTCTTCTTTTCACAATTCCTCGTAGAGGAATAACAACTAACAAATACAATTCATCTTCTGATAATCAAAAGAAGCATCAGAAAACAACCATGTCTTCGTTCTAATCAATTTCCATCTGCAAAATTTCTTGCACGGGTTAGTTCAATGAACTGAGCATATTAAGCACTTGTCATTAAAATGAGGTGCTTTACTTAACTGTCTCAATAAAAGAACCCTACTTTTATGAAACGACAGTATGAACATCAATCAAGAATCAAGCATCAAAAGAATGGACAACATAACAACTAAACCATCTAAATACCATCCCAATCAGCCAAAGAATTGCTGTCCTATTTTCCACATAACCGTTACAAGTTCCAAATTACAATATTTGTAAAGTTTAGGAATACAAGTAGCATACTGCTGATATAACTTAACTGTTATCCTTTCTATTCCTTTCATTAGTAATAAATGCAAAGGGTAAAACTAACTGAAACGTAACCAATTACTTTCCTTTCAGTTCATGCAACACATTTGATTCCAAGCAATCACGCACAGACGAGAAAGCAAACAACAATGCATATAGTTGCTCATACCCAAGCGATACAAAATTCGTTCTTCACGATTACAGATTTCCAACTGTATGAAAGAAGAAAAGATCATTTTTCCAAGTTATCCATCCACATTCCTATTTCTTTCCTCATGACTGTCCTAAAAACTGAATCCAAACGAGACACAATTCAAGATAACAGTTCAGAGTGAAACTTACAAAATCCATTCGGAATTCACTTTCCAGCAGCAAGAATAATTTCATTCATAATCAGCTTTTAAATGAAAACAAGGAAGAATTTATCGTCCTTATCAATACTTCATTTAGATCAGGCTCATATGAATACCCAAAAACAGGTTAGCACAACATCGTATTCATCATAGAGCAAATAGTATAAGAATGTATACTATGTACTTACTGTACTAGAAGACTCCATACTTCTTTCACTGTTTTTTTTTAACCAAATAACAGTTATACAATCACGTAATTGATTATTCACATGACTTTTTATTTCCATGAACGCATACAGTTCAAAATACAATTTACTCATTGCTGTTACCTACAACAAGACCAATCATAATGCACAGTAAGGCTTCCAATGCTATTTCCAGAATTCAAATAGCAAAAAGAGAAAATTTCGTTCCTTTAGCCTTTCATTAAGAAAACAACCATTTTCTTCAGACTCAACAAGAATTGTTCAGCCGATTTCATTTCTTCTAAATGACAGTGCCAAGATCAGAAGACCACACGAACAATTAAATATTTCATTTGTACAGAAAGCACAACACTCAGAAAAATATTCTAAATACCGCTGTCACTTCCAACAATCCGAACTTATATGGTTCAATAATCCCAGTTACTATTTCCTTCGAAATCTAAAACAACAGAGAAAGGAAGAACTAGTTTCCCTATAATTTCAGTAAGAAACAATCATTTGCTCAGAATGAAATAAAACACCCAAATCGAGCTCACTGCCAACAAACATTTCTACCCGAAATCCATTTTTCAAGTTCATGATAATATGCAGAACTTCAGAATGCAATAATCAGTTATCATTACCTCTATCAAAGTAAACCCGTATAGGGTGTTAAATGCATAAGTCTGGTACAGTCAAGATAGACCCAAACAACAAGACAAAATTCCCATGCATTTCTTCTTTTGCACAACAATCCAAAGTCAAGTTCGCATTCACAAGACAGTTCGAATCAGAAAGCCAAATCGCAACCACAAAACGCAATGGAATCAACTTTCCATCACAGCGAGAAGAAAATATAATCATTCATTGCACAGAAATACAAGGCCAAGTTGTAATTGTGACAACAGTCCGAACAGGAAGGCCGAACAACATCAATACAACACAACAAAATCATCCTATCCTCACAACAAGGAAGGAATGTAATCAAATGCAAGTTCAGAAGGAAAACAGTTAACTTTTCCTACTTCCACGAATACCCAAAACGTTATTCGTTCATTTCTTATGCAAGAAAAAGGAACAACAATAAAAATATTCCCATTACTTCCTTCAAATCGAGTTCATATGCTCAAATAAAACCCAAATGCTATTTCCATCAAATCCAGCAATGCGGAAGGAAAGGATCTTATTTCCTTTTTAAAGATTTCAGTATAGAAACAACATCAACAACTACTGTTTCTATCATTCCAGTTCGTTAACAAAAGAACGATTGTTTCAATAATGATAACAAACTCATACAACATGCACAGTTCCATAACACACATGACGAGTTTCCCTCTTACTGTCAAACAAACCAGCACAACATGGAGGTATTTCCACTCAAATTAAAAATGCAAGGACAGATCAATCACAACAAAGAAGAAAACAATTCCACTCATATCATTTCAAACAATGACAACAAAATCGAATAAATCCAAAACCCAAGAGCAGGGTTGTTTTAATGAGACACTTAAACAAAGCAAGTGTTTTAAAGAGAAGGGCTTAACATGCCGACACTTTCTTTTCCAAAACTCGAAGAAAACCGCGTTCTGAAGGTGTTTCCTTCCACTTGCGGCGACGCACGAGCTTCCCAAAATCACCTTTCCTCTTACAGCTCAAAATGACCTCCTCCGATTTCCAAAGAAACGGTGATAAAACCAAATGAAACCGGGTTCGACCAACCAAACAAAACCAAATGCGAAACAACTTCCCAAAATCTGAATCAACACAATAAACAATCAACATTTCCTCAATACACTTTCTAAGGCGAAATGGTCGCGAAGACCAAAAAAATTAAATGCATTAAAGGCTCGCCTTTTCCTATTTTCCCACGCCACCGCCGACTTGGGTTGGCGAACTCCCAAGTTCAAATTTTGCATGTAAAACCAAATTTAGTGCATGACCAACTAGCTACCCTCCATCTTTCTCCTGTTCCTCGCCAAATTGGCGCTATCCACATAAGGACTCACATTAACCGCCATTAACTCCTTTCATCCTTATCCTCTTCCCCCAAGGGTCTCACGTGTCCCCTTTTAGGTTAGGATTAGTTTAGGATTCATATTAGTGTTCGACCTAGGTCATAGCCTAGTCTTTAGGTTAATAGGACTTAGGTTTATTTCCCCTTCTTTTTACATAATTTAAAAATCCACTTAGGATAGTAGTTTAGGATGTAAGGTAGAGCTTAGGATTAGATTAGGATCTAATTCCCTCTAACACCTAACACTAACCACCTTCAATCCTGTCAAGTCTTCCGACTGACTTCTAATTCCAACACTGTGCAGGACATTCCGTCCTTTGTTAACATGCCCGAGCCACTCGTATCCCGGCATTCCTCGCCTTACGGGGTCTCACGTTACGACAGTGTATGGTTCGTGAATCGAACCCTTTTCCGTTGGCATCTACGTGCCAACTGTTCATACCTGTAATCAGGTGCTGCACATTTATATCAACCTTCAATTCAGTTCAAGAGTAAATCGACAAAGCGATTACAAGAAGGCCACAACGCATAAAGAGTTCAGCAAGCATACGACAAATTTGTCGTCACATCAGTAACATACAAGCAACAATAACTGTTGTCCCATGTAAATAAATTACAACATGCAAGAATCCAGATTTTGCAACACATTCCCTTAAGATCAAAATATATATTAACATGTTTGCCTTCATTTCAAAGAAGCCATTCAAAAGATGAAAAATAATCACCAAGATAACTTACAAAATCAGGGTGTTACATGGCGATTGCGAGATCTATCATTTATGGCATCAAAACATAGTCAAATCATCACCAACCCAAGTCGCTATGGTAAGAATATTTGCAATAATAATAGAATAATTTAAAGGAGCAATATCAAATGATTTTCACACTCTAAACTTGGCGCCAAAACTGAAATAACTCCAGCAATAATGGCAAATCTGAAATTGATCAAAACCAGCTCACTAACTTCCCACGCAAGAGAGAGAGAGAGAAAGCATTAATGGGCATGCATCCCAACTCCAAGCATGGAGCATAAAATAAATATCATCATAACATGAGTCTAACAATGATCCTAGCACTCCTTTTATAAGCAAGGAGGCACAAAATTCGAAATCCCTAGGAGAGGGAAATTATTAAATAAAAGCAGTTTATTTTCCTTAGGTGTGGCCTCCCCTTTTTAAAAGGGTGATTTTAATATTTAAAAGCCACCTAAATATTATTTAATTAATTCCCCTTTTAAATTTGAATTTTGGGAATTTAATTAAATAATTACTTGCGCCATAAATATTAAATAATTAAATAAATATTGCTTTATAATGTCAAATGATTAAAATCACTCTCCAGGCAATATTATAAAATTATTTAATATAATTTTCCCCTTGCAACATCCCTAAAGTCCACAGGGAATGATAGGCTAAGGGTCTTAAAAATGTGGACATTACATTATGCGGTCGGTTCATGTGGAAAGAGAATGGCACTTTCTAATGGAGTGTGTAGCGTATGAGGACATTTGGAGTAGCTATACTGACTGTCTAAAACGGAGGTTCTTACAACCTTGTTTGAAGAGGATAAGATTGCAAAAACAACATATTACTTGACTAAAATCCATAATAGAAGGCTCAAGATTAGCAAAGAAATTGAGAAAGAGCAAAAGTAGCAGTTTTGAGTTGGTTTCTTTGGTGTTTTGTTTGACTGACTTGCTTTTCCTTTTTGGGTCCCATAGGTTGTTTGGCCTCGTGGACGTCATTAAAATCCTTCAATTTGATTCAAGTGGTGATTTAAAAGCGAACAATAATATTAATAAGAAGTAAACACGACATGAGAAGTATAAATTCAATTCAACGAAATGAGAAAAATACTTTTGTGCACGAGACATTGTTGAGGTGCACCATATTGTTATTTTTCATTTAATTTAAATGTGTACATTTAATTTACTAAAACATTGATGCACTTAAAACAAGAAGCCGTTGTAAAACTCTGGAACCGCAAGAAGAGAGCAACCACAACAATGGCAATGACAAATGAAGAAGAAATCACAAAGCTACTTTGAGGCGAGCTCTTCAACAAACAACAACTCATTGCCATTCTCTCGACGCCGTCATGAAAAAACCTGAAACTTTAAATAGCATCCAAAATCGCGGCAGATAAAGATCTAGCGCACGAGAAAAATATTTGTCCATGATCTCGGTTGGGATGGTCTGTGCAAAGCCGTAAAGGCCTCCTTTTTTGAATACGAAGAGCTTGAATACTTTGCACGGTCATAAATGTGAATCCCACTTATTTGGTTGAGAGTACTCCTATTCTTTTCTTGAAAATGTTGAAGGCTAGAATAACATCTTGAATTATAAGCCAATCAAATTTAAGATAAATATTTTTTTGTAATTATTTTGTTAAAAAATGTGCAGCTTTATTAATGCTTTTTAATGTGAGAATTGTATATTTGTTTAATAAAAATGATAAGACTTCTTGATTGGTGGAAAAGTATAAATATTAATCACTAGTTAAATGAATATAGAACCTATAATCTATCTGCCTTGGGCAGAACTAATAACGTACACGATAAGTCAAAATGACTTCCTTTCCACATATATAAATGTCCTTTTGACAGGTTTGACTGAAAATTGGAAGTCTTTTGTAATCGAGTGAAACCGTAAAATACGTTCCCAAACATGAAATACCTACGCCCAATCTCAGGATTGTTCGTGACTGTCTATTGTAGCTTGTACATCCAAAATGGAACCCACGTTTTTATTTAGAATAGACATTGCTAAAATAAATGAAAGTTGTTTTTTTGTTCTATTGTGTGTAATTTGAAGGGCGATACTAAAAAAATGGTTGTTTTGTTTGGCAGGGATACATTGCCGTCAAGGAAATGTTGGTTACTCTATACGCACTTAAAATTGCCCTCATATAATTGGCAAATAATTTTTTATTAAGTTAATTTTCTAGATAATTGTTGTCTTCATCGTCATAGTCATCTTTATATTATTTTTTATTGTTTTCCAATTTTCTTTTTTGATGAAGCCGCTCACTTGTACAATTTTGTCTGCAACCCTTCACTTCATATTACATTGATATTAATAGGAACGAGAAAGGGTATGTTGAAATCAATAACATAAATGTGCAGATAAACAATCTTTTTATCATACTAGAATTGACCCAAGTTCCTCCTCCAACGTCCTTCAAATCCTTGAAACCGTCATAGTTCTTCAGCACAAACTTCATCAAAATGACTGATAGAAAGAAATATTCCTCTCATCTGGTTATTGCATGGAAATTACTAAAACACAAGCTGTTTGTAATCTTTCTCAAAAGGCACCACACCCTCTTCATGAAGATGTTGCAATGTCTCAAGGTGAGATGTTTTCTGTGTTGAGCAGAAAGATGGTCCATTCTCGTCCAAACTATATGATTTGGGATTCGAACCAGAGATGACGAAGGTTGCGAGTGTTTGTCAAATTTCACTTGCAATCCACAAGCTTATTGGTTGTGAGTGGAGCGGACTTTAACAAAAATGGTTGCCTTTATGGGCATCGGAAATGTGCAACGATATGATAATTCCCGTAAAGCTTGCGTGCATTCATTTTTGTATAACAACTTAACTAGCCATTTGGAAGATAATACCGCAAAACGTAAAGGCAAAAGATGATCTGTTGCAGAGGCGAAGAGGTGCATGTATTTTTATATATGTAAGTGGAAGTCTACATACACTCGAAAGGAAAGCGTATGAAAATGGTTGATAAAATGCCAACATCATTTTAATTTTGAAACGGGACAATTTTCTACTACCGAGTTGGAAGCAAACGGGTGACAAAAGCTAATTCATGTATCAAAGACTCGGATTTTAGTTGTTTTTTTATGTGCATAAATGTGATACTTAGAAGGGACAATCATTGTATCTATTACCCATCACACAAAATTGGGTGATAACCTAGAAAATTATATTGCCTTAGTGTTTGAAATTTTAATTTAGATGTAAAAATATTTTTTTGTTTGATTTGAAATGTGTCATTTTATTTATTTAAATAAAAAATAATATTAGAATGGTTTATTGACCTATAGGCATTTATTAAGTTAACTTTCTTGAAAATTGTTGGCATGGTCATCATAGACATCTTCATACTTTGTTTTTAAGTGATTTTTCGATTTTTATTGATGAATCCTTTCGCTTGTGCAATTTTGTCTAGAACCTTTCACTTCATATCAATGTTGTCACGAGAGGAATGCACCTTTTGGGAGCGGTGTGATGACTCCCTTCCAACCGACCAAATTGAAACACTATAGGTTGTGGGTGATCTGCGTGTTGGAGTGAGTCTCCAGAGAGGGTCGGTTCCCTAATGTAACACCTAAGACTAATTCTACTCCTAAAACTACTCTACTTTGTTGAATCAACAAGGAAAAGGGAGAAGGAATTAAGGGAAAAATAAAAAGATGGTGATACACCAAAAGTTTGAGGATCTCAAACTTATTTAAACCACACAGATGGACCATAAGAACCATACACAATTTACAATGGATATGTCAATGCAAAAGTATTTCAGAGAAAGGTTTGAAGTTAAGGCAGAATAAAGAAGGGAAACAAATGGCTTTAGAAGGGCAATTTGATGAACTCCACAATTGAATCCTACAAAAACTTAGTTAAACACAATCTATGACCTAAAAATTAACATATAACTACATAAAGGCATGGAAATTAAACTACAAATCAGGGATAAAACAGTATCACAGGGATAAAATCAGCTTAAAGACACAATATTGCATAATAAATAGGTTGTAAGAAGGTAAAAACAACTCCTTTATTGATCCAAGAGGTGAAACCAATACAAAAGATCACTCATGACCCCTGCTCTTCCACTTAGAACTCTAAATTACTCCAGAATGATGAACAAAAGGTGCAAAGATTGTTTTTACAATGAATTCCATGGATTTTATATAGAGAATGAGGGAGAAAAGAAGGAAAAAAGCATAAACATGCAAGTCTGATTAGTAAAAATAGAAAAAACATGAGAGTGTTGCATGTTCATGCTATTTTTAACAACATGAGTGATATGAAAGCTTTCTTACATGAAAACCTACTAATCTTAGCCCTCATGATAAAAAAAAACAAATTGGGTGAAGAAAACAAATCCAAATGCTAATTGAAGCTTTTACGGGTTGTGCATGCTTTTTATCAAGCCTGTCGGTGAATTAAAGAATAGACAACGATGGAATGTTCCTCATGGGCTCTCAAAATTGAGTTAACATGTTGTTCCTTTGTTCCTCCAATCGGCTAAATAACTATTTTGTTGTAAGAGTTAGACATGACAGGGTTTCAGATGTGACAATGAGAACGAGGGAATAGTTCCATGTGGGCCTTAATTGGTGATTCGGTTCAGTGGGGAAATGAAGGAACATAGGAATTGTTCAAGACGTGTCGTTAACTCCCGACATAGCCAATTGTAGTGCCATGTTCTTCATGTGTAGAGATTCAGGGAACTTAGAGAACGAGAAAATTATTCCCATAGTCTTAATGAATGTCGATTTTGTCGAGTTTGCACTGTTTTGATCCAAAATTTGACAAAATTTGACCAAGTATTCTTCACAAAAATTTCAGCAAGAGGGGAAAGAGTGCTAGAACATGAAGGTTTTTCCCATAACTCCCAAAATTTTAAATTTCACTGATGACGACACCATGACACTAAAACTCATTATCTATGACGTATCAAAACATCAAAATGGCATGGGGGCTGATTTTGATAACAACTACATTGATATTAATAAGACCACACTAATTAAATTCCTTGTTATATTGGAATTGCTAGTCAAAATAATCGAAAAAGTGTCCTTTGTTAAATCCAACATTCACTTTGGTGATCAAGATTTTCTCTCACATGCGATTCATGGGGAAAAAAATTACAATGCAGAAGCAAAGAAAACATGTTTGAAATATGTGGGGAGGAAGAAAGTAATAGAAAATTTGCCACACCATAATGGAAATGTTTGAAGATTATGGCTATGACATTCATCGCATTGAAATTAATATGGGTGAAAGGTAATTCTTAAATAAATTTGGAGTAGACCCCATAAGGAAAGACTTTACAATCATCAAATCCAAATGGGATATTAATGAGAGGTTGATTTGCATTTTTATTTCCATTTTTTAATGTAATTTTTTTGTAAAATCAAATTGGCTTTAAGGGTTTCCTTTTAAATATCAATAACTAGTTTTGCACTCTATTTACAATAATTCTCTCATATTTAACCAATAGGCCTTTATAAGTATTTTTATTTTGTCATTTCAAATTTTATGAATGAGTCATTTCCTTATCTAATTGTGTCTAATAGGCCTTTATAAATAAAGTACATTCAATAATAATTTTTACCTATTTATATTTTTGGTCAATAATATTTTATAAGTGCACTTTCTTTATAACTATCATTTAAATCCTACTTGTCCTTTAAAAATATTTAAAATTTTATTTTAAAAAAATTGAAGGTTCATCCTTACAAATGCAATGCAACATGGATGGAATAGTTTAAATGATGACATTTGCTAAATCAAATGATCAAATACCATTTTTTTGTTCTTAATCGGTTGTGATTACGATGAAATAATTTTTCATAATAGTTTTCAAAATTTTCTCTTTATCTAAGTCTACTTAAAATCAACAAAATTATCTATGTTTGTTTCCACTTCACTTCCTTCACCAACATTATATCTTCATAGCTTTTCTAAAAGTTTGTACCACTTAGCAATAGGATTTATAACTTCACAAGAAAAGAAGAAATGGACCCTTCCCTTAACCCCTCCTAAGCATAGTAATTAAGGAGGTAATGCACCATCTTACACATACTAGCACAATAGTGGAAAAAGGCCCTAACAACTCCCTCACTTTCACAAATATGAAAGAAAAAAGACACCTTTTTCAGGTCAATGCTTTCCTCATAGATTATCATAGATGAATGTTTTATGTTGTAGCCCACCAATTGACCGGAATTATGCCCATTCACTTAAGTTGGCCTTACCCGATATGATAGAACTTGCCTTTCATAATTTGAATAAAATAGTCGCTCCTATGTCTCTTGGGACTATCGAAACCCGACCAGCTTAAGTGTATTGAACTTGTCCTTAGAAGCATTGTTATTCTTTGAGTTGTGCAGGTGTTATGTGTAGGCTTCCAATGAATCCACTAGCCTTTATCCTCTTTTCAGCTATTGTCTTATCCAATAGGAGAACATCATGATTCACTTCAATCATAACATGGAGTTGTGGTTTGGGTTTTTAAAGGTGCGGATATAAAATTCCTCATACAAGTGAAACAAACCAATCTAATCTAAATTATTTTTATAAATGTATGTATTTAATTGATATTGTTACAAAATTATCTCGTAAAATAATAAAATACTTTCCTCTATTAAATTTCACAGGGGCTTTGAGAGTAATAACTATATTAAAAAGTTATATCAACATTTCACAAGCACTTATGGATGTTGTTGCTAGTTTTTTTTTTTTTTTTTTTTTTTTTAATATTGGCAAATAGTTTTTTGAAAGGGACTATACCCTTGAATACAAAATAAGGCCTTTAAGCCTTTAATAAGAGTGAGAAGCATAGCGGACTAACTAAGTCCAAGTAGTACAATGAAATTCAACGTAGCCCAGAAACAACTACACAAGCGAGACTTAACAAAGAAAACAACAAAGAAAAAAAAGAACTGATGACACCAAGCAACAATAACCCGACCAAGCAAACAGAAGAATAACAAAAGAGAGCAGTAGAAGCATGCAGGACTACTTCTTGGCTGCTTGATCAACATTGATCTTGACTTTTTTCCAAGCATGAAACATACCCAAAGCGGTCATGTGGGCAACATCCGTCTTATCGAGCTCCTCGATGGTTCTTTTGCTCTCTTTTTCATTGCCCCAAAGTGCAGCCGGGACACCGCTGAGGTTGGAAACACTTTTGGCATGACCCACGATGAACTCCTCAATGGCCCTAAAGGCGGCAATGTTGTAATCATGCCTAGTCTTAGCCTTCCCAAGGCGGGAGTCCAAGGAGGTCAGCTTTTTGTATATGTCTTCAATCTGACTGTTGTCAATGCTCCCTTCCCCTCCATGCTTTTCTTACCTTTTTGCTTAGCTAGGTTTTTGACCTCATCCTTCAAAGCATTTTTATCTCAACCTCTAAGGCCTCCAGTCTCTTAGAAGGGTTATCCATCTGTGCTTCCTGGGGACTGGCACTACTTATGTTCAGCAGGTCACGTGCAATGTCAAGATCAAGAGGCTCTTTCCCTGCTGCAAGAGTCTCAAGGTTGAGTCTCCTAGAAGCCCTGGTGAATGGACATTTAGAGGAAGAGGCGAGGTGGGTGGCAGGAGGAGCAGCAGGAGGAATAGAAGGAGAATCATGTGCAGCCGGCATGGGGGTAGCGGCAAGACTGTGCAGGGGGTAGCAGCGAGGGCGCAAAGCGGGGAAGCAGGGATCGGCGCAGCCAGAGCCCATCAAAGGGGGAGCCGGGCTAGGAGAGGAAGGAAGATCGGGGTACTTGAGAAGGCGAAGGAGTTGTTGCTAGTTTATTAGTCAAGGGACTAGTTAACAATTATGCATGAGATTCATGGTTTAAATTTGATGGTTGTTTCAATGTTTTTTATTTTTTCATCACTCTCTCCCTCTCTCTCGGTGTTTTTAGTGGTAAAATACTTGGATTTTTAATAAATAATTGTCATACAACTTGGATATCGATAGATCATTTCTTATATAATATACTTATTTGATATGCAAAAGTATATATTAAAAGGGTTCACATAATTTAGTGTTATCTTTTACATTTTTATTATTGTGTATAAATAGTTATATTTTGAATATTTTAAAAGGTAATATTGAAATTTTGTCGACATTTACAAATTGTTAGATGGGCACATGTGATTGTTAATGTCGACACTCAAAATTGGTAATTTTCACTTTGGCAACCTTAACTTGACTATGCACTCTTTGAATGGCAAACACAACTCCTTTCCCCCTTAGCACTTCACGAGTTCTATTGTTTAACTTGTTTATCCTTGCACATTGACATGTCAAAAACTATGAGAACAAAATGCATAAAATCTATAGAGAAACATCAACTCATCAGCTCTAAACCTCATTTGTCATATTCCCTCCTCATGGACAAGACCGTACAATCTAGTCGGGACCATAGTATAGGGTCCTAACACTTTTGTATGATCTTGGACCGACATGTATTCCAACAAATCTTTAAAACTTAAATCTTTCATTGGGTTTTATACTTCCTCTGGGTTGGCCTTTCTTATATAAATCATCTACGGAACCTTATATAAACAAGTAAACACTACCTCATTTGCTAACTTGGAACTCCTAAGGAAATGCACTAAATCACTCACTTCTTACACTTGAAAAATACATCCTAAGATCCCTAAATCTCAAAATTGCATATCTTAAGTCATTAGGATGACACCAACATCAAATTTGAAGCTCAAAACTAGGTTAAGATAGCCATCTCTCTTTTCTACAAGATCTCAAACATACTCTCTCCAAGTGTTATAGCAAGAACCAAGTCAAAGCAAACACGGTCAAAGTCATTTCCAAATTTGATTGATCTATCTAGACATCACATGTTAGGTGGAGAATGTTGTGTAGTTTAAGGCCTCTTCGGAGTAGTGCCAACGCCTATGGTGCACAGGGGGTGCCCATAACCCTTCTAATATTTGTTTTGTAAGACTCTTCATATATGGATAGGGTTTGAGATGATGATCAATCCATTCGAGAGCTCGATCCATGTGTAAAAACTAGATTTTGACAACGAAAAACAAAATTCATAAAAGTGAATAACCCAAAAATTTGAAGGAGTCATCTCGAGTAGGTCCCATATCGTATAGATAGGTCCTGACCATAAAATGTGGTCCTAACTATGTTGTATGGTCTTGACCCATGTAGATTTCAGTTCTAGTCTAGTTTGGGAGGGTTTCTCGGCTCGTTTCTCCTATTTTTGTGATGTACATTCCCCGATCTTTCCGTAAAAATCGGTTGTGGCAAGTTAGGTGCCTCTATACATCTCTTTTTTACTTTTAATTACATGTTAAGTGGTGTGTTGTAATATTTCTTCTTTGATCTGAGTTGTAAATTTTATTAGTTCTTATATTGTTATATATTTCTTAAATCATCAATCAACTCTTAAATATCATACACCTAGCTAAATCAACCTAAATATTTAATTTAGGGTTAAACATTTTGGTGAACCCGCTTTTGATCAAACCCTTAACCTAATCTAAGACCCATTCCTTGAATAAATTAGGGATGTTGATCTCCAAACCCTAGCTTCCATAGGGTTCCATATTTCATTTTATATTCATCCCCAAAATTTTCTTTGCATATTTTTTTCCTAAGGTTTCATGGTCGGTTCTACCCTTTTTGGGTTACTTTCTAGGCCTCCTAATTGTAAACTCAAATTTTATTTCATATCTCGAGCATAACGACTCTATTTTCAAATTCCTTTAAGGATATTCTTAATCTTTGTATATATAACAAAAAGCTCTTTCCCCCCTGATTTGAAGCACTTTTCATAAATTCAAAATTACCTTTTTTAATAATTAGTGCATAATATAAAAAAATACATACTTTTGGCAAAATACCTTGGAGGATTTTACTTGCACATAATTAGATTCAAAAATACCTCTTTTTGTTTTGTAAAATTCAAATTCTATTTTGAGATATGGTCATTTTATTCATTTGACAACAATCATTTTTGGTCAACATCACTTTTTGGGTCTTATCCCCATGGTATCTTAATTGTCGTCCCTCCATATGCTGATCCTTATCCTTTTCTATCTAGTTGGAGTTTTATCTCTCATTTTTTTCTACCATCATGGCTCATGCTACAAATTCTCAAGTCTCCTTGTATGATTTTCTTCAACATCATCACACATGTAGAAATACTCTCACGAAAATAACTTAAACAATAATGCTCCCTAATAATACAACACCTTCCCATGTGAATTTAATTTTGAGTCATATTTCAAATCATTCTATTAATAATGATGACACATTTCATAAGGCTATATTGGAGTCTATTCAAGCTTTACACCATGCTTTTAAAGATAAATTTCAAGCTATGAATACCAAGATCACATCTCTCAAGTGTGATATAACACAACTCAAGGATTATTCTAATTCCCACACTCATCACCTTTCTACACATTATAATCAATCTAGTTCTAAGCATGTTAAGAAGTAATTTTATACACACATCATGCATGATACATGTGCCCATACAAGTGAAGTTAAAGTCATACAACAAAAAACACCTCTTCGGTTTGAACAACATGCTCGACAACATGATATTCTATCTAAATTACTCAATAATCAGTTAATCACTTTGTTACCTACTCATTACTACCCTCGTTATCGTCTTCTTACAAAACTCAAAGGTCAACCATTTTGTAATTATCATGGAATTAATGGACATTGTGACAATGATTTCAATATTTTACAATGAAAAATCCAATAACTTGAGCGTAAGGGCTTTATTTCATTTGCTACACAACATTCTCCTACACATTCATCTCAAATTTGCAAATCTAAATGGGTTCCTAAAGTTGATCCATCTATGTATGGTGAACATAATGCAATATTGAATGATGCAACTTCTATAATAATACAAGAGCCACCTATTCAACAAGAGAATAAGAATGACATACCTCCTTTGGAAGCACCAATCTCAATGGTAGAATTACATCCTATTATTGTGCCACCTGCAATCGAACTATCACTAATCAAGAATGTACAATTTCACACTTTGCATCAAAATAATCAATGAATACACAAGCCCAAACTTTGGGCAACAGACAATGGATTCTACAAATATCTCTACTCCTTCACAATAACTTGAGATAGATTCTAATCCACCTATCAATATTGATTACAACAACAATACAAATGATTCTAAATCTGTTATTAGCATGGAAACATATATTACAAATTATCGTAAAACAAGTATCGATGACTTACCTGATGATCTCGTGGATCTCTACAAGTATGGAAAACTATAGGCTTAATCCTATGTATGCCTCTAAAATGTCCTCTAGGAGCAACATACACAATAGTTCCTATAAACACCCTCACAATAATTTGCACAATCTTGATCCTATTTTCATTCAAAGCATTATAAATTTCTCGATGTCTAGCTATAAAGCATAAAGCTACACAAATGGAAAAATATAATACCCCAAGTAAGCCTTTTGTAGATGTCTCTAATTCTCCACAACATACACTAAGTCACTTTACATATCTACCTTGTAATCCACAAATTATACTTTCACAATTACTTGAGTCTAATCTTGTGTCTCTCCCTCCACCATTTAAGATTGATGTGAGTAAGATTGTAACACCTCTAGCATGACAGGTACCTAAGATGACTTCTACTTTAGAAGATACAAATGTTGACAGGTGATTTGGTCTTAAGACGGTGTACTCTTGTGACTTTGGAAATCATGTTTGCAGTAGAAAATAATTCATCCTTTGTACAGGTACATTTTGTCATGTTTTACTATATTTAATAAGAGCAACCCACCTCCTTATGCAGAATTAGTTCGTTGCTTGAATTGAGAAATTCAGTTTCAATTTTTATAAACTCTTCCTTGAACAACATTACCTTGGATCAATTCCATTGATCCAAGGTATGATTTTAATTCATAATTTTGTGATCATAATGACCAAGTCTATTAGATCAGTTGATCACTGGATTCGAACTTGTCTTTAGAGAAATTGATTAAGTCTTCGACCATCTTTGTATGTTGAATGCAGATGTCATGGTTGGTTCTTTTTTTTGTTAGCATGCAATGTTTTCTTTGAACGGTAACCTATTTTTAACTAAATTTTAGTAATTGTGTCCTAAAGCTAAGTCTAACCTATGTCTCTATGATCTTTTGTTAGTTAGGATGTTAAGACTTAAACTTAGACCTACCTTTGGACCTTTGATGATTTCCTAAACTAAAGTTAACCTAACTTAATGTATGGCTAACCTAAAAGGGGGTCTATGGAACTTCATGGGAGTTGGGTGGTCGGTGGCATAAATTTCTAGATATTAAATGATATTTAATTTTGTCTTATCTCTTCTTACCGCCAACTTTGGCATGGGCATTGAAAAAGTTAGGGGAGGATGAGTTGGCACCTCCACCGAATTTGGTTGCATGAAAATTTGAATTTAGTCTTCGCAAAATGTGGAGATGGCGGTGGCGTGGGAAATGGAGGGAACTGATAGTCCTTTGCATTTAATGTTTTTGAATTTGGTGAAAACCGCCTAGGAAGGTGCATGAGGGGTTTTTGGTTGTTTTTGATCTTTTGGTTCATTTGTGAACCGAGCTCTGCATGAGATTGTTCCTACTCTTTGAACCACCAGTTTGATTCTTGCATGACTATAATTTTTGCATGGCTTTGAAATTTTATTAGACATTGGGAAAAACTATATAAAGAAAGGGAAGTGTTGATGGTTCGGTTGATGTTTCGTGGCAAGGAAGAAGCTATTGAATTTTTTCTTAGAGATCTTCTGAGAATCAGTAAAGGAGAAGCACTATCAGACATGATAGGCTCTACCCATTAAGTTGTTTTTCTTTTACTTAAATGATTCATTAAAAGAACTCTGCTCTTAGGGATAATTTGGTTTTTGTTTGATGTTATGATCTCTGCATTCAATTCTTGTATTGTTTACTGTGAATATTGTTTGACTTCACTTTTATGATGGAAGGTCTGATCTGGGTTTCGATTCTCTTGTTTTGAATTACTTTGGGTTATGCTTTAATCCTTCTGCTTGAGCTTGTTATAAAGTCAAAACTATGGAAGAACTTGTTGAACTGTGTAATGTGGTAAATACTGTGGAACTTGTTTTTGCATAACATTGTTCTCCTCTTTGTTGGAATACTGCTGATAGTAGTCTGTTTAAATATCTGGAATTTGTTTGAACCTTTCATCATCCTTCAGGAAAAGGATTTTCAATAGTTGCGAATCGGGGTTTTATTGTGTTGCTTATTTGTTGCAGACCTCTGACTTTGGGGATTCATAGGAATTATTTCTTGGAATTTCTTGGCAAATAGTTTATCACTCCAAGACTTGTTTAAGTCATTTGGTTATGTATTTAACTTGTAATATGTCTGATTCCTTTTCACTTCTGTGATTACGGTATTGGGTTCTTGTTTTCACCCTCCCCATTGCAGTTGTCTGTCTCTGTGATTTTGAATAATTATGTAGCTCCTTGAAAGGAATCATTGCTTGAGAAAGTGTAATTAAGGGAAGTGATACTCGGTTTTCTACTCTTGAATATTGGGTAATCTCTGAAATTGAGATAGTAGATGTTTTGGAAGGAAAATTATCTTGGTTAATGGCATATTGTTTTACAGTCACTGTTGTCAATTAGAATTTCTGGATAGTTCTTTGGACATGGTTTGATGTGTTTAGTTTGCATGTTTCTTGACCTTGGCTATCGAAATTGGTTTTAGCTCTTTCAGATTCTAGGCAATAAGGTATCGATGAAAAAGAATGGAGACTCCTGTTAGGTTTAATTGTTTTATTTACTTTTTCCTTTGACGAATCTAAGTTGGGAGGATTGTGTAGACTTACCTTTTGGATAATTCTCTTCCTTTCTCCACTATGTCTGTGGAAAATGGTTACTTGTTGTCTTGTGGGTTTTGATGTTATCCTTACTGTTCTCTTGAATGATGAAAGGTAATGATTGTTGTGGGTCATTGTTTCTTCCCTTCTTTGGGACTGTAGTCATTCAATTCGATATCGATTTTTCTCTGTTTGGGAATTTTGGTAAGGGACAGTAGAGACTGATCTTGTTTGATTATGTTCTGGTTATCTCCAACTCTCTTTCTAATCGTGCTTAGAAATTTGAGAAAGTAACCTCTCCCTCACTTCTGCAATCTTCTTTCTGTTTCAACTTTGGAGAAGGTGTTGTCCTTTTTTGTCTGCTTTGTGATGCAATCTTCTAGACTTGTTTTGTAGAATTAAGTTCAGGTGGGGTCAGGGAAGTGTAGTTGAAGCAGAGGTTAATAGGAAGAACTGTTGTGTCTTTTTTAGGATTGAGGGTATTCCCTTTTGCTTGCTTAATTGATTTTAAACCTCTGATGAGGTTTGTTTTTAGTTTGCTTGGACTTAACTTAAATTGGAGATATTTTGGGTTTGAGTATTAGGATACTCAAATCAGAGGCACATGTTAAGTTATGATGTTTTGAATCATCCTAAATTTTATTCTTATGTTTTAGATCTGATTACTGGCATCTCATATTTTTGGATGAATGAAATTTTGTGATGGTATTACTGTTGTTTTATCTTCAGCTGAACTATGCCTAGAGGATAGTAGGATAGTTATCTCCTATTAAATAGGTTTAACTGAGAAGGGAAACATGTAGTTAAATGTTTCAAAGAGATAGTAAACTATGAAGAAATGTTACTTATCTGAATTAATGTTGTAATTATTTTGTTAATAAGTTATAGTATGGAAGGTTGAAGTTGTTTTCTTCATGACTCAATCTTACTTTTTCTTGGTATAAATCTCTCTCTCTCTCTCTCTCTCTTATTTGAGTGTGGTAACTTCCTTTGGTTATGTCTTTTTGAATTGCTCTTGACTGTTTCATAACAACAGAGTTATTTTTATGGAACAATTAGCTAAAAGCACATCGTTTTAATGCTTAGTGCTTATCATGCTCAATTCAATGAACTGACCTGTGCTAGTAATTTTTGCAGATGGACTTTGTAAGTGATGAAAGGAGAAAATATCTTTAGGAACTTACTTTTGTTTACCCAAGAGATTGGATCTTTTTGTGATGAAATATGGTTCATGACTGAAATGTATTTTATGGAAAAGAAAGTTGTATTTGAAATTGATTCAAGTATTATTGTTTGACATTAGTAATGTCTGATGTGTTTGGACTTGTAAATGTATGAATCTTCTTGATGAATAAAAGATATGTGAAATTTGTTGCATTTGATGTATTCCCTTTTGGCATTCAATGAGTGGAAATGTTAAGTAATTCTCTACTTCTCAGATAGTAACTCTCTTTTATGGCTTGGAATATAATGGATAGAGATTAGGGTACTAGATGTACTACCCTCTCTAGTGAAAATGCAACTTATTAAGTTGACATTCTTGCATGGATACTCAATTATTTCACTTTGACTATATTTAAAAAAATGTTTATAGGTGGATATAACTATGATGATAACTTATAACATGCTATGGGGTTATAAATAATCATTAACCCTGTATAAGAAAAAGGGAAGACAACTTCCATGTAATGAATAATAGACTGTTTTAAGATCTCTTGGAAATAAATCAAATGTTATCTTTGGTTAGTTGATGGTGTGCTTTCTCATGAAGAGTTCCTTAACTGGATTAGGAATGTAGAGAAAGGGAATTAAATGGGATTAGAATTCATTCCAATGAATTCTAATATAATAAGAACTTACTCTAAACTTATATAAGCTAGGGCTTGAGTAGGGGAGTAAGCAACAACATTGTCATGTATGTTGAATCTGTTATGTGAAACATAAATCAGAATTTTAATGGAATAAAAACATAACTTATGAAATTGTTGGGAGTAGATGTATCTACATACCCACTCCAATTGTAGTTTTAAATTGTAACCTTAATGGTAAATGAAACTAATTGTTCAGTAGGGCTACTGCAATTAATACTTAATGAAGAAAATTAATAAGTCATTAACTTATATTTAAGGTATGTTCGTCTATCTGAGGAGAACTCAAACAGATGTTGACACATGCCAACTACAACATGGTTCTTTCATGAAGACTTGGGTCTTCATGAGGATAATGTGTTGCAATTGACATGTTTTTAGCACCCTTCAGAGTTAAATCATCTAGATTTACATAAATTCGGAATCAATCACAGTTTTCCCTAGGTAGAGTTAGGGGCATGACCTAGTGTTAGGGTCAACTCACGATGACTTAGGATAACTAGACACATGTGATCGACTTAGGTCGATCAAGTATGTCTAAGTATCCTTAGTCACCATGAGCAGTCCTCCACACTAGACTATGTTGTTAACCTTGTCTATGGTTAAACTCTAAAAGAGTGGACTGACAATAGTCAGTAAGGACCATCCTAGATAACATATTGAGTGAGGTGAAGGACTTATTCCATTTGACGTGTATGCCATTTGAGAATATGAAACATGAACAGTATGTTTAAAATATTTGGCCAAAGTATCGTAAGCTATTGGTTGCGTTGTCCTATGTCACCTAGTTTAAGAAGCGGGATTTCAGATGAATATCGGTAACAAATATTCGATAGGCCTCTTAAATAGAACACTTAATACCCCGAAAAGGGTAAAGGAACCAAGTATACGTAGTATACAAATTAAAAAGTTAACATGAGAGATCGGTATGATACCGAGTCATGAAATGAGAGATCGGTGTATCACCGAGTCATTTATTCTTTGCATATGGTTTCATTGTAAGATTGATTGGCTTAGAATGTGTTCTAAATTATTTTAATTTACAACAAAGATCATTATGCAAAAATATCTTTCCCATGTTTCTAAATTCTTAAAATGGGAATGTTACAAAGACTCAATGTGCGAGGTTTTATGATAATGCTTATTATGGCCATCATGGCTATATTGGGTACCTTACTAATCAATGTGATAAGCTTCAACATGTTATACAAAATATTTTTGATACAAATTCAATTGAATGGGATGAGCCCATTGAATGATCTACAACTTGTTGCTTCACCTCCTTTGAAGGCTCTCATTGGATAGATTTTTTGTTACCCATATCTTTTGTACATAGATATACACTGTGATAATACAAAAACATTCAAATATTTATAAAAATACAAAATCAAGACCTATGCATTTTACTTGAGTTGTTATCACTTTACATTATACATGTTGTTTGTCACTTTGGTTTGATAGATAACATGCTTTATTGCTTCACACAAATGCATTCACTCAATATATTCACATGGATGTAGGACACATAGATTGGTACAAGCTTATAGGGGCACATGTATCCTTACATTCACACCATTTTGGGGAAATCCCTCCACATTCTATAGGTGTTATTGTTCTATTATAGTTCATTTGCACTTCCTCATTTACTCTTAATTATCTATATTGTTTACTTGTTACTTTTTCAAACTATTAGGACTAACACATGTGTCTTGTGTAGTGTTGACATATCGTGTTCATATATCTCTTCTATGTTAGTTACTGCATCATATTATCATACTTTAGACACATTAATTTCATGTATACATGTTTTTGTGTGTTACTGTTTGATTTTTTTCTTTGTTTGTGGCTTGTGTGCCTTGATTGTATTATGAAATCGTTGGTGTCCCATATTTGTGGCATCATGCCTATCTTGTTTGTAATTGCTTGCACTATTTTGCAGAGCCTAAAAACCTTGATTGTCTTGTGATATCTTGGGTATCCCACGTGTGCAAGCCCAAAAATCCTTTTACATGCTATGATATGATATTGTTTGTAAATCGACTATATTGATGTTGTTTGTGTTTTTACTTGTGTCATTTCTAGTAGTTTCTACTATCATTGTTTGTCACTAGCATTGATTTTTTTGTGTTCCATGGTTGCCACCATGCGTAAACACCTTTTTTTGTAGGTACATGTTCTCCAAGGTGGCCACTTTTTCAACACTCTACACAACTTCTCATACATTTCCTTCCAGAATTAACACTTATTTCTTTTGAGCCACATGCTCAAACATGGTTTTCATACATGCCTCAAAAGAGGGGGAATCTATCTAGGTTTATTACATGTGTTTAGCAGACATAGAAAATTTTTGGGGATAAATAAAGGTAAAAATAAAGTCCAAGTACCAAAAATGCAAATACATATAGAGTTTTGGAAAACACAACACATGTTCAAGATCGTACAACTAGGTTAGAACCATATAATATGGCAAGAGGAAGTTTAACAAACCATGACAACATTTTCAAAATTCCACTTTTATAGACATGTTCTTTGTAATTTTTCCTTGTTTAGATCAGTACATGGGGCATTAAATTTGTCATTCCTTTTCCACAATCAACACTCAGTCTTAGTTTCGAGTTTCGGGAAGCTTGGGGGCATGGGTATCCTTCCTTGGTCAATTTTGTTAGCACATTTTCATCATATTTTAGTCTTTGTTTTATTAAATACTCAATTATTTGATATGTGGGGAGAGTTTGGGGGCACCCATTCTCTTTTATACTATATGTCATTATTTACAAAATCAGGTCTAGATCCGTCTGTAGTGGTGTGATCTATGGGGTTATGGAAGGCAACAAAGTAGCTAAAAAATTTATGGTCATGATTTCATCTCATATTTCACTTTAAAGGAAAGATATTGGAGTTGATGAATATGTATGATACATTATCTTCTTCTTTTTGTAAGGGTGTATTTGTACCTCTTTCTTCTTCATTCTATTTGCACATTTTGTGTTGGGTTGCATGCACCTAACACTTTAATTTATCCTTGGCATTGATTGGGGATTGATCACCCCCAATCCTTCATCGAGGTTTAGTAATACAAATATCCAAACATCAGAAAATTTTCATCTTGGAGCATGCCAACACCAAGCATAATAATGCAATTGCAAAACAAACATTTAAGAAAAAACAAAGTGTTTTTACACACTCGGTACATTTTCCTTTAAGCATGCAATTTTCAACTTCCTACTTAAAGGGAGGGAAGATGTAGACACTAAAATTTGGTAATTTTCACTTTGTAAAGCTTGAATTGACTATGTACTCTTGCTACGATAAACAAAACTTCTCCTTTCCCACTTAACACTTCTCGAGGTCTTGATTTAACAAAAATAAACTAAGATGTAGATTTACTTTGTTAAATTATTATGTATGTTACATCAAGTAAAGATGACAGAAAAAGTACAAAAATGACTCAAGCAAATAAGCGAAGGAAGTACAAACCTAAGTGTAATAGAGAGTTAGGTTACTTAGATGATTTTGCAAATATCCGAGCAATGTGAAAAGGTGGAAGACCGATGAAAAACGACAAGACATGACCTTGAAACCAAACCCAGAAAAGTGTGGGAATGCAAGAGGAGTAAGGACTAGGGGCGCTGACTGCACTGCTTGGGGCACTGGGTGTTAGGATCCCTTTTGAAACATCGGGGTATGTGTAGGAGCTCTAAATATGGATTTTACAGGGTTCACTAATGTCGCTGATAACCTACAATAAAGAGATCACATGCAAAACCATCAAAAGAACATCAAATCTTAAAAATAAAAGATGTAAAATGAGGAGCCGTCTTGTCCTCATTATAAAAAAGTGATCTTATGACCGAGTGGTGTACTACATCTTAGACCCAATGTAGTTCTATGTGTGTGTGTGCGGAATCATGCTAGAGGTAACTCTTGTGCGTGTCACACTTGATAGCAAACAAAGTAGCTATATGTAAAAATATGTAATAGATGTGTGCATGAAATAAAATGAACTTCCCTCCTATGCGTGTGATGCAAAAAACCAACCCTTGTCCCTTGTAATGGTGCTAGATGAATGTAAAGATGCTCTTGAGTGCTTGTGAGATGCAACCTTAGGTGATAATATAGATGCTTAGAGCTTGGTCCTTTAATTTGGTCACATAACTTTATATTTATATGCTTCTCTTGTTCAAATTTTGTAATTGATCACTAAAATGTCGACCCCTAAGAGATAGGGATGCCCAATAGCTATAAAGGAGCCAAAAAGGAGCGAGCAAAGTAAAAATATGTCTAGGGCACCCAAAGGGTACGAGGGCACTGGGCAGGCACTAGTGTCTAGAGCCAGAAAAAGGTGAAGTATGAAGGTTCAGACTGGGAAGTGAGGTTTGTAAGGCCAAGAGGGAGGCTAGAAAGGAAACTAAGAGGCCAAGTATAATGATCAATTAATACTTTTCTCCCGTAAGAAGCATATGAATAGTAGTATGTGATTAAGACCTAGTAATGTACCCAAAGTGCGTGATTTAGTGTCTACATTTGCCCCCACTTTATGTTGGTGAGTGAAATATTGGTAACATAAAGTAGATAGATATGTGTACCTGATAACCATGTAGATTGATGTAGAAGAGCGTTTTGAGACAAGAAAAGTGTGGAGTGATAAAAATTGTGAAGTGTGGATGCTAAAGAAGAGGAAGTAAAAAGAAAAGTGATGATAATGACCCTAGGGTGAAAACGCACATGTATATGTGATGTTGTACCTGTTGTTGATGATGTGCTTGGAGTGTGATGGTTATGTGTTGATGTTGACTACCGCTTCCCATAAGGACACACTTGTAAAAGAGAATAATGAAAAATTAGTCAAATATTTTATAGATGTATAAAAGTATGTAAAAATGTGTAAATAGTAGAAAAAGGAACATGTGCACCTGATCCATGATGAGAAAAAGTGATAGAAAGGATCCTAAAGATGTTGATGAAGAGAAATTTTTTCGGGTGATCTCACGCCATGACAGAAGTAGTGTAGGGAGAAAGGTCTAGTGTTATTCTCTAACCTTTGATTGCTTCCCAAAGTAAAAAAACCATTGCAGATGGTGTGTACAAGTTCGATCCAATGTTAACAAGTGTTATCAAACATGATTTCTAAGTGCTTTGAAGGACTATCTGCCCTATGAAAATCCTTTGTGACAATTCTGAAAACTATAGGGAACTGAAAAATGATGTGTATCTCCCGTAGTCTCAGGCACCCAGGAAGGGATAGAAGCACCTAGGCGCCCAAGTATGATTCTGGGTGCTAGTGTCTATGCTAAAGTAAGGACCCAAGTTAGATTTTGGGCCTTATTTGAGTCTTTAGAATGTGTTGCCTTTGTGTTGTAATGTATTGAAATGTGACTGTAGTCTACTAAACTATGACTGTAATTGTTGAATGGGGTGACTGATTCACCCAATAGATGCCCCCGTTGTTTGGGGTATATGTGATGTTGTTAAGAGGATGCGGCCCAAAAGAGGACCCCAATTGAAGTGATACTTGACATGTAGGAGGGAATGTGCTTGGTAGAAACCAAGGCACATGCAAACAATGGCTAGAAGACAAGTGTTAGTGCAAACAAACATGTATATAGAAAACAATGTAAGCTACCAAACAAAGAAGACAATGTAGACCGCAAAAAGTGGGTTGCAAACATGGGACATCACTCACGATGTTTCCAGAAAATGAGAGCCAAAGTGGCCAAAAACATATAAGCATGATCAAGACAAGACATAGGAAAAACCCACAAATAATGGCATTCAATATGCAACAAACAGAGAAAGCAATAATAAGCAAATCATCGACAATCATGGTGGAAAATAGTTCTTGCAAGACAAATGTTGCACATGAAGCACCCATTAGCATGTTAGAAAGATATAAAGTATGTCAAAGCATGTATAATCTGATATAGTAGTATGTTATGTACAATAATGAAACAATAACACTTGAAATGTGTATGAATGTGGATGCCCCAAGGAGCTGTTGTGGCACTTTGGTATGAGGTACTGCACCAAACATCCATGTTATGTGTATCGGTCTGTGTAAGGTTTGTGATCACAACTAGAAAGTAAGTGAATGCGCATGTGTGTATGATAAAGATAATGACATACAATATATCTATCTAACATGTGTAATAAAGTGTACATGTAAGCATAAGTGAGTAAGAACTATGTGCAACCAAGATATGTAACATGTTGTGGATGAGATGGAATGGAATGCAATATGAATGTGATAGGGTCACGTGCCCCAGTGTGGATGTATGGATGAGTGGAAGTAGGTTCATTTATACAAGACCCCACAACAATAAATAATGAACCATATAATAAGAGTACATCATTGAGAAATGTTTGAATGATGTATTGAGATGACCAAAAGAGCACGAAGCATAGAATATATGGATGATGAAGCATTGTGTGTAGATTGTAAAGAGAGATGCGAATGAAATGTTAGAAAAGATTGATTAGGAAGACCAAACATGATGATGTAGCTTAAAGTGTAGATCACATATGTGATTATGAAGATGTAGTGCAAGATGTAGAAATGGTGAGGTTCAATTCTGATTTAGACCCTCAACAATCGAGTATGAACCTTGAGACTAGAGTGTGTCATCGGGTAGTGTGTGCTGTAAAGGTTCGATCATGATGCATAGAGTGTAGAATAGAATAACATAATGCATAAGTAGAATATGCTAGAATGATGTAGATTGTAAGTGTGTAGTGTGTTGTTTGAGATTGTGACACTAGAAAGATGTGTGTTGAATGGGTTGAGTGTGATGATGTGTAATGTGCAGCATAAGATGTATAGATTGTGTAAATGCGGGAAGAACAAAGCATGTATGATGCATAGTATAAGTAGGAAGATGATATCAAAGATGTGGATAGTGTAAAAATGTAAAATGTGTATTAGTAAAGTGTGTAGAATCAGAAGGTGTAGAAAGCACAAAGTGCGTATGATGTGTAATATAAGTAAGAAGATGTGTAGAGTGTGAAATGTGTAGAAAGCACAAAGTGCATAGGATGTGTAATAGATGTAAGAAAATGATGTAGGAAGCACACAATATGTATGATGTGTAGGAAAAAGAAGATGTCATAGATGTGAAATGTGCAGTGTGTGAGGTTCATGTGTATAGTATGCCCTCAACAATCAAGTGTGAACCTAGCACAAGAGTGCGTCATAGGGTAATGACGATACTAATGTATCAAGATTTGTATGTTGTATGTGAGAGAGAATATGTGAAAAATAGGAATATAAGACACATGTTGATCCTCTATAAGGGGGAGAAATAAGCGCGATTCCCCCAAGTGTGTAAGTGATGGAGATCTAGTTGATGACGCTGAGTGGATCAATGTAAGGAGTAGTTTCCTTGACAAAAGTGATTAGACACTGAAGTGGTGATGCTTTAGGATCCTTGCATGGTGGTGGATTATTTGATAACATTGTAGAAGACTTGAGTGGAGGCCAAGTTGAACTGAGCTTTATAGGAGGTTGCTTAGATTGACTTGGTAATATTGTAGATGAATTAGCATAGGAGGTGATTGAGAATGAACCTTGAGAGGTGATTGCTTAGTTTGACTTGGTAATGATGTATAGGACTCAATAAGAGGAGGTGTGGAATTGTTTTTTAGAGGAGGTTGTTTTGTTTGAGTAGATTGCATAGGTGGCATTTGCATGAGTGACTAAGGGACATGAGAAGTGGAAGCAAGATGCTCATTAGACATAGAAGGAAAAGATTTAGGAACCCATTTAGATGTAGCATTTGTAGATGGGAATGCAACAGAATGTTGTGCAATGAATGAGAGAAACCCTTGGTGCTCAAGATGTGTGATTATTTGTTATAAACCATAGCAATCATTGTCATTATGTCCATTGATTTGATGATAATGACAATATGGAAGAACTTGATATTTCACCAATTAGTAAGGAGGATGACCTTGAGTAGATGGTAAAGAAATCAATTGATGACTAAGTAACTTAGTAAGAATGTCATGTTTCTTAGTATTGTGATCAAAGGTGAGATGATCCTGTAATGGTATGGCTTGGGGCTCACTGATATGAGCACATGTAGAAGACATAGAATGAGGATGAGATGTAGAAGGAGAACAAACATGAGCCTGAGAAATGTATTTAAGTTATTGGATTTTAGATTTAAGAGATATGATCATGGATTCCATAGCCTAAATTTTTCGTAAAATAAAGAATGCAAAGATTGAATTGACTCCAATATGGGTTGATTAGATGGAGGATCACGAAGGCTAGGGTCATCAAATAGACGATGGAAAATAGGACTTATTTCATGTGGCAATGTATCTTTAGGAAGACACATGGAGTCTAAGGATTTTTTAGAACAACCTAGCAGTCGAGATGCATTTTAAGTAAATTAGACAAAGGAATTTGAGGAACTTTATGACCCATAATAGAAGAAAGATGAGGATCCAATTGTATTCAACCAAGACAAGTTCACCAAATGATTTAAAGATGTAGATTTACTTTGTTAAACTCTTATGTATGTTACAACAAGTAGATATGACAGTAAAGTATAGAAATGACTCAAGAAATAAGCAAAGGAAGTAAAAACCTAAGTGCAATAGAGAGTTAGGTTACTTAGTTGATTTCGTAAATATCCTGGTAGTGTGCAAAGGTGGAAGACTGGTAGAACAACAGTACAAGACCTCGAAACCGAACCCGAAGGAGTAGGGACCATGGCACTGGACTGGGTACTAGGTCACCTGGGTGCTAGGATCCCTTCCTAGGCATCAATATTTGTGTATGAGCTCCAGAGATGGATTTTGTAGGGTCGTTGGTTGATCCAAAACCCTCACTATTTATCGCTATATGGTCACACTATGAGCATCGATATCGCTAATAACCTGCAATAAAGATATCACCTACAAAACGCTCAAAAGAATATAAAATCCTAAAATATAAAGATGTAAAATGATGGGTTGGATTTTCCTCTCTTTGCCAAACAAGTGATCTTATGACTAAGCATTGCACTACATCTCAGACCCAATGTAGTTCTATGTGTGTGTGCTAAATCATGCCCTAAATGGATCTTGTGCATGTCGCACTTTATAGCGAGCAAAGTAGCTAGATGTAAAAAGATGTATGCATGGAATAAAATGAACTTCCCTCCTATACATGTGATGCGAAAACCAGTCCTTGTCCCTTGTAATGGTGCTAGATGAATGCAAAGATGCTCTTGAGTGCTTGTGAGATGCAACCTTAGGTGATAATATAGATTTTTAGGGATTGGTCCTTTAAATTAGTCACATAGCTTTTTATTTATATGCTTATCTTATTCAAATTTTGTAATTGGTCACTAAAAGACCGACCCCTAAGAGATAGGGATTCCCAACGGCTAGAAAGGACCTAAAAAGGAGTGAGAAAAGTAAAAAGAGGTCTAGGGCACCCAGAGGGGATGAGGGTGCAAGGGCACTCGACATCTTGGCTAGGCATTGGTATTCGAGAGCGAACAAGTTTAGTATGAAGGGTCAAACTGGGCATTGATGTCTGTAAGGCCAAGAGGGAGGCTAGAAAGGAAACTAAGAGGCCAAGTATAATGATCAATTAGTACTTTTCTCCCATAAGAAGCATATGAATAGTAATATGTGATTAGGACCTAGTAATGTACCCAAAGTGTGTGATTTAGTGTTTGAAGGTCTATTGTTTAGCTTGTTTATCCTTGCACATTGGCATATAGAAAAACTCTAAGAACATAATACATAAAATATATAGAGAAATATCAACTCACTAGCTCCAAACCTCATTTGGCATATTTTATGCTCACGGACATGATTGTATGGTTTTGGAATGATATGTCTTCTAATGAAACTTTAAAAATTAAAAATTTATTTGGGTCTTATAATTCCTTTGGGTCATCCTTTATTAGATAAATCACCTATGGAAACCTATATAAGAAAGTAAACACTACCTCATTTGTTAACTATAAATTTTAAGGCAATGCACTTAAATATTCACTTCTTACACTTGAAAAAAGCATCATAAGCTCCCTAAATCTCAAAATTACACATCTACAGTCATTAGGATAACACCCACATCAAATCTAAAGCTCAAAAATAGGTCAAGGAAATCATCTCTCTCTTGTACAAGCTCTCAAATATTCTCTTTCCAAGAATTATTGCAAGAGCCAATTTAAAGCAAACATGGTCAAAGACATTGCCAAATCTAACTAATCTATCTAGATATAATATTTTTGTTTTTGTTAATGAGTGTGGAGTGACGTATTTTTATGAAAGTATTTGACAAAAAATATTTAAAGCTATATCAATGAGAATACTTAGAGAGCCTTATGTGTATTGTAGATGTAGTCGAATATGTTTTAAAGTGAGTCTAATATTCTTTAATTTTTTATATTTTTATTTTTAGTATCCTTCATTCTTGTGTATCGATTAAAGGAATGTGTTGGTGAGATGTGTAAGTTAGCTAGTGACTACACTTTTAAGACTACAATGAAGGTCGAAGCCTTAGAGATCAATGTTTCCAATATTTATTATTTCCTTATTCGAGTTAGCATTATGATTTATGTATTGTTAGTGCCATATGATATTTAGTGGAATTTGTTAATAATTCCCGTGTAATGAGAGGAATTAGTGAATGTGGGGTTTTGATGATATCTCGGGTGGGCGAATGAGTATTGTTTGTAGTCGAGAACTACATTAATAAGCAACTTGGGGGTTTATCTTGAATTTTAAATAGTTTTAGTGACATATCCAAGAGTTCGATTAACTAATCATGCTTTCACCCACAAATTAGATGTCAACATAATTTCTCGTTGTAGACATCTAAAATGTCGACATGATTAATTACGATTAATTTGTCCCACAACATCATCTAAATTCATATAATAATTAATCGCAAGATTAATTATTATTAATTTCATCATTAATCTATTTATTCCAATAATTCATCATTTATCCCATTAAAAATCCCTTTTATCACATTTAACCTTTCATCATTTATCATTTATCATTTATCTCATTTTATCATTAATCACTTTAATATCCTAGTATCTTATTTTAAATCCTTCATTAACATTTTATAGGAATTTAATATTCCTACATCTCACCTACCACCTACCCTACACATCCCTACACCTAGCCTTTCCATGTAATCAAATTACTAATCATAATTAATCAACCTAATATAATCCTAATCTAATCACATCCTCACACCTCTAAATCTAGAAGCCTCTCTAACCTTCTCCTTCCATTGAATTTTTAATTCAATGGAAGCTTCTTCCCTCCATGGATTTTGAATTCAAATTATATAATTATCCATTCTAGAATCCTCCAATCCTCTCATCAATTTCCAACCCTTGATCCCCATCCAACATAGCTTCATCCTAGCCATTGAATCCTCCACACACAAGCTATAAATCAAGCTCTCCTCCTCCATAAGAGCTAATCATAAGAATCCATAGCCAACCTCTACCATTTTTAGCACTCAATCATCAATCTTCAATCCAATCTAGCATCATTCATCCTTCATCCTTCATCCTTCATCAAGAAATCATCAAGCAATTCAAGGGGAGGTGCTGTCCAAGTGCATCCACATCAAATCAAGCAATCAAGTTCAATATAACTTCCATCCAAGAGAAAATCGACCACATCAAAGGAGGAGTTGTGCAGTCTTGTAGGTAAGTGTGGGTATAATTTATCTCCTCTTTTCTATCCATTGCTTTATATGAGGTTTTGTTGGAGAAGATTAGATTAGGGAAGCAATTTAGTTGTTTTCTCACATTTTCACAACTAATATTTTCTTGCATTACATTTTGACGCCACTTTGTGGGGCTTACTCCCTAAATTTTTGTTGGAATTAGTAGCATTTAACACTAAGAACAAACTGTCTAAATTTCAGAATTTTTCCTTAAGATTTAACCTTGATTTTTTTTTTGAATTTTCTTTGTTCTATTTTGTTTCAGTACAGCATCGACTGAAACAACGTGTTTGTGACCTAAAACACCATGTTTATCATAAAACAATGCTTTTGTCCCACCTTTAAAACTCCAAAATTGACTTTTAACAAACTAGTACATTTATGCATAGAACAATGTGTTTGTGACATGAAACAATGCATTTGTGACCTGAAATGGCGCTTTTGTTTTTCTTTTTTTGCCTACCTTCCGAGAGCCATAACTTTTGACCCCGAACTCGAAATAACTCCATTTTTTCCCGGAAAGGTATTGAGAAGATATATGTAATGAAAGTGTTGATTTAGAATTTTATTGTATAATTTATTCATGGTTTTCATTTTACTAAATCTTGTCATTTTAACTACACTTTGAGTAATATTTCTTTGTTCCAAACTACTAACACTTTGTGTGTAACTTCCTACACTTAGCAAAGATAAAAATATCAATATAAAACTACTAATATTTTTGTTTTGCAACTCTTTTAGTCAAAGACATTAGGGTATAAAACAAACTACTAATCCTTTTGTTTTGTAGGGCCTCCTCTTGAAGACCCCATTACATAATTTTCAATCGTTTTATCTTGCATCCATTTTCTTACATTTATCATCCTTTTATGTGTTTTTCCTTTTTTGTTTTTTCATCCCAAAAGTGAAACCGTGTATGCTCTCCTCTCACGTCTTAAGACGATATTGAGGATCAAAAGCGGCTAGCCTTCCCTTTTTTCTTTTATAGGGGTAACGTGACGTGGAAGTTATATCCACACACTTACCATAGTCCTAGGGGTCTCTCGACCACGAGGCTTCATCTCTATGCATATAGACACACCCCATGTTCCAGTGGGGTATATAAATTCAAGGACATCTGTCATTATTTGATAAGCACTTGCTTGTTTTAAGGGCAGTGTAAAGTGAGGGGTTTTCACGTCCTAATACCCAGGCCTTAGACAACATCCTTGCAACACAGGGTGGGCCCCACGTGCACGTAAAGTATATTGGGGACTCCCTAGTGAGCTCGTGCATCCTAGACTAGGCAACCTCTTGGCCGCATATTGAGCTATAATGCAAGGAGGCTCACACTCCCTAATATTACTTGCTAGTCGACCTCACATTGCCACATAGGTGGAGAGCCAGTTTGTGGCACTGCCGTCAGTGTGTGGTATTGAAAGCAGGCTATAGCTTGATTGCAAACACACTTGACTAATTAGGGTGTGTGTTGTATGTTTTTTTCTTGTTTGTGAACACCCTTAACCATCCCATCATATTAAAATATTAATTAATCAAACATTATCACAACCATCCATCCTTAATAAAAATCCTAATCCAAATCCCATTACCATCATTAATCAACTAACTTAATCCCAATCTTAATACCATTACCATCAATCTTAATCCACAACTAATCCCCACACATCCTATCTAACCATGGCCTTTGATCCTAAATCCCCATCCTCTCTGAACCAACACCCAAATTTCTCTCTTTTCTAAATCCATCAACCAAACTATCCCATCATCCCCCACCCATAAAATTCAACCATCTCACAAAGTCCCACACACCATCCAACATCTTAATAAAAAAATTTCAAACTTAACATCCTACCTTAATGAATCCTATCCTTGCCATCCAAATCAACCATCCCATGTTGATCCTAACATCCTAAAAACCATCCAAGCACTTAATCAACAAATATCCGATCTTCAATCCTCAGTCAAACAATCACCTCATAAACTCCCATCTCTTAACCAACCCCATCCACAATCTTCCCTTCCTAAGATCCCTACCGCTCACCCCATTGACTTCCTCCTTAACGAAACCAAACCATCCCAATCCACACCACTACCTAATCAATATAAACCACTATCCCCAAAATCCAATTATATTGAATTTGACCACCTCACTAATTTTGACCTAGACCAAGAGGACCTCCTTTATGTCCTCGCTAGTTTAACCACCAAATCCAAACCCACACAACCATCCCAAACCCCAACCCCCAAATCCCTTATCAATCATCATGATCTACACCTTCCTACCATCAAAACTCATGTGAATAATCCACCATCATTCAAAACCTCAACTCCTAAATCCAATCATCATAGAACCTATCATCGAGTCCCATTCACATATCCACAACAATCACAACAACTTCATCCTAAATCAACATCACCTACATCTCATCTTATTCCTCCATCCTTATCATCTTCATCACCCCAATCCAATCCTATAGACTTTCTCCTAGATTGTCCCACAATCCCTAACCCACCATCAAATTTATCCCCCAAGCCTATTTCATCCTCTTCATGACCTAAGCCTAATTCTATCTAAACTATCTCATGCACATGACTCCTAAGTCACCTCCATCCCTTTCTACCCCTAATCCCAAACCATCCAAAATGGCTCCTATGCCATCCTCATCATCTCCATCCACATCTAATTCTAACCCATCTCCTTCATCACCTAAAACTAATACTATCCTATCCATGCATCCTATTTCATCTCCACTATCCCCAAAAACTAAAACATCTAAAGTGAATCCTAAGTCACCAACTCCCAAACCTAAAAAATCCAATCCCAATCCTCTTTCCACCCCATCTCCCACCCAATCTAATGAAGCTCCTATGCCACCATCATCTACTTTATCCTCTAAATCGACCAAATCCAATGTGGTTCCTACACCACACCCATCCTTTCCAACATCACCCAAATCTAATGTGACCCCCATATCACACCCATCCTCTTCATCTAAATCTACCCCTCCCCTTAATCTACATCTACTAATCCCAAACAATCTAATCCTAAGCCAACACCATCTACCTCAAAACCACATACTCAAACCTCGGCCTCCAACACCAAACCATCCACTTTGGCCCCGGGCCTAATCCACCCCTTCATCCTACAAGCAACAACAATATAAACTAACTCCCAAAACCAAATAAACTAAACCATCTCATAATCCACATAATCCTACACCTTTACTTCCCACTCCCTCCAAACCATTACTTCATACTCCCCTAAAACCATTTAACTCACGCCACTTCACTCCTTTACGAGAATCCTTGACTACCATCTTCCATCATTTTAAAACTTTCAACATGATCATCCATCCCCCAATAAAATCACACAATCAAAACCTTCCCAAACCATCTTGGTATCGGGAACACTATTATTGTGACTTCCATCGCACCCATGGACATTTGACCAATTGTTGCATGCAATTTAGGTCTTATGTCCAAAATCTCATTAACCAAGGAATTCTTATTCTTGTACCTCTCTATCCACCACCTTTCCATCCCAATCCTCTCCCTAACTATCATCCACCATCCAAATCGCACTCTAAATCCAAACATCGTCAACCATCCAAATCTCATCGTATATCCAAAATTCCTCACCAGCCAAAAAATAAAAACATCTTACCTCCCATCCTTCATTAAATCCGACCTCTTAGCGGATTACAAAATTACAACCCCCAATCTCATGATGATTACATGGTATCTTCTTCTCCATCCACTTCATACCCTATATCCAACAATATGTTCACTAATATGAAACATCGAGGCAAAGGATTAGGTATCCATGCACAAGGCATTCATGAACCCATCTCACTTCATCAAAATCCAGGTCATTCAAGATTAGGTTATAAACCTAAAACTACCAAGGTCCCTCCCACTACTCCATCACAACCCATTTCTACCACTCCTCTTATTGATCCTACCATCCTCGAAACTCAAATCAAACAAAAAACATTTACCAAACACCTAAAAATGGATTGAGAACATAATTCTTTGCGTGTGCACGAATGATCTTTCCTTCCCACTCATAATATTTTCATCCAAGATCCAAATCCCTTTATCATCACATCCATTAATATCCTCTATCTATCCATTCATTTGAACACTTGATCAAATTAATCACACATGTTGTAAGATAACAATAACTACTACAATTGTGTTCATTACCTCCAACATTCCATCTCCATTATCCTCCTTGAGATCCACACACTTAATTAACTTATGGTGAAGACCCTTGGGTATATATTTTGTCACTCTAGTCAATGTCATCACTACACTCGTTTCCATTCTCCCATCAAGCCACCGGGTGATTCTTAACCCCTTGAGAGTTTTCAAGAGAGTGGAAGCTATTTATGCAAAAAAATATCCAAAAATCAAAAGATCAAAAATCATATTAAAATTAAAAATATCAAATAAAATCCACCTCAAGACTCTCTTTAGGGTGTTTCCAACAACTCTACTGGGCTATGGATGCCTGACTAACAGAGAGCAATGTTGTGACAATAATCGAGATGTATCTCCTCCGGGCTATGAATGCTTAGGCGGCAAAGGAGAAATGCATGGCTTAACCTTTTGTTCACCTTCCATCAACCTACTTGACTTAATCACTCCCTATACATTGGCTAGTTTTTCTTCACATACTACCCATTAAGTCTTCACTATAAGAGGTAATTAACCATCACAATCTCACACACTTTGATCTCGAAGAGACATAGGAATTACATGTTGCTAGGTATTTTTAAAATCTTGATCACACTTTTGTTTTAGTATGACCTTGCCTTACAACATGTTCCGTTAGCCTCATCTTTTTCATCACTTATATTATTCCATCTATCCCATCCATACCCTTGGATCAAACATTTGTGGGCAGATGATGATCCTTTCCTTTTCAACCAATCCTCCTCATGTCCCTTTTCAACTGTCATCATCATGACTGGGAAGCCTTATTACCATCCACTAGGGGAATTATCCATTTTAGATACCCTCATTTCCCATCCTACCCTACACCCGGGGAAAATCGAACCTTACACTTGAGGGATCACCACATCTATCTCTCAATCCATCGAACCTATACTTGGGGGCATATATTATCATCTTCCATATCCCCCATCTTATCCTATACCACATCCCTCATCCTATCTATCTCATGTCCCACATCCCATATAACCCAATCCCTATCCTATCCAACCTATCCAATTTCCCTCAATCATTCCCTTTCATCCTACCCAAACACACTTTGGGACTTATAGGATAAAGTCACATCCCACCTTACATACCATAAGCTATCCCATCCTGAATCCTCTCCTCTTACCTATTCTCCACCATTCCCCCATCCCAAAACCAAAATATTAACATCCAACATCACATAATCTAAACATAAAAAAATCCAAAATCCAACATCAACAAAATCTAAACATCAAAAAAATAAAATCTAAAAATCACAAAATAAAAATCCAAAATATAAAAATCAAAACATCTAAAATCCAAAATCCAAACATCCACAATCCAAAATGTAAAACCCAAAACTCCGAAATATTCAAATCCAACATCCAAAATCCAAAATCCAAAAATCTAAACATCCAAATCCAAAATAAAAAATCCAACTCCAAAATCCAAAATCCAAAAATAAAACATCCAAAAATCTAAACATCCAAAATCCAAAATCCAAAAATCTAAGACTCAAAAAATCCTAAAATCCAAACATCCAACATCCAACATCCAAAACTCAAAATCAAAAATTTCAAAAATAATAAAAATACAAAATGCAATGTGTGTGCTTTTGCTTGCATGTTTGCTTGTTTGTATGCATTTTCATTTTGGCCGATGATATGAGGCCCCTTTTTGTTTCTTTTACATAGTCCAATGATATGAGGACCATATTTTTATATTAATCAGTCCAATGATATGAGGACCATATTTTTTATATTAATATGTCCGATGATATGAGGACAAGGGAATTTGGAAATTCAATCATCATGGTCTTTATACCTTGGTGCATTTTTCTCAATGCCACATTCACAATCACACTGCTAATGATGATAATAGTGGGCACTTTATGGTAGCACACTCCTTTATATCATCATATTTTATCCCTATCATCATCCACACTTGATCCTCACCATCATCCAACTAATTATTTAGCCTTCTCATCCTCCTATCCAATCAATCAATCAATACCCCATCCAAATTTTATCATCTCGCATCCAACATCCTAAATCCTCACCCCCTAGCTAGGGCATCTTCTATCCAAAAACCAATATTTATTCTCTCATCCAAACATCCTCAAAATCTAACATCCACAAATCTAAGCTCTCTAAATCTAACATCTTCAAATCCAAGATCCTCTAATCCAAAATCCAAAATCTTCACCCTTGTCATACATCATTGACTAGGGCATCCAACATCTTCAAATCCAACATCCCCTAATCCAAAATCCAAAATATTCACCCTTGTCATACATCGTTGACTGGGGCATCCAAAATCCAAAATCCAATATCTCTTAATCTTCTAAATCTCCTATTCCTCTAATCCTCTCTCATATTCCCCTAATCCTCCTATCTTCTAATCCTCTAAATCATAATCCTCTACATCCTCAAACCTTCTCATCCTCTCATCCTAATCTTCTACATCCTCAAAATCTTCTCATCCTCTAATCCTCTCTCATCTACTAACTTAGGCCTCTCCTCTTTTTGAGTGGTTACCCGACTCATTCCTCCCCACCTAACCCCTCGAGGGGGCATCATATCACCATCCAAACATCTTATCTTCTTCTTCTTTGAACTATCATTGCTACACAATAACAACACCGTAAAGAGGGGTAAAATGTAGACATCTAAAATGTCGACATGATTAATTACAATTAATTTGTCCCACAACATCATCTAAATTCATATAATAATTAATCGCAAGATTAATTATTATTAATTTCATCATTAATCCCTTTATTCCAATATTTCATCATTTATCTAAATATTCCATTTTATCATTTATCCCATTAAAAATCCCTTTTATCACATTTAACCTTTCATCATTTATCATTTATCTCATTTTATCATTAATCACTTTAATATCCTAGTATCCTATTTTAAATCCTTCATTAACATTTTATAGGAATTTAATATTCCTACATCTCACCTACCACCTACCCTACACATCCCTACACCTAGCCTTTCCATGTAATCAAATTACTAATCATCATTAATCAACCTAATCTAATCCTAATCTAATCACATCCTCACACCTCTAAATCTAGAGGCTTCTAAATCTAGAAGCCTCTCTAACCTTCTCCTTCCACTGAAATTTTAATTCAATGGAAGCTTCTTCCCTCCATGGATTTTAAATTCAAATTCTATAATTATGCATTCTATAATCCTCCAATGCTCTCATCAATTTCTAACCCTTTATCCCCATCCAACATGGCTTCATCGTAGCCATTGAATCCTACACCCACAAGCTATAAATCAAGCTCTCCTCCTCCATGAGAGTTAACTTGAAAATCCATAACAAAGTTATGCTAATTTTATCAATTAATCATCCATTTTCATCTTTAATCACTCCATCAATCCATTCATCTACAATCAATCCTTCATCTTTCATCAAGAAATCAAAGGTAATCAAGGGGAGGTGTTGTCCAAGTGACTCCATCAAAAATATGAAGCAACCAAGTTCAATCCAACTTCCATCCAAGAGAAAATCCACCACATCAAAGGAGGATTTGTGCAATCTTGTAGGTAAGTTTAGGTATAATGTCTCTCCTCTTTTCTATCCATTGCTCTATCTGAGGTTTTGTTGGAGAATATTAGATTAGGGAAGCAATTTAGTTGTTTTCTCACATTTTCACAACTAATATTTTCTTGCATTACACTCATCATTTACACAAAATCACCATTGTCTCTAGTTGAGTGTCCATGAGGTTGAGCGAGACTTGTTATGTTCCCTTTTACTTTGTTTATTACACTTATATTTTTAATAGAGTAAGCATTTATTTACTATGCAATGTTGTTAAATTATAATCATATGAAATTAATTTCTTATAAAGGAATTTGAATCCTGAATGTATAGTTATGTAGACACTAAAATTTGGTAATTTATCCTGTTTCAATGTCAAGTTTGACTATGCTCCCTTGCTAAGATAAATGCCCATATTTGAAATCCAATAAATTCATATCTTTAGCCCTTACATCACATGCTTATCTTTACACTTTGATCTTTGAAGAATATTATTAGAACAAAGTAGTAAAAACCTCTGTAATTCATGTCACAATTTCTTATTTCACTTTTCATATTATTTGTTTAAGCCCATACCAAGGGTCGGGATGTGGGGTCTCGTCTTGGCCAACCTGTATGGTCTTTCCCCTTTATGTTCTTCAATTCTATTTTCAATTTGAATATCTTCATTGGGTCATTTCATATTCTTAGGGTCGACCTTATTATAATATTTCACCTACATAAGGATATATAAACAAGTCAATGTCTCTTTATAACTCACTTGACACTCTTATAATTCTTATTACAAATATCATTCCAAAAGCACTTAAGGGTTTCATAAATCTACCCAAATTTGCTACACATCAATTAGAGTAGTCCTTACTAAAAATCTAAAGCACCCAACCAGGTCAAAATGTTTAACTTCCTCCATTTCAAAGAATGTGAATGTCATAGAGCCATGTCTTAGTAAGAGAAAATTCACTTTAGGCATTATGCAAGTATTTCAAGGAACAAAGGGTTACGTTTTGTAGAGCTGGGGCACACCACATCACACTACTAATACACTAGATAAATTATATATTGTACAGCTTAACCAACTATCTTGGTGTTAAGAGACACGAGGGAACCCTTAGGGGGTTGGCTATTTTTCACTCACACTTGCAGAAGCACCTAAGAGAGCTACATGGGTTTGATCTCACAATGAGAGCATGTAATGTAACACTTGGATAGGTTTGGCGCTTAGGATCGACATGCCAATAGTAGTGTAGCCTCACTACAAAAACATGTTTTCTCCTTTTTGTTTGTTAATTCTCTAACAAGGGGTTCTGCAGTTGTTAAGGTTTCTAATTTGTTGTAAGTGATTACATGTCATCCTAAAGTGTGTCAAAAGAGTGAAACATAGTGAAGATAATTTTCGGACAAGCGAAGCAAAATGGGAAATTTTAGACCTATATTACCAAAGGGTCCAAGACCATTTAGATCCAAGTCATGATCATGTAGTTCCAATATAGATCATATAGTGGTTGTATTTATCCTACCCTTACTCAATTTATTGTTCTAAAATCTGCACTAAGGCATTTCTAGGTTTTAACCTTCCCATTTTACTAGTATGCACATTTAGATCCTCTTTGTTTTGACATGTACAATTGTTTTTCTTTCCCATCTTGTGTATTTGAGTAGTTACTCATTGTTTTGTCAATTATTGCAAGTGTTAATGCATTATTCTATTTATGAATGGATATTTTTGGAAGCTAATTAATCATAATAGTTCCATGTACAAACCATTACATCCTCCTTATTTTTATATATTTCCATAACATAGAATTTTGTTAGGGTGTAAAAAATTAGAGAACCCGTCTCTTGAATCAAATATATCGCTCAAACCCTAGCATCCCAATGAAAAGTAGAAGAGACAAGCAAATGTGGCTATAGTTGAATAAGAGCTTGAAGAAGTATGCCATAATGACATCATACATGAATGAAAACCTAAAAGGTTTTGGTTTTTAAATACGGAGCATTAAGACACTTCACTTGTCAAAATTATTGGTATGTCAATTTTTACACAAATTTCGAGTTCTAATTCAATTTCAGCGGGGGATGGAAAATCACATGTAGTATAAGGAATAAGGGATATCCAAATCATATTAAATTATAATGTCAAATTAAATGCTATAGATGTTAGATATATACCTAACATGAATAAGAATATTTTATCTATAAGTCATCTTATGGGAATCCATGATATTTATGTGAACTTATCTAGTAAGAAATGCATTGTGTTTGATGTAAAAGTAAACAAATTTATTTCCTAGGCATTAGAAAAAGAGGCTTGTATAGGTTGGTTGATCCTACCATGGTCAACTTACATGCCTTATTGTGGTGGCTAATACTAGCATTTTATGACATGGAAGATATCGACATGACAACCTTCATTACTCACCGGACTCACTAGAGCCAATATGGTTCTTGATTTTCCTGCTATTCAAGACAAAAAGATATGTGTGTAGGATATTTGGTTGGAAAATAAAAAGGAATCCATTTCCAATTGAAGGTGTTTGGCATTCCAAGGTGATTTTAGATCTTATTCATGCATATATTTGTGAGCCATCATGGATGTATCCCAAAATTCCTAGTGCAAGGTAGTTTATTATTAGTAGATGATTATTTGAGAAATATATGGGTTTATTTCTTGAGAAATAAGTTTGACTATTTTGCTTCTTTTGATAAATTCAAGGCATTGGTGGAAAACTAGGCCAACTAAAGGATCAAGAAATTGATATCTGATAATAGGGTAGAATTTACTTTTAAACAATTCAAGGATTACTATAGTAAAGAAGGAATTCATCATCAATTGACAACCCCATATACCCCACAACATAATTGGTAGTTGAGAGGAAAAATACAACTATCATAGAGATGGCTTGGTGCATAATGCATCATATAGGTGTATCATTCAAATACTAGGTAGAAGTAGTAAACACAACAACTTATATTCTCAATCTGAGTCCTTGAAAAGCTTTATAGGGTGTCACACCCAAAAAAATGGTCCAAAACCAAACCCGACGTATCATCTTTTTGTATTTTTGGTTCAACTACATATAATTTGGTTCCTTATAAAAAGAGGATTAAGTTAAGCTCTAAAACTGTGAGATATTATTTTGTTAGTTACAATGACCACTCTAAGGTGATAAGTTGATTGATATTTAGCTAACAAATTAATTGTTAGTCATGATGTTGATGTGAAAGAAACAAAGTCATTTACATGTGATCAATAAATAGTTTTTGTAATATGATTTAATCTAAATTGAAACAAACCTTTTATTTAAGAGTAACTACTATAATGTATGATATTCAGTTAAATAAGTACAGTAAGATGTAAGAAAATAAGCATTCAATAATGTAAAACCCTAAGTATGTGGGAGAGGAAGATGACTTAGCTGATTATGCGCAACCTGGAGGTAATCTGGACTGAGTATCTTCTGGATATGGCTGGAAACACCGTTGAACAAACTCGGTGAGGGTTTGAGAACTTAGGAATGTATTGGATAGAAGAGCCCACAAGAGGATAGGAATTCCTCGGGTGTAAGTTACCGATTTGGGTGCTAGTGACTGTGAAAATGTTTAGGATTTGATATTTTCTCGGGTTAGAGAGGAGCTTTCCCGTTGATCTTTTTTTATCACTCTAGTTTTGTTGTTATGTCACTAGTCATACTTGTAACCTACAAAACAAAGGTCTACCTACACATGTCCACAAACCACATCAAATATAATAAAAATATGTAGAATGTGGAGTCGACTAACCATGATGGTCACCCAAAGAGTGAACTTATAACCGAGTGCTACACTACATCTTAAACCCCATTTAGTTCTTTTTGCTTATGTGTGAAATGATGCCCTAGTTTTCCCTTGTGTAAGTTGCATGATGATAGTGGGCTAGATGTAGATTGTACCTGAGTATGCAAGATGTGTGTGATGGAATAGAATGAACTCCCCTTCTATGTTGTGTATGCATAATAATGCAACCCTTGTCCCTTATATGGATGTACTAAATGTATGCCGTATAATGCTCTTATGCCTTTGATACAAGATTAGGTGATGATAGATAATGATTATAGTGATTGACCACTTATTTGAGAGCAATAGCTAAGTATAGATAATATTCCCTTGTTTGAATTTCGTAATTGAAAACTAAAAGGCCAATCTAAAATGTTAAAAGATGCCCAAGAGGTGAAAAGGACCCAAAAGGGTAAGAAGAAGGAAAAGAGGGACAAGAGTGCGCAAGAGGGACATGAACGCCTAGGGTCTTCTATCCTAACTGGATGCTAGTGTCCAAGGTCATCAAAATATAAATTAGTTAAGTTCCAATAGAGCTTTAAGGTGTGTAAGGCCAATAAAGTTCAAAAGTAAAACAATCAAAGAACCGGAAGAGTTATCAACCATTAGTTTTCTTACTTAGGAATCATGTATACATTAGTATGCTTTAGGACCTAGAAGTATTGTAGTCAATTTTACTCCCATTATAAAAGGAAAGGACCCCATGCATGCCAGCCTATCACCCAGTAGAAGCTGAGCGCTCACCTGAGGCACACGTGGGTACTGAGTCTCTCTTTTATGTGAGTTTAGTGGGAAGCATTATCTATGATTAGTGTAAGAGTATTTAGGAAAGAAGTTGAGACATACAAGAACCATAGGGCTCATAATGGCCTCCAGATCCTTACAGTCACTTCAAACCAAGTGCTTTAATAGATTCCAGAACATATACTATAACAGAAAGAAAGATACAACCATTCATTCGTAGCATGAAAGGAAAGATAACTCATATGAACAAAATATACATTAAACCCATTGATATTCATATCTATTTATAACAGGTAACCTCAATATATTCATTGGTTCATTATAGAGTGTCACAGAGAGTAGACCGCAATCATGCGCATCACTAGACATATGTAGCTAAGCTAACAGAAAAGAAAAATAACAACTCCATGCTTAGTACATCCTTTCCTGAACCAGAATATCCACTCACAGCAATTCTGCAGAGCTTCGCTCACTCTCTAACCCACTATTCCCTATGTATATCTAGATGATATATCCTTCTTTGTGTGTGTATATATCTATTTTCCGTAAGGAAACTTGTATTTATCATTTTCTTGGGTTTCCAACTCACCTTGCGTGCGCCCTCAGATCCATCGCCAAGTGTCGAATGTGGTCCTCCATGTGAGCATGTTCCTTCAGGCTTGAGCTCTCCATTCCATCTCATGATGATCTTCTAGAAGATTCCATTTAGGGCATGCTCTTTCCTGGGCCAACATGTTACTAGGCTGGCATCTTATCCATGTGTAACCGATCACGCTTTTCATGTGTTCTACCTTGGCGCTTAAATTGGCTAAGTCCTGAACCTCCTTTCACACATTGCATGCACTATTTGCCTCCTTAAGCCTTTCTCTTGCGTGCTTTTGCCTTGCACACCATCCAATGAATCGGGATCCTATGCGCCCACGCACCTTTATACTTGGTCATTATTCTAGGGGTCCAACATTACCCCACACTACACTTATTCTCCGTCCTCAGAAACATTTTACTTGACCAAGATGCAAGCTATTTTATGGAACCAAGATGTAGACTTATACTTTACAAAATGAATAAGGAATGAAATAATAGGGGAAAGAATGAAGAATGGGGGAAATCAATTCAATAGGCTAGGAAAGTCCTTTCATAGATTTGCCTCCAGCTTGTTCCACACTTCGACCTCGCCCTTTGCCTTCTGGCATAGGTCACCCACCAGGGTGCTCACTTCATCAAAGCTTAGGCCAATTCCCAGGTGCCCAAAGTGTCCACAATCTGCTCCATTTCCTTACCTAGGTCTACAAGTTTATCCATTCTTCTGGTAATTTGGGGGTATAGTTCCTTCAACCGGGCCTTAATTGAGCTCCTTAAAGCCTCAATTGCCTCTAATTTCTTCTCTACCTCGGCTAGAACCTTGTCCCTCTCTACCCTGTTCCCTTTGTTCTTTTCTTGGAACTCTTTCAGCTCTGCTTCAAGTGTGGTGACCAAGGAGCTTGCCACCTTATCTCTATCCATGCATGTGTCATATGCGGCTTCTGCAGACTGGGAAACGACCTTAATCTCCGCGAGTACTTGGCTATACTCGGCAACAAGTGCTACCACCTTCAACCGGTCTTCCTCTTTCAAGCACATGGCCACTTCTTCTCGTAGATTCCAGCGCCAAGGGTCACCTCTCCATAGTGAGGATGTGCGTTAGGTCTTCTAAGCATTCCAAAGTTGATGCGTACCTCTGAGGGATTGGCATTAGGTCTGGTGCTTTAATATGATGGCACTCTTGATCGACTCCACCTTCTTGTAGACCTCCTGCACCTTTAATTTTTCTTCCTTTAACTCACACCTTAACTACACGCTGATTAATTCCTCCTGTTTTAAACTCTTGGCCTTCTCCACCAGTTCTTCCTCCTTCTTCCCCAACTTCACCTCCAATGCTCTGATTCTGTCATTTCATGTGAACAACCTAGCCTTAGTCTTGACCGCGACTTTGTTCAGAGCATTGCATACTTGCTCATCTAAAAGTTCCTAAGAATTTACTAAGGGGTTGTCTCCCTTAGATTCTGGCAACGAGATGAGTGCTTTCTAGTAGACTTCAAAGTCTGGCTCATCAATGTGTGACTTGAACACCCAAGAGAGCATCTTCTTGGTCTTGGGGTACGCGTCATCCTTTTCAAAAGACCCCATGGCTAGGAGCCTTTCTGTGGGTATGGTGCTTTGGAACCGTGCGTGTAACACCTTCTTTGTGTCATCCACATAGCCCATTATCTGTCTTTGTTCTGTATCTAGAGTTCTCTTGTAAGAGTGCGCGCGCTTTGGGGAAGCTAACCGTCAGAGCAGGGCCTCCTAGGTTGTCATGTTCCTTTTCACTTCTCTCCTCCTTCCCTTTCTTAAGCACTATGTTTGTGGTTTGTGCTCTAACTCTTGGTCTACAAGGGCTTCGAGCATCTTTTTTGCTTCTCGCTCCGCTACCTCGATGTCTGCTCTTTTGTAAAACTTATGGCTCCCCTCGCTTCTCCTTGGCATCCTTCTCATCTGCCTTCGTGTCTTTGGTGCCTTCCTCATCTTGTGTGCCCTTGCTCCGTGCAAATACAAACTCTTACTTCTCCTCTCCGCTTTCTTCCTCCGAGTCATAGACACTAAACACATGTGGCTCTTTGTCCTTCACTATCATATTCTCCTTTTCCCAAGTACTTCTCCAAGTTGTCGGTCTCCTCCAAGTCAACTTCTTCATCCACCCTCTGCTTCTTCCTGAGAGGTGGCTTATGATCAGGAGATTCAACCTTCTCTTCTTCCTTTGGTGATTCTTCCATGGTGGTGGGTTGCTCGAGTGCCTCTACTTCTGGCATCTTCTCCTTTACTAGAGACTTATTTCTCCATATGTAGGTGCTTGGCTTGGTGCTTGTAGATGGCATGCTCACCATCTGAGCAGTCGGCACACTTGGTGCTCCTTCCTCTCCTCTACCTCTCTTCTTAGACGTTGGCTTCTTCTTCCCCAAGGGGTATTCAGGTACAGATATTTCATCCTCCAAATACGCACCCTTTTTAAACTTCGGCCTTATGCGCATATACACACGTGCATCGGATCCTCCAGCGATGGGAAGTGTCATCACCCTAGTCATTTGGATCTTGTGTGACACGTACTTCTCTATGTACACACACTTACCACCAGGGTAATTCAACTTCTTCCTCATCTCGTTGTGTTCCCGGTCTAACCTTCCTAGTTCTAGCCTTAGCTTCTTTGATTCTTTAAATTTTTTACTCTTGCTTGAAAGTATTGGGTAGTGAACGCGAAAGGAATCTTGCACCAAGGGCTCCATGATTCATCAATAAGCTTGAATATGCCCAAGCAGTAGTGCTGGTACACCAAGAACTCGATTCTCCCTCGGTACTCTTTGGAGTTGTTCAGGGATCCTCCACTTTGCCCCGAATGCATTCCTCAAGCGTGTATACCACTTTTCCAGCTGTACTTTGTGGGGAGCCGTCATTGTATCACAAGCATACTTCTCAAACCTCTTCACGGGTGAAGGGTCCTCAGTTGGGTACTCCCACATGAACTTGTCTGGTGCATCTGGCACTCCAATTTCTGTGAACACTATGGTGAGCAAGACATTGCCAAAGAGGATCTTGTCCCCTTCCTTCGCACACTTAACAATATCCTCTGCAATGTACGTGGATAAGTTGTATATAGTCCCCTCTGTAATCTTCCTACAAACATGTAACCAAGGTTTGTTGACTGCCCATCTTTCCTGGCCATTCAACTTAGTCACTAGATGCGTGGCCATCTTCATAACGGGGTCCTTGATGTCTGAAATATCATAGTACCGTGACCCTTTCTTGCAGGCATACTTAGTGACGGTCTCTTGAATAGCCTCCTTATCACCAAGGTCATCTTTTAGGCTATCTCCCTCACATATGAGGCCTGTAAATTGTGAAATCAATTGGGGAGTCACGTGCATTTTACACCTAGTAAAGTGGAAATAGTCTTCGTGCACCCAAGACATCAACCACCGTACAAAAATCTGGCTTCCCTAAATAAGCTAACTTAAGAGTTGCAATAGTCCTGCATTTGCCAACTTAATCTTAACGTCATTGTCATATATGGGAAAACCTTCAGGTGTTCGCTTGTTGGTGGGGCATACCAATTCCAATGCCATTTCTTTCTCTATGGTGTTTGTGTGGTGATTATAGTCACTAACATGTATGCTTCTCAAGTGGGATTCCCATTCCTTTCCCATCATCACCCCATCTGGGTATTGCATCTCTGCATACCATTCTTCATTTGTGTCTACTTCGGGTTCTGGTTGTTTAGCCTTAGCTTTTCCCTTTCCTTTCTTGGGTGCCATGGTCGAGGTATTTTTATCACTCCTACCCTCTCTTTGTTACTCTGTCTTTCTTCTCCCAACCTTCAATCTCAGATCCACGATATAACTCTTCTAAACCCGTGCCCTAGTTTGTCGAACCCTAACTTGGAAAAATCTTCACAAGACAGCGCGTCTTCAACTCCTTCCATGCCCGTGTAATTCTTTCTAGTTCGTAATCTCAAACTGGCTCTTCACATTTTAATCACACAGATCTTCCACTCGATCGAATATGAAAACCCTAGCTCATAGAACTTCTTATATCTCCAACTCTTTGTTTTCGCAAAGTAAAAATGAGAGTTCCCCGACCCTTTATTTATAGTTTTTCCTTTTTCTGATCATTAAATGCTACTTTACCTACCCCCATACTTTGTTCATTTAATGCAGATTTTTCAAACAAAGTCCATCTTCAGTGCCTTCACTCACGCGCCCTTCCTGCGCGAAAACTCCTCCAACCTTCGGCGTGTAACCAAACCAACCTGACAGGAGACTCTTGCACGCACTTAACCTGTGCCAAAGGCACTTCTTCTGTCCAGATTCTTGCTTTCACCTACCTCGTGTTGCTTTAACTGTGCTTCCTTTTCCTTTGTACATGGGATCTACCAGTAGCTTTATCCTAGCACCAACCATTCTATCTTTTCTCTTCATCTACCTCTTTCAACCGGGCTACACAACTTCCTTAGTACTTTAATCACATGCTTCTTCACTTTTCTCCACCCCACACTTAAACGATGCGTGGTCCTCTGTGCACTCACAAATTCTCCAAAAATAGTAATAAGGTTACCAGTGCCCAAGGCACAAAACCAAAACAACAACGTGAAAGGGAAACACAAGAAATGCATAAAGGAAACTTCTAAACTAACTGGAAAAATTGCCTTATTTACAAACACCAAGAAGAATTATTTATAGTAGGGCTTCAACCTACTGCCATTGAAGTGTCCAGAAACTTCGTCCCATCCAACACTTGTAATTGGCACATGCCCGAATCAAGGATGTACGAGATGGTGTAGGGATCCAACCAATGGACTTTCAACTTCCCAGGATGGCGTAAAAACTTGGAATCACACAGTAACACCATCTGCCCAACCTCAAACTTCTTGTTTCTAATATGGTGATCATACCAAGCCTTTTGCTTTGCCTTTTCCATCGTGCAAGTGATCGTCTCTCATCCAATTTCATTAGCTCATCAATTCTTTCTTCCAATGCTTGTTCATCGGAAAATCCTCCTGCACGCACTATTCGTAGAGAAGGTAACATAAATTAAACCAGTAAAATGGCTTCCACACCAAACACCAATTGAAAAGGTGTGGCTTTATTTAGTCTTTTATACGTTGTTCTGTAAGCCCATAACATTGCTGATACTTTGTCATCCCAATCTTGTCTTCCAACATCACAGATTTTGGTCAAGGTATGACTCAATATTTTATTGAATGCTTTTGTGGTTCCATTTTCTTGTGGGTGATAGGGCGTAGTCTTGTGATGAGCCACCATGAACTCTGATAACAGGATCCTCACGGTCTCATTCAGAAAATGTGTACCCCTATCACTGGTCAAACTCAACAGACATCCATACCTTGTGATAATGTTCTCCCATAAGAACCTTGCCGTTGTTGTTGTTGTGTAATCTTTAGTTAGGGCTGCCTCTACCCACCTTGTGAGATAATCCATGCAAGTGATGACATAACGCGACCTAGTCCTATGCGCTGTTGGTGCAATAGGTCCCAAAAATCTATCACTCATTTTTTGAAAGGCTCCTGTGCTAGGGATAGGATGCAAAGGCATTTCATCTCTCCTTTCTGGTTTGCCAATGCACTGACAATGGTCACATGCTTTACAATAATCTATATAATCATTATACAAGGTTTCCCACCATAATCCTACCATTAATATCTTATGCACATAGTGGCATCACCTGCGTAATGCCCACCCGCACTTCCTCCGTGTGCTTCTTCCATGATGGCCAGCGCTCATGCTCTAACACACACTTGTGCAAAACTTCATCACGTCCCAATTTGTATAAGTCTCCACTAATCAACATGTAGGGCATGGTGCGTATGGCCAACTACTTCTTTTCCAATGCCTTCATTCCATCCGGCACCACACCTTCTTTTAAAAATACTGCAATCTCCTCCAAATCTGAGGGCGCATGCCATAACCTAAACAGTTGGGCGTCTAGCATTGCTTCCTCAATACTTTGTGCATCCTCTCCTGAATCAATCCTTGACAGATGATCAGGTCCATAGTTGCTTTTTTCGGCTTCACTACAATGGTGAATTCAAACTCTTAAAACAACAACACCCATCGACATATGCGCCCTTGAAGAATGGGCTTGTTCACCAAATACTTTAATGCCATGTGGTCGGTGTAGAATACAAAGGGTGTTGCTAGCAGATACTTTGTCTAAACTTGAAGAGCGCGTAGATCATTGACAATGCCTCACGCTCGGTAGTGGTATAATTTTGCTCTGTTGGTGTTAACTTCCTACTCACAAAACAAAGAGGATGATCAACAATCCCCTCACCTGGTTGTGCAAGCACTGCCAATGGTGGTTCCTAAGGCATCTACATGGACATGGAAGGGCTTGTCCCAAGAGGGAAATCATAAAATAGGTGCGGTAATAAGCCTATCTTTTAATGTATCAAACACCCTCTGCTGCGCCTTTCCCCAATGGAAGGCACTTTTGTGTCTAAGTAGCTCCTCTAAAGGTGCGGCGATCTTGGCATATCCCTTAATGAATTTTCTGTAATACCCCATATGCCCAAGGAATTTGCGCACTATGCTCTGGATAAGTAGGCTCCCTTAACCCCACAATAACTGCAACCTTAGCGGGATCTACCAACAAGCCCTCCTTACATATGATATGCCCCAATAGAGTCCTAAAGGGAGTAGCAAACACACATTTCTTAATGTTGAGGGATATCCTCAACTACCTACACCTTTCAAACATTAATCTCAAGTTGTCACAATGGTCCTTAACTAGACCATATACTATCCAATCATCCAAATAGACCTGAAGAAATTTATGGATGAAGTCCTGGAATGCTTGCACCACTATGTGCAAAAAAATAGTAGGCGCATTCTTTAACCCAAAGGGCATGATCGTATATGCAAAACTTCCCCACTCGGTGGTGAAAGTTGTCTTCTTCTGGTCCTCCTTTGCAATCCAGACTTGGTGGTATCCTAAAATCCATTCATAAAGGAGTATATTTTACGCCCAAAGAACTCCTTCAAAAATTTCTTCAGTGAAGAGGGTCGAAATGGATCAATGACATAAACTACATTCAATTCCCTATAGTCCACAAAAATCCTAATCCACCCATCCTTGTTGATGCTGATTACCATTAGAATTATCCATTTCGATTCTTCCACTACCTCAATGATCCTAGAAGCTATCATCTTGTCTATCTCCTCCTTAACCTTCATGCGTAAATTGGGATTCATCTGGTAGGGAATTTTTCTGACTAGGCATGCACCCTCCTTCAATTTTATCTTCATCTACCCTAAGGAATGGTGAATTCCTTTGAGATCATGGTACCCATGCAGAATAAATCCTCAAATTCTCGCAATGTATCAATGATCTTTGATACTTCCTTATCTCGTCCAGTAATATCTAATAATAGCTTCATTAGGTTCTTCTCCCAATCGATGTTAAATTTCTTTGTCTTTAACGGCTCATGGTAGGCACACGTGCGAGTATCTCATGCTTGTCCCACTACCTCACGTGTTCCTGCTGCAGAATGGCTAACATCTAAGCCTTCCGATTCCTCTCCATCAATCACATATACTAACTTTCCCTTCTCTTTTTCCAAACACTCGCACTCAAGCAGTAACTCTTCTGCTTCCTCAATTTATTGAAAGCATGCCTCCAATCCTGGTTCACCTAGTAATTCCAATAGCCTATCTTCCATTCTGGCACTATCCACCATGGTAAGGTGCTTGATACCTTACAAATCCTTATCAACTGATGGTTTGGTACTCTGATACTCAAAGGATTGAATAAGATCAGCCACAAGCTCTTGCAAATTGCTTGTCTAGTGGCGTGTCTCTGAATGAATGTACCATGTGCGCGCACAACCCTACAGTGTAGAATATAACTTGTGTACCCAGAGGGATGGTGGCAAAGCTTCTACACCTTCTCTCTAGACCCGTTTACACTCCTGGATATGGAAAGAGGCGGGCTCCTTCCCATGGTATTCCTTGAGGATGGTGGGTACATTACTTTAAGAAAATCGACAGAGAGAGCAATTCTTACCTTGTGTCACTCTAAAAGGCTCTCCCGATGCATAGCCCACCACCGAGCTATTGTGCCGAGCAAGACATAACTCAACATTTCCCTTCATTCCTTCTCATTCTTTCACTGAGCTTCTACCTCCTGTAGAAAGATCTCAGGGAAGGCTCCTCTTGAATACTTGGGCGCTTCTTTTCCTCCAAGATACCTAATCTGTGTGCACCTTTATTACCTTGGTCACTAACCCTCTCAACTATCGTCCCATTAGTTCGTAAGTTCCATTTGCCTAATTATCACATGCCAGTTGGTGGTATCACCATCGATCGAGCATCTTCAAACTGGATAAGTCCGTTAGTAGGGTGTACCATCTCAGGGTCTCTGATTGAGCGCACATAAATTTTGTCCAGAACTTCTTCTCCCAACGGTTCAATATAGGGTGTTGAATTCCCATCAACCAGGGGTATAATGACCCACTCCTCTTTGTTCTTGAAGCTGATGTACCCTTTGTTGAACCGAAGGTCCGCATTATTCTTGTAACACCAAGGGTGCCCAAGTAGTGCTGGGAAATTTTCCACCTCGGCGAGCGCCAAGAATTCAAAGTCCCTAGTAAACTTGGCTCCCTGGATAGTAATAGCTACATCCTTCAAGACACCGATGGGCATTGCCTTAGTTTTGTTTGCCATATACAACACATTCGAAGATGGTTGTAATGTAGGTCTCCCCATCTGATGCCATGCATCCAAAGTCAAAATATTAACCTCTGCGCCAATGTCAATGAGTATATTGCTGAGGAGCCATCCATCTACAACTACATTCAACGTAATTTCCTTGTCATAGTCAAGGTTGTGAGGGGGAAGGTTTACGTGCAAGACCTGTCTCTCGCGCTCTTCTCCTAAGTGCGTGGTACCTTCTCTCTCAACTAGGATCCTAGCAAAGGAATGATGTTCTCCTACCTTAACATTTTACACACCTCCTTGACCTCATCCAGTCATCCTTTTGTGCCTCAACTCTCCTTCCTTGTTCCTCCCTCCTGGATTGCTCCTTTAGACACTAGATCTCCCCTTACAAGCTTTGAATAACATCCATGGTGTCCTGATATATCTCCTTTTGATGCGTGGGGTCTGGATACTTTCCATGAATGACCTCTTCTCTTGAAACTAGGTTCTTCTGTCTTGGTACCTCCTTGCACGCGTGGATTTTGCCCTTGTTGTTACCAAGACAGGCTCCAAATCTTCATCCGTGTTACCCAAGGCATCCACTATATGTCTGCCTTCTTGATGCTGGCCATCGCAACGCATTTTTCCTTCCGGTGCTGCTGATTCATATACTCAAATAATTTTGGGAACTCCTCATAGTTATGCTTCTTTCCACACCATGAGCATTGCAACAAGTCTAGGCACTCATGTTTGTAATGTTCTGTAGATCCACAATTAAAACATGTTCTACATGGGAACTCACTTCTTCCTCCACGGTTACCTCATCCATGAAATCCTCCTCAAAAACCTCTTCCACGCATGCCCCCATCTGTGCATTCCTCATAACGGTGATCATCATTTTTAGAACCACTGGCAATGCTGGTTTGGCACACCCCATGATCAATGGCCTCATGAATCTGATCAATGAGCCTACAGTCCTTAGTATCATGGGTTGTAGAAGTACAAATATTACAATAGCAAGATACATTCTTCCCGATCGCGTCTTTGCAAAGCAAGAGACATCTACTTGTATCATGGTCCCCATGACAAATTTCACAATCTACTATCATAGCGCATACTCTCCTTTGGGGAAATTATCCTTAACGTGCCCCTCTATTTCAAAATCTGTGTACCACAAACCACTGCAAGTCTCATGGGTTGAGTTCGTAGATAAATTTTCCAATTGCTTAGCCATAACAACAATCCGAGCCTCTAAGAATGGGCTAATGCCAGTATCAATACTACCAATAGCTTCAAAGACACAAGGAAAATTTCAATGCTTCACGTGGATCTGTAAAATTTTTATGAGACAAGGCCCTTCTAAAAGGGGTGATCAATCCTCCAACAAACCACTGTGCATGATGAGAAGGATGGATATCATATGATAACTTAGACAAGAGAGTTTTAAAGTGCACATCATACTCCTGCACACTCTCTACCATTCCTTGTTGAATCTCCTTCAAAGCGCTAATGCTTTTCTGCTTGAACTTAGGAATGTTGAACTCTACCAAGAATGCATTCTTTAAAGTAGTGTAGTCTACCACTTTTTGATGAGGGTCATACTTTCTATACCAGCTATGTGCGCGCCCTTGCAACGTGGTTATAAATTGACTAGCCTTTCAATCTGGGGTTGTGATACCCTTCGTGCGCCATAGCAGTTCACACTTGTGAACATGTTTTACAGCATCCTCAATGCCCCTGTAATCTGGAAAATGTAGAGACATTTCAAAGAATACCTGAGGTGGTGGCTGGGTCCTTGTCCTGAACCAAAGCCTTGGTTCTCTTCAAGTGTTTTCCTCCACCACCTGATCCACCAGTCCACTGGGTCCTATACCTCCAGAGCCACCAAAACCACTGGGTCCAATAGGGCCTGTAGGAGCTATGCCAAGCGCTCCCATGGTCCCACTGAACTGTGTGCCGACGGTGCAGCTGTGATAGTGCCCCACTACCACTACTTTGTCCCGCGCCACTCCCTGATGTGAGACCGAAAGCTTGTACACTTGCCCTTGTCCAAAAACTCCTCCGAATACTGGAATATGTGCAGCCATAGAAGAAGGAAATGAAAAATTGTATCTCTTAGGCACGGATCTGTCTCTTCCACTAGTTTCAATTGGATCAATACTTCTTCCTAGTTTAGGAAAACCAAGCACTAGGGCTCGGTCACTAGGTGAGTTTAGATATATGCCAACGACTCTCCTTTCTCCATGTAATGAGCTCTCACCAGAAGCCAAAGGGCTCTCCCTTATGTGCTTGCCAAGATGGGGTAAAGACAGCATCGCTCACGTTCCATGTCCTCTGCGTGAACCTCAACTCCTCCCCCGCAACGCCTCTGTCTCTATAAATCCATCACACTAGTAGCCTCACGTCATCTAGCAATCTCCTTTTCACACGCTTTGCTATTCTTGAGCCGTCTTTCTTCCCTCTCTTTCTCTGTCGTATCATTTGCCATCTTCCTCCACCCGAGCTTCCTTACCCAGTGCTCAGAATGATTTAGCCGGCCATTGGGAGCACCTCTAAACTCATGGTAACCATCATTATTTTTGTATCTAGAGGAATAACATGTAGAAACATTCCTCTAGGTTCTCGCAAAAATTCAAACTCAACAACCTCTGGGAAAGAATACGTAGAAATGGCATATTCTAGAGTGTAGCTAGCTAGTACTCCTCTCCACCAATGATCTACAAAGACGGGTCCACGTTAGATCTGCATCCTGCAACCTCTGGTAGTCTTCTTCGGTCCATATCCATGATCCATAATGCCAACTTGATCTAGATGCATAGGTTGAAAGCCATCCATATAACTCTACTGGGAAGCAGCAGAAAAATGTCTCATATAGATCATGGTAGAGGTTCTCTTCTACCCATCTACATGTATTAAACTCAGTCCAGTCTTTGAATCTCTGAGAAAATTCATCCTCCGTGCTCTTGAACCACGATTCAACATTTTCCAATGTTAACCGATCTGTCATTACTCTTTACACATATCATGATGCATGTTATATCCCACTACAACTTCAAAAAGAGGTCTTGGCAATGGAACCAAGATGTAGTCAATTTTACTCCCATTATAAAAGGAAAGGAACCCATGCGCACCGGCCTATCACCCAACAGAAGCTGAGCGCTCACCCGAGGCACGTGCGGGTACTGAGTCTCTCTTTTATGTGAGTTTAGTGGGAAGCATTATCTATGATTAGTGTAAGAGTATTTAGGAAAGAAGTTGAGACATACAAGAACCATAGGGCTTAGAACAACCTCCAGATCCTTGCAGTCACTTCAGATGAGTGCTTTAATAGATTCTAAAACATATACTATAATAGAAAGAAAGATACAACCATTCATTCGTAGCATGAAAGGAAAGAGAACTCATATGAATGAAATATACATTAAACCCATTGATATTCATATCTATTTATAATAGGTAACCTCAATATATTCATTGGTTCATTACAGAGTGTCACAGAGAGCAGACCGTAGTCATGCGCATCACTGGACGTATGTAGCTAAGCTAACAGAAAATAAAAATAACAACTCCATGCTTAGTACATCCTTTCCTGAACCAAAATATCCACTCGTAGCAATTCTGCAGAGCTTCTCTCACTCTCTAACCCGCTATTCCCTATGTATATCCAGATGATATATCCTTCTTTGTGTGTGTATATATCTCTTTTTTCCATGGTAGGAACTTATATTTATCACTTTCCCGGGATGCCAACTCGCCTTGCCACACCCTCAGATCCATCACCAAGTGTCGAATGTGGTCCTCCATGCAAGCATGTTCCTTCAGGTATGAGCTCTCCATTCCATCTCATGATGATCTTCTAGAAGATTCCATCCGGGGCATGCTCTTTCCTAGGCCAACTGTTGCCAGGATGACATCTTATCCGTGCACAACCGATCACGATTTTCACATGTTCTACCTTTCTGCTTAAATTGGCTAAGTCCCAAACCTCCTTTCGCATGTCGCACATGTTATTTACCTCCTTAAGCCTTTCTCTTGCACACTTTTGCCTTGCGCGCCATCCAAGAATCGAGATCCTGCGCGCGCCCACGCATCTTTATACTTGGTCATTATTCTAGGGGTCCAACAAGTATATCTTTGAAGTGTATTGATTTTGTGTCTACATTTCCCCAATTGTATGTTGTTGTACTTGATAACATAAAGTAGATAGAAGATATGTACCTTGTGAATCAAAGCAAAGTACAACTGATAGCATGCCGAGTGGACAAGTAATGTGAAGTGTGGCAACTAGGAGAGGGAGGTAAACCTCGGGGGTGAGGTATATGCATAATAGCATCTACTAGAGCTTGTGCTTTTTGATGTGAGCTACTTCTCGTAAAGAAAAAACTATAAAATAAGAGTGAAATAGTTGTAAAAGTCCCATATGTGAAAAACTAGAGTAACGTGTGAATAAGTATGCAAAATTAGTAAGAAGAAGTAGATGAGGAAAGAGTGCACCTGATGTATGAGAGGGTAAAGAATGCAAAGTTGTCTTGTTTTCTTTGGAGATGTTGTTGGATTAGAATATCTTATTGCTAAAGGTGAGGTTTTGGGCGATCTCACGCTAAGAGTGAGTTTTTTGGGTGATCACATGCCAAGGGTGAGTTTTTCAGGGCTATATCATGCCAAGAGAAGAGTGTTAGGGAGAGAGCTATGTTTTTCTCTCCATCCATGACACTTCCCAAATAAGTGCCACTATAGATTGGTACGTTTTCATTTGTAATCGATTTGTAATCATATTGTAATCGATTGAATGAATTATGTAATTGGAGTTAAGTGATTGCTACTATAGAAATCTATTGTAAATTTCTCGAAACTGTGCTAAACTAAGAAAATGTCATTGTTACCCCTAAGAAACTAGCGCGAGGGGGATACAAGCGCCAACCATTACTGTTTGATACTAAGAACTAGTGTCTGCTTTGTGTGTGTGACCCAAGTCTATTTCTGGACCACAATTTGAATGTGTGCATATGCCAATTCTATACTATGTTATTTTTTAATTAGAGCTCTTAGCTGCTAGAAGGGTGATTTGTTCACCCAATTAATACCCCCCTCATTTAAGGTGCATGTGACAAATGTTGGAGGAGGCAACCTAAACAAGAGGACCTGAAATTGATATGCATATATGAGATTGGATACCTATAGGGGGTAGGGGATGTGTAGTGTAAAAACCAAGGCACGTGTAAACAATGTAGGCTAGAGACATGTGTTAGTGAAAATGAGCTAGCATGTAATAGAAGACAATGTAACAAGCAAATGTGTAGACAAGAGAGACTGTGAAAAGTGGGTTGCATACATGGGACATTGCTCACAATGTCACGAGACAATCAAGGTTGAAACAACCATAAACAAATAATGGTCATGCAAGACATAAAATGTATCTCGGTGTTGAATGTAAAAATAGCCTAAGTATTGGGTGCACAAATATAAGGCACTTGGAAGCACGTGATGCTATGATAAGATTAGAGCACCCAGGATCAAGACTTAGCCTTTGTTGGATAAGGGTTATTTTTAGAGGTAGCGTGTTGAGCACACAAAAAAAAGAATACTTGGGGTACAAGCAATGGTATTTTGGGAATAAGTGATAACTTAACACCATACATAGCTTAGGCTAATAATAGGACTTATACTTAGAGTTAACTATAAGAAGTCTATTGTTAGAGCACTTGCATGTTGTGCATCATATTTTAAAGGTGCATGATTATTATTAGCAATGTGACCTATTTTGAGAATTGCATGGGTGGTGAAGGGAAATTCCCCACCCCTATAAATATGTATTGATTTGCATGAGTTAGTGTGTGAAAACTATGGTAGAGTTATGCTATTGGTTTTGTCACGTGCATGACTCATGAAGATAATTATGTAATGTAAGAAGCTTTTGTGTTTTACAGTACTTAATACAATGGTTCATATTGACTGGATAATGGTGTTAAACATGAATAAATCTAATTATTACATGGTAAATCTTGTTATATTTTGGGAACAAGTGACAACTGAGTGTCATGCATAGCTTAGGATAATAACAGGACTTTTATTCAGAGTTAACTATAGGCGACTATTGTTATAACACTTTTATGTTGTGCATCCTATTGTAAAGGCACATGGCTATTATTAGCAATGTGACCTATTTTTATAATTACATGGGACATGAAGGGAAAGTCCCCATGCCTATATATATGTATTGATTTACACAAGTTAGTGTGTGAAAACTATGGTAGAGTTATGCTACTAGTTTTGTCGCGCACATGACTCATGAAGATAATTATGTAATGTAAGAAGATTTTTTGTTTTACAGTACTTAATACAATGGTTTATATTGATTGGATAATGGTGTTGAACATGAATAAATCTAATTCTTACATGGTAAATCTTGTTATAGTCACTATTTAGTTCATTCTAGATCTATTCTAAAAGCTAGATTTGGTTTATGCATTGTGTGTTGTTTACTATTGTTAATGAATCTGAATATCTATATGCACCATCATGCTAACATTCTATCCAAACAAATATTAAGAGGGACCTGGTGCCTTTGCACACTTTGGGTGAACGCTCACCTTGGCTGAGTGATGTTCCAGTGCACCTAGGTTATTAACAATAAATTCTAGGCTGCATCACTCGAAATAATAACATACAATAACAAGAAAATAGTGACAGATAACCATGGTTGTATAGAGTCCTACAAAGAAAATGCTACACATGAAGCACCCATTAACATGTTATAAAGATAAGTAACATGTAAAAGTATGTATAGATCAAAGTGAAAAAGTAAGTGAGTGTGACGAAAAGTAGTAAATATTGGAACATTAGGACCTGTGATGTGTGAAGTATGAGAATAACCAAGGTAGATGCCCCTAGGAGTATCAAAGAGACTGGTAAAGAGTAGTGTCGAGAATCATGCATCATGTAAGAATATGTAAGAGTCCTACATTCACCTCAAGATACCATGTGAATGCGCATGTGTGTATAGAAAAAGAAAATGATATACTAAGTATCCAACTAGCATAGGAAACAAAGTGTACATGTAATTAGTATAAGCTAACAAGAGGAAATAAAACCAATTTGTGTATATGTGGTGTGAAAGTGATGGTGTTCCACGATATGCTAGAGGTGCATATGGGAGGATTTGTGTTTCTACCTAGTGGATGTGTGTGAGATGAGGCTAGTTTAGGAATTCTCCCTCAATAGTCAAGTATGAACCTTGGAACAAGAGCGCGTCATTGGGAAATGATGGTAAAGTATGTTTACTAAAGGTGCAGTGATGCCTAAAAAGATAGTCATGAAGCACAAAGAGTGAGTAGTTAGGATATGATAAGTGAGGTTCATGGAAGAATTGCACGTTGAATAGATCAACCATGAACCATAATACAAGAGTGTGTCATCGGGTAATGAGTGTATTGTATGTGTTGTGAGAGTAGATGTTAGTAAATATTTATCGTGAATCATGAAGCGTGAAGTGCAGCAAAAGGATAAGAGTAGATGATAGAGACATCACATGTTGATAGAGGAGGGGGGATAAAGTGCTATGCCCCCAAGTGTGCAAGTAATAGAAAGCTATCCTACAATAGCAAAGAGTGATGGCTCCTTAGCTGGTGTCCAAGAAAGAGAATGCATGCGACCACAATTTAGGACTGGTGGTGTAGAAGAGTATCTTTGTATGTGAGAGAGACTGATGTGGTGAAGGAGGTGGAGAACACCTATAAGAATGGGTTGTTTGAGTAGGGGAATTATGCTTTGACGAGGTGGACTAATGGATTTGCAAGGATGACATGGCCATGATGTAGGCTATGTGTAAATGGGAGAGCTAGGTACAAAGATAGATGTATCCTTAAGAGGTGTGGGAGGCCTTAATGTCATGATTGGTGTGAAAATATAAGCAAGAGTGGGCCGAGGAAATGGTGTATGTGGTGGAATACCTTTGATGGTGACAAATTTCTTGTTATGAATGAATTTAAGACATAAGTGGACCATGAAAGGGATATCCTGGGTAGCTCGTAGCCAAGGAGACTGAGACCATGTCATAGCCCTTTATCTCGGATGTAACAAGAAATTATGTAGGTATGGTAATGAAAGTGTATGAATGAAAATTAACACATGACCTTCAGTGCACTTAACCTCCCGAGGCCGTGTCGAAAACCAATGTGGAATGATTGTATGACTATGTGAAATGAAATAAAGTGAATGTGGGTGAGTATGGATAACAGGTTATTAGGGTAATCTAATGTCCTCTACGAGCACTAAATGGATATGCTCCTTTATGGAAATAAAAACCTCTCGACTTCGAATGAGTGTGATGGTACGGTAAATAATGATACACACACGTAAGAGTCTACCAATGTTTGTGTGTGAAACTATCTCAACTGGTTGTGGAATACATGGAAATTTCCCTTCGTTCACCTCATAGAAATTTTCGGACAAGGTCATGGAAATGGTAGAGAAACAAATGAATAAGGGAAAATGAATGGGTTATGGGCACTAGGTCTACTAGGTGGTTCCACCAAAATTCGTAGAATTTGTTGGCTTCTTCATTAAGGAAGTGCAATTGTAATGTGGAAGTGGTGAAGATCGAAATACCATAATCCGAAGGCCCATATCAATATCAGTCTCAAAATAAGTTGCGCTGGGCTACAGGACTCGAGGATCATACACTTCGTCTCTTAGTTGTTGTGTTCCCTGAATGGTCATGTGGGATAGATAACTATGGAAAATGGGTGGAAATGATCGACAAGTGATCGAGACAACCTATAGCTAGGATGAATAGCCCAAAATTCATAAGCTATGTCATCTTTAGTGCTTAAAGCTCTCAAATCAGCAAAGGTGATAGTAGGCAAGTCTGAAGTGGTCTGGAAGATGTGAGTATGAAGACCCCGATCAATATCCGATAAAGCTTCCTATTGGTCTAGTAGTGGTACTATGGGCTCAAAGATGTAATCTCTAGGTTCTTTAGGGCCCGAAATGGTCATGCAAAGTGCATATTTAATTAATCTAATATAAGAAAGAAAACTAATTTAAATAAAGGAAATATAATCTATGTTTTTGTGATTTTTCAATTATATAGAAGAAATGAAACAATAAACAACAATCTAATTTAATTAACTAATGTTTTTGGATTTTATACTTTCTGGAAAATAACAGAAGAAATGAAGAAATTGCCTCTACAATTTAATTAACATAACCTAAACAAATAAATAACCAGATGTGATTATCTATCTGTGCTTTGAAACAAATCTAAGCTATTCTAATTTAAGAATTTTTTTCCAAAATGTAATTATGGATGTGAATCCTCTGTTCTGCCTCAGAAGCACGGGAAGAAATCAAAGCTTCTTAGAAGCTTTTCTTCCCCTGCAACTTCCCTCAGTAGAAGTAAAGAAGGATTCAATGGAAGTTTGTAAATTGAAATGGATTGTAATTGCCTAACACAAATGTAGAATCTTTCCTCCGTAAAATATTCCTTAAAAACCCACAGGATAGGAGGGAAAGCTATTTATTACCGTAATCTTTATAGAAGAAATGGAAGCTGCAATAATTATCTAACTATTGCAACAATTAAATTGAAATGGTTTTCTACTCTAGTCAATAACATGCATATAGATTAAATAAAGAATTTAAGAAAGCTTTAGGAAATCTAAGTACATCCCCAACCTGGAATTTGCAGTACTATGGAAAATCCAGTTGTGGTTTAATTTTTCGTCCCCTTAGTTTCTTTTCCAACTTCAATGTTGACGTGAGTCCAGGGAATTGTCTCTGGGAATGCAGAAAAGCAAAGAAGAAGGTGCTTTGGAGCAATGGTGGCTTACTTGGTAGTCTAATAGCAATGCAAGTAGAAGAAGAACAACACAAGAGAACAATGCTTGGTTGTGTAATTTCTAGTAAGATCACAACAACATAACGATGCAAATAAAAATAAAATCTTTGGCCAATGCTTCGGGAAGAAGCTTGGTTTTTATAGAACATAAGTTGGGAAATGGTCTAAGCCATTTGGCAACAATGGGATGCCACATCACAACAAGGAGGGGCACTTAACTCTCAAAAAAAATTAGAAGAGTAAGAGGAGGAGGTAGTGTGTGTATGTATCAAGCCTACAAACAACTAATTTAACTAAGACAAGTGCACAAAAGATGATTTGGAAGAAGTTAACACGTGTCCAAATCACACATGGGAAGTCTTAGTCAAAATGCATAAAACCATGAGTTTTCATAGGGTAGCACAACAACCGCCACTAAGGGTAGATCGATAGGCGGATTCTGCAATCGCCACCCAAGTAGGGCTACAAATGCGAATCGTCTCCCAAATAGGGCAGCAATTGCATAAATTAAGGCCAAAAACTAAGGAAAAACATTGTGGAAAGCTAACAAAAACATGAAATGGATAAATAAAGTATTCTAAGATACAAATATAAGATGAAAAGAGGAAATAGGACTCGAACACCATTGGAAAAGATAATAATCATCATAGGGGACTTTTAACCATTTTTCATCAATATAGCACGTGAAAAATTGGGTGTGTACATATTGCCCCCTCGGAGAAGTGTCCTAGCCATGAAGAGGTGTAGAACGTAGAGTTCAAGTATGAAGTTCCCAAAATGGGGAGTTAGAAGTTATACTTGACACGCCCATGTGCCGAAGTGACATCGGTCTAAACTCTTGCTACCCGAAAGACACAAACCAAGAATCAAGTGCAGATAGATATGAAATCGAAAAACATACTAAAACAAAATGACAAGAGGACTTACCATTTACGTGGGGATAGGAATATACCTATGCCAATGCTCCAACCCTGAAAGACACACATACTCAAAATAGAGTTAAAACAAGACATATATATCTAAAACCATCATTTTTAAAATCATTTGTACTCACCCTTGTAGAGAATTTGGAGCTTTGGATTACTTATGTCCATTTTGAGTGTGAGTACAGTCAAATTGAAGAGTGCAATGACATGATCATGGCCCCATGAGCGAGAGGAACAATGACTAAGAAAAAGGTTAGTATTTTGCATTTATTCATTTTAAACCTAAAATGTGAAAAATTGAAAAATATCTACCTAGGGGGTAATTTTTAACAATAATTTAGTCAAAATGTTCCTAATGGGGCACCTAGATGTGCATGCTTTTTATTTTGTGAAAAATAATGTATTTTTGTAAATTTTTCAGGTTTTTGGGCCCCAAGGTACTATGTGCCCTTTTTGACACAACCACTACCTGTTAGTGCGAAATCACAGCACCCCTAAATGAGTCATCGGATCTGATTTTCTAAGGCAGACTCATCTGGTGTGATTGCATAACATTGAACTTTCCCCAAGGTGTGGGACCTTGCAAAATGGGAAAGCTCTCTAGATTAAAGGTTGGTTCCTTATTCCTCTGTTCAGGTGCATACGTGAGAACTTGCAGAGGATCTATTTCTATACCTAATCTAAAACTTTCCAAGGAGACAAGGATAAAAGAGTATAAGAAATAAGAAATAACTAAACTACCAGGTGATGCACCAAAGGAATGATGAACACTTATTTTGCCAATAGACACAAACCAACAAATACATGCAATAATCAAACACAGATAACCATATTTATAACGAAATACCAGATGCGAGCAAAAGAGACAGAAGGATCTAGAATCGATCACAAACGTGTTTTATTGCTCTGCAGATTGATACAATACATTACAAAATAACCAGGAGGCAAGAAATATATTACGACTTTGATGGAAGGCCTGAAATTCCACAAATTCCTTTGCTAGAAGAAAAAGGGAGCCTGCAAAACAAGGAATGTCCAACCCTTTACAATGAATCCCGCCCGTTTTTATAGATTCGATTAGAGAGAAGAAAAGAGAGAGAGAAGTGGGAAAAGCAAGTTGAAACTCAACCACTACTGTTAATGCTTCTGATAAAATATTCCCCAAATCTGTCTTTATTGCATCAATCCTTGGTTCGACGCCTTGAAGGAAGAGGAAATGACAAAACAGATCAAATCTGATCTGGTTGTTGAGGCGAGAAGATCCCGCATTGAAAGCCCAAATATGTTTTCTCCATTTTTCTTCACCTAACCTCCTCAAAAATAAAGTCTCAGACCTCCATGGCATGGGTGAGGCTGAGATCTTTCCAACGACATTAGATTTTTAAAATTTCATGCCCTGAGTCGAAAGATATGCCCCTTAAAAGTTTGTATCGTCTATATAGGACGACAGAAAACAACTTGAAAAATGGGTCCCCTTTTGATATGGGACACATGGCGGTGGATTAGAACAAAAATCGGGCTTGCGGGGGTCTGCAATTTATCTTTTTCCCTTTGAATGAAAGGCAAATTTTAACCTTTCCTCCGATTCCCGCCTTGGCTTTGACTCTAAGTTCTAACGCCTCTTTTTCCTGGGCGGAGTCATGGGGCTATTTTGCAACTTTTATCTTTTTAAGATAGCAAGGGGTTAAAAATCAATTTTTCCCTCGATGCCCCACTTTCCTCCGAGACACACGTCGATGATAGCGCCAATTGGTCTTCCCCTTTTTTGGATTCACCTTTGGAGAAGCACTTGTTAGGACTCGTGGCCTCTTCCGCTGCCTCCTCCATACTTAATCGTTTATGGACCCTTTTCTGAACAGTTTTGAGCCCGAGGACCTCGAAACTTCACTATTTTTGGTTCCTCCATAGCATCGCCCCTTCTTGTCTGACCCTGCTATCTCATAGTTGAGTCCGCATGTAACTTGGAGAACGGATTTAAGACATGGAAATGGCCCGATAGAGTCATTTCTTTTGCACAAGGTCCTTTAGTCTCTCTTGGCCTCCGCCACTCCATGGTTGAGTCTTTCTGTGACCAATTTGCAGGATTTGAATGAGTCCTCTCAGGTTCCTCTTATGCGGGGTTGTGGCCGATCCAATATTTGGCATGGGGCGAAATATGGATAACAATTTGGTGACTCACAGGGGTATCTACCTGCTAGATGAAAAGACCAATTGCCTTATCATATCCATTGGGCATGGAGTCGAGAAAGATGGTCGATACTAATTCTACCTCTGATTCATGAGCCCAAATTGCTTGCACTCTCAATTTTCATAAGAAATCTCGAAATGAAGGTTTCTGAGAGTAGAAAATTGTTTTAACCTAGGGCTTCATCTGTCTCTCAAATGGACTGTCCTGAAATGATTTTAGTTGCTCTGCATTTGTTTTCTTTGAAGATGGAAACTATTACAGGTAACTATGAGTTTCCCTGCTATGAATACTGAGGAGCTTGACTTTATGCACCTTTGGAGCAATATAAACAAAACTTATACAAAAAGACCAAATCATACATGCCTCAAATGAGACATGCATAGTGTGCATAAGCACTTCTTTTACTGAAACAAAGTCTACTCCTAATCCTACACTAATCGTAGAGGAAAGAATGCTAAACAAAGCTTGCTACAGGTAGGGAGAAGTAGCTTCCATTTCCCAAGAGGGGAAACCATGTAAATGATTTGACACTAAATATAGCTACTGTATGAGTGAAAACTCGACAATAAGTTTGGTCCTCCACCTAAATCATCAAGGTATCAACATTAATGGAAAATACCTCCTTAAGCTGACTTGCATCAGACTTTTGGAGGTGTTGATGATGACCCTTGGTACTTTGATGCTCATCCTCATGCCCTAGAGTAGGCATGACTGGTTTTGGCTTCTCCTTTGGCTCTAATGAAGCCAAGTATCTGATTGGGCAAGGTATGGTCCTTTGAATCTGCCCATGGTTCTGAACTCTAACTCCAAGAATGGAGCCTTCTTGCTGACTCTCATGGATGGATGGTGTGAGAGGGATGACGACATCTTCCTGATTTTTCTCTTCCTTCTCCTGTGAAGAACATGGGAGAGTCATGTCTTCCAATCTTGGTTCCAGAGGGCTGTTATGAAGTGCAGGTTGTTGTTCTTGAATGTTCTCCTCCATGGCAGCAGGCTCATGTGCTTGGGATGTGAGAGATGGAGGAAAAAATGATGTGATCTCCATGGGTTCCCCTCCATCAAGGCAATCCTCCAAATCGAGACAGTAATCTGCCTCCCTGCTTTGTCATGTTGTGAGGTGCTCAACCTCCCTCATGGTGTCCTCCTAATCTATAACGGCTCACCATGGTTCCCTTCATCCTCAAACATGAAGTTTGAAAGATCAAACTCTTCTTGAACATCGAGATTAAAGGGGATGAAGTGGGAGGAAGAACTGAAGGTTCTTCGTGGCTGCTCCGCACTTGGAGCCTCTGAAACTGTATGGTCCTCCTCCACAACTGGAATGTACTTTTCTTCTTTTAGATTAGGAGTAGCTCCTTCTTCCCCTTCTTGTGCTGTAGCTAGAGCTTCCACCACTTACGGCTTGACCTCAGCCTCCTCCATAGGCTTAACCAATAAGGGGACCTTTTAAAACTCAAATTTAGCAGCCCAAATCTTGATTTTCTATCATTTCTTCGTTATTGGGTTCCTCTGTTTCATGTTCTCCTTGGCTCATTTTTGGAGTCTCTTCCCAACATGGACTTGGGAAGGAAAGAGGAGTGGTGGGTGGGGTCTCCACTAGTTGTTTTCTTGTTTTTGGTGGAGGGGAAGGCATTTATTTTTGCTCTTGTGGGGGGGACATAGATTCAGAAGGGAAAAGGGAAGAGGAAAGGAAATGAGATGGAAGACTAGAAGATGGAGAAATAAAATCAACACTTGGGGCAGCAAGTGAGGGGCTTGACTCTTACCTCTATTGAAATGATAAATATTAAGGGAGAGAAAATGAAAGGTAGGGAGCCAGGTGATTGACTTACCCATTGACAAGGTTGTCCCACACTTTGCTCATAAGCCCCAATGTCCTTAATCCACTGTGTAAGCTGAGGCAACACTTCAACCATGAAGTCAAGCTTCTCTTGAGGGCTTTGTAATGTCTTGGAAAAGGGCCTTCCCATGGACAAGGTGCCCTATAACCAATCTTGAATGCCTTCATTCGTGCTATGCCCCTTGACTGAACCATGCCAACCTCCATTTTTTGAATCTTCTCCAGTAGACCAACATCTTCCATTTGGTTGTTGTCATTATATGCATATCCCTATTCCTGATAAGCTTCATGGCCAAACTAGTTTTGGCATTGCTGCTGTGGATAGGTATAGTGATTTTGAATCTGCTCATAATGCCAATTTGGAGGAGTTGTGAAAATCATTGGAGGTGGAACGTACTGCTATTGCTGCAAGTGTGAGTTCCATGAAGGGAATGAAGTCATGATTGCACAACCTCATGGAATGGGAGAAAATGAAAGAGATGGAAGAAGAAAATGGATGAAAATGGATGGAAAAGGTCTGCAACTCAGAGGATGGGTTGTTGACCAGATGGAGTTGCCAGATGTGCTTGAAAGTGCCTCCAAAGGCTGAAACCTTCACCAAGAGCACATCAAACTTGATGAAGTGAAGTGGTAAGGTGCTTCAGACTTGTCCCACCGAGTGTTGCAAAACTATTAGTGCAACATCATAAAGCACCCCAAAATGATTCGCCGATATGATTTTCTAAGGCAGACTCATCTGGTGTGATTGCATAACATTGAACTTTCCCCAAGGTGTGGGACCTTGCAAAATGGGAAAGATCTCCAGATTAAAGGTTGGTTCCTTATTCCTCTGTTCAGGTGCATACGTGAGAACTTGCAGAGGATCTATTTCTATACCTAATCTAAAACTTGCCAAGGAGATAGGGATAAAAGAGTATAAGAAATAAGAAATAACTAAACTACTAGGTGATGCACCAAAGGAATGATGAACACTTATTTTGCCAATAGACACAAACCAACAAATACATGCAATAATCAAACACAGATAACCAGATTTATAACAAAAGACTAGATGCGAGAAAAAGAGACAGAAGGATCTAGAATTGATCACAAACGTGTTTTATTGCTCTGTAGATTGATATAATACATTACAAAATAGCCAAGAGGCAAGAAATATATTGTGAATTTGATGGAAGGCATGAAATTCCACAAATTCCTTTGCTATAAGAAAAGGGAGCTTGCAAAACAAGGAATGTCCAACCCTTTACAATGAATCCTACCCTCGTTTTTATAGATTTGATCAAGAGAGAAGAAAGAGAGAGAGAGAAGTGGGAAAAGTAGGTCGAAACTCAACCACTGCTTTGTTAATGCTTCTGATAAAATCTTCCCCCAAATCCATCTTTACTACATCAATCCTTGGTTTGGTGCCTTGAAGGAAGAGGAAACAATGAAACAAATCAAATCTGATCTGGTTGTTGAGGTGAGAAGATCCCACATTGAAAGCTTGAAGATTTTTTCTCCATTTTTTTCACCTAACCTCCTCAAAAATGAATTCTCAGACCTCCATGACATGGGTGAGGCTGAGATCTTTTCAACGACATCATATTTTCAATATTTCAAGCCCTGAGTCGAAAGATATGCCCCTTCAAAGTTTGTATCAGGTCCATACAGGAGGGTGGGAAAAAAACTTGAGAAATGGGTCCCCTTTTGATATGGGACATGTGGCGGCGGATTAGAACAAAATTCAAAGCTTGCATGGGTCTACAATTTATCTTTTTCCCTTTGAACAAAATGAAAATTTTCACCTTTCCCTCTGACTCCCCACCTTGGCTTTGACTCGGGTTCTAACATTGACTTTTTCCACTGGCGGAGTTACGAGCTATTTTGTAAATTTTATCCTTTTCAGATTAAGGGCCAAAAAATCAATTTTTCTCCCGATGCCCCGCTTTCATCTAGGACACATGTCATTCTAGTGCTCATTTGGTCTTCCCCTTTTTTGGATTCACCTTTGGAGAAGCGTTGTTAGGACATGTGGCCTCTTCCACTGCCTCCTCCATACTTAATCATTTCTGGACCCTTTTCTGAATAGTTTCGAGCCCAAGGACCTCAAAACTTCACCATTTTTGGTTCCTCTGCGGCATTGCCCCTTCTTGTCTGACCTGCTATCTCATAGTTGAGTCCACTTGTAACTTGGAGAATAGATTTAAGACGTGGAAACGGCCCAACAGTCATTTCTTTTACACAGGGTCCTTTAGTCTCTCTTGGCCTCTGCCACTCCATGGTTGAGTCTTTCTGTGACCAATTTTCATGATTTGAATGAGTCCTCTTAGTTCCTCTTATGCTTGATCGTGGCCGATCCAATATTTTGCACGGGGAGAAATATGGATAACACCACCCTAAAAGGGAGGTGGTTGTGCAACTATCGTGGTAATTATGCAATCACTACCATGCACAGGGTGGTGGTTTCATAATTGTTGGGCAGAGGCCAAATTTGACTAAGTTAAATTATTTTTTTGGTTTATATGTCATTTTATAATGTTTTTGACGAGCTTATTTTGTCAAACATGTTTCTAACTTGCTCTTTTTCTTGTTTTGGTGAATGTAGAAGGATTCCTATGTTTGGTGGAGCTAGGCCAGAGAATGTGAGTGGCTTCCAGGATTATTGATTAATTGTCTCAGGAGGAGAGAGACTTGTTGCATAGAGTGACTTATGGAGGTTATCTCGGACACATCGATTAGTAGAGCCATCTAGTCACTTGTTGTGTGACCTTTTGAGCTATTGGGACATAGATCGAACACTTTTCGGCTTCGAGAAAAGTTGACCATTACTCTAGAGGATGTACATAGGATCCTAGGTGTTCCTGTGATAGGCAAGAGTTTGAAATTGTATATGGGAGATGGTGTGGTGCCCAATGTGGGTGCCAAATAGGGTATGAGATTACTTTCTGTGGCTCTACACCTATGCCCGCATTGCATAAGGCCATCATTGGTATCTTGGCTTCATGCTTGGTGGGAGACAAGGGCGGGGACAAGCTCCTCTATTGTTGGGCTCCCATTATTCAAAGCTATTGAGTAGCATGGTTGGATTTACGCTTGGGGTGTTGATATATTGGGGACTACCTACCATGATTTTTATCAAGTTGTCAGACTTCAGGAAAGTCCCCGAGCCATCCTAATTTGGTCATGTGTTAGGTATATGAGAGGATGATACCATATTAGAGGGGAGTTAGGATAATTGATCTAGGGGCCATCAACGCAGCAAGGTAGACAATCTTGGGTCCTCTCAGGATGACACATCAGCCTTTAGCCACAATTACCACCGATGATATGGTCGATGTGGGGTGATGACAAAGTTACATTGATTGTTTGCAACACTACTACCCAGTTAGTTGACAAGACAACCGTGAGTTAAGGATCATCATGTAGACAGAGTTCCACAACAGTTTGGGTTTCTCTATGTTGATGCACTTCCCTTATTCCTATAGTCTATCACAGGGATTATGGAGGCTTGAGCCGGTCCTAGGGTCCAAATTGATTGGTTTGTAGTGACTCCCAAAGTTCTTATTACCACAGAGAGGGTAGCTCTAGTTTCGGCCGGCTAGGAGTTATACTATATATTGAGGCGACTCCCACACATAGCGGGGAGGAGGAGTAGGAGGAGGCTAGGATGGAGATGGAGAACGAGGCGAGGGAGAGACCGGAGAGAGGAGGCTCGCGAGGAGGTCCAGGATGGAGGAGAGGATAGTGAAAATGAGTGGAGGGTTACTAGAGAGATCTCTATTATAGAGAGAGCAGAGGCAGAGGTGGAGAAGGAGACTCTCTATTCTAAGGATCCTCTTTCCCATGAGGGAGGTGGTGACGAGCGGTCCATGATAGGATAGTGAGATGCTTCAGGAGAGGTCACAACCGAGGAGGTTATTGTAGCAAATCCATCACCACCAGTGGCACCAATTGACCCTTTTTGAATGCTAGGAGATCCGAGTATGTAGAGACTCTTCCTCGACTCTACTACTTAGAATTGTTAATGGATTACACATTGTCTTTATTTTTGAGTTTTTAATAGTTTTCTAACTCGCCACTATTTTATTTTGCTTTGTAGCCACTGCTGATAGTTGGCGAGATTTTATTCACCGAATACTTGTTGACACATTAATCATTCCCATGGAGAAGACTCAAGAGGATCTTCTTTCGACGTGGGAAAACTGATGCAAGATGACTGTCACACCAATGTTTTTCACCGGTTTGGAGAGCCACATATATTCTTTTCAAGATGAAGACCAAGCTCACCACATTCTGGTTAGCTAAGAGGAGACAACAATGAAACCACTCTCACAGCGAGACCACTACCAACAGATCACCAACTCGACTCATTGTCATTATCATTGTTCAACACATGTAGGCTCACATTTGCATCATAGGAGCCACAATAGGAGTCCTCATCATGTTCCTACATCTGGATCCTGTAGGGAGGGATAGGTCATAGGCCTTTATTGCTTCGATGTCATTTTGCGAGACATATGTTGATTTTTTGTTTTGGATTTTGTGCTCATTGTGAACATTTTGACCACACCTAGAGTGTGATGACATTGTATACAAAATTGATTATTATGGATGTATATACACGTATAATTATTTTTGGATTAGTCATCTTAGTGTAGGAGTTATCTTCATTGATGGTTTACTTCACTTGTGTACTCTTAGATGTTTATAATTCATGATGTTTTTATGTGATTTTGGATGCATGGATGATGATGTGCTAACATAATGATTTATTTATGTTATTTTGCTTTATATGATGTATATACAAACACAATATAACCTAAAAATTTGGTTGTCGAACAATATTTAGTACTTCTTGTTTTAATGAAAAAATGTGATGAATGTGATATGATAAGCAAATGAACCCACTCCACTTCTAACTCCACACAACTAGTAATATGTGAGGGATCAACACCGAGAGATAAAAGGGACGTGAGTTGTATGATTTTTATGAATGGAAATGATGAAAGGAAGACAAGATTTTGACAAAAACCTAATTAGGAACCTACAACCTAACTCTACACATAGTTTACTACATAGTCTAGAATGTGATTTTCTTACAAGTTTATCTAGAATTAGACCTATAGATGGCCTCATGATTGAAAAAATCTAGTTTTAAGGCTTTAAATCTCTTGGAACATATACATCTAATTCACTTTCTTGGGATTTGAAGTTTCAAAGCACTTTTTATTTGCTAAGTTGTTTATACCTTACTAATTTATTATGAAAAGACCCCCTACACCTTGCCCCATGCTACTAGTAAGAAGCATGGGCTCATCACCAAGGACAAAATATAGGTGAGTAAGGGCACTTCCCTCCTTTCCCAACCTCACGCCACTAGTATGAGGCATGGGCTCATCACCAAAGATTGGTAGGGCAAGAAAGTGTAGTTTTATTTGTAAATGAAATATTTTTGCATTTATTGATTAACTTATATCATTATTTTTTATTTTAAATTTGAGTTGTGCTTTTGGGAGGGAGAGATTTCCCTAGCCTCAACCCCATGCAACTAGTAAGATGTGAGGGCTCATCACCGAAGGCTGAGATAGGTGGAAAAGTGATCTGGGTAAAGTGTTTAGAGTGATTTTGTTACCAAAGAGGTTTCTTGGGAAAGATGTGACATCAAGAAGCTTCTAGAATAAACTATGGGAAAAGACACCTATGCTAGAAGAAAACTATGGGCAGAACCAAGTATGCAGGCCTTGGTAGGATCAATGTCAAAATTCTATCTTAACTTGTTGAGATGAAGAAATGATTAGAACTATTGATGATAATATGGTGGATATTTGAAGAAACATGATTGAATGATTTTGCCAATGCTTAGAAGTTTTGGAATTTGTTTGAAAAATAAGTTTCTTGACTATAATTTTATAATATGAACTGGTAGATGAAATGTAGTATGGATGCAATAATGTACATGTGGAAATACAAATGGATCATGCGTAGTAATGTTTCAAGTGAAGTGAATTGACGGATTTTCCAAATTCTTCACCCTCTAATGTACACAAGGATATGCCCCATTCTTGTAGTCCTCCATGACTTGATATGGGCCCAACCACTTGGGCATGAATTTCCTTCCTTCACTAGTTTTCTTATCGATTCGGCTATCAAGTCTTAACACCAAATCTCCTACTAGTATGTCACATATGTATACCTTTTTGTTATACCACTGGTTCATCCGGTTAGAGTAGGCGCTATGTCACTTCTCGCCTCGAGCCAAGCTTCATCGAGGGTTTCTAATTCAACGAGCTATGCCTCGCGATATCCTTCTTCATCTAAGATGCCTTGCAAGGATATTCGAGACTAGGTATTTCAACTTTGAGTGGTAAGACCACTTCAAAACAAAAACTAAGGAATATGGGGTTTCCCCCGTAGGTGTTCTTACCAAAGTTTTGTAGGCCCACAAGGCTGGAAAAAGCTTCAAGTTCCAATCACGCTTATTCTCCTTAACTGTTTTGAGGAGAATGGAATTTAATGTTTTATTCGTAGCCTCATCCTGTCCATTGGCATGAGGGTAGTATAAAGAGGCTATGTGGTGTGATATTTTGAACTACGAGCATAACTCACACACCTCTTCATTTTTAAAAGATGTGTCATTATTTAAGATAATGACCTGTGGGACCCCATACTTGTAAATGATTTGATTTAATATAAAATTTATGATCATAGACCCATGTATAATGGTAAGAGAAATGACCTTGACCCACTTTGTGAAATACTCTATGTCCGTAATGATGAAATTGTGGCCATCTATCTACAAGGGAAAAATTTCCCCATTAAATTAAAACCCCAAGTGGAGAAGGGCCAATGCGTTACTATCGGTTGTAGATCCTAGGCAAGTATGTGAATCTCTTGAGAGAAATCTTGAAATTTTGGCACCTGTGCACATACTCCACAGTTTCGTGCTCTAAGGTTGGCCAAAAATAACCCATTCGGTGTATCTTGTGAGTAGTGGCATGTCCTCCAAAGTGACCTCCACAGACTCTGCTGTGGACTCCAAAAAGGATTTTTTCTGATTCTTCTTTGTCGACACACCTCAAAAACATTCCATCAAAGGCTTTGCAATAGAGCTCTTATTCTACAACCACATATTTGGTGGATATGCCACATAACCCTCTTCTATGCCATGAGGTTTCCCCCTCGGGATAAGAACAGTCCATAATAAAATTAACAATGTTTGAATACCATGGACACACGACAATAGGAAGCCCGAATTCTATGTAATACACACACTCATGAGGGAAATTCAAGTCTACCATATATCCACTTTGTCTAATGGGTTTTCCGCCAACCAATCAGAAATGATTTTTTCTTTGATGGATTTTTTATTGAAGAAAGTTAACTCAAATTCACCCATTAGGGTTATAAAATGACCAACCTTCTTAGATAAGGAACCCTGTGTTAGAAACATTTGAATATGGTCTATCTTAACAATTACCCACATTTATTTGTTAAGCATATAATGCCTAAACCTTTTTTAAAAACATGATATCTTGCCATTCCTTTTACTCGCTTTGCGTATAGTGTGTCTCATAATCTAACAAGGTATAACTAATGAAATAAATGACACATTCACGTTTATCATCATCTTCTTATACTAACATGTAAGCTAGAGAGACGTCAATAGTCCGAGAATACATTATGAGAGGATGATTTGATTTAGGTGACATTAGTGTGGGTGGTGACAAGAGGAACCGCTTCACGAACTCAAATGCCTCATGAAACTCAATCGTCTAGATATTACTGCAATCCTTCTTTAACAAATTGTTAATTGGATGAATGACACAAGTTAAATCAGGTATGAACCTGTGGATTACTTTGAGCTTTCTGAGAAAGGACCTTATTCCCGACTCGTCGATGGGTGGTGTCATTTCTTAGACGCGAATTTTTTCCGTTTTACATCAATCCCTCATGAAGAGATAATGTACCCCAACAAATTCCCTCCCGTCACTCCAAACATGCACTTATTTAGATTTAACGTGACACCATATTCGATGAGATGAGAGAGGATGATGTGAAGCACCTCGGGGTGATTGTAACAATTACCATTCTTAACTATAAGATCATCAATGTAAGATTCCACAATATTGTGAATAAGATCATGGAATATATAGGTCATTTCTCATTGATAAGTAGGACCAGTGTTCTTAAGGCTGAATGACATGACCGTGTAATAATAGGTACCCCAAGGAGTGGTAAAAGTCATTTTTCTTGATCCTCCTTAGAGATTCTAATTTGGTTATAACATGAAAAATTCATCCATAAGTGACAACAACTCATATCTAGTTGTTGCATCTATGATGATGTCAATGGAAGGCAATGGAAAATCATCTTTAGGAAACACCTTGTTTATGTCCCTAAAATCAATGCATATGCAAATTTTTCCATTCTTTTTTAGAACGGGGACTATGTTTGAAACCCACATTGAGTAGTCTACTAGTTTAATGAATCCCACCTGTAGGAGCTTCATAACCTCCTCTTTGACCATCAAAGCTACTTTCAGCTTCATAGGTCTCGATTTTTGATTTATGGGCTTAGCATTTGGTATAGTTATAATATTATGCATTACCACGTGGGGGCGATTCCTATCATTTCTTTGTAACTAAAGGTGAAATCCTTTGAATGTTCTTTGAGCACCTTTGTATGTGCTTGTACCTCATCCGAAGTAAGAGAAGAACCAAATTTTAAGATCTTCATTTCCTCCTTCATCCCTATATTAATATCCATGGTCCCTTCAATAAAAGAGGCATTACCTCTTTAAATTTAGACAGTGGAGGTAATTCTAAATTATCTTCCTCTACCTCATAGATCTCAAGACATTTCGATGAGGAAGGGTACAACGTGAAATCTCCGAGTAGGAGGACGGGTGAGTTATGAGAGAAAATCCTCTCTTATGGTGAGTGAGGTGGAGATCAGTGTATTCATTGAGGAACCCTAGGATTACCTTATAATTCTCCACAAATTCCATAGTGGTAGGCTTGTTCTTAGCCTCAACATATGCTAGAATTAGATTAGTTAGATTCTTCAAATTAGAGGTTCGTGTATGACTCAAATAGTGAACTCGCTTTCTTTCAAATCTTCGCTTGAATATAAGAGAGAAGAGGAAGGAGCTATAGAGTTGTTGTCACCCTCAAAATTCCCCTCATTTTTTTAGTCAAGTTTCAAAAATTTTGAGTTGGTGCCTTTGAGAGATGTTTGAGCAGATTGAGAAGTCTGGGAGATAGGAAAATTCGTGCTTTGAAGAAATTGGTTCTCATTTGCAATCTCACCTCGTTAATTTAAAATCTTGTAGTCCGCATGGTTTGATAAATTTTTGTCTTCCCATCTGGATCTTTCCTCGAGGCCGTTGGAGTTTTTCTATGGTTCTTGATCTTGCCTCATAAGTCAAAATGGAGAAAGGCAGTGTTCAATCGAGGCCTAAATTGGATAAGTATAGAAAGACCGTGAAAAGTTCCACGTGTCTCTTTGGCACACTTTTGGTATGGTGCACAAACATGGAGACCCCAAACGTGTGCAAAACCTCCATGTGGTTAGAGTCTAAAAAGACAAAGCTAGCCGATGAATCGGATAAGTATAAAGAGCCGGCGGAAGCCTCCATGCATCCCAATGATGCACCTCCAAAGGCCAAGTTCAAAGTAGGATCCTAAGTGAGTGCAGACTCACCATGTGCCTCATTGGCACAACTTTAGAAGTGAGACCCAAGGGATAGACCCAAAATGAGCGTCAACCCTCCACGTGGTTAGAGCCTCAAAAATTTAAATCAGCCATTGAAAAGTCTAAGGCCAGTGGATGGTGCCATGTGTCTCATTAGCGCACCTTCAAGGGTTGAAGCCAAAGGTGGTTCCCAAAACATGTGTCAGGTTGCCACGTGTCTAGGGTCCGAAAGAAGTCAAATGGAAAGTAGGCCCAAATATCCTAAGTATAAAAGAACTAGTGGGAGTCTCCACGTGTCTCAACGATGCACCTTCAAGGGTTGAAGCCAAAGGTGAAACCCCAAATGAGTGCCAAATTTCCACGTGTCCTAGGTCCGAAAAGAAGACAGAGCCAACCATTGAATTGGCTAAGTATAGAAGGGTTTGTAAAAGCCTCAACGTGTCAGCTTAGCGTAACTTCAAAGGTAAAATCTAGAGGCAGGTCCCAAATATGCGCTGAGCCTCCACGTGTCTAGGGTTAGACATATGGCCCCGCCAAACAAAAGGGACTTAGCCAAAACACAAAGAAATAGAGAAAAGCCATGGAAGGAGCCACATGGCCATGTTTCAAGTCAAAAATGGGAAGGCGGGCCGTCGGAGCATTTTGGGAATTTTGGTTTTGTTTCCATAAGGAAAAATTCAAATGTTAAGCCCGCGTCAAAAGTCAAAGTGGGAAGGCGGGTCGGTGGAGAACTTTGAGATTTTGAGCCTTGTTTCCATAAAAGGCGTAAAGTGATAAAGTGAACCATGACTCCATTACCACTTAGGTAAAGCCACATGTCAGACCTATATCAAATGTGAAGTTGCGGGCTTGCATGGCTATGGGGAACTTTTGCACTTTTGCATCTTTTGTGCTAAAGGCACAATTTCAATTTCGAGCCCATGGATCCATTTTGTGAAAATTGCATTTTCACCATTTTTGTATAGATTCAATTCAAATATTCAAATGAGCATAAATTTCACTCCAATGCTCAAAATTCAAAAAATTTGGTACTAGTTGGAAAGATATTGACCTCCTCTATGCCATGGAAGCATAAAATATTATTTTCAGTAGGATTTGATGGGTGAAAATCTGGAACAAGTCTTTCAAGCCATTAATACGGGATTCGATTGCTTCAACTACCCAGATCTGATATGATCTTCCATCCTTCCTTCTCTAACACATGAAAAATACATGGAGAACCAACTAGATATCTTGATTTGGGTGAAAATATGGAAAACATCTTTTGTACCATTAATATGTGATTGGACTGCTTTAACTAGATCAAATTTTATCTGATCTTCCATCCTCCCTTCTTCAGCATGCCAAAGACATGCAGATTCGGATGTGATAGATTGTAGGTAGATTTACAGGGGCATTGATGGTTGGTGGTTGATCTTACAAATGATATTTCATTTCTTCTCTTCTCCTCCTCTCTTGGCTTCATCTTTAAATGTAAGAGCTTGTCTCATTGCAAAAGGTTGGACTGTGATACTTTTGAAGTGTAATTATAGTCGAAAGTGAATCAATACAGAAGGATTTTCCCCTTTTCCCTATCTTCCTCCATTGTCCCCTCTTTCTTACCTAAAATTCGTGGATTATTTATCTTCTGTGATAAGAAACTTTGTGTTCTTATTAATATGATTTCTAGAACTTTGTGTCTGTGGAATGATATCTTATGCTGTGAATGTGAATGATTATGTTTTGTATCACTCTTTCTCAGTACGTATAGGGTTATACTCTGCTATCTATATTTTCTAAAAGTATTGTTATATTGTACTCTTTCCTTTCTTCAGTTCTTCCATTCATTTGTAATGATGATATATTTTGTATAAAAGCATTTCAAGATGTCGAGAGTCCAACCTTAAGATAAAAGTTGTACATTTGTATATAAGTTTTGCTGCTTGCTTTTAATAAGGGAACCTCTCCCATAAAGAGGAGGGACTTGTTGTCCCTTGACTGTGGTTTTGTTAAAGTACCATTTTAAAACCCAATAGTTTTTGGTGACTCTACTTGGGGATTTTGTTTCAAACGTATCCCTTTCAAAAGAACAACTTCAAGATCATTTTTGATCTGGCAACTCTACGGTATACATGTGGGAAGAAATCTCTTGGGGTTGAAGATTCTCATTTTCAACTTTTGGAGCAACAAAACTTCTCTCTTATTCCAACAAGAAGGAACAGAGGAACTTGTTCTTCAAGCACACCTCTTGTTAAAGACAAAAATTCCAAGAATAGAATTCCTCCGAACAACTCATCCCTAATCTTCTTGCTCTGATATTTGCTTTGGTGTTTTAGTTCCCCTTTAGATAATCTTCCCATAGATGGCAACACCTTTGCCTTGGGGATAACGGATTGGGCCTCTTACTCTTCCTCAACCATGACTAGTAGGAAAGGTTTTCCTAAATTCCGAGGTGATGGGAAGGTACACCCAGATGAACACATTGTAGCCTTCAGCGTTGCATGTGGGATTCTTGGGATTGAGCATGAAGACATTTCTGTTAGGCTCTTTGTAGAAACATTGCAGGATAATGCTACTTGATTGGTTCTATCATCTTCCTGCTGGGTCAATTATCGATTGGACCACCTTAACAACTCAGTTTGGGAAATGTTTCAAACTCCGCTGAAGATGTGCATGCTCTCTTGGCTCAAATGTATCATATCAATAAGGAACCACATGAGCCCATGAGAGAATTTGTGACCAAATTCAACAAGCTCATTCGTAAAATTCCATAGAACACTTGTGTTATAGATCAAATCCAAAAATGCTTCTTCCTCAATGCTCAGTTACTTGAAGTAAGCTATGCACTAAGGAGAGCTAACCTTGTAACTCGGATGTTGATCAACATTTGGCTATCAAGGTTGAGGATGATTTAATCATGTTTGGTAAACTGAAAAGAGAACCCCCAAGTCTAAAGAATCTTCCTTTTCCTCTCCCAGGCCAATTCGAGACCAATTAGTGTAGAAGATGGCAAATGATCTCATTTCCATAAAAATAAATTGGCTCAACATACTCCTTATTAAGATATTCCAAAAGAATTTTCAGCCCAAGAACCGGTTACCTCCTTCTCGAATAAATTGGCTATTGAAGGCCCACCTATCAAGGTTCCAAATCATGAACTCATGAAGTTCAAGAACACGAAGATGATGAGTTTAATGAAGACTTTGAATACCCGTAAGAAGAGGTTGATGAAGAACAGGAGGAACTTGGTGGATCTCAAGTTAATTTCCTTACCACTGAAGGTATGGATGATGAAGATGAATATGATGAAAGAGTGGAAGAGATGAATAGTGAGTCATATGCTGTTATGATTTGGGAGCAAATGAACAAAAAAGAAAAAGTGATGCAACCTGATAAGAAATCCAATGAGTTTCCTATAACTATTATAGTGGTTGCAAGAAGAGGAGTTCCTATTCCCACTACCTCTACGCAAAAGGTAAGTAATGATAATCCTCCTCCTTCTACCTCTGTTTCTAAAAATTCTTGTCCTTCAATTCCTAAAGTTGATAAATCAAAAGTTGCTCAAGTTCCTAGTAATTATTCCCCATCCACCTCCAAGTCTTTTGATATCACTGATCACCTCAAAAAGACCAAAATCCAAATGTCGAGGTAGAATTTTACCAGAACCATCCAAAAGCCTTTGCAAAATGGTAAAATTTATCAATTCAAAATCCAAAGCCCGATCCAATACTTCTAAAGGTATTTTTCCCACTCCCTCTTCCTCACCTCAATCAAGCCTTATGGCTGCAGTCACTTCCCCTAATGAGAAAATTAAACCATTTTATGTGACTCTCCTCATAGCTGGCCATAAGCTCAGTAACTGTGTCATAGAATTAGGAGCATCAGACAATGTAATGCCTATAAAAGTAGCTCATGCTTTGGGCCTGACTCTAACACATGCCTTTGGTTCTTGCTATTCCATGGAGAGTAGAAAAGTGCCTTTGGTTGGAAGGATTAAAGATGCACAAGTAGCCTTCGTTGCTTTTCCAGAGAAAAGGGTCTTAGCCACTATTTTGGTTACTGATATTCCTCCCTCATATGGTATGTTGCTGAGTAGGAATTTATATAAAGAGGTAGGAGGTGAAATTCAGATGGACTGGTCACATGCTTTAATCCTAGTCAATGGAAAAATAAGAAAGTTGTTACTAGAAAAGTAAATTGAGTATATTATGCAAAAGACTGATGATCCAAAAGCACAAATAATCTATGAAGATATAGGGAATGGCAACTATATGATCATGTTAGAGGATGAGGCAAGTCTTCCTAAGGGAGTGATTCATGATCCCAATGGCATTTGGACTTTGGATTTTGATGGAAGATTCTCTTCAGCTGGTTCTAGAGCTGGTGTGGTGTTAATCTCTCTAGAAGGGAAGATTCATCCATTCTCTTTCAAGATTCATTTTGAAAACACAAATAATACATATGAGTATGAGGCTCTCATCCTTGGGTTGAGAAAGTGTTATCCCGTAAAATTGACAAGGAAATTTTACCGATAACCATACCGAAAATTTTGTTCCGATCCCTCGTTAGGGATCCCTTGTGTTCGAAATGTTGTAAAATCCCTTCCCGGGAAATCTAGTTTTCGAACTTAGTCTTTTTGAGCCTTTTTTGGCTGGGCGCATGAAATTGCTTTGCAACACTAACTTTTGATGTGCCCCCTTAAAATCCTTTGGCGCACGCTTTCTCATGTCAACACAACTTTTCATGCGCCAAAGAATGTTGAACCTTCCCTGCGTGCGCCAAGGCGCATGCGCTTGTGTTGGTACAACTTTTGTTGCGCCACTCTTTGGTGCGCCAAAGGGCGCACATAATCTTAGTGCAACAAAACGTTTTGGTGCGCCAAAGGGCGCACATAACTTTATGTCGACAATGATTTTGGTGCACCAAAGGCGCGCTTTGTCTCCTGTTGTCAAATACTTTCGTGCGCCAAAGGGCGCACGCTTTCTCCTGTCGACAGCAACTCTCATGCGCCTTTTAAAAGTGGGTGGCGCATTAATGACCAGCTAACCTATATATATATGGTTTGCGCGCCCAAATGTCATTTTCACTATTCGCTGTGCACGTGATTTTTCTGAGCCTGTCAGCCTCTGCCTCGTCGTTTTCATCACCTTGTGGACCCGTTCCTGAGATTTTGCTATTTATCCAGGTATGAGGTGTCTTTCTCTCTCGTGCGTTTTGTGTTTTCAGTTCTTGGTGTGTTCTTGGTCTGGTTTTAGCTTGCTAGTTGGTTTTGAAATATAAATGTGTTGGCCTAGCCTCCTCCGTTTGCTGTCTGCCCCCCCATGCTATCCTTCCTCTTTCCGATCTCTGCTGGAGAAGGATGTTTTCTTGAAACAATGGTTGTGGCCCTCCTGATCTAGATCATTTTATCTACCCCACTGAGCCTTTCAAATAGGAACGAAGGAGTAGAAGGAACCTACATCATGTAAAACCCCCTTTGAGAGTTTAGTTCTCTGTTTTCCTCCTTGGCGCATCTGTCACCCCTGCAACATCATGAACATTTGTGCCCCTTTGGCGCATCTGACCGCCTTGTAATCTGCACAACATCCTGCGCTGAGGCACCCGCTCCTACCTTTGTTGCATCATTAACCTCTGCGCCCTTTGGCGCGCCTCTTTCACATGCTACAAGTGTCAAATCTCGCGCCCCTTTGGCGCGCCATCCTTTTGTGCTGCATCACGTTTCCATGCGCCCATGGCGCACCTAGCTTCCATGCAACACAAGCTTTATCTACGCAAGTATGAAGCTATAAAGGCGCAGGCGCATCCCCGATTGCAATAACATTATGTTGTGTAAACTCTTCATGCGCCGCGCCATATCCCTTTGGCACACGAAAAGTCAATGTTACACGATCCATCCATGTGCCAAAGGGCGCACCAAATCCCAATGCAACATGAAAATTCCATGCGCCCTTTATAAAATGCAATCTGCAACATCCATGCGCCATGCGCCTTATCTATTTGGCCTGCAAGTTGCAATTTTCATGCGCCCTGCGCCCTGAGCCTTAAAATCTCTAACTCTTTCTTTTGCTTGCATTCCAATGGAAGATCAAATGGCTAATTCAACCTTTTTGGATTGGGTCTCGCTTCTTCTTCATGCAGATCAGCAACTGAGTTTGAAAGAACATATGTCTACATCCAGCAAGAGACCCAGCAAACCAAGAGAAAAGGCTAAGCTTACAGAGGAAGAGATGAAGTACAAATATCAAAGGGTCAGGATGCCCGAATCACGGGCTGAATGCAGTATGGATGTCGAGACTCGGGGTGGGTCACATTGACATGGAAGAATTCAGGTTAGAACTCGAAGGTTACAAGAAGTCCGTGGATGGACAAATTAATAGCGGTGCCACTCGCCGCACTTCGCCCGAGGAATACCCGTCGGTCACGTCAACAATGAATTCATGATGGTGATTGCATAATCTTACAACAAGGACACAAGATGTGTCGAAAACAACAAGGGCGAGGTAGTCATAAACCTCACTTTGCCCGTCATTTTGAGATAATGCTCAAGATCCCTCACCACCGGCACTTTGTGGCCGTCAGCCAAGAAGAGTGCATCAAGGCCTGGGAAGATAATGAAGACCAATGCATGCAACTAATGAATGAAGTCTACTTGAAAAACAAGAAGGTGGTAACCCGGTGGCCCCAAATCATCCACCGCAGTGACTTCTCAGAAGAGCTCAGCTGATACCATTACCTTCCTGAGCAGGGTCTTCGGGCTCTCTGACGCCCATTACTTCCATAAATGGATGCTGCGCTACTTGGAAACGATGAATAAGAATGTGCCTGAGCAACGCTTTTGCTGGGGGGAGATTATAAGCAGCACCATTTCCGAGCAGTTACAACAGTTCAGCACAACGGGAGTATTCCATATGAACTCCTACGTAGTCTACGCTGCAGCGTCGGAGAGGGATTATCCAGGGCTAAACCGAAGTGGAATTTGGCCTCAGGTCAAAATATATGAATATTATCCAGAACTGAGGCTGGAGAATAGCATCCCTCAATTCACCAAAATTAATGATGCTTTCTTCTATCACATCATTTTCCTGTTGAGGCCAAATCTAACTCATGGTCGCATACGACCAAAAACATTGTGTCAACCGTGGAGAAGTGGGGGGCCCTGTTCACCCAGTTTCCCACATTTACCTATCTGAGGGCGGTCAACTTCTTGGGCGAGCCAACCAGGCTACCGAGGTATGCTGGACCTAAGCTGATTCTACTAGAGCTATCAAGGCAGCTGGTCACATACCATGAGAAATGCCTCAAAAGAAAGAAGGGTGGAACTCCTTTCCCCCTCACAGTGGGCCGATACACATGCTCCACCCATCACAAGGCAAAGGAAATGTTCGCAGAGCTGGAGTTGCTCAATTTGAAACATGACTTCCCAGCCAGGCCTACCTTTGACCCAAGGGGCTGCCTGCCAAGAGCTAAGCTTGATCCGATCCATGTCCCTCAAATTGAGGATATTTACATTGACGTCATCCACGAGGTGGAACTCAGAAGAAAGGATCATTCTCGCTTAGCATTGGCGGAAATTATCCAATACGGAGTGGCCATTGTCCCCAAAGGCTTCCAAACTACGGAAGATGAAGTAGACAAGGTGTATAATGACACGGAAGGGGATGATTGGCCCTTCTCGGCCATTGACAGAAGCAAGGCTCCTCAAACAATTGAGGAGAGGGTCAAGGAGACTATGCGCAGAACAGAGCACTGGTGCCGCATGAACGGGCTGATCTACCTCGGGGTAGATTTCACAACCTCCCCATTGGGCAATGCACCTCCAAGGTCCAAGAAGCAGCTAAAAGGCAAAGGTGTAGAAGGTGAATCCAACACCATTCAAGAAGAAGCCCCCGAGAGTCCTCTTTCCACAACGCTGAACAAGTAATAACTCTGGATTCGCCAGAGAAAGAGGTGGCAGGGGATAGTCCAATTGGCCCATCCACTCAGGATGTCGGCATTGCTACCATAACAGAGGTCCCTTCTATCCCTTCTTCTTCTCTTCCTTCCTCCTCGAGTGACTCAAGCGACCATCCCTTTGGTCGTGTCCTCCGCCCCCCTCTTCTTCTACTCTTTCCCCGCTTCTTCGTCTATCTTCTCTTCCCTCACCGATCTTTCCTCCTCCATTTCTTCCCTCATCTCGGCTCCCTTCCCTTCCTATGTCTTCCGCAGCTACGCTTCCCTTCCTCCCGTGGACACTTCTTCGGCTATTCTCTCAATGCCGCCTCCGCATGTCTCCACGTTTTTCCCCTCTTCTACTGCAGCTGCCCGCTCCTCCGTTTCTGGTCCTTCTTCCATAGGACCAGCCTGGATCTCTCAACAGCTGAGCCAACAAAAGAGGAAAGTTCCCATCGCTCCGATGGACTTTTCGTGATTCCACCAAAGGGGAAAAGAAGCAAAAGTCTCAGTAACACGCTTCTCTCAAAGTGCTGCAGGTGAGAGAGTTATGGAAATAGCATACCCTGATCCCCTCAAGGAGAAAAAAGATCTGTCTCCGACAGATTTTACTGTGACTCAAGTCACAATGGGGACGTCTTCTGAAAGTCTCCAGGGGGAAGCTCTTTCCGCAGTCGATGCCCTCTGCAAAAAGCTTCAAGAAATAAAAGAAGAGAAAAGGCTACTGAAGGAGCAGAACAAATATCTGCTTCAAGCCTTACAGAAGATGGGTAGTGCACCTCCCACGATTGCGCCGAGACTTCTGAGCTTCTCAGCCAGGAGAAAATCAATGAATATTCAAAGATCGGCGAGCAGGGTATGGCCGTTTCTGCTTGGAGGAGCCAGATCCTCAAGGACAGTGAAAGAGTGATCGCCGAGTATGTCAATTCATATCTAAACATCAGAAAGGCGAACAAGGAACTCCAAGCATTAGCGGGTCCCATATCAGAAGAGCTAGAACATGCTAGACTCCAACATGAGACCTTTCAACAAATGTTCGACTGTTCAGTCGAAGATCTGGTCAAGTTCGGAGTTTTCGGCCATCCAAGGGCCCTCAACAAAACCATGTCCACTCTGGACTATCGGATAGATCAGCTGGAATTTGTTCTGGAAAAGATAGACAAGGTGAAGGAAGAGGCCCTAGATGCGATGCATCAAATGGAGTGAATTGTTCTTAACATGTCTCCAGGGCTGCTCACTCCTTCCTTTATCATGAGATCAGCTGATGAAACTATCCGGATCTTCAAGGAGATCGCTTCTCAAGGAACGGGGCCAGAGGTCACATTTGACACTGAATCTATCAACAACCTGCTGGCCTGTAGGGACTTCATCGGGTTCCTCATCGAGGCGGAGAAAGATTATTCTAAACTCCCAGAAAAGCTCATAGACGAGCGGGAGACTTGCGAAGCAATCAACGAACGGCACAAGGATCCATCACAGGATCAATTTGGGCCCATGATTAACAAGTTTTTGGAATACCACGCTCAGTTCCACATATCATCTCCTGAGCAGCATCAGAAGCAGGCAACCCCCTTTCGGCCGCAGGATGACGATGACGAGTAGCTTCTTCTTCTTCTTCTTCTTCTTCTTCTTCTTCTCTCTATTCTCCGACTTTCTTGTTGAAATGTCTAAAGTGTGTTGGCACAAATGATGACATCATCCATGTTGCATCATGGGATGATGTCATCCATCAAGTTGTCAAAAGTCAACATGACTTTTAGATATTTTGTAAATATCTTTGTAAATAGGTGGTTGGCTCCTTTTTGCCTTCTTTCCTTCTCCTCTCTTCTATAAATACTGGAATACTTGTTGTATTTGGGGTGAACATTTTTTAGATGAAAATAGAAGTGAGGAGAGAAAGACTTTGAGCTTTCTTGTAACAGAAGAAAACAGTAATACAAATATTAAGACTTTGTGCTCAATAGCTGTGTTATGCATTAGATCTTCCTTACGTTAGATCTGTATGTGTTTAATCTGTTGGATTCATATCTACTTTTCTGTCATTTGCTCATCAGTATTGCTTTGTTTATTTATGCAAGTAGGTTTGGCTCTGTTTACTACCAACCCAAAAACATAAATCTTCTGACCTTTCTGCTTTGGAATTCATTTCTTTTCTTCCTTCGGATCTGTTCTTTCTCTTTTCCCTCTTTCATTCCTTTCTTTTCGCAGCCTGAAACACTCTACTGGGATGAGATCCCAAACCCCCGAAGGCAGAATCTGTGAGACTTGCATAGATTCCTGCTGGTAGAATAGCAATAAACCAGTTTCGCTTTGCTGACTCAAAGAGGGGCTAAGCCCTGCACACTGTTGGCTCGTCTATCCATAGATCTGTCCAGGCGACAGATTTTCGGACCAACAGTTTTTGGCGACTCAGCTGGGGATCGAATAGATCTGTCAGATCTATGATGGTAGTAAGATAAAAAATCAGAAAAATCAGCAGATTGCTGCCTGTTTGCAAATCTGAACTTTTTGTTAAAGAACCCAAAAATTTGCAAAAGCGTTCAAATTGAAAAATTTTCTTCTGAGAGTCATAGATCTGGTCCAGTTAAAGATCTTTAGTTCGCTGAGTTTTTGAAAAAATCAGTATTTTGCCATAGATCTGAGTTTTTGACTGTTTGCAAAAAGTTTGAAACCCTCTGAAAAAAGTTAAAATCAGATCAGAAAATCAGCTTACTAATCTTCCCTGCCATCTTATCCTCATTGTAATTTGTCATTTAACCACAATCGGTTTTCTGAAGAGGATAGTTTTAAATATTTAGAAAAGTATTTGCTGCTGGTTTTTTGTCGAAAAACCAGAAAATCAGCAAGTACAACCAAAAAGAAAGTTTGAATCTGTGCCATAACATTGCAGATCTGGAAGGAACACTGGCAAGTGAACCTTTTACGCGCAGCAGGTGAGCCCGTGGAGAAGCTGATCCTACTTTCGATCTGCTTCAAAGGCACAATTTCAGCGTAACACCGGCGCGTTTTTCAGCACTAAGCTCAGCTAGCCGGTCATCCAGGAGTGTCTCACCTTCACGAAGAAAAAGTCTTTTGCAGGGGGCATCCACATCCCTTTGTAGTGCCTTGCTACTCAGCGGAACCACACTTCCAGCTCGTGTTCTCTTTCCGGCTTTTCAGATGGCGGTACCATGGGGAAACGTGATGGGTCCTTTGGCTTTACCACATCCAGTTCACGCTCTCCCTCACGGAAATCGAAAGAATTTTCCCAAATTCGACGGGAGTGGAAATCAAAGCACGGATTCCCACATATCTGCATTCATCATGTCGTGCAGTATTTTGGATGTGACCCACGAAGATGTGTCGGTTCACCTTTTTCTGGAAACCCTACAAGGACCTGCAGCTGAATGGTTTCAGCATTTGCCGGCCGGGTCTATTACCAGTTGGGCCACCTTACGGGATGCTTTCGAAGATAGATACAAGCCTTCAGAGGATGCATTTGCATTATTATCACGGATCACTCACCTGAAGAAGGAGGCGAATGAGACCATGCGCGATTTTGTCACCCGGTTCAATGCACTAATCAACCGTGTCCCTGTTGCCATGCTTCCAACGCCGGAAAATCAAAAGTGTTTCTTCGTAAACGCTATGAGCTCGAAAGTTAGTTTCTTGCTCCTTCAGGAACGAGTTGCCACCTTGGTTCTCGCCCAAGCCGCTGCCATTCGCATAGAGGATAATCTGATAATATCCGGCGAATTAAAAAAGGAATCAGCCAAGCCTAAATCTTTGGGCCCTTCGCCCACCACTTCGTCTGATCCAGCATTCCAAAAGATGGCAAACGATTTGCTCGCATTGAAGAAGCAGTTGGCCCAGGCCTCTCCCAGTTCCTCATACCGGGATATTCCGCGGAGGAATTTCGTTCCTAACAATGTTTCACAAAGACCGCGCTTACCTACAGCTGCTCCACGGTTGGCGCTTGAGGCTCCTCCGGTCAATGCTCTGGCCGAGATTGAAGAAGAAGAGCAGTACTATGAAGAACCTTCGTCTCAAGGCGAAGATGATCAAGATGTCGGTGAACCGACTGGCGACTCTACTATCGGGTATATGGAATTTGATGAGGAAGAATCTGATGAAGAAGAGGGTACCCAGGGGTACGCAAGCGGGCAGTCATATGCTGTTTTTACTCACTCACAAGGAAAAGAAGTGGAAGTTGCTGCCCATGTCCAGCAGGAGAAGGCCATGTCAAACGCGCCTCCGATCATTGCTAAAAGAGGTAATCCTCTTCCTACTCAACTCCCTGGCAAATCTTTTACAAAGAAATCTTTTCCCCCTATCTCTCCTCCAAATCAATCCTCTCACATTCCTACTAAGACCACCAATCCTATTCCATCATCGCGAGGTGAGGGACTCATTCCTTTACCAACGCAACCCTTGGCCGCATTTGATATTATAGATCATGCAAAAAAGACCAAGATCCAAATGTCTGAAGCTGAGTATCTTCAGTCAAACCCCGAACAGCTTGTAAGATTGACTAAGTATATCCAAAGTCAAGCTGTTATATCTAATCAGGTTTCCCCAAAAGGAATCCTATCCACTCCCCCTGAATCTCATATAAATGTAGCTTCAACATCTGCGTCAGGCAAGATAGAGCCTTTCTATCTCTCTCTGCTGATCAATGGTCACAAGCTGAGTAATTGCATAATTGATTCCGGGGCTTCTGACAACGTCATGCCGGCAAAAGTCGCCCATGCTTTGGGCCTCACTCTTACCAAGCCTTTCGGCAGATGTTATTCTTTGGAAACTAAGCAAGTTCCGTTGGTTGGCCAAATCAAGGACGCGCAATTTGCATTTGCGGCTTTCCCGGATAAAAGAGTAAAAATGACAGTCCTCGTTGCTGACATTCCGGCAGATATGGAATATTGCTGGGAAGAAGTTTTTGCAGCGAAGTTGGTGGAGAAATTCATATGGACTGGTCCAAAGCTAGAATTCCAGTCAAAGGCGTAATGCAAACTTTGGAGCCTAGAATCACAAAAGAAATACTTGGTTACCAGCTCTGAAGACCCCAAAGCTCAAATCCTTTTTGAATCATCAGGGATGGGGAATTACTTCTTATCTACCGAGACGGATAAAACGGGTGTCCTCGTTCAGGAAGGAGATCTTAATAAGATCTGGACATTGCAATTCGATGGCAGCTGTGCAACTAGTGGATGTGGCGCTGGGGCCGTGCTGATATCTCCTGAGGAAGAAGTCATTCCTCTCTCTTTCAAATTGCAGTTTTTCAACACTAACAATACTGCTGAGTATGAATCTCTCTTACTCGGTATGCAAGCCGCAAAAGAAAGAGGAATTAAAAATTTAAAAGTACAAGGTGATGCTGAGCTAGTTGTAAATCAGGTCAAAAGGATTTACCAAGTAAAAATGAAAGGCTCAGACATTACCGTAATGCGGTATGGGACAGCATCGAAGAATTTGATGCTTTTTCAATAGAGGCGATTCCAAGAGCCCAAAATGACATGGCTGATTCATTGGCTGTTTCAGCATCTCTCATGCTCCCACACCCAGGTTTGAAAATGAACAAGTACACCATTGAGGTGGTTTTCCGCCCGAGCGTACCAGACAATTCTCAGCATTGGCAGGTGTTCAATGACGATAATCAACTCATTGCTTTTCTGGAGAAGGCAGAAAATTTTAAAGAATTGCACTTTGAAGGGTCTACTTCCACTTGCCGTGAGTCAGTCACCGACCAAGGCAATGAATCTGAAGGTAACGATGGCATATGTCAGCTCAAGGGAAATAAAATTCCAAAGGGCCTGGTTTCTCTGGAACGCCTGTTCGACAGGCATGACCATTTTGTAAAAAAGAAGAAGCGGGACGACCCTAGCTCGTCCCCAGAAACCGAACCGGTCAATATAGGTTCGATAGAACACCCGCAATTCGTGAACATTGGCAAATGTTGCACGCCTGAAGAGAAGCAAAAATTTGTCAAGTTGCTGAAAAAATATATGGATGTATTGGCATGGTCCTATGCCGATTTAAAGTCCTTCAAGCCAAAGGACGTTCAGCACGATATTCCATTGAAAGACGATGTCAAAGCCTTCCGCCAGAAGCAGAGGCACTATAATCCCAAGATTTTGGGTACCATCCAGGCTGAAATTCAGAAGATGCTAGACGCAAGAATCATCTTCCCTATCCATCACAGCACTTGGGTAGCAAATATTGTGCCAGTACGCAAGAAAAACGGCGAGATACGCATATGCGTAGACTTTCGAAATTTGAATCAAGCTTCGCTGAAAGACAACTACCCTCTTCCGATAATGGATCAAGTTCTGCAAGCAGTAACTGGATCAGAGATGTTGTCCATGCTTGACGGTTTTTCAGGTTACAATCAGATTGAAGTTTCACCTGAAGATCAGTTTAAAACAGCATTCACTACTCCCTGGGGTACATTTGCCTACAGCAGGATGCCTTTCGGCCTAACTAATGCTGGTGCCACTTTTCAGCGGGCCATGGACTTTGCATTCAAAGGTATGATGGGAAAAGTCATTGTGGTTTATCTAGATGACTTAACTGTGTTCTCTAAACAACGAAATGATCACTGTGATCACTTGGAGCAAGTGTTGGCCAGGTGCCGAGAACATGGGATTTCCCTAAACCCAAAAAAGTCTGTTTTTGGAGTCACGGAAGGGAAGTTGCTAGGCCATGTGGTCAGCAAAGAAGGAACAAAGATAGATACCGAAAGAGTTAAGGCTATTCAAAGCCTTACTCTACCTACAAGCAAGACTGGTGTTCATTCTTTCTTTGGAAAGGTGAACTTTCTTAGGCGTTTTGTTCCTGACTTTGCTGAAAAGACCCATCACATATTGAACATGATGAAAGGATCACCAACTTTTAGATGGAGTGAAGAAGGGAAAAGGTCATTTGAAGAAATAAAAGCTTCTGTTGCTCATGCACCAGTCCTGGTATGTCCAGATTTCTCCAAGGACTTCATCATGTATAGTTACGCATCTGAGCATACTGTGTCCGCAATCTTGATGCAAAAGAACTCGGAGGATGTTGAATCTCCAATCGCGTTCATGAGTTCTCCTCTCAAGCCTCACGAACTAAAAATGACTCAACTGGAAAAGCATGCCTTTGCCATTGTCAAAGCAGTGAAGAATTTCAGGTATTACATTCTAAACTCACATACGGTGGTGCTGGTCCCTGACACGGTGGTGAAATCAATTCTAACTCAGCAGGAGTTAGGAAGCTTGCGAGGAAATTGGATCGCAAAGGTCCAGGAGTATGACCTGGATATTAAACCAACCAAGCCGGGTAAGGGCAGGGCACATGTCGGCCGCCTAATGGCTGAAAACAAAGATTCAGAAAACCCTGATGAAAGGGGTGACTACACCGATGAAACACAGGACCGGCAGGAAGAGCCTGATTCTCTGCCTCTGGTTCTATTTGTTGCAACTAGTGATGAGTGGTACTCCGACATCGCTTTCTTCCTTACCTACGGCAAATGCCCGATGCACCTAACTGCAAAGGAGAAGCGCACTATAAAGCTCAGAGCGGCTAAATATGTCATCTGGGATGACGGCTTATATAAACGTGGGATAGATGGCATCTTTTTGCGATGTGTTGACAAACCCCAACAAGTAAAACTACTGGAAAGTTTTCACAATTCAGCTTGTGGAGGGCATTTCTCTTCCTCCGTAACTACACACAAGATCATTCGAGCCAGGTACTATTGGCCGACGCTCTTCCAAGATACAGCCACCTGGGTGGCGAAATGTGAACCCTGCCAACAATTCGTTGGCAAGCCCAAGTTGGCTGCCTTTCCCCTAAGGCCGGTCATTATCAATGAACCATTCAGGCAATGGGGAATTGATTTTATTGGCGCACTCAATCCTCAATCGAGTGCTGGACATAGCTATGTCCTTACAAAGAACGGATTACTTTACCAAGTGGGTGGAAGCCATACACTCAAGCATGCCACTTCTGAGGTGGTTTGCAATTTCATTAAAGAAAATATCATTGTCAGGTTTGGCGTTCCAAACAAAATCATTGCTGATAATGCTTCTAACTTCTCCTCACGAGAAGTTATTAGTTTTTGCTATGAATATGGGATAACTTTGGCTCATGCCTCAGATTATTATCCTCAGGGAAATGGTCAGGCGGAATCCAGTAACAAGAACTTGGTGACCATCATACGGAAGTTAGTAGATGAGAATCAGCGAATGTGGCACAAGTCTTTGTACGACGCTTTGTGGGCCGATCGTATTACTCCCAAGAGATCTCTCGGCATGTCACCTTTTCAAGTGTTATATGGCATTGATGCCGAGCTTCCCATTTCTGCGGAACTTCCTGCTCTGCGCTTGGCACGAGCCATTGAAGATGAAACTTTCCAAAGTTCTCTTGAAAAGAGAATCATGTATCTGGCAGAACTTGAAGAAAAGAGAGTGAGGGTGGTCGATAGGATCACTGAACATCAGAATCAAGTTAAGAGGCTTTTTGATAAGAAGGCCAAGCAAAGGGATTTTCAAGTGGGAGATCTCGTCCTTTTATGGGACAAGCGAAGAGAACCAAAGGGCATGCATGGAAAGTTTGATTCCCTGTGGAGAGGGCCCTTCAAGATCAAGCAGCTCAATGGAGAGAATAGTTTCTATCTCTCATATCTGGATGGAACCGAACTCCCGCTTCCTTATAGCGGGCAGCATCTGAAGATCTTCAGGAAGTAGAGCTTGCTCTCTTCTTTGTACAGTTTGCTTTTTGTTGTGTGTTTGTTTCCGTCGTGTGTTTGCTTTTGGTTTGTTGTGTGTTTTCTTTCGTTCCCCCTCCGGTCGCCCTTGTTTTTGACTCTGTTACCCAATGGATAGGCACATGAGAACTGGGATTCTCTACCCCCGAGTTCACTCAGGGATAGTCCCCAGAAAGAGCCAGCTGTTATCCCGTAAAATTGACAAGGGCAATTTTACCGATAACCATACCGAAAATTTTGTTCCGATCCCTCGTTAGGGATCCCTTGTGTTCGAAATGTTGTAAAATCCCTTCCCGGGAAATCTAGTTTTCGAACTTAGTCTTTTTGAGCCTTTTTGGGCTGGGCGCATGAAATTGCTTTGCAACACTAACTTTTGATGTGCCCCCTTAAAAGCCTTTGGCACATGGTTTCTCATGTCAACACAACTTTTCATGCGCCAAAGAATGTTGAACCTTCCCTGCGTGCGCCAAGGCGCATGCGCTTGTGTTGGTACAACTTTTGTTGCGCCACTCTTTGGTGCGCCGAAGGGCGCACATAATCTTAGTACAAAAAAACATTTTGGTGCGCCAAAGGGCACACATAACTTTATGTCGACAATGATTTTGGTGCGCCAAAGGCACGCTTTGTCTCCTGTTGTCAAATACTTTCGTGCGCCAAAGGGCGCACGCTTTCTCCTGTCGACAACAACTCTCATGCGCCTTTTAAAAAGTGGGTGGTGCATTTATGACCAGCTAACCTATATATATATGGTTTGCGCGCCCAAATGTCATTTTCACTATTCACTGAGCACGTGATTTTTCTGAGCCTGTCAGCCTCTGCCTCATCATTTTCATCACCTTGTGGACCCGTTCCCGAGCTTTTGCTATTTATCCAGGTATGAGGTGTCTTTCTCTCTCGTGCGTTTTGTGTTTTCAGTTCTTGGTGTGTTCTTGGTCTGGTTTTAGCTTGCTAGTTGGTTTTGAAATATAAATGTGTTGGCCTAGCCTCCTCCGTTTGCTGTCTGCCCCCCCATGCTATCCTTCCTCTTTCCAGATCTGCTGGAGAAGGACGTTTTCTTGAAACAGTGGTTGTGGCCCTCCTGATCTAGATCATTTTATCTACCCCACTGAGCCTTTCAAATAGGAACGAAGGAGTAGAAGGAACCTACATCATGTAAAACCCCCTTTGAGAGTTTAGTTCTCTGTTTTCCTCCTTGGCGCATCTGTCACCCCTGCAACATCATGAACATTTGCGCCCCTTTGGCGCATCTGACCGCCTTGTAATCTGCAACATCCCTGCGCCAGAGGCGCACCCAGCCTGCTTGTTGCATCATTAACCTCTGCGCCCTTTGGCGCGCCTCTTTCACATGCTACAAGTGTCAAATCTCGCGCCCCTTTGGCGCGCCATCCTTTTGTGCTGCATCACATTTCCATGCGCCCATGGCGCACCCAGCTTCCATGCAACACAAGCTTTATCTGCGCAAGTATGAAGCTATAAAGGCGCAGGCGCATCCCCGATTGCAATAACATTATGTTGTGTAAACTCTTTGTGCGCCGTGCCATATCCCTTTGGCGCACGAAAAGTCAATGTTACACGATCCATCCATGCACCAAAGGGCGCACCAAATCCCAATGCAACATGAAAATTCCATGCGCCCTTTATAAAATGCAATCTGCAACATCCATGCGCCATGCGCCTTATCTATTTGGCCTGCAAGTTGCAATTTTCATGCGCCCTGCGCCCTGAGCCTTAAAATCTCTAACTCTTTCTTCTGCTGACATTCCAATGGAAGATCAAATGGCTAATTCAACCTTTTTGGATTGGGTCTCGCTTCTTCTTCATGCAGATCAGCAACTGAGTTCAAAAGAACATATGTCTACATCCAGCAAGAGACCCACCAAACCAAGAGGAAAGGCTAAGCTTACAGAGGAAGAGATGAAGTACAAATATCAAAGGGTCAGGATGCCCGAATCACAGGCTGAATGCAGTATGGATGTCAGAGACTCAGAGTGGGTCACATTGACATGGAAGAATTCTGGGTTAGAACTCAGAAGGTTACAAGAAGTCCGTGGATGGACAAATTAATAGGCAGTGCCCTGCACTTCACCGGAGGAATCCCCGTCAGTGCCGTCAACAATGAATTCATGATGGTGATTGCACAATCTTACAACAAGGACACAAGATGTGTCGAAAACAGCAAGGGCGAGGTAGTCATAAACCTCACTGCCCGTCATTTTGAGATAATGCTCGGCATCCCTCACCACCGGCACTTTGTGGCCGTCAGCCAAGAAGAGTGCATCAAGGCCTGGGAAGATAATGAAGACCAATGCATGCAACTAATGAACGAAGTCTACTTGAAAAACAAGAAGGTGGTAACCCGGTGGCCCCAAATCATCCACCGTAGTGACTTCTCAGAAGAGCTCAGCGATACCATTACCTTCCTGAGTAGGGTCTTCGGGCTCTCTGACGCCCATTACTTCCATAAATGGATGCTGCGCTACTTGGAAACGATGAATAAGAATGTGCCTGAGCAATGCTTTTGCTGGGGGGAGATTATAAGTAGCACCATTTCCGAGTAGTTACAACAGTTCACCACAACGGGAGGAGTATTCCATATGAACTTCTACGTAGTCTCTGCTGCGGCAAGATCGGAGAGGGATTATCCGAGGGCTAAACCGAAGTGGAATTTGTCCTCAGGTCAAAATATATGAATATTATCCAGAACTGAGGCTGGAGAATAGCATCCCTCAATTCACCAAAATTAATGATGCTTTCTTCTATCACATCATTTTCCTGTTGAGGCCAAATCTAACTCATGGTCGCACGACCAAAAACATTGTGTCAACCGTGGAGAAGTGGGGGGCCCTGTTCACCCAGTTTCCCACATTTACCTATCTGAGGGTGGTCAACTTCTTGGGCGAGCCAACCAGGCTACCGAGGTATGCTGGACCTAAGATGATTCTACTAGAGCTATCAAGGCAACTGGTCACATACCATGAGAAATGCCTCAAAAGAAAGAAGGGCGGAACTCCTTTCCCCCTCACAGTGGGCCGATACACATGCTCCACCCATCACAAGGCGAAGGAAATGTTCGCAGAGCTGGAGTTGCTCAATTTGAAACATGACTTCCCAGCCAGGCCTACCTTTGACCCAAGGGGCTGCCTGCCAAGAGCTAAGCTTGATCCGATCCATGTCCCTCAAATTGAGGATATTTACATTGACGTCATCCACGAGGTGGAACTCAGAAGAAAGGATCATTCTCGCTTAGCATTGGCGGAAATTATCCAATACGGAGTGGCCATTGTCCCCAAAGGCTTCCAAACTACGGAAGATGAAGTAGACAAGGTGTATAATGACACGGAAGGGGATGATTGGCCCTTCCCGGCCATTGACAGAAGCAAGGCTCCTTAATCAATTGAGAGGAGGGTCAAGGAGACTATGCGCAGAACAGAGCACTGGTGCCGGATGAACGGGCTGATCTACCTCGGGGTAGATTTCACAACCTCCCCATTGGGCAATGCACCTCCAAGGTCCAAGAAGCAGCTAAAAGGCAAAGGTGTGGAAGGTGAATCCAGCACCATTCAAGAAGAAGCCCCCGAGAGTCCTCTTTCCACAACGCCAGAACAAGTAATAACTCTGGATTCGCCAGAGAAAGAGGCAGCAGGGGATAGTCTAATTGGCCCATCCACTCAGGATGTCGGCATTGCTACCACAACAGAGGTCCCTTCTATCCCTTCTTCTTCTCTTCCTTCCCCTCCTCGAGTGACTCAAGCGACCATCCCTTTGGTCATGTCCTCCGCCCCTTCTTCTACTCTTTCCCCTGCTTCTTCGTCTATCTTCTCTTCCCTCACTGATCTTTCCTCCTCCATTTCTTCCCTCATCTCCGAGCTCCCTTCCCTTCCTATGTCTTCTGCAGCTACAGTTTCCCTTCCTCCCGTGGACACTTCTTCGGCTATTCTCTCAATGCCGCCTCCGCGTGTCTCCACGTTTTTCCCCTCTTCTACTGCAGCTGCCCCCTCCTCCGTTTCTGGTCCTTCTTCCATAGGACCAGCCTGGATCTCTCAGCAGCTGAGCCAACAAAAGAGGAAAGTTCCCATCGCTCCGATGGACTTTTCAGTGATTCCAGCCAAAGGGGCAAAGAAGCAAAAGCCTGTAACACGCTTCTCTCAAAGTGCTGCAGGTGAGAGAGTTATGGAAATAGCATACCCTGATCCCCTCAAGGAGAAAAAAGATCTGTCTCCGACAGATTTTACTGTGACTCAAGTCACAATGGGGACGTCTTCTGAAAGTCTCCAGGGGGAAGCTCTTTCCGCAGTCGATGCCCTCTGCAAAAAGCTTCAAGAAATAAAAGAAGAGAAAAGGCTACTGAAGGAGCAGAACAAATATCTGCTTCAAGCCTTACAGAAGATGGGTAGTGCACCTCCCACGACTGCCGCCGAGACTTCTGAGCTTCTCAGCCAGGAGAAAATCAATGAATATTCAAAGATCGGCGAGCAGGGTATGGCCGTTTCTACTTGGAGGAGCCAGATCCTCAAGGACAGTGAAAGAGTGATCGCCGTATGTCAATTCATATCTAAACATCAGAAAGGCGAACAAGGAACTCTAAGCATTAGCGGGTCCCATATCAGAAGAGCTAGAACATGCTAGACTCCAACATGAGAGACCTTTCAACAAATGTTTGACTGTTTCCGAAGATCTTGTCAAGTTCGAGTTTTCGGCCATCCAAGGGCCCTCAACAAAACCATGTCCACTCGGACTATCGGATAGATCAGCTGGAATTTGTTCGAAAAGATAGACAAGGTGAAGGAAGAGGCCCTGGATGTGATGCATCAAATGGAGCGAATTGTTCTTAACATGTATCCAGGGCTACTCACTCCTTCCTTTATCATGAGATCAATCGATGAAACTATCCGGATCTTTAAGGAGATCGCTTCTTAAGGGACGGGGCTAGAGGTCACATTTGACACTGAATCTATCAACAACCTGCTGGCCTGTAGGGACTTCATCGGGTTCCTCATCGAGGCGGAGAAAGATTATTCTAAACTCCCAGAAAATCTCATAAGCGAGCGGGAGACTTGCGAAGCAATCAGCGAACGGCACAAGGATCCATCACAGGATCAATTTGGGCCCATGATTAACAAGTTTTTGGAATACCGCGCTCAGTTCCACATATCATCTCCTGAGCAAAGCAAGCAACCCCCTTTCGGCCGCAGGATGACGATGACGAGTAGCTGCTTCTTCTTCTTCTTCTTCTTCTTCTTCTCTCTATTCTCCGACTTTCTTGTTGAAATGTCTAAAGTGTGTTGGCACAAATGATGACATCATCCATGTTGCATCATGGGATGATGTCATCCATCAAGTTGTCAAAAGTCAACATGACTTTTAGATATTTTGTAAATATCTTTGTAAATAGGTGGTTGGCTCCTTTTTGCCTTCTTTCCTTCTCCTCTCTTCTATAAATACTGGAATACTTGTTGTATTCGGGGTGAACATTTTTTAGATGAAAATAGAAGTGAGGAGAGAAAGACTTTGAGCTTTCTTGTAACAGAAGAAAACAATAATACAAATATTAAGACTTTGTGCTCAATAGCTGTGTTATGCATTAGATCTTCCTTACGTTAGATCTGTATGTGTTTAATCTGTTGGATTCATATCTACTTTTCTGTCATTTGCTCATCAATATTGCTTTGTTTATTTATGCAAGTAGGTTTGGCTCTGTTTACTACCAACCCAAAAACATAAATCTTCTGACCTTTCTGCTTTGGAATTCATTTCTTTTCTTCCTTCGGATCTGTTCTTTCTCTTTTCCCTCTTTCATTCCTTTCTTTTCGCAGCCTGAAACACTCTACTGGGATGAGATCCCAAACCCCCGAAGGCAGAATCTGTGAGACTTGCATAGATTCCTGCTGGTAGAATAGCAATAAACTAGTTTCGCTTTGCTGACTCAAAGAGGGGCTAAGCCCTGCACACTGTTGGCTCATCTATCCATAGATCTGTCCGGCAGGCGATAGATTTTCGGACCAACGAAAGGAAAAATAAATAGGAGTAAGGAATCTTTGTGCTCGTGGTGATGCAGAGTTGATTGTGAAACATGTAAGGGATCTTTACCAAGTCAAGAATAGGAGATTGAAACATTATAGAAACCTTGTTTGGGATTCCCTTGAATTCCTTGATGCCTTCTCAATTGAAGCTATGCCAAGAGAAAAGAATATTAGAGCTGATTTTCTAGCTGTCTCAGGATCTTTGTTGATTCCTCATCTAGATTTATCTCAAGAGAAATTTACCATTGAAATGATTCATAGGCCTAGTGTGTCGGATAATGCAAGCAACTGGAAGGTTTTCAATGATGATAAACACTTTCTCTCTTTCTTGAGCTTAAAGATAACTTCAATCAGTTATATTTTGAAGGAAGTGAAACTCTGCCTAGAGAACATGTGCCCTCTAATGAGAAAGATATAAAGGAAGAGATGGCTCAGGATGGCTGTATTAAGTTGAAGGGTAACAATATTCCCAAAGGATTGGTGAGTCTAGAAGATATGTTTGAAAAACATGATAGATTAATCAAATCTGAAGCTTCTCAAGGGACTCAAAATTTGCTTTGAGTATGAGAAGGTCAATATTGGAAGCAATGATGAACCCAAGGTGGTGAATATTAGAAAATGCTACACTCAAGAAGAGAAGAAGAAAGCAGTAAACCTATTAAAGAAGTATGATGATGTTCTTGCCTATTCATATGATGATCTTAAGGATTTTCAACCAAAGGAGATGCAACACTATATCCCTTTGAAAACTCCGGGATCAAACCTTTCAAGAAAAAGCAAAGGTAGTACAATCCTAAGGTTGCTGATACTATTTTTCAAGAGATCCAGTTACTAAGAGAAAATATTATTTTCCCTATACATCATTCCACATGGATTGCCAACATTGTGCCTATCAGAAAGAAGAATGGTGAGATCCACATCTGTGTAGACTTCAAGAATTTAAATCAAGCCTCTCTAAAAGACAACTATCCACTCCCCATGATGGATCAAGTTTTACAAGCTGTCTCAGGCTCTGAGATGTTGTCTATGCTAGATGGATTCTCTGGATACAATCAAGTGGAAGTCAGTACCCCAGATCAACACAAGACTACCTTTACTACCCCTTGGGGCACCTTTTCCTACAAGAGAATGCCATTTGGTCTTATCAATGCTTTGGTGCCACTTTTCAGAGGGAAATGGATTTAGCTTTTGGCGCCTAAAGGAAAGTGTATTATTGTGTACTTTGATGATTTGACTTTTTTTTTTCCAAAACAAGGGCAGATAATCTTCAACACTGAAATGCAGCTTCTTCAAAAATGAAGAGAACATGGAGTTTCTCTCAATACTAAGAAATCTATCTTTTGTATCACTGAAGGAAAGTTACTGGGGCATATTGTTTCCAAAGAAAGGATCAAGATAGATCCAAAATAGTTTAAGCAATCCAGCAGATTCCTCTTCCCACAAGAAAAAAGGGTGTTCACTCTTTCTTTGGCAAGATAAATTTCCTAAGGAGATTCATTCCAGTTTTTCAGAACTGACTATGAGTGTTGCTCACATGATGAAAGGAAAGAAAAACTTTGGTTGGACTTCCGAAGGTAAAGAAGCATTTGAAGGTATCAAGAAAGCCATTGCTAAAACTCCCATCTTAGCATGTCCTGATTTCAGCAAGGATTTTATCATCTATTTTTATGCTACGAGAGAGTACCTTGGCTACTATGCTAACTTAGAGAAATTTTAAGGATCATGAACTTCCAATTGCATTCATGAGATATGTTCTGAAAGCTCATGAATTGAAATATACTATGATGGAGAAACATGTTTTTGTAGTTGTCAAAGATGTCAAGAAATTTCATTTTTATACTCTTAATTCTCACTCTGTTGTGCTCATACCTGATATAACCATCAACTATATTCTTACACAACATGAGTTTGGAACTAAGAGAGGCAATTGGGTAGAAAAATTTCAAGAATATGATCTTGATATCAATCCAACTAAGCTAGTTCAGGGTAAGGGCTTGTGTGAGCTTATTATTGAAGGGGCTGATGAAGAATTGTCCACAAAAGTAGTGGATGTTCCTGTTGTTCTCTTCCTCAGTTCAACAGATGAGTGGTATGCTGATATTGCACATTTTATTACTTATGGAGAGTGTCCATCCCACTTGAGTGCCAAGGAAAAGAGAGCTATTAAGCTAAGGTCTGCACAATATGTATTATGGGAAAATGCTTTGTTCAAGCGAGGCATTGATGGAAGATTCCTTAAATGTGTGGACAAAGAGTAGCAAAAGAATTTATTTTCAACTTTTCATGACCAGGCTTGTGGAGGGCATTTCTCTTATGTTGTCACTACCCATAAAATCCTTCATATAGGGTACTAATGGCCTAAATTGTTCAAAGATGCATCAAAATGGGTAGGTAAGTGTGAAGCCTATTAGACTTTTGTTGGGAGACCTAAGTTGGTTGCTTTACCACTCAAACCAAAGTAGTGATTGATGAGCCTTTTCAACAGTGGGGATTGGATTTCATTGGAACTCTTAACCCACCTTCTAGTGCTGGGACATAATCATATGCTAACTGCTATAGATTACTTCACAAAGTGGGTAGAGGCTATTCCAGTCAAAAGCACTACTTCTGAGGTGGTGTGTAATTTCATCAAGGAGAACATCTTGATAAGGTTTGGGGTACCAAAAAAATTGTGACTGATAATGCTTCCAATTTTTCTTCTTCTGAGATGATGGATTTCTGCTATGGCTATGGAATTTCCCTTTCTCATTCTTCAGATTATTATCCTCAAGGGAATGGACAAGCAAAATCAATAAATAAGAATTTGGTAACCATCGTCTGAAGCTTGTCAATGGCTCTAAAAGGAATTGGCACAAGAAGCTCTATGATGCTCTCTGGGCATATATAATTACACCTAAAAGAGAAATTGGGATGTCTCCATTCCAAGTGGTGTATGGTGTAGAAGCTCATTACCAAGAATAAGTGAAATTTCCAGCCTTGCACCTAATGAAGGCTATTGAAAATACAAGTTTCACCAGTTCCTAGGACAAGAGGATCATGTATCTTCGAAGCTAGATGAAGACATGATGCAAGTTTTTGATAGGATCTTAGCTCATTAGCTAAAGGTGAAAGATTTGTTTGATAAGAAGGCTAGGCTCGAGATCAAGTGGGAGACATTGTTCTACTATGGGAGAAAAGCCATGAACCTGAAGGAAGCCATGGTAAGTTTGATTTTCTTTGGCTTGGTCCTTTCAAAATCAGACACTTTACTGGATAAAATTATTTCTACTTGGATTACATGGATGGATATCCTCTCCCACTTCCTTATAGTGGGTAGTATTTGAAGTTGTTCAAGTCTTAGGTGCTTAGGCAGTCCTTCTATATATACTGTGTGTGGTGTTTTGTTTGTTTTTGTCTTTCCTTTTTGGTTTGTTTCCCTTCTGTGTGTGTTGTCTTCTATATTGGTTTTACCTTTGAATCTATTTTCCCAATGGATAAGGCACTGGTATGCTTTCCCAAAGTTTTTCTATGGTTCTTGATCTTGCCTTGTTCCTCTGTCCTAGCCAAGTCATCCCCAGAAAGAGCTAGTTATTGTCACCCTCAAAATTCCCCTCATTTTTAAAGTCAAGTTTTGAAAATTTTGAGTTGGTGCCTTTGAGAGATGTTTGAGAAAATTGAGAAGTCTGGAGAGATAGGAAAATTTGTGCTTTGAAGAAGTTGGTGCTCATTTGCAATCTCACCCCGTTAATTTAAAATCTTGTAGTCCGCATGGTTTGATAAAATTTTTGTCTTCCCATCTGGATCTTACCTCGAGGCCATTGGAGTTTTTCTATGGTTCTTGATCTTGCCTCGTAATTCAAAGTGGAGAAAGGTAGTGTTCAATTGAGGCCCAAATCGGCTAAGTATAGAAAGAATGCGGAAGGTGCCACATGTCTCTTCGGTGTACTTTTGGTATGGTGCACAAACGTAAAGACCCCAAATGTGCGCAAGCTCTCCATGTGGTCAGTGTTCAAAAAGACAAGCCACCCAATGAATCGGCTAAGTATAAAGAGTCGATGAAAGACTCCATGCATCCCAAGGCCAAGTTCAAAGATGGATCCTAAGTGAGAACAGACTCATCATGTGCCTCATTGGTGTAACTTTAGAAGTGAGACCCAAGGGATAGACCCCAAATGAGCATCAGCCCTCCACATGGTCAGAGCCTCAAAAAGTTAAATCAGCCATTGAAAATTCTAAGGCCAATGGAAAACACCATGTGTCTCATTGGCGCACCTTCAAGGGTCGAAGCCAAAGATGGTTCCCAAACATGCACCATCTCTCCATGTGTCTAGGGTCCGATAGAAGTCAAATGGGTAGTAGGCCCAAATTGGCTAAGTATAAAAAAATTGGCGGGAGTTCCATGTGTCTCAATGGCGCACCTTCAAGGGTTGAAGCCAAAAGTGAAACCCCAAACAAGCACCAGCTTTCCACGTGTCCCGTGTCCGAAAAGAAGAAAAAGCCACTGTTGAATCGACTAAGTATAGAAGGGTTTACAGAAGCCTCCATGTGTCATCTCAACACAAATTCAAAGGAAAAATTCAAAGGTAGGTCCCAAATGTATGCTGAGCCTCCATGTGTCCAGGGTCAGACATGTGGCCCCACCAAACAAAAGGGACTTAGCCAAAACACAAAGAAATAGAGCAAAGCCGCAGAAGGAGCCACGTGGTCTTGTTTCAAGTCAAAAATGAGAAGGTGGGCCGTTGGAGAATTTTGGTTTTGTTTCCATAAGGAAAAATTCAAATGTTAAGCCCACGTCGAAAGTCAAAGCGGGAAGGTGGGTCGGTGGAGAACTTTGAGATTTTGAGCCTTGTTTCCATAAAAGGCATAAAGTCATAAAGTGAATCTGCGACTTTATTACCACTCGTAAAGCCACATGTCAGACCTATATCAAATGTGAAGTTGTGGGCTTGCGGGAAATTTTTCACTTTTGCATATTTTTGCTAAAGGTGCAATTTCAATTTCGGGCCCGCGGATCCATTTTGTGAAAATTACATTTTCGCCATTTTTGTATGGATTCGATTCAAATATTCAAATGAGCATAAATTTTTCTCCAGTGCTCAAAATTTGACAAATTTGGTACCGTTGGAAAGATCTTGACCTCCTCTACACCATTGAAGAATAAAATATTATTTTCAAGTAGGCTTTGATGGATGAAAATCTGGAACAAGTATTTCAAGCCATTAATATGGGATCTGATTGCTTCAACTACCCAGATCTGATATGATCTTCCATACTTCCTTCTCCAACACATGAAACAAACATATAGAACCAACTAGATATCTTGATTTGGGTGAAAATATGGAAAACATATTTTGTACCATTAATATGTGATCAGACTGCTTTAACTAGATCAAATTTGATATGATCTTCCATCCTCCCTTCTTCAGCATGCCAAAGACATGTAGAACTAGATGTGATAGATTGTAGGTGGATTTACAGGGGCATTGATGGTTGGTGGTTGAGCTTATAAATCAGATTTTCTTTCTTCTCTTCTCCTCCTTTATTGGATTCATATATAAATGTAAGAGCTTGTTTCATTGCAAAAGGTTGGACTCTGATAGTTTTGAAGTGTAATTATAGTTGAAAGTGAATCAATACAGAAGGATTTTCCCCTTTTCCCTATCTTCCTCCATTGTCCCCTCTTGCTTACCTAAAATTCGTGGATCATTTATCTTCTGTGATAAAAACTTTGTGTTCTTATTGATATGATTTCTAGAACTTTGTGTCGGTGGAATGATATCTTATGATGTGAATGTGAATGATTATGTTTTGTATCACTCTTGCTCAGTACGTATAGGGTTATACTTTGCTTTCTATATTTCCTAAAAGTTTGTTATATTCTGATCTTTCCTTTCTTCAGTTCTTCCATTCGTTTGTAATGATGATATATTTTGGTATAAAATAATTTCAAGATGTCGAGAGGTCCAACCTTAAGATGAAAGTTGTACATTTGTATATAAGTTTTTCTACTTGCTTTTAATAAGGGAACCTCTCCCATAAAGAGGAGGGACTTGCTATCGCCTGACTGTGGTTTTGTTAAAGTACCATTTTAAAACCCAACAAGAGTCGATAACATGTTTTGCACACATGGGATAGCCTCAATAGAGATAAAATCAAAACCTTTGCTAAGGTCAAGCATGATGATCTTATAGAGTTGTAGATGTTCCACTCTAGTCTCATAAACTTTTGAGACTCTGATTGGCAACTAGTTGGGAATCACCTAGAACCCTAATGTTGCAAACACCCATCCTCTTGGCTATAATGAGACCAAGAAGAAGAGCCTCATATTTGGCACCATTGTTTGTGCACTTGAAATTAAGTTTAAAGGCGAAGGGCATGACCTTCCCTTCGAGGGGAAGTTAGAATCACACCGCCCAACACCGAAATGACATTTTGCACCATCATAATTGAGCGTCCAGTAGTTGTTAGGGAAGATAGTGGTTTTACAATATTTGGATTCTTCTTCCTTTACCTCAGAGAATTCGACCATGTAAATCTCTTCGTAGTGACCAACCTAAGAGAGCAAAGTCCAAAAGCCTACCCATACCCATGGAGTCAAATGAAAGGAAGATTGGTAGGTCATTTTCCAACAACTCTACAATCTTAGTCATGGTCTTTGTCGACACTGTTTCAACTATAACATCCTCATCTTTAGGTGGAACACCCCCTCAATTACCTTGGGGGATTCTAATTATGTCGTAGGAATTAGATTTGACATTGGTGTTGAATCCTTAGGTTTGTTCAATTGATTGGTTGGGAGTTCAAAATCAGAGTGAACACCATGTTTCTTCTTTAAGTTGGCTAGATGAATGTCAAAAGGCTTTGGGTCACCCTAAGAAATGAATACTTTCCCTAGATGCAGGAATCTGACTTCTTGGAAAAGTGTGGAAGGTATTTCCTTCATTCGATGGATCCACGGTCGACCAAGAATCATATTATAGTTGGTTTCCCAATCTATAATATAAAAATCGGTTAACACCATCTTTGGCCTGAGGGTAACTGGAAGCACTATTGTCCCAATATACATTTCTTTGAGACTATCATAGCCTCTTAGCATGTTTCATGTTGAAGAAAAATTAGTTTCTCCATAGCCTAGCTTCTGAAGAAACGAGAAAGGAAATATGTTGACGAATGCTCTGTCATCTATCATTGGGTGTTTAAAATAGTTGTTGTAAATCTGAACCTGGAGGTACAATGTTGGATCACCTCTTCATGCCAACTCAATGTCGCTTGGCATTTTACCGAGGTGAATAAAAACCAACATATCTTTTGGCTGCCCTGAGAAGATAGACATCAAATTCTATGTGATTAACCCGGGCCTCTAGAGGAGGAGTAACATGAGTTAAGTGGCCAAGGCTCGATGTGTCTAACAAAGCCGTTTGATGTGCATGTGAATTCCTCGAGAAAATCTAAGAAGGAAATGTGAGAGAAGGTCTTTGTTAAATCTGTAATTAGATCATAGGCCCCAATGGGTTTAGGAGCCAATGGCATATTGTATGACAATGAGGGGTAGATAGGAAGAGACTATGAGGAGTGCTCACAAGCATAGGTCATTACATTAACCTCGTGTTTGGTTTCTAACTCAACCAAACCTACAATTTTGGTCTAATTCCAACCATCTAAAGGAGGGACTACCACCATGTTTGACGAAGTAGATGCTTTATGGTCATTGTTTCTAAAGGTAGTTCCCTTATTAGTTCCATGGGGGTTAAAATTTCCATTCTCGGGTGCGTTGGTAGAGGGTTCATGAAAACCCCGAGAGTAGAATTTTGAGGGGACATGAGCCCCATGTGAGCATATTGTTTTGGAGCTGTAGGATTAGCCAAAAACATCTCAACAAAGAGGTTCCTTTGGTCCTCTTGGAGCCATTGGATAAATTTTTACAATCGCGACATGTACGAGCATCATGTCCTCTAACCCTATGGAAACCGCAATACAAATCAGGGTCATAATCACGAGGCCTTTGATTTTTATTTTGTTGTGTGCCATAATTTCTATTGTTATTTTGTTGCTGATTGGTATAACTAAATTTTGAGGGCCTCTCGCCTTGGTTATGGTCTTGGAATTGGTTTGAATAACCACTCAGTCTGTGCAATCGAACCGACACTTGGGCCTAAACTTTGTTGAGGTGGGGGAGGAGGATGATTAAAGTCCACTACATTAACAAATAGAGTGAAGTTGTTACTCCTTTAGTTTTTTCTATTCACGTTATTGTTACTGTTATTCACATTACTGGTGTTAACAATGTTCAATTTCTTGGATTGATCCATTATGCCATATGTTGTAGCACCACAGTTCTTATTGAGGACTTTTGGTCCTTAGTTATTGTTGTTGGAATTGTTCGGGTAATTAGAATTACCTTGTGAGGGAGTGACCAATCTCCCATTTGAGCCATAGGTCTTTTGACCACTATCAATAACTACTTGGTTAATGCAGAGAGATCTTTCTAAGACTTCCTTGTAGCTCCCGAGAGGAAACTTTTGGACTTCTTCCTTGGTTTCATGGTTAAGAGAATGAAGGAATAAGTCACAAAGCTCCATTTGGTCTATGTTCAGAGCACTAGTGGAGGAGTAGAGGACTTGCCACCATCTTTAAATTAAATGGGCGGTGGAATCATTGTGTTTTTTCCTTATATGGAGGAATTCTCTGATTCCCATTCGCAAGAGTTTTTTCATATCAAAAGTTATAAACTCGGAAACACGTTGTTTGAATGAGTGGATTGAGGCTTCTGGTATCATGTAGTACCAGTCAAGAACAATCCCCTCAAGGGTCTCAAGGAATATCTTAGCTACTGACTACATCCCACGGGAGTAGCTCTTTGTGGTAGTGACATACACTTTAATATGTGCATTTGGGTTCCAATCCCCTTTGAAATTTGGCAAGTCGAAGTGGTCATGGAAAAATTAATATTTGTATAGTAAATTCAAGGGGATCCTTAATATATTCAGCATATGTGCCCAACACATATGAATTTACTCAGATGACCCTTGATGGGGAGGTGAAGAAGGCATATGAGGTTGATACGATGCAACATAAACATTTGTAGAGGCATAAGGCATCCCCTGAGGTTGAGCATATGATCTAGGAAAAGAAAACATGTACTCTTGTGATCGTTTGGAATACATATAAAAATACAAGGGAACATTATTCTGGTACGAAGTGGGAGGAAAAAAATAGGGAATGTCACATTGCCAGTTGGGATGACATTTGAGAATGCACTTCTAGCTAGTGTGCATGTTGAGGGTATCTATACAAGGTGTGAGGGGGCATACTTAATGTGCTCAATCCAATGAGGAGATATCCAGGATAGGAATGCTTGTGTAAACCGAGAGGAGGTGATGGTTCGTAGGGCACATAGCCAAGATTTTGAGCATGGAGTGGGACCTTGCCTTGCCTAGATAAAAGATGAAACACGAGATGACTAGGAAAGCTCTAATTCCATAACTTTATCTACCAATGTAGAGATTACATCGACCAAAGATGGTGTTGCATTTTATTTGGGCATGTTTTGAGTCTCATTAGGGGATAGAGGTACATGATGTCTGGTATAAATTATTCTCTGGGAGGCCACCCCTCTTTGGGTATATTTTCCATTGTAGAGGGAGGGTAGCAGAAGTTGTTTTGAAGCAGAGCATCAATATACCCTTGCATCCTTTCCAAGGATTGGTCCATGGCATTAAAAATATCTTGGTTTTGGGAAGAACATGCCAGATTTCATCATTATATGAGAGGTAGGAAGAGAAAGGGCTAGACTACATGTTGACTTGGGGCCTTGACAAGACCCAAGGATAGAAGCCTTGTTCTTCTATGAATGTCATATTGTTTGAGTTAGAGAACTCCGGCTGATCGATCTCCTCAATCCTAATAGATGAACCATTGTTGGTGCCTTGAGGAAGAGGAGTGTAAGGTGAAGGTAAGTTAGAAGAATAATTGTCATCCCACTCGATAAGGAGGGCAACTAGCATATCCATCTGGTGGTACTAGGCCTCCAGACCTAAAATGGGTCTGTTGTAATCCTGACCCGACATATTTGGGTGTATATGAATACCCACAGAATAATGGGAGAGGAGAAGGATGGATGAAATAAGGTAAGACAATGGAAACAAAAAGGAACTAGTCCTTCATGTCGGGTTCACCAATTTTTACAACTAAAAATTAACACATGACCTCCAGGTGCACTTGACCTCCCAAGGTTGTGTCACGACAACCGATGTGGAATGAAATAGAGTGAATGCGAGTGAGTATGGAAAATAGGTTATAAAGGAAATCGAATGTCCTCTACAGAACTAAGGGGATCTTATCGTCTAGGAAATAAAATCCTCTCGACCTAAATGAGTGTGATGGTACATAATCGAAGAATGATACACACATGTAAGAATCTATCAATGTCTTTGTGCGAAATTCTCTCAATTAGTTGTAGAATACATGGAAATTTCTCTTCATTCTGTTGGGCCGAAAATCTGTCGCGTGGACAGATCTATGGATAGACGAGCCAACAGTGTGCAGGGCTTAGCCCCTCTTTGAGACAGCAAAGCGAAACTGGTTTATTGCTATTTCTACTAGCAGGAACCTATGCAAGTCTCACAGATTCTACCTTCGGGGGTTGGGATCTCATCCCAGTAGAGTGTTTCAGGCTGCGAAAAGAAAGGAATGAAAGAGGGAGAAGAGAAAGAACAGATCCGAAGGAAGAAAAGAAATGAATTCCAAAGCAGAAAGGTCAGAAGATTTATGTTTTCAGTTTGGTAGTAAACAGAGCCAAACCTACTTGCATAAATAAACAAAGCAATACTGATGAGCAAGTGACGGAAAATTAGATATGAATCCAACAGATTAAACGCATACAGATCTAACGTAAGAAAGATCTAATGTATAACACAGCTATTGAGCACAAAGTCTGAATAATTGTATTACTGTTCTCTTCTGTTACAAGAAAGCTCAAAGTCTTTCTCTCCTCACTTCTATTTCTATCTAAAAAATGTTCACACTAAATACAACAAGTATTCCCATATTTATAGAAGATGAGGGAGAGAGAAGGAAAAATGGAGCCAACCACTTATTTACAAAGATATTTACAAAATATCTAAAAATCATGTTGACTTTGACAACTTGGTGGATGACATCATCCCATGATGCAACATGGATGATGTCATCATTTGTATCAACACATTTTAGACATTTCAAAAAGAAAGTCGGAGAATAGAGAGAAGAAGAAGAAGAAGAAGAAGAAGAAGCTACTCATCATCATCATCCTGCGGCCGAAAAGGGGTTGCCTGTTTCTGATGCTGCTCAGGAGATGATATGTGGAACTGAGCGCGGTATTCCAAAAACTTGCTAATCATCGGCCCAAATTGATCCTGTGATGGATCCTTGTGCCGTTCACTGATTGCTTCGCAAGTCTCCCGCTCGTCTATGAGCTTTTCTGGGATTTTGGAATAATCTTTCCCTGCCTCGATAAGGAACCCGATGAAGTCCCTACAGGCCAGTAGGTTGTTGATAGATTCAGTGTCGAATGTGACCTCTGGCCCTGTCCCTTGAGAAGCTATCTCCTTGAAAATCCGGATAGTGTCATCAGCTGATCTCAAGGTAAGGGAAGGAGAGAGCAACCCTGGAGTCATGGCGAGGACAATTTTCTCCATTTGATGCATTGCATCCAGGGCCTCTTCCTTCACCTTGTCTATCTTTTCCAGAATGAATTCCAGCTGATCCATCCGATAGTCCAGAGTGGACATAGTTTTGTTGAGGGCCCTTGGATGGCCGAATACTCCGAACTTGACCAGATCTTCGACTGAACAGTCGAACATTTGTTGGAAGGTCTCGTGCTGGAGTCTAGCATGCTCTAACTCTTCTGATATCGGACCCGCTAATGCTTGGAGTTCCTTATTCGCCTTTCCGATGTTTAGGTATAAACTGGTATACTCGGCGATTACTCTTTCACTATCCTTGAGGATTTGGCTCCTCCAAGCAGAAACGGCCATACCCTGCTCGCCGATCTTTGAATACTCATTGATCTTCTCCTGACTGAGCAGCTCAGGAGTCTCGGCGGCAGTTGTGGGAGGTGCACTTCCCATCTTCTGTAAGGCTTGAAGCAGGTATTTGTTCTGCTCCTTCAGTAGCCTTTTCTCCTCTTTCGTTTCCTGAAGCTTTTTGCAGAGTGCATCAACTGCGGAAAGAGCTTCCCCAAAGACTTTCAGAGGATGTCCCCATTGTGACTTGGGTCACGGTGAAATCTGTCGGAGACAGATCTTCTTTCTCTTTGAGGGGGTTGGGGTACGCTATTTCCATGACTCTCTCACCTGCAGCGCTCTTCGAGAAGCGTGTAACCGGCTTCTGTTTCTTTGCTCCTTTAGCTGGAATGACCGAAAAGTCCATCGGAGCGATGGGGACTTTCCTCTTTTGTTGGCTCAATTTCTTTGAGAGATCCAAGCTGGTCCAAGCTGGTCCTATAGAAGAAGGACTAGAGACAGAGAGGGAGGCAGTAACGGTAGAGGAGGGGAAAAACATGGAGACACGCGGCGGGCGCATTGAAAGAATAGCCGAAGAAGTGTCCACGGGAGGAAGGGAAACCGTAGAATCGCAGTAAGACATAGGAAGGGAAGGGAGCTCGAGATGAGGGAAGAAATAGAGGAAGAAAATCAGCGAGGAGGAGAAGATAGATGAAGAAGCGGGGAAAGGGTAGAAGAAGGGGCGAGAGACACGACCAAAGGGGTGGTCGTTTGAGTCACTCGAGGAGGGGAAGGAAGAGAAGAAGAAGGGATAGAAGGGACCTCTGAAGTTGTAGCGACGCCGACATCCTGGGTGGATGGGCGTATAGGACTATCCTCTGTCAATTCTTCCTCCAGAGTTATAACCTGTTCTGGCTCTGAGGGAAGAGGACTTTCAGGGGCTTCTTCCTGAATGGTGCTAGTTTCACCTTCTGCACCTTTGCCTTTCAGCTGCTTCTTGGACCTTGGAGGTGCATTGCCCAACGGGGAAGTTGTGAAATCTACCCCTAGGTAGATTAGTCCGTTCATGCGGCACCAATGCTCTGTTCTCCGCATAGTCTCTTTGACCCTCTCCTCAATTGTTTGAGGAGCCTTGTTCCTGTCAATGGCCGGGAAGGGCCAATTGTCCCCATCTGTGTCATTATACACCTTATCTACTTCATCTTCCGTAGTCTGGAAGCCTTCGGGGACAATGGCCACTCCGTATTGGATGATTTCCGCCAATGCCAAGCGAGAGTGATCCTTTCTTCTGAGTTCCGCCTCATGGAGAACGTCAATGTAAATATCCTCAATTTGAGGGACATGGATTGGATCGAGCTTCGCTTTTGGCAGGCAGCTTCTTGGGTCGAAGGTAGGCTGGCCGGGAAGTCATGCTTCAAGTTGAGTAGCTCCAGCTCTGCGAACATTTCCTTCGCCTTATGGTGGGTGGAGCATGTGTATCGGCCCACTGTGAGGGGGAAAGGAGTTCCACCCTTCTTTCTTTTGAGGCACTTCTCATGGTATGTGACCAGCTGCCTTGACAGTTCTAGTAGAATCAGCTTAGGCCCAGCATACCTTGGTAGCCTGGTTGGCTCTCCCAAAAAGTTGGCAGCCCTCAGATAGGTGAACGTGGGAAATTGGGTGAACAGGGCCCCCCATTTCTCTGTGACTGCCACTATGTTTTTGGTCATCCGGCTATGAGTCATGTTTGGCCTCAGTAGGCAGATGACATGATAGAAGAATGCATCGTTAACTTTTGTGAAATGTTGGATGCTATTCTCCAGCCTCAGCTCTGGGTAGTAATCAAATATCTTGGCCTGAGGCCATACTCCACTTCGGTTCAGCCCCGGATAATCCCTTGCCGACGCTGCAGCGTAGACTACATAGGAGTTCATATGGAACACTCCTGTTGTGGCGAACTGTTGTAGCTGCTCAGAGATGGTGCTGCTTATTATTTCACCCCAGCAAAAGCGCTGATCGGGTAAATTTTTATTCATTGTCTCCAAGTACCGCAGCATCCACTTATGGAAATAGTGGGCATCTGAAAGCCCGAAGACTCTGCTCAGGAAGGTGATAGTATCGCTGAGCTCCTCTGAGAAATCACTTCGGTGGATAGTCTGTGGCCACCGGGTCACCACCTTCTTGTTCTTTAGGTAGACCTCATTCATCAACTGCATGCACTGGTCTTCGTTGTCTTCCCAGGCCTTGATGCATTCTTGTTGGCTAACAGCCACGAAGTTCCGGTGGTGAGGGATGCCGAGCATTATTTCAAAATGACGGGCAGTGAGGTTTATGACTACCTCGCCCTTGCTATTTTCGACACATCTTGTGTCTTTGTTGTAACATTGGGCAATCACCATCATGAATTCGTTGTTGGCGATGGCCATAATGACGAGGATTCCTCTCGGCGAAGTGCGAGGCACTTTGCCATTAACTTGTCCATCCATGGACTTCTTGTAACTTTCTGAGTCCTAACCCAGAATTCCTCCATGTCAATGTGACCCAATTCTGAGTCTCTGACATCCATACTGCACTCAGCCTGTGATTCGGGCATCCTGACCCTCTGATATTTGTATTTCATCTCTTCTTCTGTCAGCTTAGCCTTTCCTCTTGGTTTGGTGGGTTTCTTGCTTGACGTAGACATGTGTTCTTTCGAACTCAGTTGCTGATCTGCATGAAGAAGAAGTGAGACCCAATCCACAAAAGTTGAATTAGTCATTTGATCTTCCATTGGAATGCTAGCAGAAGAAAGAGTTAGAGATTTTAAGGCTTAGGGTGCATGAAAATTGCATGTTGCAGGCCAAATGGATAAGGCGCACAGAAAAAGAGTGTTGCAGAGGTTATACTGGCGCCAAAGGCGCATGGCGCACGGATGTAGCAGATTGCATTTTATAGCAGGGCGCATGAAAATTGTGTGTTACATTGGGATTCGGTGCGCCCTTTGGCGCATGGATGGATCGTGTAACATGGACTTTTCGTGCGCCAAAAGGGTTTACAAAACATCATGTTACTGCAATCGGGGGTGCGCCCGCGCCTTTATAGCTTTATACTTGCGCGAATAAGGCTTGTGTTGCATGGAAGCTGGGTGCGCCCTTTGGCGCATGGAAACGGGATGTAACATGGATAAATGGTGCGCCAAAGGCTTTTAAGGGGGCGCGGGATCGACACTTGTAGCATGCGAGAAAGGCGCGCCTTGAGGGCGCATGAGTTCTAGATGCAGCATGACAAATGGGTGCGCCATTGGCGCGGGTTTAGATCATGTAACAGGGCGGGTAGATGCGCCAAAGGGGCGCAACTATTTTTAGTGTAACAAGGCGCGCCAGTGCGCCACAGAACTAAACTCATAGCTCAAACCTTTTCTTTCTTTCCTCCATTTCAAAGGTTGCTTGGACATATAAGGTTTCATAAAAAGATTTTCAGACCAAGCCTTTTCAAAACAACACTCTTTACCAGCAGATCTGGAAAGAGGGAGGGAAGGGAGGAGGAAAAGAAGAAGAAAATGAGACAGGACAGCACAGGGGAGGAGCTAGCTTAATCATAATCTCATTTTAAAACCGGCCAGCAAGCCAAAACACAGACCAAGAACACTCAAAGAACCGAAAGCACAAAACGGAGAAGAGGGAGAACCTCTCACCTTGGATATATAGCAAAAGTTTGGAGAGCGGGTCCACAGGGTGATGAAAACGACGGAGCAGAGGCTGACAAGTCCAGAACGATCACGTGCTTTGCAAAAGAATGAAAATGACATTGGGCGCGCACGTATATTTATAGAAAAACTGGTCATCAATGCGCCAACCACTTTTGAAATGGCGCATGAAAGTTGCTGTCGACAGGGGAAAGCGTGCGCCCTTTGGCGCACCAAAACTTTGTGTTACAACGAGATTATATGCGCCCTTTGGCGCACCGAAAAAGTGGTGCAACAAAAGCAATGTCAACAATAAGGCGCATGCGCCTTGGCACACGCAAAAGAGACTCAACATCCTTTGGTGCACCGAAAGATGTGCTAACATGGAAAACCATGCGCCAAAGGCTTTTAAGTGGGCGCACCAAAACTTTGTGTTGCAAGGCAAATCCATGCGCCCAGCCAAAAAGGCTCAAAAAGACTAAGTTCGAAAACTAGATTTCCCGGGAAGGGATTTTACAATGTTTCGAACACGAAGGATCCCTAACGAGGGATCGAAACAAAATTTTCGGTATGGTTATTGGTAAAATTTCCCTTGTCAATTTTACGGGATAACAATTCCGCTCGTAGAAATTTCTGGAAAAGTCATGAGAATGCTAGAGAAAATGAATGAAGAAGGAAAAATGAGTGGGCTATGGGCACTAGTTCCACCCAAGGCTAGTTCCGCCAAAATTCGTAGTCTTTGTCGGATTCTTCATTAAGGATGTGAAATCATGTGATTGTGACGGGTGGAAGTGGTGAAGATCGAAAGACCATAATCGAAGGATCGTATCAATATCAGTCTCAAAATAAGTTATGTTGGGATGCGGGAATTGAGGATCGTACACTTCATCTCTCTCGGTTGTTGTGGTCCTTGAATGGTCATGTGGGACAAATAGCTATGGCAAATGGGCAGAAATGACCAACAAGTGATCAAGGAAACCTATAGCCAGGCTAATTGTCCCAAAATTTGTAAGCTCTTTCATCTTCAGTGTTTAAAGATCTCAATTGTGCAGTGATAGTAGGCAAGTCTGAAGTGGTCCGAAGATGTGAATCCGAAGACCCTGATCAATATCTGATAAAGCTTCTTGTTGGTTTGGTTGTGGTACTATGGGCTCAAAAATGTAATATCTAGGTTCTCTAGGGCCTGAAATGGTCATGTGAAGTGCATATTTAATTAATCTAATACAAGAAAGAAAAATAATTTAAATAAAGGAAATCTAATCTATTTTTTTTGCTTTTTCAATTATATAAAAGAAATAAAACAATAAACAACAATATAATTTAATTAACTAATGTTTTTGGATTTTATACTTTCTAGAAAATAATAAAAGAAACATAAGAAATGAAGAAATTACCTCTACAATTTAATTAACATAACCTAAACAAATAAATAACTGGATGTGATTATCTATCTATACTGAAACAAATATAAGCTATTCTAATTTAAGAAAAGATTTTCCAAAATGTAATTGTGGATGTGAATCCTCTATTCTGCCTCAGAAGCATGAGAAGAAACCATAGCTTCTCAGAAGATTTTTCCCATGCAACCTCCCCTGGTAGAAGTAAATAAGGATTCAATGGAATTTTGTAAATTGAAATGGATTGTAATTTCCTAAAACAAATGTAGAAGCTTTCCTCTAGAAAATCTTCCCTTACAAACCCACAGGGATAGGTAGGGAAGCTATCTATCACCAGAAGCTTTATAGAAGAAATGAAATCTATAATAATGATCTAACTATTGCAATGATTAAATTGAAATGGTTTTCTACTCTAGTCAATAATGTGCATACAAATTAAATAAATAATTCAAGAAAGCTTCAAGAAATCTAAGTACATCCCCAACCTGGAATTTATAGTCACTGGCAAAGCTGGTTGTGGTTTACTTTTGTGTCCCCTCAGTTTATTTTCTAACTTCAATGTTCATGTGAGTCCAGGGAATTGTGTTGGGAATGTAGAAAATAAAAGAAGAAGGTGTTGGAGCAATGGTGGCTTACTTGGTAGTCTGGTAGCAATGCAAGTAGAAGAATAAAAATGCAAGAGAAAATGTTTGGTTGTGTAATTTCTAGCAATATAACAACAACATAACGACACAAATCATAACAAAATCTCCAGCCAATGCTTCAGGAAGAAACTTGGTTTTATAGAACATAGGATGGGAAATGGTCTAAGCCATTTGGTAGTAATGGGATGCCACATCACAACAAGGAGGGGAATTTAACTCTCAATCAACAATTAGAAAAGGAAGAGGAGGTTGGTATGTATCTATCAAGCCTACAAACAACCAATTTGACTAAGAAACGTGCACAAAATGTGAGTTGGAAGAAGTTAACACGTGTCCAAATCATGCCTAGGAAGTCTCGATCAAAATGCACGAAATTCTGTCTCGCATAGGGTGGCGGTTATGTAACTTCCACCGAGGGTAGACCAACGGTTGTACAACCACTACCCATTTGCCCAAGTAGGGTGTCAATTACATAACTTAAGGCCAAAAACTAAGGAAAAACACTGCAGAAAGCTAACAAAAAGAAGGAAATGGCTAAGTAGAGTATTATAAGATACAAATATAAGCTACAAATAAGATATATGACTTGAGCACCATTGAAAAGATAGTAATCATTATAGGGGAATTTTAACCGTTTCCATCAATGTAGCACATGAAAAATTAGGTGCATATAAGACCCAATCCGTAATAGGAAGGATGACACGCCTGTAAGAATTAGGAACTGGAAATGTGATTTTAGAAGTTGGAAATTTGATAGCTAGTAAGAGTCCCACAAAACATGCATTATAAAGGGCCAAGGGATGGACCATATTATTGCTGCTGTGTGAGTACCAAAAAAACATTAATATGCAATGAATTAGAAGAAAATGTAGCATGGTAATCATGATCTCGAGAATGTAATAACTGGTGGTAGCATGCCAACAGTAGAATAATGAGGAAATCAAGAGGCCTTGATGAGGTAGGAGGCACAACATGATATGTATTATTAACGAGATGAATCGAGTGGATTCTCATGTTTTGGTAATGGGTCATGTTTTAAGCTTTTGATTATCATTTCTTGGTTTAGAAGTAGAGGGATCTGGGAGCTCGATTGCATTATTATCAATAAGATCTTGAATGATGTATCTAAGTTTAAAAAATGATAATTAGAGTGGCCATTGCATTGGTGGTAATTACATTATGCATTTTCATTGTATTTATGACCACATGGGCGAGAAGGATCTAGATTGAGTGGTGGAGGGAGAGTAATCAAATTAATTTCAATGAGTTATGGTAACACAAAATGAGGTGTGCAAGATATCTTAGTAAAGGCATGCCTTGTGGGTTGTAATTGGAGATTGGTAGGTGGAGAAATGGTGTTGATAGTAGCTTTAACGTCGGTAGGCTTAGGAGATGGTTTGAATGAGGATTTATCTTGAAACTTGTTAGAAGAGGAAGTGAATGATTTTTATAATACTTGAGTTTGCCCATAGATAAAATTTTTGTTTCATATAATTTGAGGGTGTGGTATGATTAATAGAAAGAAGGAGAAGTCTCGAAAATGATACTTTCTCGAGAGGAGGTAAAATACTTTGAACGAATAGATCTTGCAATAAATCACGAAGAGTCAAGAAAATGTAATAAAATACCAGCTAGGGTAGAAGAATAGCCATAAAAAAGAACTTTATTACCTTAATAACATTCACATATCATTATAATGGAGGAAGAAGGCATAACATATTGCAAAATTCAAATATGCGGCTGGAAATCACGAACACTTATGCATCACTTTGAAACGATGCCCTTGCATTCTAATAATATCCCACCTTTACAAATGAGCATCATTTTATAATATATAGAAGACGGGAAAGAGAGAGGAGGGAAAAGAGAAGGAAACTTGAATCCCCACCTCAATCACCACCAACATACATTGAATGTGTGAAAAGTATGGGCACCCTACCAAGGCCATTCCCCATGATGCTTTTTTTTGTAGGAGAAGGAATTGGCACCATACCTCATCAAATTTGGTGGCTAGGCTACCTAGAACCACATATTTAATGATGGGATATTTTTTCCCTTTTATACCCACCTAACCTCACTTAATTTTCCATGGTTTAGTTAATGATGAGACCTTTCCAACAAGTCCAAGTTTGTGAAATTTGGAGTTACATGGAAAAAATTATAGCCTTTTGAAGTTTAGGAGCTCTGGAGGGTCATAATAGGGTTCCTTGTAGGATACTACTATCTTCTTTAATGCATTTGTGTTAGGTGTGGATGAACTGTCTAGTCAGTGAATTGAGGTAATGTGGGAACTATTCCATTTGTTCCCATGATGCCTGTCATATCCAGCTTTTCCAATTATCTCGATCTCCCACTTCTCGTGTCACTTTAGTCGATGATTCAACCATTTAGTGAATTCATGGAACATGGGAACATTTTTGTCTATTCCTAAGGTACCCACTCCATCCGATTTACTTGACTCTACCCCCTTTATAACTATGTTAGGACCAATTGGTGATGTGGTGAATAAGAGGAACAAAGGAAGTGTTATGTTTGTTCCCAAAAGACCTAACCTATCGCAATCTGCGCCCAACTCCTTGCTATGGATGAATCAACAATGCAGAGAATAGGAGGAACAAAGGAACGACTTCTCCTTTTCCTTTAAATACTAATTTGACTAATTTACTTGTATTTTTCCCAATTTTTGAGTTTTTTTGGGCTAAGTATGGAAATGGGGAGCTTAGTAAGGAGGAGAGGAGTTTCTAACCCTTATTTCCTCCATTTTTATTAGTTTTATTGTCCAAGTCCAAACGAAAATGTAATTTATCAAAATAGCCCCGGAGGGGTATTTTGGACTAGGCTATTTTGTATAACAAGATTCTTTTAGGAAAAAATGGGAGTCCGCATGGTGTATACTGTGGTGCATACATAATAGTATAAGAGAAAAGATAGCAAAGTGTTAGTGAAAAGTAATATAAAAACAACACAATAAATGTAAGTAAAATAATGAAAAGACACACAAGTAAATGAATCATGAAAATTAATATGTTTCATACACGAGAAACCAATCAAGATATTATAATACAATCAAGGAACTTAAGGCCAACAAGCAACAAGAAAATAACATAGGACATTTCTCACAAACAAGTGAAAGCATAGATTAAACATGCAAAAAAAGAGACAAGCCATAGAAGGAAAATGATTCTGTTTGGAAGTGACATGTGAAGTATATACTACACATGAAGCACCCATTAGCATGTTATTATAATAAATAGTATGACATGATGTATGTATTGAGTAAATGAGGTAATAATAAGTAAATTTGTAAATAGTGGAATGATAGCACTGTGTATAAGAAAGTGTAAAGTGGGTTCCCCGAGTTGGCATAAAAAAGCAGGTAAAGAGCACTACCAAACATCTTTCATAATGTAACAATCTATGTGTAGCTTTCATTCAACTCAATGTACCACATGAATACATATGTGTACACAAAATAGGATATATCATGCTATATATTAAGCTAACATGGTAAGTAATGTGCAACACAAATAATATAAACATGTAATAAAAACAACCAAGTAAGAGAAAATACAAATAGTTTAGGATGTTTTTATATATTTAAATGTTTTTGTATTTCTACGAATATTTGAATGTTTTTGAATTTTTAGGCCCCTAAAGGAATACATAAAAAAAATATTCTCCTAAGAGAGGGAAGCGTGAACTAAGAATGCCCTAGGGAGAAATATTAAGATTTTTAGTGCTTTTGATGAATAGAGATTATGTAACTAGAGAGGGGAAGCAAGGTTTTCCCCAATGTGTGTGTGCAAAGTGAGGTTTAGGTATGTAGTTGTTCCTTCAATAGTCAAGTTGAACCTATAAAAAGAGTGTGTCATTAGGAAATGAGTGGGGAGTTGGATGCCCCCAAAGTGTGTGTGTACTTGGAGGAGTCAGATAGTGGTGCATGTGGATGATATAAGGGGAATGTACTAGGTAGAATCACTTGTAGATCTTGCAAGGAAAGTCCCCTTTTAATTGATGAGTTTTTTGATCATAGGAAAATGTTGTTTGATATGAGAAGGAAGTTTAGAGTGATCAATGTGAAAATCCCTAGGACCATGAGGGATAAGTAAATAATCATCTGCATGAAAATAAGTAGAGATGTGGCCTTAATATTTAACCTATCTTTTCGTGGGGAAACAATAAAATTATGCTAAATGTTATTCCCAGATTTTTTTTGAAAATTATTCTTAGGATTTTACCTATATGATCACATGCCTGTGGACATCCACATATCATTAGGTAAGTCATTGATACTTGTGTTTTTATAATTTGTCTCAATTTGTTGTGAAGGAGTAGAGATGTTTTTAGAATCCATTATTGCGTTGCCCCTATATTGAGCTTGTGGTGGCTTAACTAATATTACTATATTTTTATAAGAAATTTCTCATGTTCAACTGATAGTGCTTCATCTTGCATAATAGTAGAATGTGATGTTGCTACTAAGGTTGGTAATTCTAAAAGAGGCATGTCATTCTTATTATCTTGTTGAATAAGAAGCTCTTGTATTATTGGAGAAGTTACATCATTCACTATTACATTATGTTCACTAGACATAGATGGATCAAATTTAGGAACCCATTGATATTCATAAACTTGAGATGAATGTGAAGTATAATGTTGTGTAGTAAATGAGATAAATCCCTTATGTTCAAGTTGTTGGATTTTTCATTGTAAAACATAGCAATCATTGTCACAATGTCCATTAATTCCATAATAATTGCAAAATGGTTGATTTTGGAGTTTTGTAAGCTAAAAGTGAGGGCATTAACGAGTATATAACAAATTAATTACCCTATTATCTCGTAAATCATATAGGATATCATGTTATGTAACATTCTTGTCATATCAAAGAGGTGACACATAAACATTATTACCTCTATGTAGGAATTTAACCTCACTTGTATGAGCACATGTAGTAGACATAAAACTTGTATCACATTGCATAGCTTTGGCCTTAGAAATATCATGATGCATAGAAAGATAATTAATATGTGCATTGGAAGCTTCCTTGATATTTTGTCTCATCTTTGAAAGATGTAATTGTTGTCTTCATAGCTTGAAATTTATCTTGAAAATCATGGTGTAAATATTGAATAGACTCTAAGATAGCCATATGGAATGTTTCATAATTTTTAATGGAAGTAGCTGGAATATTACTCAAAAATGGAATCCACATGGGAAATTGTCGCATTATGAGGGAGTTGTATTGTGTGCACTAGTTTATTGAGAGCATCTCTACATGATGGGTGTCGTTTAAGTAAATGATAAAAGAATACCTAATAAACTATGACATGGGACATGATGGTGGGAAAAAGTGAGGGAGAGAACCCACAATAGATATAAAATGATAAGAATAATCATATAGAGGGATGACAATTAAGAGACCATAAAGATAAAACCCAAAAAGTGATGTGGAGAAAAAGTAATTGTCGCCAAATGAATAAAACGACCCTACCTCAAAATAGATTTTGAAGTTTACAAAACAAAAAGGTATTTTTAAACATAACTATTTGAAATAAAAACCTCCAAAGGATTTTTCCAAAATTCTATATTTTATTTATCATGCCCTAATTACTAAAAGACTAATTTTGAATTTCTAAAAATGTTTTAAAAATCGGGGGTAAAAAGAAAGAGGTTTTTGTTAAATATGTAAAAACTAAAAATAAATTCAAAGTAATTTTAAAATATATTTGTTATGATTGAGATATGAAACAAAAGGTGGTTTGGTAATTAGGATCCCAAGAAAGTGACCCAAAAAGGAAGATTGACCATGAGACCTTCGAGATAATTTTGAAAATTAGTTTGAGGTTAAGAAAGAGGATGAATTGAGAATGAAATCTGATACATACCCTAGAAAATTTTGATATATATGAAACCAAGTAAGAAGAATAATCCTTAGGGAAACTAGTGTTCGATCATGTGTCAGGTTCACTAAATGATTTAACCTAAACTAATTAATATCTTATAGGGATGTAGTAATTGATGGTATTTTATCCTAATCAAATATTTTCCAAAGATAGATATTGTAGAAATATAAGGAATAACTACTAATACATGATAAATAATGATACAAAACAATAGATAAATCACTTGTAATGAGATAGAGAAGATGGCTTAGTTGATACCCCACTCTTTATGATGATTTGGGCTAGTCTAATGATTGAAACATGTTATAAATGACCTAACACAACCTCATTGTTGAACATGTGTCTTGGATTACTACATGGACCAAATTGGATAACATAGTCCAAAGTGTACCCATGTTATGTTCCTTTTTATACATGTACGTCTCTCCAAAACCTCTACTCTTGATATTGTGTGGGTATGTGTATTGTCTTCTGATATACTCTTGGATAAAATATGAACCTCTGAAATTGTGTGATGATCATTATGCAAATGATTGATCGTTAACAACCATAGATAGCCAATAATTCTAATAAAACAAGCATTAGGTGGGTTGTGGGAACCTCCATGCACCACCAACATATCCACTACTCCAAATAGGGATCAAACCTCACATCATTCTTACCTATAATGTGATCTCTAGAATGTATATAACTAAATAGATAACCATGATCATGCAAAAATGAGATTGTACTTGCACCTTTTTCCTAACTTGACTCGAATGATGATATGTTCCTTATATTTATAGATCTGATTGGATGATTTCCTATAATGAATATTGAGAGTATATAAAGATCAAGGGAGTCTTGGAATGGATTTTCTTATGTTTTCTCTTAGTGTATTCTCATTAGGAACTTTAGGTGTTAAGTGTGCATAATCTCATCCTTGATAAGAGATGAATAACTAGATTATATATGCATTCTAGATCTAGAAAGCTTGGATAAGGCTGACTAGAAGTTTCCTTAAGGAATATGAATTAAAAAGATATGTTGGAGGGAAAGGGACCAAAGAGGATGGGAAAGGCCATAACGTATATACATTATGACCCTTTCGGGTGATTTGGTCCAGGATGCATGCGTAGATGCTTTTAAAACCGGGATTGTTCTAGATTTACGGTTTAGCTTGATATTATGGACTAGTATGAATATTGTCTTAGTAAATTATTTATGTGTGTAAGAAATAATGAATGGGATATAAGTATAATTATCATAATTTCAACCAAGTTGGAAAAGTGTGGGCTAATATAAAAGTGTTATACAATTCATGTTGTTGCAAGACATGAATTACTAAAATGAGTTTCTACAAACACATTTTCCAACTCTATTTTCAATTCACTCTTATTTGTTGGGTATTTTTATCTCTGGGGTTGGCCTTATCATAATAATTTACCTTCGAACCATATACAAGCAATTTAACACTACCTCATTTACTCACCTATAAATCATATGGAATTCTATTGAAATAATCTCTTATAACACTCACAAAAGGAACTCAAGGCTCCCTAAATATTCATAAAGATAATGCACATCCATTTGGGAAACTAGTAATATAGTTCTAAATCACTCAAATAGATCAAGGATTCTATCTTACCTCACATCCAAGAACACCACCAAATTTTTCCAAGCTTTATCAAGAGCACAATATGATCAAACATGACCAAATGGGTTCAATTTTCCAACTAGATGCATCCATATATGTATCACATGCTAGGTGGAGAACTACGTGTGGTTTAAGGCCTCTTTAGAGTAGTAACAATGTAGGTAGTGTACGAGATGCACCATAACCCACTCAATAACCTTCTTACTATCTTCTACCCATGGTTACGAGTTCTAGAGTGATTTATCTTATTACGCTGACAATATTGAGACTATGTAATAATTAGGGTTTGATAGAAAAGTACATTTCTAGAACAACGAAGCACCCGTAAATTTGAATATCCAAATTATAAAGTCATATAAGATAGTATAGAAGGGACGAGATTGGGTTATACATCCCGACTGGAGCATGTATGGTCCTACACCAAGAGATTTTCATACCATAGTTCTATCACTGAAGCTTTCTATGCTCACGAATTTCCATATTCTCTAGTATGTCTTCCCAGATTCTCCATGTATTATTGTATATAGATAATTATCTCTCTCTCTCTCTTGTGTATTTTGAGCTTATATACATATATCAAAAGAACTAATACATTATTATGATTTTGTATAATTAATACAGAAGTTAATTTATAATAGCTCATAGTCTCCAGACCTTACATTCCTTTTTATTGTTGTTTTTTCATAACAAAACTAATAATATCTAAAAAGGGTGTAAACATTTTGGTGAACCCAACTTCGAATCAAATATTTGTTTCTCAAACCCTAGCTTCTCTAGGCTTAAGTTTTGTATGTTAACATTCACTCATGGTGTTGTTTGTGTCATTCTATCACTTATCATCATGATTAATCATCATATCTTCTAAAATCTTTACCTTTAACCTATAGGTTGTCAATATTCCACTATCACGACATATTATTCCCCTTATGCCGGTATACACGTGTCACCGTGGCCTCTCTTGTTATCTTGTATCCTACCATTGACATCTTTACTAATTTTGTTTTGACTATTATCACTGATTATATACAAGTTGAAGGGTTTAATGCTAACTCTAACCATCATTCTCATGCCCTTCTTGATGACGAGGCCCAACATATGGAACATTTCTTACAAGATAATCATGCTCATATTGATATCCTTGTATATGTTTCCTAAGAACAAGCTAAGCACACTTCTCCATCTCATAAAGAGACATTCACTGTTCCCACTTCTACTCTTCCTATAGCTATGGGGCATCAAGTACCCAAATTGACCATGTCTTTATGTTTATGCCTACATCCACTATTATTCCTAGTGGTAATCATAGAATGTCTAATGTCTCTTCTTCTAGCATATAGGAAATTGAAATCCTTGTTCATAATTTACAATCTCAAATCTTGTGCTTACAACAAGGTACATTAGATACTTCTCATATCATGGATTCTTCTTAATTACTTCATGATCCATTTGTACCCAAACTATCATTTTCTATATTTCCTCCTTGTTTTTTTTCTCCTAGGTTACCTATTTATGATGGAAAAATTGATCCTAAAAAGAACCTTTCATCATTCCATATGTCTTCTTTTGACTATATCTCTCATAACATCTTACTCACCAAGATTTTCTATAGGAGTCTTATGGATTATTCCTTGCAATGGTTCTATGATCTACCAAGACATTTTATGTGACCTTTCACCACTTTGGCCTATCAATTTATTACACAATTATATGTCAACATTGGTGTAAAAGTTTCATATGCTCAAATGTATAAAGTCCACATAAGGCCTAATGAACACATCGGTGAGTATTTTTTATGTTATAAGGCTATGCTTACTAAAATGAATAACACCTTAGCTAATATAAAAATCCAAGATCTCTTCACTCAAAAGTTTCTTAATCCATTGCAAGACTTAGTTATATTAAATAGGTTCCCCTCATTTTATCATCTATGCCATACTTTCAAGAAGCGTGATGCCAAATGACTCCACATGGACAATCTCAAATACATTCCTAGCTTATCTTGTACATATAATGTAAAATTCCCAACTAAATCTACATTCAAAGGAAAAGTTACTGATAATAAGGATAATCTTAAGGACACTTGTCAATGTTATCACCTAACATACTAAGTTGTAATCGCAACCTACACAAAGGCAATTCATGTGTTTACCTTGTGATCCGCACATTATTCTAAAGAAATTACTTGAGTGAAATCTTGTGTCTCTCCCTCCACCACTTGAGCATGATGTAAGAAATCCTTAAAATAAGATTTTGATCCCAACACCTATTGTGATTATCATCAATGTATTGGTAATCTCACTAATCCATGTATCAAGTTAAAATAGGTCATATATGATCTTATTGATTCCAAAGAAATAAAATGGGACGAGCCAACTGAAAAATCCAAGCCTACTAATGATAATTAAAATATTAAAAATTTTAATGACTCATTACCTCACCATGAATTTAAAAATTAACATCTAAATGCACAACACCTATCATGTGGTACCACCTCCACCTTCTTATGACCACCCATTAGATGAAATGATTGAAATTATTGTTTCTATGCTACTTCTACACCAATCATTACCTTTAATGACTCTAATTTGGATGATACCCTTATTTTGGATACTTTATACATTCATTCCTCTATAAATTATGTTCCTATCCATAATTTTTCTATTGATTTATTACAAATGTATTGTTTAACATTATTAATAAATTGTAATATTATTAATAATGAGTTAATACAACTCATATTAATAATATAGTTAATAGTTGTGTGTGAGTGAAGTTGTTGAATAAACAACTCACGTAGCTATTTTGGTTTGAGAGATTCATGGAGAGTGATATGAGGGATTGAAGATGAAGTTTGACTCCACCTTTGTAGGAGATCAAACATTATAAAATGTAACCTCTATCATTGTAATTGATATCCCGAATGAATTCTTAATTTCTATATATTATTATTCGGTGTTTATTTCTCATATTATTGTGTAGTTTTTATCAGTGGTGTCAGAGTAGCTTCTGATCCATATTCCATGTAGTCAAATCATTTCAAGCATCCGCCATTGAAGCCTGCATGAAAATATATCACAAGGAAATGGTGGACAATTGATTTTGGTCTACTGGATTCTGCAGTGCTCATTCTACTACATGACATTTTTTGTTGCGTTTGGTGCACACTCATCGTCCATCGTGATCTACTCCTTCGGCATCACTATTTTGTTCATGTTTGTTTTGACGTAGTCGTGGAAATCGTGAGTTAAAAATCTTCTATTTTTTTTTTGCCATTTTTGGACGTAGTAAAAAAACACAAGGAAAATAAAAAATTTCCATTTTTGGAAAGGGGTCTAGAAAGATGTTGGATTTAAAATTTGTAGTTACCATAACTTTCAGCTGGTAACTCAGATTGAGATGATATTTTTAAAAAAATGTGTGTTTTTTTGAGCTCTTTGCATTGATAATATCAAAAATTGTAAAATAATTTTTTTTTTGACTCACGAATGCATTTTCGGTGGAAACCAACGTCCATTGTTTTACTATGGATAAGTTGATACGAATTGAAAAATTCAAGGCAAATATTTCCATACATGGTAGGTTAGAACTCAATTGTTGCTGATTAACAAAGATCTATGGGAGATTGTAGAAGGAAAAATCAATAAACCACACAACGTAGATGAAGCAACAAAATGGGAAAGCAAGGATCGAAAAGCAACAACAATTATTGGCCTAGGTTTATCTGATGCCTACCTGCATCACATAGATCTAACAAAGACATCACATTTGATCTGGAAAACATTGAGCAAAATTTTTGGGTCACAAGTAGAGAGCGCAATAGTGGCACTCAAGAAAAAGTTGTTCAGACTCAAAATGGAGGAAGGAGAAAGTATGGTGGAACATATCAGTAAGTTTCATTCTATTTCAAATCAATTAGCTGGAATCAAAGTTGATGTTCTTGATGATGATGCAAAAGCGGTATTACTTAATAGCATGCCTCCTAGCTATTCTAATATGGTATTCACTTTGAGCAAAATAAATCCGAGTCTAGAGGATTTAATTTCTTCTTTGATAGAAGAAGAAAATAGAACCAAGAAGATTGATCTAGAAGAAACTGCAATGTATGGTAGAAACAAATCATATGCTAAAGGAAAATTCAAGCCTTCTTTTAAACAAAAATCAACCTCCCAAGGTCCACAAAAATTTCTTTGTCACTATTGTAATGTTCCTGGACATGGTATTATGTATTGTAAGAAAAGAGCACAAGATTTAATTGATGGTAATTTGAAGGATAAAGCCTTCATTTCTGAAAACAAAGACGAAGAAAGTGATTGGGATATGAATTCTCCCACTCTGATAATGAGGAAATAAATGCTCAACAAAGTGATGAAGACTTCTTGTATTAAGTAAAGAGTGCATTCATTGGAGGATGGAGGCAACAGAGGCTGGAGGTCAATCAATGACCTCTCGTCAGTCACCAACGATGGGGCCACACGAAGCTGTGGTGGCAGTGTGTGTGTGTATGTGTGTTTTATTTCAGATTTGTAGTTTATTTCAGTTGTGTGCAATATGATTTCAGAGTTCCTGTTTGAATAAGTGAAATGTTCACATTGAGGGGGGAACTGGAACATGGTCTCAATGTTCAATTTTCCCTCTATTCAGTTTGTATTCAGTAAGTAGTGGTTCCTACATATTCCCTGAAGGAAATACATAGTGGACAGATGAAAGCACAAAGGAAAAGCAACAACATGATTTTGGGTTGTTGGTTGTCCTGTAAAACCATCCTTGTTGAGGTTGTTGGCTGTCCTTGTAAAACCATCCTTGCAGGTTGTTGGTTGTCCTACAAAACCATCCAGATCATGAGCACGCATAGGCGACAAGCTACAAAAGGAAGTGTGATTATTTTTTCTACCTTGTCAACATTAGGGGAGTGTATATGGGAATTAATAATGTTAACAATAGGGGAGTGAATGTTACAAATATATTATGTAACATTATTAATAAATTGTAATATTATTAATAATGAGTTAATACAACTCATATTAATAATATAGTTAATAGTTGTGTGTGAGTGAAGTTGTTGAATAAACAACTCATGTAGCTATTTTGGTTTGAGAGATATTAGGAGATAGGTTTGAGAGATTCATGGAGAGTGATATGAGGGATTGAAGATGAAGTTTGACTCCACCTTTGTAGGAGATCAAACATTATAAAATGTAACCTCTATCATTGTAATTGATATCCCGAATGAATTCTTAATTTCTATATATTATTATTCGGTGTTTATTTCTCATATTATTGTGCTGTTTTTATCATGATTAACATAACAAGAATTAATCTATGTACTTCCAAGATAATTCACTCCTCGATTATTCTAAGGAACACATTGCACATAATATTAACTCTTCGTATGGTCATATTATTATACCCATAATTTTTGGTCATATTACTACTCAATTTCCATTCCTATGGGATTTCACTCTTAATTAATTTGGTATGCATTTACGAATTCCACGATTCGTACTCTTCGATATGTCTCATCTATTTTACACCAATGTGTTAAATTCATTCACTTACAACATCTTATCATAATCCATGATATTCCTTGTGTGGATCCTATTAAGAGATTATCTCACCCTATTTATAAAATTTCTCCTTCTAGGTATCCTAGGCATTCTTCTTCCACACATATTGTATTTAATATCTCTATCGCTTATAAATATCTTAATAGGAATTCTAGCACACATGTTATATTTAGTAGCTCTCACCCTCCCAATTATTCTTACACATATTTTAGATCTTGTGGCTCTCACCCTCCTAGGATTACTCACAAGTATTTTTATGCACTTCTCATCTCTTGTCAATACCTCTCTTTGAGACATCCTCATAGATCTACTCCATTACATACTATCTCTCATGGATCTAGTCTATCTTGTTACCCTCCCTAGGTTTCTATGACATATTTTACCACCATGAAACCACTTGGATATGACCATTCTTCAAGATCATACTTGAGGCACATGCCTCTCATTTATCTTAGCTTAGCTCCACCACTTGATGTGGCCTTCATTGGGTATCTCTTGTGCTACCCTCTCTATACATAGTCATATTAAAAATACAAACACATTCATATTTTTAAAAAATACAAAACTAAGACCTATACACATAGCTTGCACTTTACATTAAATATGTTGTTAGTCATTATGGTTTTATTGATAATATATATATATATATATATATATATATATATATATATATATATATATATATATATATATTTACTCCTTACACACATGTGTTCACAAGGTATATTGAGCTTGATGTAGGACACACATATCATTACATGATAATAGGAGATATCATGGTTCCTTACATTATTCTCTTGGGGGCATCCCTCCATACTATATAGGTGTTATTATTTCATTATAATTACTTTATACTTCCTCATTACACTTGATTACATATATCATGTATATGATATTTTTCAAACTAACAAGACTAACACATGTTCCTTGCGTAGAATTGACACATATTACTTCATACGATCTCTTATTACTTATGCATTTTATCACTAATTGACATTACTAATTTCTTAATTATGTTTTCTAGATGTTGGTTTTCCTACTTATTTGCTTCATTATATGTAGCCTAAGTGCATTGATTATCTTGTGACATCATGCGTGTCCCATGGTTTTGGCTTTATGCCTTCTTGTATGAAATTTATTTCTTCTTTATGTGACATAAGTGCTTTGATTGACTTGTGACATTGTGGGTGTCCCATGTTTACAAATCTATGCCTTATTATGCCTCTACTTCACATGTTCTTGCTTGTATTTTCTCAGTTGATTATTTTTAGGCTCTATTCTAGCTCTCTTACATCTATGTCATTGTTAATACTATTTTTATATTCATTATCACTAATTATATTATTAATTTTGTTGTGGTTATGTGTCTCTTTACATGCCAAAGTTTTCATCATGTACAACCTTCTTTTACAAGTATATGTTATTTAAGGTGGCCACCTCTTCAACATCCTACACTCTTCTACAACTTCTCAAACATATAGCTCATGGAAACACATCTATTCCATAGAGCCACATGCTCAACATGATTTTTCACACATTCCTAAAAAGAGGGGGCATTCATACGAGTATATTCTACACCTACAAGAAGAATCACAGGATCAGACACATGTTTTCATAGGGAAAAAGTAATAAAAAATAGCTTCAGCATAATTTTTTTATGAAACTACACAAGGTCAAAACCATACGAAGGGTCAAGACTATACAGATAGTTCGACCACACCATAATATTTTTCCTTGGGAAAAATCTACCAAAATTACCTACAATTTCAGTATTTTTACCATAAATACAAGTTTTGGCACAATATCATACTTAAATGACACGTTTGGATCAATTTACAATGAGATGAAATATTTCACTCCTCCTCTTCGATACTCGCTTATGGTTGCAAAATATAGGAGAGGCATGAGTATCTTTCTCCATTAATATTTCAGCAGATTACATACTCTAATTTTATAGTACAACACACAATAAGAGCACGAGGTCACTTATTATATTTATACCTTGTCTATATACTCATACATTGGGCCTAGATCCATCTACGGCACAGGTGTGGTAAATGGGGTTATAGAAAGTATCAAAGAAGATAAGTCCTTCATATGAAATCTTTCATCTCCTCATATTAAAGGGGAAGAATTTATTATTCACTAAAAACTTTGGTATGTGGTCTTCTTCCTTCACTATGTGTATTGGCACCCCTATTTTCTTTTGTTGTCACCAAATCACTGCACCCCTCGAATGGCCTGAAAATAAATCATGATATTCGGTGTGATTGGGACAGATGGGATCACCTTTCAAGATGCGGGACTTGGGATTGAGGTGAACCTCCGGAGAAGGCCGACTTTTTCTTCCTAAACTAAATGCTTTACTACTCCTAGTGTAATAAAATGACCATCTAATCCTAAGCTAACATCTTCATGAGTTTTAAGGAAAGAGACTTTGCAGAACTGAAACTATACTAAGGGTGGTGATGCACCAAATTAAGGGTTGTCTAATATCTAGAAGGGTTAATGTGGGAGGGATGCTTGCATCACTAACCACCTTCACCTATCACCACTCGAAAGGGTACAAAATACCACAAACCAGAGTGTATGTTCCTTCGTTAAACTTGAGCATACATAAGGATAGATCAAATTGGATTCAACACACAATTAATTTATCATGAGGAAACCACACATGCATATGTCAAACATCTATTTCTATAACTAGGGATAATGATGACATAACTTAATACAAAAGGAAAATAAGGTTTTCACAACTGACATAAAAGATAGTCACATTATTCCTTCACAACATGAAATAGATAACCTGAAATAAAGGTAAGATAATCATTCACACTAAGGAATTGTAAATTCACAAAGTAAACATTGATTAACCATTCAACACAATAAATCAGATTTCCAATAGCAAGGTGTAACTCTGAATATAATTAAAAGGTTTTTTAGAAATCTTGAAGCACTCTTCCAAGCTTGAAGAGTGAATCTTACCAAAAAATATATCTCTACTAACTTGAAGCATTAAACTATTTATAAGTTCCTTGGTTTGAGCCATCACAGTTGGGCCCTTAACTAACATTTGACTAAAAATAGACATGTCATTAAATTAAGGGAACATGCTCCCATGAAAATAGCAAATTTGTTATAGGGGTTTGAATCAGTCAACCCTGTAACTTCGACCGATCTGGAGCTTGGATTTTTCCTTTCATGGCCGCTCAGCTTTGGCCTTGGTTTAACTACACCTTCTCCTTCTACAAGTTTCTATTGTTCTCCTTCCCACACAGCCATTTGGTGCTTATACTCAATGAAGTGCTTGATAATTCCCTAAATTTCTTCATCTCCAGGCCCACATGCATAGTGATTCACTACATCTTCCATCTCGATCTCCTTTGTGATCTTGGTTGGCACTCTTGAATATTATTCGCAACCTTCTTCATCCTCCCTATGAAATTTTGGCACAAGACCAATCGGTCAATGGAGTCACTATTGAAAGTTTTGGTGACCTCATCGTCACGCTTCACCAAATCCTTGAAATTTTCCTTAATTTGATCTTCAGGAAGAGCATCGATGTTTTTGTTGAAGAATTTACAATTAGAAATATCAAATTCTTTTGAGATGTCATTCAGAGCATCCATGATTTCCACTCGTTTCTCCTCCAATTTCTTGATTAAATCCTATAATACTTGGCACCGAATTCCATGGCCTTTTGGTATTCAAATAATTTTGAGGCATCATCGATCACCTCTTCCTAAAGAAGCAAGTCGGGGTCTTCTTCTCTGATCTCACTCCATGTTTCCAAATTTAAATTCAGATTATTATTATCTTTGGAAAAGGCCTCATCCATTTTGTAAATAATAGCCTTCCCAACCTACAGATCATTATATATTTTGACAACCTCCTTGATTAAGGGATTAGCTTCCTGTAGAATTCTCTCCATCCATCCACTCATTGATCTCCCTTTCTAGCCTAGCTTCTCGAGCTCATGATAATAAATATCATCGATTGTAGACGAAATCATCATAGCTGTAGTAGTTAAGACTTCAATAGATGGAGTGGGTTGGGTTACTTTGCATAGTAATGCAGTGAGCTACTCGACCTTGGCTTTGAGTTCATCTTTGGTGGCCTTATCTTTGTCATATTTTTCCAAAAGATCCCCAAAGAAATGTGCACATCTTGCTTGGCTCCTTCATGAGTGGCCTTTCCCAATGAGAATTTTGAGATTTGATAGTCTGCAACTGTGATTGTTTCTTTATTTTTCCCCTCAACGGGGGTGGAAACTTCTATCACCCATTCTCCGTATGATGGGTTCACTATCGAATTGACACAATTCTTAATCTCTTAGCTATCTCTTGGTCATATGCTTTAATATGCTAAGATCTATAACATCTCCTAGAGGCACCTTCTTCTTTTGCTTGGGAGTTTTCCTAAACAACCATTCAGTATGGCTAAAGATGATGAAGATGGAGTAGTGAATCCAATACCTAAAACATTGGTTAAAACAAGATCACTAGAAACACTGGTTGGCATTTGAGTAGAAGTAGCAATGATGGATGGCGTGGATGTAAGGAAAACCATAGGAGTTGATAGAACGATGCTAGGGGGTATGATTGAAGAAAATGGGAGTGTTAAGGGAAGTGAAGAGGAAATGGGTGACCCAATATTTTCCCACCGATAGAATTGGAAGTGATGAGAATACTTGGGCCATAGAAGGGGATGGGAAGGAATAAATGATTGTGGAAGTGGAAGGAACTAAGGTTGGAAGTGATAATGGAAGAGGAGGAAAAGATGGCTGATCTTGTGTGGCACCAGGAGAATCATTGACTCCCACTACTTTTGTTATAGGTGCTTTGCAGGAGACATAACCTTAGGAATAGGCACCTTAGAAAAAGAAGAACCTCCAACAACAAATGAAATATTCTTTGGGATTATAGGAGCCTTTTGAGTTGACCTTTTTCCCTTTGTGGGTGTTGATTGGCTCATATTTGGTGGGGCCTCGATATTTATAGGTTGTTTTGCTCCTTGGGTAAAATTCCCAAGGTAACCAACCAACTGTAAGTTCTCTCGTAGAATGGGCCCCACCCTCTCCTTTGTATTGCAACATTCCTCTACATACCAATCAATCCATGACAATGGTTGATTGGCAATATTATCATTTTTGTATGCCACATCTAAAACCTCATCATTATTCTACGCCTCCATCGGCCAAGCCAAACTGCCAACCTCATCCAAGGTCAACCTCTCATAATCTCTTTGTCGCACGATGTATTCATCCCGACAATGAATCCAAATATCTTCCAATTGGGGCACATGGGCACTGGACCGACCTATTTCACCAAATTTACCCCAATAATCAAAATTAGTTTGTGGATGAAAGGTTCACAAAGTCACTTCGCCAATTCTAGCATCCACATTTTTGGCCTTATGAATATTCAGGCAGGTGTATCTACTAATTGAAATAGGGAAATGCATTCCTGATTTGTGGCACTTGTTTTGAATTCGATGATAATCCAACAATTGTCGGACCAATTCTAGTAGAACCCATTTATCAGTGGGGCACCTTGGCAATTTGTTGGGGCACCTATAAAGCCTGGAACCCGAATGTAAGTGAATGTAGGGAACTATAAATAGATGGCTCCCCACTCACGCACCTCTTTGAAGGCTTCATCAGAAATCCTTCGGTTGTATAACTCTTTGTCAAAATGGTAGAGGATAACTGCAAAGAAGGCATCATTGACCCTTCGAAAATGCTTGCTTCCTTCACTCAGTGTGAGTGTGGATAGAAATCATAAATTTGGGAAGTGCTGCGAACACCTCTGGTATTCAAACCAACAAAATCTCCCATAGCAACAACATACACTAGAAAGGATGTCATGTAGAAAGTCTTCGTAGTTGACACCTTGCTCAATTGATAGCAAAATGGAGCTACTAATATGCTCCCCCATCGAATAAACTGATTATTATTCTTAATGGTAGTAATCTACAAAAACATTCATTCCTAGAATTCCTTTGCAGAAGGGAGACCTAAAAATTTGCTTAGTAGCACGATAAGATCACTGACCTCCTGAATAAAATCTGACCGATGTATAGTTTTAGGTACTTTGGCAAAGCTTTTGGCCAGATAATTTTTCATCATGACCTTTGAGCATACTTCCTCTTCCTTGTCCCAATGTTCCACTGCTAACTCTGGTGAAATTGTGGCGTAATCTTGAACATCGGGAATTTTGAGTAGATATTCAAAGAAGTCTAGGTCCAAACAGATTACTACCTTATCATCATTATCTCTGACCGACATGGAGTCTTTGTCAAAGTGGGTTGCTACGGCTAAAATGAACTCTGGGAAATGCATGGATGTGGGAAAACCGACAGCAAGGGCAAGCCCACTATCGTAGATGGCCTGTGTTCATGATTTCTTGTTTGGAGCCTTTATTCTTTCCTAGAAATTTGGAAAATAAATTTTCCCTAGGTTGGTGTCCCCTATATTCCCTAAGTCGAAGACATGCAGGAGTGAGGAGCAACTCCAAGAAATGAGTACTTCATCTTTTCTTTTCCCTTTTAAGTGGAAGTAGACATCAAGCCTTGTGTTTGAAGCCGAAGTTGGAGAAATCTCAAAATAAATCTCCAAAAACCTGAAAGAAAAACCTCCGTAGTCACGAATTGAAAATTTTCAAAAGAACGCCAAAGCCAAAAGTTTCAAAGAAATCTCAAAAAATTCTCTCAAAAGTTTTCTCAATTTTTTTCTCTCAAATGTTTCCTCCAAATGTTTCTCCAAAATATTAGGAAAGGATTTTTTCCGAACAATGCTAATTCCCAAACCTTGAAAAATGAGAATGTTGAGAAAAATATGGGAAACTCGAGAGGATCATTCAAACAACTCTGAATACCTGAAGAAAACTTGAAATGCAAAACATGGTGAACAAAGGGTTTTTATTTCGAAAGATACATAGAGGGAGACCAAAGAGAAAACAAATGAGAAGGAAACAAAATAAAAGACCTTAAACCAAAAATAAAATAAAAAATCACCATACCTTGAAAAGGATGTCACAAAGTACAAGAAACAAAATGTCAGAGCAAATGTGTCAGGTAAAAATGATGAGTAAAAACTAAGTTTAAATAGAAAACTTGATATTAATGGAAAAATCTGATCTGTATGGGGTTGGTGAAAAATTAAATGCATAAAGGATTTCGAAAGTCCAAAACTGAAAGCCCAAAATTCTGAAAATTTGAAATTTCGGGTTTCAGACTTCGAGATTGGGAGACGAAGAATGCGAATTGGCAATGAAAATTTCTAAAACCCGAAAGCCCAAAAGTTTGAAAATTCAGACTTTCGGACTTCGAAGTTTGAAAGTAAAAATCTTAAAAATGACTTGAAGAATTCCGAAACCCGAAAGGCCGAAATTTCAAATTTTCGAGACTTTTGGATTTCAAATTCAAAGAGATTTAAACAAAATGGGGCCAAAAGTTCCAAAACCTGAAAGCCCGAAAGTTTGAAATTTTAGACTTTTGGGATTTCAGACTTTGGAACTCCGAGTTAAGAAATGCCAATTTGTTGAATGAAAATTTCTGAACCCCGAAAGCTCGAAAGTCTAAAATTTCAGACTTTCAGGATTTCGGCTTGAGATTTGGAACCAAATTTCAAACCCACGCCATTTAAACTCCGAAATAGAAAATCTCCAAAATTCGAAAGTCGAAATTTTTAGAATTTCGGGACTTGGAGAATTTTCAAACATTATGCAGAATCCCTCTATACAAAGGATTTAAAAAAATTTCCTGACTACTTTCAACCTCTATTTCTCAAGGTAGATTAAACGTTAACATATTTCATTCATTGTTGGGTTGTATGCACCTAATACTATATTTTCTCCATTAGCATTTAATTGGATATTAATCACCCCTAATCCTTTAGAAAAGTTCTACAACAATCAATAATATCCAAATTTCCAATTGCGAAGAAAGGAATGAGAAGCTCTTCCATTTAAAAATAAAACATGTGTTCTCCTTCCATAGTTTTTATCTCTTCTTTTATTTTAAGCAAGTTTAAATTAAACATTTACTACTGATTTATAGTTCAATTTTTACTATGGACATTGACTACACTATGTGTTGTAGGTTTCATCATGGAGCCTCGCCAATACCAACACACTTAGACAAAAAAAACTCTGAGAAAAAAATAAATTACGTCTATAAACTCGGTATTTCCCCCTTTAATCACGTGATTTTAATTTCATACTTCCAGCAATGAAGCTTTGTCAAGCTCTTCACTTCGATATTCTCTATTCTATCTTCCCAAATTCTTCTTATGCTATTTTATATAGCTAAGTATATATCTTTATTATGTATTAGATCTTATATATGTATATCAAAATAACCAATACATTATTTTGAGTTTTTAAAATTAATGTTAGAAGTTAATTTATTAGAATAGTTCGTAATCTCCAGACCATACATTCATTTTTATTCTTGTGTATTGCATAACAAACCTAATAAAATCTTAAAAATGGTGTAAATGACTCTTTATAAATATTTAGAAGATACAAGAATGAAATCCTTTCTCTTAGAATGTAAATTTTAATACTGGATTCCTTTATCCATGTTATGAGAATCATAAGATTGCTCGTAAGAATTTTTTTGGATGAGATAAGAATAAGGGCGAAATTTAAATATAACATTAAATACTCCTCACATGGAGATATAAAAGTATACAAATATTTTTATAATGAGAATAATCATTTCCCCGTGTTATATAAGAAAAGTTATGGAATCCTCTTCTATTCACATCATTATTGAATGTTAACCATTTACATTCTAATTTCTAAATATGCACCCATAATCAGTTACACCAATGGAATTCATGACACATTTTAGTCTTTAGTGGAGATGTGGTTGTAGTTGGTCACCTTATCAATCTAAACAATATCTTAAATATTATCACAAAGCATTATTTATCTTTTGTGTATGTCATATTGATACATGGTTATATCTTGTGACCTATTTAAAATTTAATAAGGTTTTTATAATAGGGTAATCAAAAGAACATAAACCCTTATCAACAATATCCTCTCTACAGTCTTATTTTCTAACTTTGATTCCTAAGGTACCAAATAAATATCATGTACAATTGTAAGGATGAATACATGATTCCAATATAAATATAAAATCCATAAACCTATTAAAATTTTAATATTATAATTAGTAATATTATCAAGAGAAATAATTTACGCATCATTAACCTATAAATTTAAAGTTTTGATGGACATTTTAGGATTCCATTACAATTTTTTAATGTTTTTCTTCAAAAATATATTAATTATCTAAACTTAAATTTAATTAGAAGATAAATAAACTTTCACATATGGTATGATCATATTAAAGAAACATATCATACTTTCAATACAATTAAATTCAAGAAGATCAACTATACAAGTGAAATAGGACCAAATACAATACGTAACCAAGTGTTTCATCGTATATTCGTATGAATATTTTGAGTTTAACCAATTCTTATCTTTAATATATAACTATAATACATGTAATAATAGTATCACCATTTTATTTCTATGCCAAATGAAAATATATTTACATCCATCATCATTCAAATAATGATTCAGTTACAAATCTTAAATTATTGATAACAACTACAACCAAGGAGAGATGATATTTTACAACTACGATTAATTAGCAAAAAAACAGATAATGTAACTCAAACAATTATATATTGGATTAAATAATATTCAAAGAGAACAAGGTGTCCCTAAATTCATTTTTCAATTCTTGGAGATCCTCTAAAACTCTACAGGGGTCAACTCACGAAGAACTAACATGATTATACTCATTATGTTAGAATTTTCTACAAGAACCATTAATTTTTCTAAAATCAACATGTGAGGTCATAAAAACATACACACAATATTTATAATCCATATTCATGCAATAAGAACTACCTATATAATTCCATTTCCTAGATAAGGAGTGTATAGGCTTATTTGTAAAAACAATCCATCATAGCCATGAAAGAGTATTGTTGATTACCTATTTATAGTGGCAAAATAACATTCCATATAAGATGAAGGAATTTATTTCTAAGTAATGAAGTAATATATTTTACAAACAACCTCAAAGCTTATCAAAAGTCTACATATCTCGAGAGAGAAAACATTCAACCCTACATTAGGAAGTTACAAACAAATCATCACACCCATCATTAATATATAAACAAATTTAGTTTTATCTCAATTCATAGACAATATTTTGACCTATATATGGTTATAGAAATTGGTTCAAAATGCACAACATAATATATAAAAAAATTTCGTTAATTTCTATCACAAACTTCATACAAATATATAGTATATGAGGCTCCTATAAATTAGGAGGTAGGTTAAACAACACACCCCATATAACTCCAAATAAACAACCACTAATCTAAGTACGTAATATTGTTATTATATACAACAATATTACTTAACTAACCAAATACGAATAACCGCCTATATTAGTAAGTTGTTGGCGATTGAAGAGAGGTCGCTGGTTGTCCTCCAGCCTCCGATGCCTTTGTCCTCTATTAAATGATGCCGCTTACTCAACAAATATGATCATAAAAACATTTTCTCCACATTGAGCTTATTTTTTCTTCCCCCGCAATGTGAAATGAAGCTTTATTTTTCGGATGTCGGGTAACACTTTGAAAATATGTTTGTAAGGCAAATTTATGTTGTCTTTTTTTTTTTTTTTTTTTTCGAATTTCACAATGACTCAATTTTTCGACTCTTTAAAAACAAAATTACTAACACAAAATAATTAAACTTAAAAAACTAAAACAATACTTTCAACAACATTACAAATTTTACTATATCATAATTATTTGACGACACATGATACAAGACTCTTTGATTTTGAACACCCTAAAACTAAAAATCCCTTTAATCTAGAAAATAATATTTAATTACTTTCAAACTTTACCATAAGACATTACCAAATGACTTTGAATAATTGGTAGAGACTATATAATGAGAATAGTAATAATTTTAATGATAATTTCCCTTCCGTGTTTATCTTAACCTTCACGTCACTAAAAACACTAAATTACCAATATTACCTACAAGACCCAATGACACAAGAATGAATAACCAATCTACAAAAATTAATGCACGAGTATTAAGCACATCAACCTCAGTATGCAAAGGAATTCGATTAATGAGTTGGCAGACGAGGGCATGGAGGATCACAACCGACTTGAACGGGATTTCCATGCCAAGAAAATGGAGAACGCAATGTGGAATGTGGTCATATCGAGGACGTGTGGTCACAGTTGCATATGTAGGAAAGAAACGTGTCCCAATTCACCTGCATATGATCTTAAATGTACAAGTTTGTTGCTTAGACACCAATCACGAACTATACACACATTAATAAAATGTGAGAGAGTGAATATAGGTAGATGAATATAGTCGATGCAGTCATTTCGCAAATGAATGTTTGGGAAATCCGTCCCAATGTCGTTCGTAGTGGCGCCAAAAACAACATTGAAAATCATGCAAACAACCACCGATACCTTCCAAAATAAAATTGTGGGCTTGGCTCGGAAGTATATAAACATTAGAGTTCGAATCAAAATAGACGAGAGGCGATTTTAACCCAAGTATCGCTTGTTCCAACATAGATTTAGCACGCTAGCTCGTAAAACAATATCTTCACACAAATGCTGCAACAACCCCCAAAACTTTTAAATGTAATGAAATGGAGCTGTACGGATTTCTTTATTCTTTGATGTTGGCATGATGATTTTAGAAATCAAATACTTGAAGAAAATCCTCTTCGAACATGGTAGAATCAATGCAGAAGAGATTCAATATTACTTTTGAAGCTATAACATTGAAATTTTACAAGACTCTCATTTTGACGATCCTGCCCTCGTACCAAATATAGAAATTGGTTCAGAATGCACAACAGAATATATAAAAAAAATTCTTTAATTTCTATCAAAAACTTGGTATACATATATGGTATACGAGGCTCCTATAAATTAGGAGGTAGGTCAAACAACACACCCCATATAGCTCCAAATAAACCACCACTAATTTAAGTACGTAATATTGTTATTATATACAACAATATTACTTAACTAACCAAATACGACTAACCACCTATATTAGTGAGTTGTTTATTAACAACATCACTATTACAATAGTAATTATATTTCTACATTTACACAATTATTAACACCCCAAATGTAAACATTAATTTTCCTAACAATGGTTGTAAATACTCCTATGCAATCACAACCTCTTACATACTTGTGTATAATCCCATTATAGTGTATGAGGAAAAAACTAGAATACAATAAAATCCATATTTATGGAGTCAAGTATGAAATACATAAGAGTAAGAGAAAGAAAACAATGTTTATGAAGTTAATTAAAACATAGGGAAAGAACCATGCCCGAATCATTCAAGAAAACTAGGTCATGCCCAAAGATTACCTCCATCCAAATGATCAATTAATCTGAGTTGTCACCCTTCTCAGTACCTTTCCCACTCAAAACCCTTGTTCACAAATTTTCCATGATAATTTTTCTTATAAACTTCTAGTTTCGATTTATAAATGGATAAAAATCATCCATGAAACTCAACTAACATTGTTGACCTCTATAATAACCAAATAAGATAGAACACACAAAAATAGAACTAGAGTATTGTAAAAACTAACAATAGATGATCAAAATTATAGTGTTATCATCAAAACTTCCATCCAACTATCAAACAAGTAGATCCACCATGCAAATACTAGCTTTATGGTTTCATAAACTAAGAAAATCACAAAAATAATTATGCAAAAATTCAATATACCCCTTTTATTTGGATTTCAAATTCTCAAAACTATTTTACACAACTTGGTTGGGTCCATGACCCATGCAATACCATTGGATTCATTTTATTCCCTAAAATACAAGTTAAATAACACAATCATGTGCTTCCAACAACCTAATAACCACCTCAATATCAAGTCAAACAATAATATTTATTGAAATAAAAACAAAAGGTCAAATAAAATATGTATTTTCCAAGGTTAACATAAAATCAAAATGCCTCAAAAAAACCAATAATACTTCAATGCCAAATGTTATACCCAATGAGTTTTATAATCATATAATTAAGGTCAAAACCCAATAAATATTAGCTCTCCACTGAAGAGATAAATGTCCATTGAAATTCTAAGCAATGGATAATTTCTATTGCTATCATTATTTATTTCCAAGATCTCATTTACAAATTCATAAGTCAAACCAAGATTATACTAATACAAGGCTCACAAAATTCCTATGCTAAAACTATCTAACCATCAATCAAATGTCGATGCTAGAGATAATAAATATATATATTTCAAATATACAATGATAAGATAAGTGATAAAATAAAATTTTACAACACAATCATACTTTCTTACTATATAATGACTTCCATGTTTTCAAAGAAAACTCTTCTTTGCACATGTTTGCTTTATAATAAGGTAAATATTGACAAACCTAATGTCTCTTCAACAATGGGGGTTATCTTACCCAATATATGTTATAAATATCATACATCAATAACACAATAAATATCATAATATCACATGCAATATCTAGGAAAAATTTCCAATCCATTAAGAGATAATATAACACATAAAGATGAGATGTCAACGATTAGTAAATATATAAATGGAAAGTAACATTGTATATTCATATAGTTGTCAATGATAATTTCATCATGGTGTAATTGTAAAGTTACAATACTTCATTTAAATGATATCGGTGTGAGTTAAGACTCCCGATGATGGATCATCAATTCCCGTAAAGTTTCACACATTTAATCAAAGTGTTATAATCATATTTTAACATTTATAAATTCTAATGTTGGTCTTTTAGTAGTCAAACTCATGGGATACCAAAGTGGTATATTACAAAATTAGTATCATCAATTGACAACATCGTTTGCCAATAGTTTCTCCTACCATCACCTTGTATCATGACCCGCATGACCAATTTCCTCTATCATTATTAATGCTTCAGTATCGGTTGGTTGTGGCATTCGATTAGAGGGGAGATAAGATTGAGTTACTTTGATCAATTTTTGAGCCACCGATACGAGTTTATCAACTTTCTTTTAACTATTGTTTGGTCAAATTGTCTTGATCAAACTTCTAAAAAAATGTATCAATGAATGATTGCACATTTTCTTTCACACCTTCCTTTGTATATTATCCAATATGCACCCTTTGAGATATCATAATCTTAATAGGTGATATCATATTTTTTATTATTTTGAGAAGGGATTAATATTTAATCATACCTTTTCCCTTGATCTTGTATTATTATAATGGAAACTATTTTTGGTTTCTATAGAAAGTGGAAAGTAGAAAGTGTGAGATCTAAGGAACTGAAATCAATATTCTCAAATTGAACCACCCATTTTATTTTTCTCACTACCTCATTTAACCATTCACGAACTTATGAATCGGTGGTTGGTTTCAGACACCTACAACTAATCTATTTATTCTAGATCCATAATTTCTTACTATTTTTTGATTCCAAAGTGGCAACTTTTTTACTTTTAACATAAGGGGTTCCAAATTTTTATTTAGAGGTTTACTAGCACAATAATAATAACAACATATTGAGGAGAGAATTTCTATAACTCAATGAAACTTTAGGAGGTGATGACACTACTTAAGGAAGAGGAAATGGTTAAGGTTTAGTAGAAAAATAGTGTTGGGTGGTATTATCCACCAAAGGAAGTGAATGAGTGATTTCAATAGTTTTTAATTTGGGTATTTTAGAAGGTTGATATGACATTTACTTACTTCAATTGATATTTTAATAATTATATTTAGTTTCTTGACCTTTCTAGTGACCTCATATGTAACGTTCTCCTTTCTTTCTTTTATTTCATCGACAACACCTACTGGTGCCTTCTAATATGGTTGGGGTTTTGCACGCTTTGTAATAGAAAAATTTCTTAGTATTGACATGTTATCAAAACTATTCCCTCCCAAATTATTTTGATAACTTACACCTACATTTGGACTTGGGCATTATAAACTGATTAGAGATGGGAAAAATCATGTTTTAGAAAGGTTACAAGATTCAGGGCATTCTTCTTTTCCTTGCAAATCCATTCGAACCATACTTAGCCAAAAAAACCTCAAAATTGGGTAGAATATGCTTCGGCTAAAATCGACCAATTTGGGAACTTTAAGGAAATCTTCTTGTGTTCTTTTGGTTTTTTGATCAACTGAATTGACCAATGGATGAAGTAGGGTAAGCAAAGTGGGGGAAGTTTTGCAGACGAGTCATACCTTTATGGCAAGGATGAAACAGCTCTCGTGGCCTCATGTTCCTTCGATGAGAAATTGGGAAAAGCAGGTTTGGGAGTTGGTAGAGAGGACGCTGGGTGAACTCAAGAACAAGTGGAATGTTCCCATGTTTTGTTGGTTCCATGATCGGGTGACATAACCAACCAGGAGTGGGGAAGGATGGATGACAAAAAGGGGTTAAGTCAGTCCCCACTGGAACACCAAACACAATTCCTCCTTCCTCAAGTTTGCTAACCAACCGATTTATCTCGCTTCTAGTGTATAAAACATTAAAGTGGCCTGTCATGCAACCCATAGGGAGCTTTGTCATGTTCCTCCTAAGCTCTGGAACTTTAGATCATATTTATTTCCCTATAACTCCAAATTTTACAAAATTGGACTTGTTGGAAATGTCTCATCATGAACTTTAATATGAGAACAAGAAATCTAGAATTTTTTGGTTTAGGTGGGTGGAAAAGAGGGAAAATAGTCCCATCATTAAAGGAGTAGTTCCAGGTAGCTCAACTACCATATTTGATGAGGTATGGTGCCCATTCCTTATCTTACAAGAAAAGTATCATAGAGGAATGGTCTTGACATGGTTCACATGTCTATTTTAGACATTTAATGCATGATGTTAGTGGTCAAGGCAAAATTCAAGTTTCCCTCTCTTTTCCCTCCTCTCTCTCTCTCATCTTCTATAAGTTGTAAAATGATGCTCATTTGTAAAGGTTGGACCCTCTCGGAACATAAGTACATCCTTCTATAAGTTCTATATGTTTATTTTGAGTTACATGCCTCGATCTAGACTTCGTAGGGTGATTATTTCCTTCTTCCTTCATTATAATGGACTATGCATCGTCCTAAGGTAATACATATAATTTTTTGTGGTTATTCTCTTCCCTAGGATGTGTTTATAATATTATCTTGCCTCTCTATTAAATTTGTGGTGTGTTATGCATGTTTATTCTCCTTTTGTAGGGTTTATTTCTGTTGTGCTCCATGGAAATGAGAGTTTAAATGTTGTTTTGGATTGTGGCACTCATGTATTCCCTCTCCTCCTTCATATTCCTCTCATTTATATCATATAAAGTGTATTTCCCCCTCTTATTGGTGCTATCACCTCTCATGTCACCTTAGGATTTCCCCTTTCATGTATCTATCTCTTCCATTGGTACCTTGGATTGTTAGAGTAACATTAAATAGTTACATTTCCAGCTTTCTGGAGTAGTTTAGCATTAGGGATATGTAGAGGAACCAACATTTTCTGGAGGTTTGTCTCAACTAAAAGTCCCATAACTTTAGAGAGAGTCCCATTTTACCAAAAAAATTGATTTCTCATTCACCATTCATGAAAAATTAGAGGGTTTTATTTTTGGAAAATTCAGTTTTGACATGCTTGATGAGATATTTTAGAAGTTAATCTTTCCATTTTACCAAGTTTTGGTGTGTTCTTGGTAAAATTTCATACTTTGAAGGCTCAAGAACACATCTAGCGACTCCTAATTACATATCTACTAGTTTCACTAGTTTAATACCTTAGTTTCATGAGAAGAATAAAAACAAGACAAAGTGCATCAAATGGTGAAGCTTTTTAAATATTTGTAGTTATCAATGAGAAAAAGAAGAAGAGGAAGGTTAGTTCAAAGATCACCATCATCATCGAATAGATTCCTCTCTACTCCTCCTCTTAGTAGACCCTTTGTGTTCTTCTCTAGGGTTTTAAGATCCATTCCTTTCATGGTGCTACAAATAAATATTCCTTTTTGAATTTTAATGGTGGTAGTATTTTAGCCCTCATTTCCCAACATAATATACCAAAGTGCCTACTCTTAAAAGTATCCCTTTCTTTACCGGTAAAAATCACACTACCCCAACTGACCATATCTAAGACATTTATAATGTTTTCTCACCATTCACACAAAAGATGATGTATAAGTCGGCTCTTGGCTTCTTCTTTCAAAGAAAATGCATTCCAATGGTATAAGAGTTTAAGACCTACTTCTATTCACAATTGGGATGAACTTAGCACATACCTTTGCAACCATTTTGAGGAAAATTCATATCACCTATATTTAGTGGAGTAATTAACAACAATAAAGAGAGTCCCGAATGAGAAAATGAATGATTTCAACATCATATTTCAAAAGACTTGGGATAGAATCCCACAACTGGTAAGACCTACACCACATTACACTTTTCTCTATAATATAAAGGATTTGAATAGTGATATTTAATCATGATTCAGTCCATAGGTGTAGAACATTACCAGATGCTTATGATATTGCTAGTAGATAAGAAAAAGTCTTATTAAAGTTAGGAAACTTATCCCTAGACCTCCAATTCACATATTCCCGTGAGATTAAGACATCAACACCTCATAAATCTGTTGAGTTAGCTCCCATTCCAAATCCAAGGAATCAAAATTTGAGTTAAACATCTATTTCCTCAAGCTCATCCACCGAGTTGTAAGAGGTAAGGAAATAATTGCAAATTTTGGGAATGAGTTCGTATCCATTAAGAGGTAACAAGCTCAAATTTTAAAACCTTATTAACCTACATATCAACCCAATAAGTCCCCTTATCATCCAAGCAAACCTTCATTCCAAGATTCTCCTCAAAATCAAAGTCAGGTTCCCCCTACAAGATCATTTCAACCATATAATCCAAATGTGGTTAGTTCATCTAAAGATTTGGTTCTGTTCAAAATAATCTAGTGTAATATTATGAGTGGTGCTTCCCTTGTAATGTTACACAAAACTAGCACAATTAACCAAATGGTGTTTTGAACCAAGGTTTGATGGGAAAAAGTGCACATGTTTCTCAAGATACACCCACGTAAGAAATTCAACAACAAGAAGTTACTCAAGAGATGCAACTAAGTGATGCTTCACTTGTAAACTAGAAAATGGATGAATTTTGTGTAGTAAATGAGACCCCTCCACAAGGCGTGTCTTCTAATCATAGATCTAAGATAAGAGCTATGAAAGAGGGAAAGTAAGCAAATGCATGTCCTTCCCAACCTTATTTGACACTCCAAGGAGGTGGTAATTTGAACGTAGCTCCAAATGTGCAAGGCCTGTTTAAGGGTCCTTCCACACCAATTAAAATGCAAGAAAAGGTTGTTGCAAGTAAGGTACAAAAAAGGATAACTCCACTTCCTTCAACATCCTTAAAAAGAAGAAGAATACTAATGTGATTATCTCAATGTGGGAATCTTTAGCAATACTGGGATAAAGAGATCTCTTGCAAACAACTATGGCCAACTTCTCCATCCCAAAAGAGCCACCCAAGGAATATGCCAAAGTTGTTATCACTAATTACATACAGGAGAAGGAAGATAAACTAAATAAAAATATGAAACCTCCTCCTTTCTATGTATCATTTATCACCAACAATCATTTTGTCCATAATTTCATGATTGATTCAGGGGCAAGCAACACAATAATGCCCAAAAATTGTAGATCAACTCGATCTCAATTACGAGTCTCTTTTAAGGGATAATTTAAACTAGATGGGACAATGGTAGGAACTATTTGCATTAAAAATTTCTAGGACTCACATTGCATGCATGACCCAAATTTTCTATTCCCAAGATATCTTCATAATTGATCTACCTCCACTCTTTTCTCTATGTCTATCTAGAGACTTCACTGCCAAAATTGGAGGATATCTATCAACTGACTGGTCTCACATGTTCTTCAGAACCAAATATGACACTAAGGATACCATAAAGTATGAACCAATTGCTACATATCATATAGAACCTTATGTGCCCAGCCCCGTTAATGTAAATTTTACTATTTTTTATGAAGAGGATTGTCCAAGCACCCAAGAAGAAAATACTTAGATTGAGGAAATTCCTAATTTATTACTTAATTATTGGGGAAATGAATGCTATAGTTTAGATCCATACTAATAGATTGAGTAAGTTAGCCTTGGCATTTATTGTCTATATGAGAAAAAAATCACCTGTACCTAGTGTTGTCAAATCAAACAATGAGGAAGAAGATGGAATTTGGAAAATGTTTTTGATGGATCAAAGAGTAGATAAGGAACAAGGGGAGGTTTAGTCCTTGTATATTCCATAGGAATGAAGTATAACTCCTCTTTTAGATTTCAGTTTAGCTACTCCAACTACACATCAAAATATGAATCCCTCATTTATGGCTTGTATTGGGAAAAAGGAAGAACATACAAAAATTGAATACTTTTGATGATAGTGAAGTAATTGTAAACCAAGTTCGAGGTTCCAATACAACTAAGAATGACTTGGTAAGAGCATATAATCATAGAGCATGGGATATTTTAGAGAATTTTGGAGCCTTCAATATCCATTCCATACCAAGGAGGGAAGATGAAGTTGGTGATAGGATGGATACAATTGGTGCAAGGTTTAATGTTGCAGAATGTTAAGAGAGATAAGTTGAAACCACACATTGAGGTAGTTGTGAGGCCTTTTATATCGGATAATGGAACAAAGTGGAAAGTATTTGAAAGTGATAAAAATTTTGTCAATTTTATCCAAGAAGAGGCTAAGTTTTCTTCAAGAAATCAAAGTTAAATTGGAGCAAGAGTATGGGAACCAAATTTACAACTTAGATCAAATAAATTTCCCAAAGGTTTGTTGACTTTGGAATCTATCTTCAAATTTGATGACCAACTCAGAAAGAAAAGGAAAACACATGATATTCAATGATGAAGATTGAGAATTCATTTCAGGTTGACAAGGATAAACACCTAAAAATTGGCAAGGTGAGTACCCAACAAGAGAAGTATGCTTTTGTAGAAAATTTTCAAGAATTTATTGATATTTTTTCATGGAATTATGAAGACCTTAGAAGTTTTGATCCTAAAGTAGTTCAACATACCATTAAACTAGATTTCATATCTAAGCCTATAAGACAAAAACAGAGGCTTGTTAATCCACATATTGAGCCCTTGATGAAAAAGGAATTGAACATGTTTATTGAGACAAACATTATATTTATTATAAAACATACATCATGGGTAGATATTTTATTCCCAATGTGGTAAAAGAATGGAGAAATCAGACTATGTGACGATTTTAGGGACTTAAATAGAGATTCTTTTAAATACCATTACCCACTACCTTCAACTGAATAGATCTTACAAATGGTATCCAGATTAGAAATATTTCTATTTTAGATGGTTATTTAGGGTATAATAAAATTATGGTAAAGGAGGAAGATCAATACAAGACAACCTTTACCATTAAATGGGGAACCTATGCCTACAGGAAAATTTGATTTGGTATATCTAATGCAAGGGAAAATTTTCAAAGAGCCATGGATATGTTATTCAGAGGAATCATCAATAAAATTATTTTGGTCTATTTGTATGATATAAGAATGTTTTATAAAGATGCATCTGATCATCGCTTCCATATGTGACAGTATTTGAAAGATGTAGATAGTTTGGTCTTTCTCTTGATCCCAAGAAATGCATCTTCTTAGCACATGAAGGTAAGCTCCTTGGCCATATTATCTCAAAAGAAGGGTTAACCATTGATCCCAAAAGAATTAACATCATCATTGCATTACCATTTACCATTCACAAGAAAGCACTTCAAATATTCTTAGGAAGGATCAATTTTGTCGTGTGGTTTGTCCTAAACTTTGTTAATCTTGTCAAGTCACCGACATTGATGTTAAAGAATAGTATACATTTCAAATGAAATAATGAAGGAAAGGATAATTTTAAAGCCATTAAGCAAGCAATTACATATGACCCAACTATCATTAACTCAGATTTCTTAAAATATTTCACCTTATATGTTTTTAGTGGCACATACACAATATCTCATGCCATGATAGTGTAGACAAATGGATAAGGTTTGGAAAATCCTACTGCATTTTTTAGCCAAGGTCTAGAGGATTATGAGGTAAGTTGTTCATTCATTTAAAAACATGCCTTATCCATCATAAGGAGTTTGAATAAATTCACTCATTTTATATCTAACAACAAGGTTAACCTAATGGTTTTATATGCTAGTGTGAAATATTTCCTTTTGAAAAATGATCTAAATGAAAAGAGGGATGGTTAGATAACCAGAGTGATGGATTATGACTTGAAATAAAAGTGACCAATCTCATTAGAGGCAAAGGTTTATGTGAATAAATGGCTTCAGAGTCAATGAATGAAGAGGAAGTCATTCTAGTGCTCCAACATGATCAAGAACAACCAGTTGATGCCTTACTTACTCATTGCTAGACTCATGATGTAGTAAAATTTCTCCAAATAGACCAATATCCTCATGGATTGAGCAAGGACAAAATGAGGTATTTCAGAGTTCAATCTATTCCCTTCATGTTGATTAATGGAGTTTTATTTAGAAAATATGTCAATGGGGTTCTCGTGAAATGCATTCAAACCAATTTTATTGAGAAGATGTTGCACAAACTTCATTATGGAGAAGCAAGAGGACAATTTTCTCCAAGAATAACAACTCTCAAGATCATAAAGTTTGGTTACTATTGGCCCACTATTTTCAATGATTTTCATGCATGGGTCAAGAAATGTAAAAATATGCATTCTTTACAGGAAAATCAAGGATAGCATCCCTTCCACTTCACCTCATCTCTATGGATCAACCATTAATGTAATGGGGGTTAGATTTTATTGGAGTGATCAATCTACATTCAATCTTGGGTCACAAGTGGATCCTCACAGCCACATATTACTTCACCAAATGGACAAAGGAAATCACTTTGAAAGAAGTAAATACGACTAGCATTCTTGAATTTTATGAAGTTATTATAACCAGGTTTTGTGTTCCTTCCACAATCATTTCCGATAATTCTTTTGTATTCCTTGGCACAATTTTTTTATTAGGATGTGAGAAATGGTATATATTTGAGCACATATTCAAACTATTAACCCCAAGGTAATGGATAGGATGATTCCACAAACAAGAACATTTTGAGAATCATATGGATGACCTTGTATGAGAATAAAAGGACTTGACATACAAATTTGAAATCACCCTTATGGGCTGATAGAACTAATTCCAAAAGATCAACTAGTAGCCCCCTTAAAAATTGGTTTATGGTAAAGAAGCAAGGTTTCCAATATCTCTTGAGTTTCTAACATTAGAGCTCATTAAGTAGCTAGGACTATTTGAATTTTAAGCCATGGAAGTCAGCTATGTAGATCTCATAGAGCTAGAAGAATTGAGAAACCAAGTAATGCAAGTAATGGAGAGAGATCAAATTAGGATGAATAATACTTTTGATTAGAAAGTAAGGGCTAAAAGTTTCAAGGAAGGAGATATAGTCCTAAAATGGGATGTAGATGGAGCTAAACCATGCATGCACTCAATGTTTGATATAATATGGAGTGGCCCCTACATGATTTCAAGTTGTAAGACAAACAATTCTTTTCAATTTTCCAAGTTGGATGGAGAGGAATTACATATCCTAGTCAATGGGATCTATATCAAGAATTGTTATTGAACAAAGACCCTCCCTTGTACATAGTAGATGAATTTTAATTCCTCGAAGTGTTGTTCAACACATCATTAGTTGGTAGAGTAGTTTATTTTTCCTAAGTTCTTTGAACAATATTCTTATTGTCTATGGGTGGCTTCTACCATTACACAATGGTTCATAAAGGACTCCAAAGAAGATATGTTTTGAAAGAGTAGGAAGGTGAAAAATATGATTTGTAAGAGATGCATAACATAATTTAGACTAGATTGCGAGCACTAAGGACAATGGAGGGACTCTTTTGGTTACTTCATTCATGGTTTCCTCGGAAGTGGGTGGAAAATTGACTTCAAAATAGTATTTTGTGCTCAATGAATTTCAATTCGAATAACTCTCATAAAAATGATTAGCTTAGGAAGAATAATTCAATGTCAAGCCTAAATAATTATTCATCAAGGATCAAGGGGTAATATTTCATGATTTCAAGCTAACTCCATGCCCAATGGATGTTTAAAGGCCACTAATATCCTATCTACCAGATAGATAACCCCATTGAGTCACTAAACTATTATCCAAAAATATTCCCTCTAGGATTATTTTGATAACTTACACCCTCATTTGGAATTGGGAAGTATAAACCGAGTAGAGATGGGAAAAATCATGTTTTGGACAAGTTGAAGTGGTTTAGGAATTCTTCTTCTCCTCAGTAAATCCATTTAGGCCCATACTTAGCCAAAAACCTCAAAATTGGGAAAATATTCTCTCGACCAACTAAATTGGGAAATTTAGGAACACAAGGAAATATTCTTGTGTTCTTTTGGTTCACCGATCAACCAACTCAACTGATGGATGAATCATGGTAAGCATAAGGGGTAGTGTTGCAGATAATTCATTGCAAGGACATAATAGTTCTTCAGGGCCTCATGTTCCCCATATGAGAGATTGGGATGAGAAGGTTATGGAGTCGATAGAGTAGATGGTGCAAAGAACTAAGGAATAGGTGGAACATTCCCATGTTCTCGCTTCTCGATTAGGAAACATAACCAACTAGGAGTGGGGCATGATGGACAATGGGTGAGGTGATTAAGTTGGGACCTACTAGAACACCAAACATAATTCCCTTCTTCCTCAATTTCTCCAACTGGATGATTTATCCGCCCTAGTGCATAAAAACATCAAAGCATCTTATCACAGCTTGCATGGAACTCACACGTTCCTCCCAAGCTTTAGAACTTTAGATGGCTATACCTTTTCCCTTGAAAATCCAAATTCCACAAAATTAGATTTGGTGGAAATGTCTCATCATGAACTTCAATGTATAAATAAGAAATATAGAATTTTATGGGGTTAGGTGGGTGGAAAAGAGGAAAAATAGTCCCAACATTAAATGGGTAGTTCTAGGTAGTTGAATTACTAGATTTGATGAGGTATGGTGGCCATTCCTTCTCGTATAAGCAAAGTATCATGGTGAAATGGTCTTGGTAGTGTGCCCATGCCTATTTTTAGACATTCAATACATGATGTTGGTGGTTGAAGGTAGAAATTTTTTTTCCCTATCATTTCCTCCTCTTTCTCTCCCATCTTCTATAAATCATAAAATGATGCTCATTTGCAAAGGTTGGACCCTCTTAGAATGCATGTACATTATTCTACAAGTGTTGAATGTGTATTTTGAGTTGCGTAACTCGGATCTGGACTTCTGTAGGGTGATTCTTGCCTTATTCCTTCATTATAATGACATGTGCATCTTCCTAAGATAATTAAACATCACGTTTTGTGGATATTCTCTTCCTTAGGTTGGGTTTATTGCATTATATTTCCTCTCTATTATATTTGTGGTGTTATGCATGTTTATTCTCCTTTTGAGGTTTTATTCTTGTTGTTCTCTATGGAAATAAGAGCTTAAATGTTGTTTCAGACTGTGGAACTTATTTCTGCCCTCTCCTCCTTCATCTTCCTCTCATTTGAGAGTGTCTTTACCCCTCTTCTTGGTACTATTACCTCTCTGTTAGGTTAGGATGTCCCCTTTCATGCATCTCTCTCTTCCCTTGGTCCCTTGGATTATTAGAGTAGGATTAGAGAAATGTATTTCCATCTTTATGAGTAGTTTAGCATTAGGGATAGGTAGAGGAACCAACCTTCTATGGAGGTTTGTCTCAAGTAGCAAGTCTCACAACTTGAGAGATAGTCTCATGTTACCCAAAAACATTAATTTCTCATTCATCCACTCATCACAAATAAGAGGATGTTGTTTTTAGTGATAACATGAAAAATTATGGAATTTTATATGTATTATTTTTTTCTTCAACTAGGATAAAGTTTTGTTGGAAGCATAATGGACTGGGGGGGTGAATATTTCTTAAAAATTTCTTATTTCATTTACCATTAATTACAACATCCATTAACATCCATCCATTCATATACATTCAACAATATCTTATTAGGTGTGCACAATACATTCAAATAACCATAACACATGAGAGAGAACACATAAACACAAGATTTAAGTGGGAAACCCTCATGGGGAATAAAATACAATGAAACACAAAATTTATATTACCATATTTCAAATTTAGCGAGGCACCAATCCCACAAGGAGAAAAATCCCATAAGGGGCACCAACCCCTAGTTTAGTAGAGCAAAACCATATGAGGAGTACCAATCCCATAAGGAACACCAACCCCTAATTTAGTAGAGCACCAACCCTACAAGGAGCACTAACCCCTAATTTAGTGAAGCACCCACTCCACAAGGAGGCTACAACCCCATAAGATGATCAAACACCAAATAAACCACATGTAGATGAAGATATATAATTTTTTTTTCTGCCACAACTAATGGAGATCACAATTTTAGCTCACACACCTTCTTCAAACCATCATTCCTTCAACTCGCTCAAACTTGGATTTTCATGCCTTGATTTGGATTCAAACACTTGCACTCCTGCTCTATAATATTAATTAATTTTTTTCCAACATCCTTAGCTCTTATTTCAGGGCCTCATACCTATTTTACTCTATCTCTTGGGTCACACTTTCCCTCCCATGCACAACTAGTTCAAAAATGAACTCAAAACATCACTTTTATATGCATTCCTTATTTCAAACAAAAGTTAGGTTGGCTTTCCTCCTTTTTATGAACAAAGCAACTAAAAATATAACAACATATTATTTCAAATTAATAAAGTGGACCCATTTAGGTCGATCATGCCCAAATGCACCAAACAAGCACAAAAACAACTCAAAACCCCATCACCTGGATGAGCTAAAACCACAAATACCAAAACCATGATTAGTAAAGCTCTAAAATTCATCACACATGTGTAATATGAAATATCAAAATCATCCATGGTCAAAAAATTTCTTGCACCAATCAAATAATTTATAATATAACTCAAAAGGGCTCATATCATTCACCAAATGACTATTTCCAAACCCTCTCTTCACCTTTGGTCCTTAAGACCACCTAAGAACAATTCAAAAATGGAATGTAGACACTAAATGAAATAATAAGGACCTGTAGATCAAATCCATGGATGTTATATCTTTTTAAACATCTATACGTGTAAACCACAAAAAGTTTCCTCTTCACCAAACTAAGCTACCTAGAAAAAGTATTACAAACTCAACTTGTTTCACCCTTTCTACCACTTCCAAGACCTAAAAATTCCTTTACTATGAACAAAAATAATCCCTCTTCACTCTCAAACTGATATCAATCAATCATTCATATCATGCCTCATTTACCTTATTCTTTCAGCCTGAGCAACTCTGTCTTGAAAAATAAGAAGCCTTCTTCTCTACAAACCGGGATGGATGACTAATAAAACCTCATCATCAAGAGAAAAAACTTATACCATTTGAAATAACTATGAATCTTATTTCTAGACCATATTATATTTCCTTCCAAATCCAAGTGGAATACTTTCAACCAGGTCCATCTCTACAACTGCTCCTTTAGCCTTCTAGGGCTCAAGAACTAGCCTTGAGTTTAACTCACTCCATCACTTCAAAATCACTCACAAGATTAAAAAAATTAGGAACACCCTTAGACATGATGTATAAGAACTACAAAACCTTCACTAATAATGAGAAACTCATAAATATAAATTTACCTCATGAAGCCACTTGACACCTTACTAGATCAAACATCCTCTAGTTTTTACCTTCAAAAATAGCTAATAAATTCTTCATATTATATAAAAACACAAGTTTGATATACCATTAGAAATATCTCTGAACCAGGATCACAAAAACTTGAATGGAGTCCTAAATCCTCTTGTAGCTCCTACAATTCAAATTTTACCACAAGTTGCTCCAAACTGCCCCAAAAACTAGTCTTCATAAATAAGGCACACTTTTCTCATTTTCAATTCAATTTTTATCTTAAACTATCATGAAAATATAGAATAAATCCTAGGCTAAAAATAATGTTAATTTATTTTGCAACTCCTTTGGACAACCTTGTGCTAAACTAAAATTCTTCGGAAATAAGAATTTTTCAGTGTGAGTCCTACATACAAATACATAATATAATTTAACTTAATGGAAATATGGAAGAGTCCTCTACAAAATACAATCATAAAATTTTCAAATATCAATCAAAACTAGTTCAATACACTCAACTTTCTCCATGTCACTTGATTTAGGGTTTTAAAACAACTTATCTTCTTAATGATCGTTCATAAAAATGTGAAGATAAAACCACCTCATTATTTATTATAAAACTTATTAGTTCCATGGAAAAACATCCCTAAAATCTCTAGGTCCCATGAAAATCACAAAATTCACAATAAGCATCAAAATTTTAATTTTTTCCTCAAAAACACATTCTAGAATACTTGGTTTCACAAAAAATGACATATCTTGCATTTCCTTATTCAAAATTACCTGAAACTTATCATGAAGCATCATGACAACATACTCTAACTATCCATACTCATAATATAACCAAAATAGGTCTGAAACTCTCTAGAAATTAAGACTTACCTATTCTTACTTGCATGTTCTCACCTTCTTGCTTCCCAAGGACCTCATTAATGCACTAAACCTCTAAGTAATGACCTAAAACTAACCATACACTTCATGTACACTACCACCATTCTGCTACCATGCTCCAACAAGACTTATCAACTCCAAAAATCATACCGTCAACTCATTTTGCATGCACTAGGACTAGGGATAGGCTTGAAATGACCTGAATCAACCATGACACCTCATGAAATAACCTTGACGACCTCATGCATACTCTTAGAAACTTGTAACATACCTCTATGACCATATATGACCTCATGAAAAATCCAGCCAACTTAGGAGAGCTCAAACCGTGACTTAGCTCACTATACCATGCACCAAGACCTCCTAGGACTCCACCAAACTTGGTCACTACCAATCAAAATTCATGATTGACCTTGATTAAAACCTCATAGAGACTCACATGACCTCATGAAACCATTTTCCATCAATGAAAACACAAACAAAAAATGGCCAACAATCTCCCCCTTTGTCATTGATGGAAACCACCTTTAGAAACATTGATGGCAACCAACAAGACCAACACACCTACTAAACCTCATTTCCATGTTTCTGATGCTTCTCTCCCCTTTTACATCTATGAAAAAGTATATAATGACAAAAATACATGGAAAATGACAACATATAACTAGACACAAATGGAAAACAATGCAAAAATTGACTTACTTGCTCAAATAGCTCCCTTGGGACTAAAATCTCTTATATTTGACTTCAACAACAACATAAAAAGATCCATAAACCTGTAATGAGATAAAAAGTGGCTCCCTTGAGTTGATATCCTCATTACTTTGAATTAATTCATGTTTCCCAAACTATTCTTGGTCTATACCATGCTCAAATCAACAATTATGCCTCCATAGCTATCAAAACCTTCTTTAAGACTATTGACTCTGAATCAAACTTTTAATGAATTTTAGACCAAGTACTTCATGCTCTAGAAATAAATATACATCATAATTCCATTACTTATGACTCCCCATGTGTTTATACTCCATATATAACACTTTGAACAAGTAAAGTTTTGAGTTCATACCTTGTTTGAGTGCCACAAACATAGCTCTACACTTTTATCACAGTCCGATTCATTACTTTAGTATATTATGCCTCTTTTCATGAAGATATCCCTTTATTGATCAAAATAAATTTTTGGTCTTGATGACACACCTTCAAACCATGACTAAATTTTCCTATATAAGCCTTCTTAGCATCTTGATCATGTGAATCAAAGCTCATAATCGGCTTCCTTTACCTCAAAAAGACTTTGTTGACCTATAACATCCTCATTCATAAGTTCATAGTCATAACATTCCTCAAACATGCTTTCAAAGCCAATATAACATGATCAAATTGACTCACAAACCTCCTAGACACCTTCTCGCATTCTATCTTTATCTTACAAGGTCTTCTAGACCCTAGATCACCTAAATCAAGTCGAGTTAAATTCGCCTACCTCAAGAACCTCTTACATAGATATAACCCACTTTTGTTCCTTCTTGAGCACTCAAGCTACACACAGCTCTTAGCTTGACACCATTTGCTGTCATCATCTTGCATATAAGACCTAGTCAAAAAGTGTAAGCCTATCTTCACATTTTAAGAGAAATAATATTTCATTTACCATTCAACGTGAACCCTCACACTAGAATTCCCTTGATTTTTCAGTTATAGCTATGTACATTGCATTGAAATACAAATATTTCTTCATGAATCATTCTCGAGAAATATCCATAAATATACCTTATCAAATATTTTCTTCATACTCCAAGTTTAGGAGCCACATAATTGTTCCTTTAAATACATCCAAATGTATAAGACATCATGAATCTCCATATAAAGGCTCAAACTGAACCACATCTTCATGTACCCACAATACCTTAATTGTGATGGATTATGCACCTCTATACACTTGTCAAGATGGAAAAACACTCTAGAATATTCATAATCGGGTTTAAGGAATGTGACTCACCTTTGACCTCAAGTCAACCTATGAAATACCCGTAGAAGGCTTGAAAAAACATAGTTTAAATCTGCATTGACATGTAATCATGGATAACTCTTTCTTACAGGCATCTAAAACACATTAAGCACACCTTGAAGTTAATACAAAATTTTCATTACCTTGAAACACATTTTTCAAATCAATAGCTTGTCTTTCCACCATTTCTCATCCCATAAGATATCTATACCAGTTGAGAGACTATCCTCTTGCTCTTTTTGATCTTAACCTTCTAGCACTTTCTTAAATTCTTAAGTATTGAGCTTAGGTAAAACCATCTTATCTATTATCATATCAATATTCCGTTGATCTTGTAAATTCTCTATGTATCAACCATCAATTAATCAATTCATTCTCTGATATCTAAGTATGAATCTCCTTCAAGGAAGTAGACTTAAGGTTCATAAATTACCTCTGTAAGTCTATGGTGAACATACACCTTTTAAATCCCCCGAGCATGACATTTTCTCAACAAGGACCATTTCAACACTTGGATTCCATAGTATCTCCACCAAATTTAAACTCTTCAAATAAATGTTACACAAATTTTGCAAGTCAAATTATCCTCCTATACTTCTAATTCTAAGATATATCAGATTCCATATACATCTTTGCTCAACTTCCGAGAAGTATGATGGCCTTTAATGGCACAATGCACTTTTACTTACTTTACACATAGGATTCTACAGACTTAGGAAACTCAATACTTCATTTACAACTTGAATTACAAATAAGGGATCCCTACATTGATAACACCACAAAAATGTACCATTATGATCTTGCAAGTTTTCTTAAACCATTCCATCAAACCCGATGACATTTGATGTTCAACCTTCATGATTCCAACCATTTCTCATACTGTAATAACATCTTCATCATCTCATAGCACAACTATATTGATGAGGCCATAAATTACCATTATTTTGTCCTTCCAACTTACCTTTGAAAGTGGATTTAAATGTAATCTAGGAACTTATAGTTTGCTTAAGATATAATATAGGATATATATCTTGTTCATTCTTTAGAAATATTTTGTTATCTATTTTGTTGACTAATCCTATTGATTATTTGGGAAAAGATGCAAAGTCTTGTGTATATAGGCCATAAATGAAAGATAATGTTAGTATTGGGAAAAGTGGAATTGATCATGGATAGTATATCTAAACTCAAATTAAGCACCCTTTATTACATTTACACTCCCTTTTGTCCCTCAACATATAAGCACCCTTTATTACATTTACCTAGCCATGACCCCCTTCACCCCACTAATATTAATTTAATTTAATTAATGCATTATCCTCACTATATTTATTATTTAAATATCTTATTTAAATAATATCCCCACACATACAGTTCACTTAGACACCTCACTAAGCCAACTCAACCTAAGACCTATTCTTAGCAAGTTCCATAACTAACTAAGACTTACCCAAACCCTAAAAATCAATGCCTACATTCCCTCTAACCACATTCCCACATGCTCACAAGAGGCTCCCAGTCTAATCCACGGGATAATGACACGAGATCCAAGGAAATCAGGAGGATCTCCCTAGTTTAGTAAACCTAGGAAATCTCACCTTGACCGACGTCGGTTACCCCTAACCATCGCTGGTTAAGCCGGACCCGTCAGTTACCCATTTTAACCCCAAAACAACCTTATTCTCAAGGTTGGAAGTTGGAAGTTGGAAAACATTGGGAGAAAGTTGACGAGAAAGAACACATCTCAGAGAGATAACGCATCTTTAGAGAGAAATTCTACGAAAAAACTCACATCCAAGGAAGGAGATTGAGCATCTTCTCCTGCACATCCATCCCAACCACGATCTGATCTATCAAAGCAAAGAAGAGTGTACATGCAGCCCATGCAAAAGCTTTTCTTCAGTTGGTGATCACTTGCAACCTTCAAACCCATCATCAACACCTCCATCCTTCACACACAGGCCTTTAGGAATGAAATCCAAGTAAGTACAACATCATACTTTCTTAGTTATTTCATTTCATCATCATTTATCATCCATTGTTTACCTTGCTCCCTATTGACCTTCTCCATATTTTCACCTCATATACCCATTAAAACCTCACAAAATCCTACTCCAGTCACCCAATACCTCATCCCACCAACCAAAAGTCCTTTGTGCAATCACAAAGGAGACCCCAGCCTATTTCATTACGTGACATTTCTAGATCTCACGATGTAACGCAGCACCGGTTTATACCTAACCACCATCGGTCACCCCTAACCGAACACTGGGTCTCTGTGTTTTCCCACACACCTAAATAGAGACCTACCCACCTAATTTTATCTCACCCTCATCCACCTGTGATCTACCCGAGACCTTTATCAGACCTGCAGACCCTAAAACCAATCATTTGACCTTTGGATTCTATTCTAGCTTAGCTTGTTAGATTAGATCTATTTCTTATTGTGTTTTTAAGTGAGATACCTAAATCATTTTAAAATAACAATAGGATTTACTTTGTTTACAACATTGAATTGTTTAAAATAGTGGAATGACATCCATCTAGGAAGTATCATACTTCCCGGATCTAGCTCACGCTAGGCAGTTCACTGCCCATATTGTTTAATTCCTTTTGGTGGTCTTGTTTTCATTACAGGTAGTTCCTCCTAGCCAAAGGAAGCTCTCACAATCAGCTATGGATTCGAAAGTCATACGCACGCAACAACCCATCAACCGACATTTGAATAGGTATTCCTCCTACGCCCATTACCCTATTTGTTTCATCAACACTTCAAAGAAACAATCTAAGAAAAAGGTGAAACATTTTGGCACGCCGGTGGGACCCATCCGGGGTTCCTTGCATTTCATTCATTCCTAGGAAAAAATTTGTGTGTTTGTTTCCCTTCTAAAAAGTGTACACACTAATTTTCTTCCTTGGTAATCCACCTCTTCTTTCTACTTGCTCTAAAGGAAACTTTTCTTTTGGTGTAATTAAAAAGAATCATTTCTTCATGTTTTTGCATTGTAGTGAAAGAGCATCCCTCTTCCTCTTCATCTTATTGTGTCATCCAATTTCACATTTTCGATTTGGGTTTAAAAACAAGTGCATTCCATTCTGATTTATTGCATTAGCTCACATTAATTGAGGGCAACCTATACGTTGGAAGTCATGACCAGCTGATGGTTGACAAATGCGAATCATAGAAAAGCACTTCTATCCTTTTCTCTTTCTCTGAGTCTTACCAAACCACACAAAAATTCAAAATACATACATTCTTAAACAACATCCTACCTAGAAGAAGTTGTAGGTGATCACACAATCACGACACAGTGGGCACCCAGCTCACTGCTCTGTCGAGTCATACTTCAGAGCAAAGCCCACCCCCACCATAACATACCTGAAACCTCACCTTTTAGATCTCCTTCTTTGTAGGAAGCCATCCTCACCAAAAACTCTATTTCACAATTCATGTGTCAGTCCTAAATAGCATAAGCTAAACAAACATAATAGAAAAGGCACTCCTAGGATCACATTTTCTTAGTGTTTTGCTTGGCTTGCGTTTTGAGGTGAGAGATCACGTTCATCACTTTTTTGTTCATCCTTGCATGCTCCTCATCATAGCTGGTGTATTCCGGCTTCACTTGAGTGTGCTGGGCCATATCATCATCATTTCCAGAATTCTAGGTCTGATTCTACATCATATTTTAATTCACAACCACTTTCTTTCATCACTTTTTTCAATTTCACAATAACCATCATCGGTTACCTCGACCATCCATCGGTTATACCCAACCGACGTCGGTTCCAGGTCCTTTTGCTAACCTACTCAAAAGGACATATTACTTCACTTTCTTCCACTTTTCACAGTCTCTGTCACTATCATTTTTCCCATTGACATTTTATACATCTTCAGATTTGGCATACCTATCAGATTTTACCTTCTACCTCCTCATTGTTTACTCACTTTGTCCATTTTCTACGGTGTGACCAGTTGGTTACCCACGACCGATGTTAGTTTTACCTAACTGGCATCGGTTAGCTTGTTTCACATTCCAGCCACCATTTGTTACTTCATCCATTTTTATCACCAGATTCACCTGTTCTTGTTGTTCTCTGTATCATTTACAGAGAAGCAACCCTACCTAATCAATACTGGTTCACATGGTGCTGACCGAAGACAAGCAAAGCCCCCTCGTATTTCATGCCAGTTCCAACCACTCCCACCTAGTCCTTCACCACCTTCTATTTTATCACCAGCCATGGATCCCATCCAGCCTACTACTATCGCTACCGAGATGAGGAGTTCACATGACTCCTTGACCAGAACCCTGCCGCCTTGCAGTTTTACCTTTCCCACTCGTCCACTCGAGATGCCTCGGGTCAGTTGATATACGACATGCCCATATCTATCCCCCATAACTCTCACACCCACTTCCACATCGGCCCCATCTAGCTCATGTCTTTGCCACATCCACCTTACCCCAGTCATTTCATAGTTAGGTTCTATACCCATTATGACTGCCATGCATCTGTTACCTCTGTGGCACCCATTACATCCACCATACCCTCGATGACTACCCCAAACACAACCTCATCCACCCCTAATGTCTCATACATACCTATAGCTACATTCCCACCTCCAGTGTCGGTGACCCCTACCCCATTTCAGAACGTGGTTCTTTCCATTCCACAATCATTAGCCCCTATTGCCACTAGGGTTACCACAACCCTTCCACCCCCATATACATACTACCAACAACCTTGTTTTCATCCATTATTCATTTCGGTATACGTACCCCTATTTCACTTTGCCTTCTTCTCCACCACCTTACATGGCAGCCCCATACACTGAATGCCACCCCCATTATATGCCCAAAACCAACCTCCTCATGCTACAGGAGGCATCCAATCATCACAACCCACCAATGACCTAATTAAATTGATGTTGGACAAGATGCAGACATTGGAGGCATCGGTTTCTAGCTCCCATAACACTCTCACCTATGATGAGATTTGCAATGAGCCTATTCACCCATCCATTCCTATCCGTTCATACCATATGCATTGGGAAATGCCTAAATTCAATCACTTCAATAGCAAAGAAGACCCCAGCAACATTTGCGGTCATTCAAACATGGGTGTTATCTGATCGCTCATGATGATGCCTTGCTTTTGAGAACTTTTCCCATGTCCCTCACTTGGACCTGCATTAGATTGGTATAGTGGGTTACCTAAACACTCTATATTCTCATTCAATCAGGTAGCCCAAGCCTTCTTGGATCATTTCTCTATCAATATCATCAAGAAGGTTACCATGACCGATCTATATTCCACACGTCAGTATGAGGATGAATCTATCATAGATTTTGTCACTCATTGGTGCAACTTTGATCAATCAACTTACCTTCCAACTACCACAAACTAACTCATCGAGCTCTTCACATGAGCTTGCACTAGACATATCTCCCTGACCTTGCAGGTCCAAACCTTCCAAACATTTGATGAGGCATTCACTATGGCACGAAAGTTAGAGATTCGGGCCATCGAAGAGAAGAAAATCCAATTACGAAATAAGAATTCGGCATTCAAGTCGAATGAAACCTCTTCTTCTTCCAAACCACAAACCAATTATTCAAAAGCTAAGGGCACCACTAACATAGTGGTACTCAAGGCCGGCCCAGCTCATCCATCGAATCAGGCTACACCCTCATCTAATCTCTCACCTGTCCAGACTTTTGATTCCAGACAAGAGCAAAAAATATACCCCAATTGGGAACCTTACTTTTCTATCTTAGAAAATCTTATCAAAGCTAGAGCCATCACCCTTCCACCCATAAAACCACACACTTTGGTTTTGACCTACTCTCACTTTCCCCATGCCTGCATGGTATAAAGAGCATGATTTCTATAACTATCACTGAGTAAAGGGTCATAGTGATGGAAACTACATCACTTTCAAGAATATTGTCCAAGAAATGCTCAAGAAAGGTGAGTTAACTATGGATAATCCCAATGCCACCCCCAACCAAAATCTACAAATCTTCAAAAAACCATTTCCCAACCATGCCCCTTCATCCAATCAAACCGGTGAGACATCCACTCATGATACCCATACCCGTGAGGTTCACGCTATCTTTAACGAGGTACCTATCACCTCTCAATTACCTCACATCCCTTCCATAGAGGAAATCCTAGCCCAAAATCCTCCTTCCACATTGGAACCAACCTCCACTATTCCTTCACCAATAGAGGAACACCTTTCATCTCCTTCATCACCAATGGAGGGGTCTTCCTAACATCGAGACCCTCTCACCCCTAGCTTCTCCACTTAGAGAACCTTTACCTACATACCTCCTCCACCCATAGAGGAGCTCCCATTACCTCCTCCACCCACAGAGGAGCACCCATTACCTCCTCCACCCACAGAGGAGCACCTATCCATTCCTCCACTTATAGAGGAGCTCCCATCATCTCCTCCACCCATCATAGACCCAGTTGAGATACCTTTGCCTCTTGGTGAGCATTCTCCATCAGCTACCCAAAATCCAATAGACCTACTTTCGGCTCTCTTACCCACAAGTGAAGCTGGCCAATTCCCCATCTCTAAGATGCATTTTATGGAATTCCCATTAGGTCCTCACCAACTCCACCCATAGATGTGTCATTCTCATGTTTGGCCGATCACTTAGATTATGTGGATAGGGCTTTACTATGGGGTGCCTCTTACTCCTGTCTCAACACAGATGTAGAGATCCCTCGTTGATACCTCCACTATCTACCCAAACACATTTCGACCCATCAAACCAAATACAATCACTGCTGTCACACCCCTTCCATGATACCCATTAGCACTCACACCACACCCTTACCCATAACCCAACCTACATCTAAACCCAAACCCATACCCACAACATTTTCCTCCACTAAACCTATTACCACTTTAGGGGTCACCCCAACCACCAGCCTTACTCATCCACCTATTAAACTAGATTTAGCTACATCCTCCAACATCAATACCACACCTACTCTGACACCCAAACCAAAGAAACAAACTCATCGACCTCATACCCCAACCACCAATCACACCCACACTTGTCCCATCTACCTTAAGACCTCAGCTTCCCAACATGGTCAAGCACCCTTCACCCATCCATAAACCAATAACACAACAACCCATTCCTTCCTCACAAACCTCTAACCTACCCAGGCACACAACATGACTTATACCCACACCTACAGTCTCCTTACCACCAATACCTCCAATACCTTCAGCTATTGCTTCACTACCCACTACACTTCAGTCATTGTCCCTCACACCCCAAGTATGACCCACGTCATCTACCTTCACAGCACCCCCATTATCCCATGGGTAACTCACCCTCTTCCTCCATCTACTTTTCCTTCTAGACCTCATACACCCACATCACCTTTACCCAAGAAGGTGCAACCCAAAAACAAAACCCCACTACCCCACAACAAGGTAGTCAAAACAACCCCACACCCTCCTACCCATCCATCTATTGTACCCCTACCCAAACAAACCCGACTGATACCTCAAACCACACCGGCACCTAAACCCATAGCTCGACCCATTCCTACTCTTCCAAAAATAATTCCTCGACAACCAACCACACCTACACCCAAACCCACATTCACTTCCCATTGTGATCCACTAGCAGGGTCCTATGCCAAAATTTTAACCAACCTCCTCGAGACTTCTGTTATCACATTACCACCACTCTGACCTTATGACCCCCTCAAACCCAAGCCAAAAGGGTTTGATGATACTAAAATTTACACATACCATCATGTGTTAGGGCATGATGTGGAGAACTGTAAGGCCTTGAAAACCATCCTTATCCAATTGTGTCCACCAAAACCAACTTTGATGATGATGACCTTCTCGATGAGGATCTGCTTCACCAACACCCATTCCCACACTGCCCACTCAACAACCACAACCTCCACCCTCACAGCTCTCTAGAGCCACACCCAAAATTTGAAATTAACATGGTTCACATCAGAGAACTTGCCATGCCACCACCCAAATGTCATTGCGCCCAGCTGACCTCACAGGGATTTTCTCCTCCAGTAGGTTTTTTCCCTTCATGTCATTATACCACTCATCCTACACCTTCTCCATTTTCCAACTTCCCTCAAATCAACATGATACACGTCACTACACATGTGCAGAAGGAAAAGAAAAGAAAAAAGGCAACTGACCCACCAACCAATCCTATACCCAACATACCATCTGCACCCATACCTAAAATAACTATCCATGGCCCCACATACCCCATTTCTAATGGCATCACACATCACACCATGCTCAAACAACTACACCAATCTCCCCTCAAAATGTCCTTATATGACCTCATCCAAACCTCGAATCCCATCGTCAAGCCCTCATGGAGGTTCTTCAATCTATTGAGGTTTTACCCAATGACCCTACACCCATAGCCTCCATTATCACACCCCATCATGTAGCCTCTCTCACCAAATTACCACCTTCATCCTCACCTCACCTTGTTCACCAAGTGGCCTCCCTTAGCTTCTCAGAGGAGGAGATCGTGCACCACACAAAATGATGACCCAGGACCCAGCCCTCTTCATCTCTGTCCACATTGATGACATACGGGTACACCATGTGATGATTGATGGAGGCACTAGCATTAACATCATTTCATCCCATGCATTTTCTCAAATGCATACCTAAAATTACATGCATAAACATCCGGTCATGTTGCATTCATTCAATGATGTTATCACCTCCACACTAGGCACCTATCATCCTTCACATTCGCGTGGGCCCCCACACTATTCTAGAATTGTTTTATGTTTTGGAGGGGAATTCCAATATAACTTGTTGCTTGGTAGACCCTAGATCCATGTCATGGGTTGCGTTCCTTCCACTTTGCATCATTGTGTAAAGTTTGAACACGAAGGACACACTTATACCATTCCAGCTGACCCATCACCTTTCAAAACATGCAACATGCTTTACCAACCCAATGATGTGCTCATACCTATCACGCCATCTACCTCCACAACCACTACCACTTCACCTACACCTCCACCTACCAGTACCACCACTTTCTTTCACTTTCACATACCTCCTCCATTCCTACCACTTTGCTATAACCTCCATGGCTGACCCATTAGCTTCCCAATCCATTAACTCCACCTCTGCATCGACCTCGACACATCATCCATTCCAGCTACCTACATACCAACCACTGATCCCTTGGAAGGTGTTTTTCAATGCCTCACTCTGGGAGTACCACCTATATAGTGTCAACACATTCCTTACTCCACATGAGTATGGAAGCCTTCACCAACACCCTCATATGATCACCATATAGGAGAACCTCCTTTATGGTCCTCCTCATCTTCGTACTAGTCTCACCTATGGGGGACTTGATACTACCACTTACACACCTGAACCACCATCACAACCCCACCCATTTTCCATTGACTTCCAATCACTTACCAATCATCATTTTTCCCACACCTTCTACTACCCTGTGTGTGGAAGGGTTTTGGTTTTGGATTTTATGAGCAAGGCCACCATACCATTATTCCATGTACCACCCATAAACATAATGACCAGTAGTGGTATCGGCTTCCCCAACCTCCTACCAAATAGGCCCGCATTGAACTCATTGAAGACCCTAGCCCTCCTCCACCTTCATCTTCATCACTACCTTCACCCGCTCCACCTTCATCACCACCCTCACCAACAGAGTCGATGGATCCTGAATCTATCCCCCTAACTTTTTTTTCATAAACACCATTTCCTTGGGGCCTTTGACTTATCAACGTGAAGGTGAGGCCCCTTCCACTCTCCCATTCTTGTATCCTGAGATGATCGATGATGACACACCTACCATTAACGTCATTCAATGTCAGGATGATGAATCCATACTCACCTACCTTGGTGCAAGAAGACTCATATATTCATCGGTCATTACCCTCTAGACACAAACCATGTTGAATGAATCAACTATCGAGATCAACATTCATACTCAGGATGACCCACACATCCTAAAGATCGGACAATCTTTAGATGCTTGAACAAGAAGCCATCACTTCTTTTCTCTGAGATCATAACCACGCTTTCACTTGGTCTTACATGCAGACATGCCCGATATTGACCCCACCATAGTGGTCCACAATATCATAACCATTCCCGATGCCAAACCTATCAAACAAAAGATGAGGAAAATGCACCCTCGCATTGCTCTTCTCATCAAAGAAGAACTTCAGTGCCTTCTTTCCATTTTCCTTCATCTTACCATTGATTATCCTCATTGGATTTCTAACATTGTCCCTATTACTAAAGCAACAGGGGACTCCACATTTGCATGGACTTCCGTGACCTCAACCTCACCTACCCAAAAGATGACTTTCCCTTGCCCGGTATTGATCAACTGGTTGACCTCACCACTGGTCACGAGATGCTCTCACTCATGGATGGCTTCTCGGGTTATAACCAAATTTTCTTGCCCTAGAAGATCAGCACAAGACCACATTCATTACCCCTTGGGAACCTTTTGCTATCGAGTCATGCCTTTTGGCCTTAAAAATGTTAGTGCTACATATCAATATGCTATGACTTACATCTTCCATGATATCATGCATCACATATTGGAAGATTATGTGGATGATCTCTTGGCCAAATCTAAATGTCATGCCAAGCACCTCACCATCCTCAAAACCATCTTTGACCACCTCATTAAATATTGTGTCCGCCTTCAGCCTAAAAGTGCGTCTTCACGGTTCTCTCAGGAAAGCTCCTGGGATTTATTGTTTCCCTCCATGGTATAGAAGTTGACCCTGCTAAAGTCAAGGCCATTCTAGAAATGCCTCCACCCACTAACCTTAAACAACTCCATAGCTGCAAGGTAAATTGTAGTCCATTCACCATTTCATTTCACAATTATCTGATCGGTGTCAACCATTTCATCATCTGCTTAGGAAGGATGTCTCCTTTAAATGGGATGATGACTATCACAAAAAGCTTTTGAGGCCCTAAAACAATACCTTCTCCAACCACCCATACTCATTCCACCTAAAGACGATCAACCTTTTTACCTATACATATCAGCTACCGATCATTCCTTGGGAGCCATGCTCACTCATCGCGATGAACAACACAGGGAGCAGGTGGTTTATTACATAAGCCATACTCTTTTGGACTATGAAACCCATACAACCATCCAAAAAATTTTTCTTAGCCTTAGTTTTCATTGCCACCAAACTCTGCCATTACCTACTCAACCACAAAACCTATGTCATGACCAACACCGATCCCTTACACTTCATGTATGCCAAACCTTATCAAAATCAGCATGCCGCATGATGATGGCTTATGCTTTTAGCTGATCTTGACCTCAAATTCATTCACCAAAAGTCCATCAAGGGCTAGGCTATCACCGACCAACTGGCTGACACACCTATTTCTGGGGACCAACCCTCTAATTTTGACTTTCCCGATGAGTCAATTGCTACTCTTTCCCTGGATGAACCCCCTTACCAAATGACACTATTTTTTGATGGTTCCAAGTGTCAGCGTGGGGGTGGGGCTGGTGTTATCCTCATTCCTCTGGATGGAGAACCCATGCCTTTGTCTTTCAAACTAGACTTTGAATGCACCAACAATATTGCCAGTACAAAGTGCTCGTACTAGGTCTCCAGAGCCGCATATGCCTAGATGTCAAATCAATCCACATCTTTGGTGATTCACAATTGGTCATAAACCAAGTCAATGGTATGTACCAATGTCATAACGAGATACTTCAAAAGTATAAACATCATGTAGACATACTTTTGACCACCTTTGATCGTTACACCCTTCAAACCATCCCATGTTCAACCAACAAATTTGTAGATACCATGGCCTGCTTAGCTTCCCAAATACCCACTTCCCTACGATTCCAAAATATTTGTCACCATACAACACCTCCATTCACCTTCTTATTTACCTCATGATGTTTACTCAATCGAAATGACACCCCTGACCCAGTGACCTTTGGTATAAACAATACTCTGACTACCTTTCCCTCTCCATCTTACCTCTTGATCTCACCCATAATGACAACGCCTTCCTTAAAAAGGTCTCTCATTTCATCATTTTGGGGGACTCCTCTATAAGCATGGCTTTGATGGTATTCTCTTACGATGCCTCACAAGTTCTGAAATTCCTTATACCATTAAGGAGGTTCATGATGGCATATGTGGAGGTCACTTTAGTGGCCTTGTTGTTGCTAAGCGTATTCTTCACCTAGGCTATTACTGGCCGACCCTTAACCATGATTGTTGTGACTATGTCAAACATTGTGTGAAATGCCAACAACATTCCAACCTTCATCATACACCCAGTCATGCCTTATAGGTCACTCGTGACCTTTGGCCCTTCTCTCAATGGGGTTTGGATCTTGTCGGAGAAATCAATCCTCATTCTTCCCAATGCCATCAATGGATCATAACTACTACCAAATACTACACAAAATGGGTGGAAGCCATACCACTCATCTCCATGAAAGCCAGAAAATATGTGAGTTCATTAACCATCACATCATTTGTCACTTTGGTGTTCCTCATCGCCTCATCACTGAATAATGGAAAACAATTCAAAAACAAAACATTGCAAAAACTTTGATGCCCTTTGGCATTCAACTTAGTTTCTCATCACCTTATTACCCACAAACCAATGGCCAAGCTGAATCCACTAACAAAACCCTCAACAAAATTCTCATGAAAGTGGTTGATGATACTGGGAAGGATTGGCATACACACATTCCTTTTTCCCTATGGGCATACCACACTAGTATTCACACTTCCACTATGGCCACACCCTTTTCATTGGTGGTCTATGGTACAAAGGTTGTTCTACCTCTCGAAGTCTAGATCCCCTCACTCCACATTTCTCTCCATGACATGCTTACTGATGATGACTTTCGTCAGGACCACTTAGCACAACTAGAGTTATTAGATGAACATCGTCTTAACACTCTGGATCACCTTCAAGTTTACCAACAATGTATCAAACGTGCTTATGAAAAACGTGTTCATGAATGAACCTTCCAAGTCGGTGACCTTGTCTTGAAAGAAAATCAACATGTAACCAAAGCAAAAAAAAGTAAATGGGAAAATTCACTCCTAATTGGCTTGGACCATACATCGTAACTCATACCTATGGATCGGGTGCCTATCGTTTGTCCTCACTTGAGGGTAAACCCAAACTTAACCCCTTAACGCATTGCATCTTCACCATTCTATTGTTGACTCATTGTCCTACCTCACCTTTGTCTCTTTACAGGGCTCATCCCTTGAGTGCTATTCACTCCATACACCTCCCTAATGATTAAACAAGAATCATGTGAGTACCCATCACTTGTTATCTTCTCTTGAATATGTGTACCACGACACTGCACATAGCATGATTCTCATGGATACTTTTTGTCTACCTTTAGATGAGATCCCATGGTCATTCCACCTTGCCTTTTGAACAAGAGTCCTATCCTTCACCTTGGTCTTGTCCATGATTTCAAAGACCTCCATGGGACCAAACTCCTTGAGTCAAACTTCTAATAAAAAGATGACTCCCTCAAAAGGACATCTTCCTCTCGACAAAATTGCTACTATAAATAGACTACTCCCTCGAAGGACAACTATGTGAAGCTTTCAAAAAAAAAAAAAAAGAGAGAAACCAAAGCTTCCCGCATCGATCAACTTCACGAAGACCTCAAGGAGTACCATATTATTTATCCCATATAGACTTCCCACATCGATCAATCTATCTCAAACAAAAAAAATTTAGTCATGGACTTGCCCATTGTGACCTCGGACCTCTTGCCCAAAAGCCTTATCACTCAAAACATATAAAATTAACTACCTTTCACCCACCTTACCATTTCCACTCTCATTTCCTCAATTTCCTCAAGGGACATCTTGGAATTTTGACATTTGGTGATCTGTGACTACTTTCACCATAGAACCATTAATCATGCAATGCCTTTCGGGTCTTGTGTTCATCACCCCCTCCAAGGTATGATCTACTCGGTATGATCCTACCCAATCAGGTGGCTTTATTTCCCCCTCTTATCTTTTAACCATCTTTGTTTACATTTTGATTACCTTATACAAGACTTGGTACTCGATGCTTACCTTTGAGGTAGTCCTCCCCTTTTACCATAATCACCTTCACCTACATCATTTTACCTATAATCTACCCACACCTATTAAACCTAAACCCACTACATGCCTAAAAACCTACCAACTCATTCTCATATTCTTCCCTAGCTCATGGGAGAACTACATCGGCTGAGGTCCCTTTTCACCGGGACTATGTAGGCAGCACTCTGAGGGCATGGGGCCCTTGGAGGTTAGCTCGGCCATTCTCTACCCTAAACAATTCATCAACCATGCCTAACTCACCATTTACACCACATTTCACTTAGTTCCCCTTTTCTAACAAAATTGGAAATTAAGCCACATACATAACAAGTTGCTTCCCATTTTATACATTTATTACACCTACCATCTCTCTATCATCACTATGCATAGATTATACAACATTTCACATATGACCCATAGTATCATTCATTGCAAACAATAATGAATCATAAACTAAACCTACTCAACCATACTTTAACTACCTAACACCATGCCTACCAACTACTCAATCCATGCCTAAACTAAACCTAACTCAATCCATTCCTAACCAACTAACTCGATCCATGCCTATAACCTGACTCAATCCATGCCTAACCAACCTAACTCATCCATGCCTATAACCTAAACGACTCAATTGCATGCATAACCCAAACCTAACCATGCCTCAACCATGCCTACCAACTCATCCATCCATGCCTACCAACTTGACTCGATCCATGCCTAAACTGACCTAACTCCATCATGCCTAACTCACCTAATTTCCATCCATATCAAAAAACAACACCCATATCTCATCTAATCAAAAATAAATCCATATCTCATCTAACACAAGCCATAAACCAATATCTCATAAACATATTAACACATCACAAAATACCATGAATCTCATCATATAAATCAATAAATGTGTATCTCAAAATACATGCCTATCTCATCATGGCCATCATCTCAAAAATGTTGGCACACAGGCCGATATACAATACAAAATGTCATCGGCATGCAAGGCGGTCTCATATATACAAAAAGAATGAATGAATCAATACAAAAAATATTTGGCACGCAGGCCGGTATATGCTCACAATATATAAAAAATCACTCATACATCCTCACTTGTCTTGGCACATGGCGGTATATGATATGTGATAAAATACACTATCTTTGGCATGCAAGGCCAGCATATATATAAAAAAATAATCACTAATATACATCAAAATCGGGTGGCCGCATATCAGACATCTCACCGGATGTCCTCCATCTCTGTGTCACCTGCACCCTCGGCCTCCTGTGTCCCTGCTTGGCACATCACCTAGCTCTGGTCACCATGTGCTTTGGTGGCCTCTCCTGATTGGGCCTCGGAGCTCTGCCCTCTGTGCTCTCCACACTATGTGTGTGGGATCTCATCCTCTCACTGGATGCTGTTGTGCCCTGTACTCTCCATAAGAGAGGAAGTCTATCCCGCTACCATGAGCTGGTCTTGATAGTATCTCACCTCACCTAGGGCATCCCATAACCTAGATATAGGCATGGTCTATGGTGGTCCCATAGGTCTCGGCCCTTATACCTACCTGCTCCTACTGCACAGCTTGTGAACTAGGGACCAGCTCCCTGCGCTGCTGGGTGGTGCCCCCCCCTGCCCATGTGCCTGTGGTGGTGCCCCTTGTCCCTGTGCTGTATATTGGGCCTATGTAAGGCCCCAATATGTGTATGTCTCTGGGCTGTGTGGCCAACTGGCCTTGTAAACCTACCACTTGAGCTAGTAAGGCTGCCACCTACCATCTCTATCTCCATCTCCTCCATCTCCTCCATCCCCCTCCCCTCCATCCATCATCTAGGCCTCTGGCTGGGATCGCCACACTGTGCACTCATAGCTCTGCTACCTCTACCTCTGACCCCTCCAGCTTGTGTCTATAGTATACCTATCTGTGATCAACATCACTACCTACCCATGTAGGGTGTCTCTCTGCACTGTAATGGTAGCTAAGTCAGGCTGCCCGGTCTAGGTGGTATGGCTCATAACTGAGCCACCCACCACTACCTATACCTATCTGTGCATCCGGCATCATCAATCCATCGATCCACTAGCTTCTCCTCCTCTCTCTGTAGGCACTGTAGGTTGTGGTAGAGGTAGAGGCCTCTCCACATCATCTCTCTGATATTGTGGGAAGGATGGAGGGGGGATATCTGTACTGAGCCCAAACTATCGTCGTCGACCTCACATCTACCGGGATCATCTCATCCTCCCCTGGCGGCACCCACTGTATCCACCTCTCTAGCTGGAGCTCAGCTAGCTCCTCATGCATGTGCCTATATGAGGGGAATCCCACATATGGCCTCCAGATAATGTCCACTCTGGACAACCCCTCCAATAACTACCAAAAATGGGCCACATCATATGTCGGCCTATCTGACCTCCACTCTCCTACCAGGCACCCATCTCCTGTATCCCAACCACACAGATCTCACTGGGAATGCATCTGCTCGGGGCATCCTATAGGTCGAACACAAACTATGTGCTCATAGGCCCAACAGTGTAGTATAAATGTACAACATAGGCTAAACTGCGCAACCGCCCACACGCCCACACCTCTTTTTATAACTACTCCAAAAATGTTGGTGCCCAGGAAAAGCATGTCTCATGCACCATCATATCATGGAGCACCCCCATCAGTGATCGGGAAAGCATCCACCCTCTGCATCGGGTAGTGCATAGCATAGCACACTGCCTCCATCAATAAAACCACTAGCCTCGTCTCATCTGGACGGGCTAGGTACATCTCTCCATAGCTCAAACTAGGCTATGGAATCTCAGCTCCATCACCCCCTCACCAAATACTATCCCGATCAGCTCCTCTAAGGCCTCGGAGGAGATAGAGTACACCTGGGCCCCCAATATGGGTAACCTCAAAATCTGGAACACGTCCTCCAGGGTGATAGTCATCTCACTCATCGGAAGGTGGAACGTGTTGGTCATGGAATCCCATCTATCGATGAGCACGACCATCAAACTAGGCTCGAATAGCATGTCGGTAGCACCGAATACCACTCAATCCCACTGCCTCCACGTGTTGCAGCTCCAAGGGGTCAGCTAAGCCACGTAATGTCACCAGCAGTAGTGGTGGAACCCTATCCCGCATATGTAACTGTGATCTCCCCATCCAATCAAAACACAACATTAATCTACATTTACCATGACCATATTCATCAATTATCATTACCCACCACCCTATTTTTACCCTACCCATCTCAACCACCTAACCTACATCATTTTTTAGACCCTTGTGCCTAAAATCCCGACCGGTGCCAGTTCATCCTAACCGACTCTGGTCACCCTTAAACCGGCATCGGTCACCTGTTTTGTGACCGATACGGTTCACCCTTGACCGACCATGGTTACCATGTGACCAACATCGATCACCTGTTTGGTGACCAATCCCGATTCTTACCCAATAACCTTGCCAACCAAGCTTGACTGTCACGAGGTCAACTTCATCGTCATGAAAAAATCCATGACTTCCCAAACCCCCCTTTTTCTAAACCCTCCCTTGTCCCTTTTACCCCACCTACTAATGACCTACACTACCCCAAAACCCCTACCCACCCCACCTATCCAATTTACTACCCTCCCCCCTCTTTTTTTCCCATTTTTCCCCCCATACCCACATTTCACTTTTTCCCACCCACACAAAAAAAAAACACAAAACCCTACAAATCACAACTATTACAACCTCTACTCTATCTAATTCACACTATAGAGTTAGGTGCTTACCTCGTCATGCATTGCCACCATCTCGGTGGCACATCTGGCCACTGTGTTGGTGGTCCACTGATCCCTCTCTAGCCTCTGCCATCACCGAATATCTACCCACAACCTCCGACCAATCAACTCTCTCACCTTGATCTCATGGACCCACTACTCACCAACCCAACCACCATCAAATCACACTGCCAACTCACTGTCCCATTTCCTCCAGACACTTTTCTCACTTTTCTCTTTTTTTTTTCATTTCTTCACTTCACAATCACAAATGAATAATAAAAATGTGGATTTTTGTTTTTATACAAAACCCGACCTAACCGATGATAGGTTCCCTTGACCGACATCGGTCTCATGCCCTACCTCACCATCGTCGGTTTTCCTATACCAACGTCGGTTATCCATGACCGCCATCACCTAACCTACACATTGCCCCTTACTTTTCCATTTTACCCCACCCTCTACCTTGCTCTTTACCCCATCCACCTTTACCCAACCCATTACCTTACCTTTCCTGACCTCATCATTTACTACCTCCATTTTTCCTCCTTTGGGGACTCATTATTTTACCCCTACCTTGGCCTTACCCATGCTGCACGACCTAGATATTTGGACTGGACCATCACTAGTGACCTTTGACCTCATGTGTTTACTATACCTTGCGGCACTTATTACCTGTGTTGATTGACCTAATGACCTTACCTAGCCTATTGTTGTGACCATTTATCCTGACCCTACCTTTGGTGTCTTTGGAACATACCTAAACGTTCCTGCACACCTAACCTATGTCATGTGTTTCTTGACCATATCCTATACCTTGGATACTTAGATTCACTTCACCTTGTTTGGATAAACCTATCGACCTTAGATGATGTAGAGTTTTCCTACTCTTCAACCCGGTAGCGTGCTTTGCAGTTTATACGTGTGCGTGCGTTTGATTGTTGCTACCTGTGACCCTAACCCATTACCTAGATTTCCCGAGTAGACCTTTCACCCTTTTTCCCTATACCCACTTGCCTTTTCCTCACATTTACCTTTTATCAAACCACTCACCACTTCAGCCTACTGCCTCGTCAGTTCCTGGTTTGAGGGGATCACCTTCACCCACACATGGGGCAACCACATCTTATTTTTGTTAGCATCGCTTACCAATACAAGCTACATAACAAAAAAGGGGCAAAATGTAGACACTAAAATTAGGTCACACTCCCCTTTTGTCCCTCGACATATAAGCACCCTTTATTACATTTACCTAGCCATGACCCCCTTCACCCCACTAATATTAATTTAATTAATTAATTAAATTAATTATTTATCCTCACTATATTTATTATTTAAATATCTTATTTAAATAATATCCCCACATATAGTTCACTTAGACACCTCACCAAGCCAACTCAACCTAAGACCTATTCTTAGCAAGTTGCCATAACTAACTAAGACTTACCCAAACCCTAAAAATCAATGCCTACATTCCCTCTAACCACATTCCCATGCTCACAAGAGGCTCCCAGTCTAATCCATGGGATAACAACATGAGATCCAAGAAAATCAGGAGGATCTCCTAAGTTTAGTAAACCTAGGAAATCCCACCTTGACCGATGTCGGTTACCCCTAACCATCATTTGGTTAAGCCGGAACCACCATCGGTTACCCCTTTTAACCCAAAACAACCTTATTCTCAAGGTTGGAACTTGGAAAACATTGGGAGAAAGTTGACAAGCAAGAACACATCTCAGAGAGATAACACATCTTCAGAGAGCAAATTCCTATGAAAACTCACATCCAAGGAAGGAGATTGAGCATCTTCTCCTGCACAGCCATCCCAACCATGATCTGATCTATCCAAGCAAAGAAGAGTGTACATGCAGCCCATGCAGAAGCTTTTCTTTAGTTGGTGATCACTTATAACCTTCAAACCCATCATCAGCACCTCCATCCTTCACACACAGGCCTTTAAGAACGAAATCCAAGTAAGTACAACATCATACTTTCCTGGTTATTTCATTTCTTCATCAGTTTATCATCCATTGTTTACCTTGCCCCCTATTGACCTTCTCCACATTTTCACCTCCATACACCCATTAAAACCTCACAAAATCCTACTCCCATCACCCAATACACCATCCCAACCAACCAAAGTCCTTTGTGTAATCACAAAGGAGACCTACTGTTCTGTGACATTTCCAGATCTCACAGTAACCGACACTGGTTATACCTAACCACCGTCGGTCACCCCTAACCAACACCGGTCTCTGTGTTTTCCCACATAGCCCTAAACAAAGACCTACCCACCTAATTTTATCTTACCCTCATCCACCTGTGATCTACCCGAGACCTTTATCAGACCTGCAGAGACCCAGAACCAATCATTTGACCTTTGGATTCTATTCTAGCTTAGCTTGTTAGATTAGATCTATTTCTTATTGTGTTTTTAAGTGAGATACCTAAATCATTTTAAAATAACAATAGGATTTACTTTTTTTATAGCATTGAATTGTTTAAAATAGTGGAATGACAGCCATCTAGGAAGTATCATACTTCCTGATCTAGCTCACGCTACACGTTCATTGCCCATATTGTTTAATTCCTTATGGTGGTCTTGTTTTCATTACAGGTAGTTCCTCCTAGCCAAAGGAAGCTCTCACAATTAGCTATGGATTCAGAAGTCATATGCATGCAACAACCATCAAGTGACATTTGAACATGTATTCCTCTTGTTCCCAAAAGCAAGGAGAAGATTTGGGAGTAAATCTTCCTAAAATAAGTGAGATAAGAATTTGATTCCAATAATATCTATATCTATCTCTCTCTCCATATTTTGTGGAGATGAAGATATTAGTTGTTAGGATTATAATAAAGATAAAATTAGATCATATCTCCCAAAATAAGGAGTTGGTTGGATGCATAAATTATAAATGTAACCTTCCACACTCAGATATGTAATGCTTTTCTCCAAAGAAATAAAGATTTGTTCTTTCCTCTCAAATATTATGTAGTTTTAAGATCTTAGAAGTATGATTTAAATCCTCTTCCAAGGAATGAGCTGGCCACTCATTCCAAGGAAGATGGATCTATGTATTTATGTTTATGTTTATTTATTTGTCTTTAATTCATTCTGTTGTATTGTTTTTATCTTTGTATTGTGAAAATTTAGTTTGTTGTGAACCTGCAGGTGTTTCATTCAATTATGTTTATTTCTAATTCAACAATTTCAATTTATGCAAGTGTGTTTAAATTCATGAAAGTGTGATTTCCTTCATGCAAGTGTGATTTATTTCATGCAAACTTTATTTCTGCAAGTGTGCCTTTAAATTTCTGCAAGTGTGATTTATTTTATGCAAGTTTGGTTTGTGTTTAAGGGAGATGCTTTCCAATATCTTCTTCTCTTAATGCATACAGCCTTTGGACACCAACCCAGATTGACATTATTAATGGTGAGGATTAATGACCCTCATCATATATCTCCAAACAATGAACATAGATAACATACCCTTGTGGATGCTCTACAAACTATCTTGAGACACACTGCACAATTTCATGGAACCATATACAACACCTTACTTCTGATCATACCTGATGAGAATTAATTATTCTTTGATTCAATCTTCCTTCTCATGAAGACCTTAAAAACCATACAAGTATCTATGTTTCCTTGAATCAAAATCATATTTACAAACCTTTGATAGTAATTCTTCATGCTTGCTTATTCTCGGAGTAATGATGCAAATCTTACAAGGATGACCCTTCAAGTCATGACTTCAATCATATAATTAAGACAATGAAATTCAAAGTTAGAACACCTTCCTTTTGAAATATGACAACCATCAAGTTGTTATCTAATATCTTCAATCTATGTAGGCACACCTTTGTAGCACACCATCAATCAAACTTATGAGGTATTTACACTCAACATGAAATTCAAGCTTCACTCATGATTATTTATCCATGCTTCAAGTCTTTAGGCATGCAATAGTCACCAATCACTTGAGAAAACCTATCACAATCCTCAAGAATGTCTCATATACTTTGTTAACCTTCTAAATCTCCTAGAAGCTCTTTGAATGCATAACTCGAGCTTGACAATATTTTGATTTAATAAACAAACATCTTAGTTAGATAATAAGGTCACAAGACATGACTTTACCTTATACCATTAAAATAAACTATATGAAAAAGTCACAAACTTGATATAACTTAGACCGACAACTTTAGACCACAGAACACTATATTTTGTTGGCACAAAAGATACCTTATAAACTGATAAGATCATGAACATACCTAGTCACAACCTTAAAAACCTTTAGATACCTTAGTTAAAGCTTACTCAAAACACATACCTCAATAGACCTTTATTAAACACAATAATCATATATTTGGCAATTTGGAATTGGCACATATTGCTTGCTTTGCTCCCCTTGAAATGAGAAGATTCATGTTTGACTTAAAATACCTTTTGAATTTTAAGAATAAGGAAAATAAGAACATGCATAGAATAACATAATAAAAATGTTATTGACATAACCTACAAACCTGATAACCTTTCAAAAGGACATGAACTTAAACTTAGACCTCAACAATCTCAGACCTTTGACTGATAACACATTCTTTGAGACACCACTTGACAATATGCTAGACCATGACCATGTATATTTTCACAACTCAAACACCTACTAATGACAAGGACTCAAAAACACATGGATATGTCACTTCACATACCTTATAGTTCTTGAAGTATCCCATACTACTAGAATTTTCAACTTCTCATGAACTAGAGAGTGAATAATAGTTAGGAACATATGATCTTTATCATTCTTTTCTTCTTATACTAAGGTAAACATGATTCCTTGATTTGATTTGGGATTGATGACTTAAGTTTTCATCTTGATTACATTAGAACTCTCTTTGAATAACTTCATATGATTAGTATTCATTCTGAACACCTCTGATATTGTAGCATATTTCTTAGTTTAACCTCCATGATTAGATCCTTTGACTATTCCTTTAGGATCAGACCTTTTAATGAACCTCTTCTTGATTTGGCATAGTCTTGCTATATGACCTGATTTTTGATAGTTGAAGAAAACAACATCCTTCTTTCCTCTTGGCTCATATACACTTAGATTCCAACCACAATCCTTGGCATTATGACCAAACTCATAACATGAAAATAATTCTCCTTTGAAGAGACTTACACCATTCCTAGGAGACCTTCTCTTGAAATCTCTAGCTCTCTATCCAAAATCATGACAAACATAGCCATATCCATTAAAAGGAACACTATACCTAATTGCATTAGGTTTCTGAAAGGGTTAGACCTTCGTACACCAATCTTATTTTCCTCCTTCTTTCTTGCTTGAGAGCTTGGACTAACTTCACCATCATTCTTCACATGTTCTCCTTTGAACCCTAGACCTGTTTTGTCACTAGCCACTCTTTGGCTCTCCAAGATCCCCTTAAGAGTTTCATAAATCTTATCTATCTTCTCGATACATCTTCAACCTATTAGCTGAATTTTATAAATCAAATTCTAGGGATTTCAACCTATCTTCATACTTGGAAAAAGTTTCCTCTTTATCCCTTAGGGTTTTATTCACTTTATGAACTTACAATTCCAAATCCTTGATGGATTGACCTTACACTTGATATGATATTATAAGCTATGAATCACTTTGAATCCTCAACTTTATACTTCATTCTTAATGCACTGAATCTCTCAAGACTTACCTATTTATTATGCTTCAAAAATCTCCTTCAAGTGATTAAACTTACTTCTCAAGGACCTTCTCTGATACCAATTATTAGAAGCAAAATGGAATGAGAGGGGGAGAGAATCAGCCCTACAAATTTCTTATTTCATTTACCATTAATTGCAACATTTAATAACATTCATCCATTCAAATACATTCAACAATAGCTTATTAGGTGTGCATAATACATTTAAATAACCATAACACATGAGAGAGAACATATAGACACAATATTTAAGTGGGAAAACCTCATGGGAAGAAAAAAACTGAAACAAAACTTTATATTTCCGTGTTTAAAATTTAGTTAGGCACAAACCCCCAATTTAATAGAGCACCAACCCTACAAGGAGCACCAACCCCTAATTTAGTTAAGAACCCATTCCACAAGGAGGATATAACCCCCTAAGATGATAAATAATGAATTCAATTACTTGTATATGAATATATATAATTTTTATTTCTTCCAAAACTGATGGAGATCACAATTTCAGCTCACACACCTTCTTCAAACCATCATTCCTTGAACTCGCTCAAACTTGAATTTTCATGCCTTGATTTGGATTCAAACACTTACACTCATGATTTATAACCTTCCTCATATTTTTATAACATCCTCATCTCTTATTTCATGCCCTCATACCTATTTTAATCTCTCTCTTTGGTCACACTTTTCCCCCATACACAACTAGTTCAAAAATGAACTCAAAACATCACTTTATATGTATTCCTTATTTCAAACAAAATATATTTTATATTCCCCACTTTTTTGACCAAATAAACTAAAAATATAAAAACATGTTAGGTAAAATTAATAAATTGGACCCATATAGGTCGGCCATGCCCAAATGCACTAAACAAGCACAAAAACAACTAAAAACCCCATCAACTGGAAGAGCTAAAATCACAAATACCAAAAGAGTGATTATTAAAGATCCAAAATTCATCACACATATGTAATATTACATATAAAAACCATCAATTGTTATAAATTTTCTTGCACTAATTAACTAAATCATAACATAACTCAAAAGGGCTCATATCCTTCACCAAACAATTGTTTCTAGGACCCTGTCTTCACCTTCGGACCTCAAGACCACCAAAATAAAATAAACTATGGCATGTAACCACTCAATGGAATCCTTATGAGCTTTATATAAAATCCATGCATGTTATAGATATTTAAACATCTATATGTGCAAACCACAAGAAACCTTCCTCTTCACAAAACTAAGTTGCCCGGATAACAATTTTACAAACTCAATTGGTTTTAACCCTTTCTGCCACTTCAAATGCCTAAAATTCCTTCAATAGGAATAAAATTCATCCATATTCACTCTCAAACTGATATAAAATATCAAATCATTCATCTCATGCCTCATTTACCTCATTCTTTTAGCTTGAGAAATTCTTTCTTGAAAAACAAGAAGCCTTCTTCTCTACAAACTAAGATGGATGACCAATAAAACCTCATAATCAACATACAAAAATTATACAATTGGATATATATATGAATAATATTTCTAGGAAATAATATATTTCCTTCCAAATTCAAGTGGAAGGCCTTCAACCAGGTCCATCTCTGCAACTGCTCCTTTAGCCTTCTAGGATTCAAGAACTAGCATTGAGCTCAATTCACTCCATCACTTAAAAACTCACTCGTAGTATTAAACAAAGAATGTAACACAATTATAAATGATTTATTATCACTAAAAAAATTAACCAAGCATGAACAAATCATAAATATCACTTGACCTCATAAAGCCACTTGACACCTCGTTAGATCAAGCATTCTCTAGTTTTTACCCTCAAAGAACAAAGTCATAAATTTTTAATAGCACACACACACACACACACACACACACACACATATATTTATATAGCATTGGAAATATATCTGTACCACAACCACAACACAACTTGAATGGAGTCCTAAATCCTCTTGTAGCTCCTGTAATTTAAGTTTTACCACAAGTTACTCAAAATCGCACCAACAACCAATATTCATAAATAGGGAACACTTTACTATTTTTCACTTCTACCATGATATAAAAATATCATGGACATGTATAATAAATCTTGGTATAAAAAAATGTCAATTTATTTTGAACCTCCTTCTGATAACCTTGTCCCAAAATGAACTTCTTTGGAAACAAGAATTTTAAGGTGGCGTCCACATACAGTCACATGATATAATTTACCTTTCTTGAAATTTGGAAAATTAATTAACAAAATAAAATCATAAAATTTTAAAAAATTAATCAAAACTTGTTCATTACACTCAACTTTATCTAATTCTCTTTGAGCTAGGGTTTTTCTAGGGTTTCAAAGTAACTTATCTTTTTAACGATTGTTCATAAAAACGTGACGATAAAAGTACATCATTATTTATGATAAATTTTTTATTTCCATGAAAAAAAATCCCCCAAAATATCCAGGTCCCATGAAAATCACACAATTCACAACGAGCATCAGAAGGTCAACTTTTTCCTCAAAAACACCTTATAGAATACCTAATTTCACATAAAATGACATATCTTGCAATTCATTCTTCGAATGACATGAAAATTGTCACAAAGCATCATGAAAACATCCTATAACTCTCCATACTCACCATATATCCAAAATATTTCTGAAACTCTCTATCTATTAAGGATTATCTGTGCTTACTTGCATGTTCTCTCCTTCTTGCTTCCTAAGGACCTCATAAATGCATTAAAACTATTAGTACTGATATGAAACTCACCATAAAATTCATGTAAACTACCATCATGATCTAAAAAGACTTATCAGCTGCAAAACTACTACCTTCAACTCATTTTGCATGCACTAGGACTAGGAATAGGCCTATAATGACTGGATTTGTTGAACCCCGAGTCATTGGTGTTGTCATTGATGTCAAGAGGCATTGACGGAAAAAGGATTTAAGTGGTGAAGTGAGGACCAGTAAGGGGCATGAAGGTTTATTGGTAGTTCCATATCAATTGTGGTTGGTGCTCACATGGTGGTTTTTTATCATTCAGGGTGATTTCAAGGTGCTACAAGCTTGGTTAGGGAGGTAGGTGTCCACTAAAGGTACAAAGATGCCTGATGTGATTGGATCAAATATTCCATAGGTTAGAAATGACCTTTATAGGATGAGTAAGAGCTTATAGGATGTTCATCAGGTCAGGTTCTATAAGTCACACTTGGAACCAACCCACTTAGGACTAGTTCTAGAGGTTAATGAGGTGTATGGACACAAATACAGTCATTCTAAGAGTAGGAAAGCATGAGAGGAGCCTACAAAAATTTCATAGGGAATTTATGAGCATATACAAGGCCTACTTTATCGTTTGGAGTCAAGGTTCAATTGTTCACCAAAACTACCTTTGAGAACTAGTAGTGAAAGTTGAGGTAAATGAGATTGGTCTGGGAAGTACAAGAATAGTTATGGGAAAAAAATAATGGGACATGTAGAGGGATGTGTTGTGGAAGTGTATGTTGAATTTCATCAAATTTTGAAGAGATTTGTGCAAGTTATGAAATTTTTGTCAAAACCAGCTTCTTAGAAAGGAAAACCGAACACCCTATCTTATTAACATCCAAGAAAAGTTATAAAGCCTTCTTCAGATAAATCATAGAAGAAATTTTTGAATAAAAATCCAAGCCTGAAATTTTGCAAAAGGTTTGAGGAAAATTATATAAGAAACAATAAGTTCTATGCATTTTACTAGTAGTGTTTTTCTCTCAACAGAATTCTTCGTGAAGAAATAGGCATAATATGAGGTGTTTTGACTCCAAATCAAAATTTAAAGATAGTACAACATCTCAAGAGTGTTAAAGACTCTTTCAAGGTCAAAATGGTGGTATTATTTCTCTTCAAATCAAATCAGTCCATACTGTTTGACCATGTTTTACATGTTTTATGTGTACAATGCTAGTGTGAAGGTGTCAAGTTTGAATCCCCTGCTAAGAAGGTATGAGAGGTATTATTGTAGCTCATGAAGAAATTTGAACAAGTTGTGTGTTTTTATAGTGTGCATTCTATCAAAATTATCTCTCTACCATTGAAAGGCTTCTCAAGGTTAAACATGCCATAATGCTTAAAGAAGGAATGTGTGAGTATACATGATGGTGATATGAGACATGAGTGTAAGTAGTTTCTAAAAGTTCAATACACCTAGTTTAAGCTCAAATTTTTTTGGTTAAGTGATTTGAAAGTATGGGTTTCTTTGCTTCTAATATACCTCATACAAGTCTTGTTAACGAGACAAAAATCTACGTGTTTGGAAACCTCATCCTACAAATAATGATCACAAGCCTGTGAAGATGGTGATAGGTCTCTCCTTGATATGATTTTTCAAATGGATGATCATCAAACTAAGGATGTGATAAAATAAAACTCCAAGTCAAATATTGTTGTTGTGGGGTTTCAAGAAATTGTTCACATAGTACAATAAATGGTAGTGTTCATGTGTATATACCTTAAATTGGTAATGCTTCTAGTGTGGTCAAGCTCTCAAAAGTATGGTGCTACCACAGATGCCAAAGAAAATGTTTTTCATAAGAAAATTATGTCATTTCTTGAGGACTGAAAATGTTATTTTCTCACAGTCAATGAAGGATTGCACTTAATCTGAAATCATCAAAATATTCAACCATCAAATGGAATGGAGTGTCTAAACATGAATTCTCAAGCTATGGATAATTCCTCTGTAAGTTTATGCACACAAAAGTAAAAAGAAAATGTGTTAAAAGGTTCAAAACAACAAATGATGAGGTTTTGTTTCTTAAACCCTAACCATGTACAATGTTGATAGATCCAACAAGTTTAATCTTGATTACATATCATCAGACCAAATAAGGATCTAAGAGATGAGAAAATTTCATTCTCCACCTTGAAGGATGTCTTTGGAGCCATGTTAAACTAAAAATTCCCATGGAAGAAACCAATTCTTCAATGTTGTAAGATTGTGTTTGAAAACTGTGAATACCCTGTTTAAGCATATGTTTTCTTGAGAAGAGTTGAGCTACTCGATATTTTGGAGGATCATGACTATTCCAAATCACATAAAAGGATTCCCTCCAAAGTGTAAAAATCATTCTCTTGCATCTCTTATCATGAAAAGACCTTCCTTGAGTGTGTCTAAGCTCCTCCATGACAATGAGTACATTATCTCGAGAAGTAGAAGAATAAAAGATGATTTATACCTTGGTGTGATGAAGACCAAGCTCTGACTAGTGATGCCATAATGATCCATTATGTTTTTAAAGTTATAATGCTTTTCTTTAGCTCAAGAGGAGATTGAAGAGTAAACTACAAATAAAGGAGAAGATTTAATACAATAAAGGAATTTGAAAAGATTTGTGAAGTAACATGTATTAAATTAGTAACTCGTGCGGGGTTGATAATGTTGTAGTGTTTGAAGATAAAATATATAACTGACATCTCAGAAATTTGATGTACTTTGATTGAGATTCCAAATGTTTAACTGATTGAAAGACTATTAGAACATGAGAATTGTCTCTTATAGACACATAAGAGATCATGATGGCAGAGGAAACAAAAGGAACTTACATAAGACAAGATAAGGATCATGATTATTATCCATGCAAGTTTGTATTATGTCTCTTGATCTCCTTATTTAAAATTGAAAGAAGTAGAGAGTTTCATAGAAAAGAATAAAGAAGTGCAAGATTCAAGAAAGAGAGGAGCTCATGTGTACAAATATGAACCATAGTGGTTTGAATCAAGCTTGCTAATGTCTACAGATTGAAGATTGGGAGAGCTTAGAGATGTATGTAGAAGAAAGGTGAGCATATTGGACATATAAATTCTTTTAGGGGGATCATTATGAGATGAAATAAGTAGAGAGAGTTAGAAGATTGTGAGTGTATCACGCAGTAGGGAAAATAATTCGAGTGAAAAACCACATTATAAGACCTGATATCAGTTATATGATAAAAAGAGTAGATTGATATGTTGAGAGAAGAGTGTAAATGAGATGAAGAGATGAAATGATGATCAAATTATGTTGGTATAACCAATTAGGGGGAGAAGGTGAACAAAATTCTATGTTCAAATTCTAAGTTATAGCTCAACAATTTGGGATTGGGTGGTTGCCAAATTAGTTAAGTGGGCTCTTGACATTGTATTCAAGTGGGTGCTTGATTTTGAATTGAAGTTGGTGCTTCAAAAATGGAGTTAAAGCTTTAGGGTGAGTAGGTTCTCACCACTTTGTGAGATCATTGTAATTCTTGTTGGACAATAGTCCTTGATATTGCTTTGATTTCTCCTTTTAGTAGGATTTTTCCCTTATGGGTTTCCCATATTAAATCTGGTCTCTTCATGTGTTCATGTGTACTTGTATATATATCTCTCGTGGTTGAATGTGCATGATCATCATGGTTAATTGAACAACTGTCACTTGGTTCAATTTTTTTAAAGAGCACTAATTCACCCCCTCTCTCATTGCCTAGAATTTCTAATAGAATCAACCATGACACCTCATGAACTGACCTTGATGACATCATGTAAAATCTTAGACACCTATAACAAACCTCTATGACCATGTATGACCTCATGAAAACTTCCAACCATCTTAGGAGAGCTCAAAATATGACTTATCTCACTAGACCATGCACCAGGGCCTCCTAGACTCCACCAAATTTGGTCACTACCAATAAAAATTCATGCGTGACCTTTATTGACACCTCATAAAGACTCAAATGACTTGATGACACAATTTTTCATTAATGGACTTGAATAAATAACAACACAAACAAACAATGGCCAACATGTTTGAGATATTACTCATTTAGTCCTATCCTCTAATGATGTTGATTGTTATTTCAACCAATTAATATGAGGAAGAGGTTTGTAACACACCCATTAATTGTAATACATATGATTGATATGATCCTCATTATCTACAATCTCTTATAGAACACCAAAAAAATCCAATTCCTTAATCTTCTCAAGTTTCATTTGATAACAATCTCACTTCACCTATTTCTTATCATCGCAATTCATCCAATAGTCCTAAAATGGAACATGTCTAAAGTAAGATTAAAGTGATTTATCTAACAAGATTATAGTATCAAAGGATGATGTATGAGGGGATGAGATGAATCCTGCTTATGTTTTGAAATTTTGGGAATCAACTATAGGAATGTACATAATATGTAGATACTAAAGGAAAAATTGGCTAAGTCCATGGACTAGACCTTCTGGGAACACATCAATGTAGCTAGCTCTTGCACGCGTTCATGTTCTCTACTTCCACGCCTTATTGTTCCATGTTCTCTCTTGATACTTAGTTAATTTTTCCAACCCAATATATAATTAAAAAACTATTTCCCATACCTCAATAGTAGCGGTGGGTGTTTGTGTCCCTGTTGAGTGCTTGTGTTTCAGGAGAAAATAGTTAATTTATTAGATCATCACAATCTCCAAAAACTTTTAGAATATTTCTATAGTAGTAGGCAATTGGCTTCAGTTATAGAATTCAATTTATTAGTAAATTTTAGTTACAATCGAAAAAATTGAGACTAATTGGAGCAATTGGAACAAATTGAGACGTACCATCTGTAGTGGTACTTATTTGGGAAGCATCATGGAAGGAGAGAAAAATATACCTCTCTCCCTAACACTCTTTTCTTGGTGTGAGATCACCTAAAAACTCACACTTGGTGTGAGATCACCCAAAAAAATCACTCTTGGCATGAGATCACCCAAAACCTCACCATTCGGCAACAAATTCAACAACATTTCCAAGCAAATTAGGATAATTCTCTATCTCTTACACTCTTATACATCAAGTGCACACTTTCCTTTTACATACTTTCACACTTTTACTTATTTATACACATGTTACTTTGATTTCTCATATATGGAACTTTGACTACTCTTTCTCTCTTCTTTTATAGGTCTATCCTTAATACACAACAAGGAGAAGCTCATATCAGCAAGCACAACACAATATTATGCATACATTTCACCCATATGGTCCACTTCCCTTTGTTATTATTAGTGCTTCACTTTATGATCACTTCAGGATACAATTGTCCACTCGGAATGCTATCAACAAAGCTCTTCTCTACATGATCATAAGGTACACATAATCTATCTACTTTATGCTATCGAGTACAACATAAAGTGGGGAAAATTTAGACACAAAATCTATGCACTTGGGCACATTTCTAGGTCTTAGAGAATGCTAACAAATACATGATTCCTAAGTAAGACAACTAGTAATTGATAATGTATTTTAGTCCTTTTTCTTTATCTTTTATAATTTTGTTGACCTTGCACACCTTACAACCCTATTGGTATTTGATTGATTTATCTTTTATGGCCTCATACACTAACGCCCCGGCGCTCCATGTGCCTCGTGGGAAATCCTAACCCTTTATACCCTTTTCTCACTCTTTTGGGTCTCTTTTATATCTTGGGCATCTTTTATACTTTTGGGTCGGCCTTTCAGTTGTCAATTATGAAATTTAAATAAGGTAATCATATATACATACATACATACATACATACATACATACATATTCATATCTCTCAAATAAGGGACCAAGCACTAAGCATTACATACTATCACCTAATCTTGCATCCAAAGGCATAAAGAGAATTTCAAGACATCCATCTAGCACACTCATTCAAGGGACAAGGGTTGCATCATTTCTACATACACAACATAGGAGGGAAAGTTTATTCTATTCTATTACACACATTTGCATCTAGAGCATTCTAGATCTAACATGCTATCTTAGTGCAACTTGCACAAGGGCATCCTAGGGCATCATTACATACACTCTCACACAAAATTACACAAAGTATAAAATTTAGTACAATGCTCAAATACTAAGATCACTCTTCTAATGACCACCATGGTTTGTATGAATCCACATTTTACATATTTTTTATTACATTTGATGTGGTTTATGGAAATGTGTAGGTAGACAACTTGTTTTTTAGGTTACAGGTACATTCAATGATCAAGGAGAGAAATCAAAGTGACAACCAAGGACTAACAAGGTGAAGCTTCTCTTACATAGAAGATACCATATCTTGATCATTCACACAAACACTAGTGCCCAGAACAGACACTAGCACCCAAGTGATCCTATTTTGTGAGAAGTATATTATAGAATATGTTTCACATTTTTGGAATGCCAACGTGTAAAGGTGGAACACTTACATCTTGCAAGTCTGCTATATTTTCAAAGTATTCCACAATATAAATGACATGTAATTAACATAGATTTTATGTAAGGACCGCAACTATATAAAAACAAACACGATATGATTTTGGTAATAGTGAATAAACTAACCAAAGTAGCTCATTTCATACCTAGAAATCTTAAGGATGATTCTCCAATACTGTAGACACCCAAAATTGGGACGAAACCCTCTAGGTCCCCTTTTATTACATACCCCCTTGCCATGACCCCTTTCACATATTTTTATTAATCTAATTACCTATATTAGATTAATTATTACCTCACCCCTCCACCTCACCTCTCCACCTCACCTTAGACCCATTCCAATCCCATTTAATAACTAAGACTGAGTCATCACTCCCCTAACTAACTGAGAATTATTCTAAACCTAATATTAATTGCCAACTACCTCTCCCACCAATTTCCCATGTGATTTAACAAGAATCAAGACTCCTAACCCATAACCATTCTTGACTCACGCCAAAAAGGGAGAGAAAAGGTTATTTTTAGCAAATAAGACTATTTCTCCCTAACCAATGCCGATTATTCCTCGATCAGGTGTTGGTCAAGGAACCACCATCGGTTCCTTTAAATAAGAATTTTCAACTCTTTTCCCGGGTTTTTTTATTTTGGTTGGAATTCTTGGATCTCACATCTTTGGAATTCAATTAACACCCTAATGATCAATTGAGCACCAAAGCATCAAACTCTCCACCAAAAACCAATCTACGACTTCATAGGCTTGAATCATTCACACAGAGAAGCACTCAACCTTCGCTACTGTGAAACTAGATATAGGCTTGTCTCTCCTACGTACACCCACCAACCACCACCTTCTACCAACCTCCAAATCTATGATAAGTATTCTTAACTAGGTTATTGATTTCATTAGCTTTGGTTTTAGATCCTTTATCTTTTTCTAATTACCTCCTCCCTCTCCCGGATACCTTCTGTAGCCCATTCACTTGATGCCCTACCAACTGGAACCACTCTTCCCTTTCAACCACCCCTTTTACCCCGTAGAGTATTCACCTAAATTCCTACACCCTACCTAAGACCTCCTAATACTTTGTGTAATCACAAAGAGCCCAAATCAACCTCCTTTCTACCTTTGAAACCCAATTTCCCCTACCGTGATCGGTTACCCAACCGATCCCAACTATAACCAGTGACCAACATCGGTTCCCTAACAAACCTTGGTATTTGTGTCTAAAATTTTCCCCTCAGACCAGCGAGCTCATTCCTCCACCCAAAACTCTCCAAAACCTCCCAAGACTTCACTCAGACCTTCTTTCTGCCCTTTGTCATACCTATAGACCATGCCAATCGACCATTCTCCTAGATTTAATCTTGTATTTGTCATTTAGATTAGATTTAGACTATTGTGTTGTGTGAGATACCCAAATCATATAACTACAGTAGGAATTTCCATTTCATGATATTTATCAACATTAATTTGTATTAAGACATGGATTGACAACCTTCAAGGAAGCACCTCACTTCCCGGATCTAGCTCACACTAGGAAATCCACTAACCTATGCTATTAACTCTATTTTGTGGTCTTGCTTTGCTTCTTAGGTAGTCCTTCCAAGACAAAAAGGAGTTCTCTACAATCGTCTTGGTCTTCAACAATGGTGCACAACCTCTTCATGACCTCTAGGTATTCCTCATGTACCTTACCTTTACCTTTTAAATCGTTTTTTCATATGGTAATCCTATGTGGTGAAACATTTTGGCATGCTCGGTGGGACCCTCATCATTTGTGGGTTCCTTATATTCATTTAGGATTGCATTTCTAATATTTTCCTTTCTAAAATATTCACGAAATCTCTCTTTGGTAACATTCTTTCTTCTATTTTATCTAAAATTCTCATTTCATCCGGTGCAAAGTAAAACAAATAATTCTTTCTTATTTCTTGCTTGCATTAGTGAAATTTGTACTCTTTTCCTATTCACTATCACTTTCATCCAATTTCAATATTTTGATTTGGGTTTAAAATTATTGCATTACATCCTATGTATTCTTACATTTAACTCACATAGTCTAATTAGCAATCAAATATAACGGAGGTCATGACCGGTTGATGATTGGGTAATTAAGCGTAGTTCAATTTTACACACACTTTTCCAAATCACTCAAACAAACAACACATTTCTTAAACATTCCCCAAATCCTAGGAAGAAGCTATCAAGGATTTAAACACCCGTTGATAGTGGGCAATGGATTGTCATATCAGAGCTTAGACCTCATGTACCGAAAGGTATATTGAGGATGCCCCCACCAAAACATTCCTGAAACCATCCATAGTTGGCTTTTAGGTACCTTATATCCACTCCTTTCTATATATTCATAATCAGTCCTAAGGCTTAAGCCATCAAAACACTAAAATATTATTCCTAGGATAACATGTTTGTTAGATTTTTCTTGTTGGATTTGTGACTTTATTTCTTGTCTTCTATTATTTGAGGTGTGAGATTGTATTTCATCAATTTTTTTCACACTCGGCCATCACAATCAATTAATTTTGGTTCTCTGAGTGTGTTAGATTAGAATTGATATACACAACCCAGTTCTTAGATTCTTTTGACCAAAATCTAAGAACTGGGTTGTGTATATCAAGATTATTCTAAGAACTAAGATTATTCTTAGATTCTTTTGACCAAAATTTTAGATCTAATATGCCCTATTGGCGCGGTTCGAAACTGACATCGGTTATTCTACCTATCGGCATCGGTTAAAAAAATAGTATTAGTCTTCGTGTTTCTAATTTTTTTGTCAAAAACAACGAGCTAATTTCACCTTCCATAAATTTTCTAAAAGTCTGTTTATGAGTTTCTGTCATTTTTACAGAGACTAGAGTACATGTTTTCCATCCTTTTCCTATGGTTTGGACTCACCAACAGGTGCTGAGATCTTGCTTTCCACGCAAGTTATATACCTTTTCCTTCTATCCCTTTGTCACCTTCCATTTCATCTCCAATGGATCCTAATTCTCTTGCAAATGTACTCGTAGGTGATGAGGAATTCACTAGATTCCTTGATCATAACACCAAGGCCTTGTAACATTACCTTACTACTTCTTCCACTGTGACTCATTAGGTCATCCCCTTTATGGAATGCCCACTTCCATGCCCACCATTTCTACCATCTCTAGCCATATCGGGAATGCTAATGTGGCCACCCAAACTACTCTAGCATTTCCTAATCCTACTTCTCATGTAACCTCTACATCCTTGACATCTTCTCTCCCACCGACATCTGTAGTACCCATATCCACTGCCCCTATTATATCATCATCAGTATCTTATGTACCTATTCCTACACAACCACCGGTTGCATTGACCTCTTCCACTCCATTTCAGAATTTGGTGGTCTCTATTCCCCAAACTCTTCCACCTATCACCACAAGGATATTTCCACAAGCCCCTCCCACTTCCACCTTACCTCAAACACAACCCATCACCTCAATTTCATATTTGGGGTATATGCCCTCCTCGTCCACTACTTCCTACATACCTATGTCTCAATTCACGTACTTGACACCACCACATATTGGTATGCCTTTTATGACCCATTCATCTTATCAAACCCCTTATACCTAAGGGGTAATCCTAAAACAAACCACACACAGTGGATCTCATTAAAATGATGATGGATAAAATGCAGACACTTGAGGCCTCAGTTTCAGGTCCCGTAATGTTTTAACATATGATGAGATTTGTAACAAACCCATCCATCCCTTTATACCTATTCATCCATATCCCGTGCAATGGGAACTACCTAAATTCAACCACTTCAATAGTAAGGAGGACCCACAATAGCATTTGCATTCATTTAGACATGGTTATGACCTAATATGACATGATGATGCCTTTCTCCTTTGTACCTTTCCCATGTCCCTGTCGGGACCTTCCTTAGACTGGTATAATGCTTTGCCCAAGTACTCGATCTTTTCCTTTAATCAATTGGTGCAGACATTTCTTGATCACTTTTTGATAAACATTTCTAAAAATGTCTCTATCATAGATTTATATTCTATTCGTCAATATGACGATGAGTCTATCACTCATTTCTTCACATGGTGGCGAAGCCTAATAAATCAAATTTATTTCTCTCCTGCACCTAAGATCATATATTTTTTTACAAAGGTGTGTGCCAGGATTTCTTCAATACTCTAGGTTCAAATGTTTTGTACGTTTGATGAGGCTTTTACCATGGCTAGGAAGCTTGAGATCCACGCCCTCGAAGAAGACAAACTAAAACTGCATAACAAAAATTCCACCTTCAAATCAAACGAGTCTTCTTCCAAACCACCCAACAACCATCCCAAGATAAAAGGATTTTCTAACGTGGTAATTATAAAATCTGGCCCTTCTCATCCAACCAATCAACCTAAACCTCCTTCCAATCTTTTGCCGGTGCAAAATTTTCAATATCGATATGAATAAAGAGTTACACTCCCATTGGGGAGCCTTATTCTTCCGTATTGGAAAATTTGTTAAAGGATGAAGCCATCAATATTTCTCCCAAAAACCACATAATGGTTTTGATACTTCTCACCCCACACCGGCTTGGTATAAAGAAAATGCATTATGTAATTACCATTGTGTAAAAGGACATAGTGACAAAAATTACAAAAATTTAAAAACATTGTCGAAGGAATGTTCGATAGTGGTGATATCATCCTCGACAACCCTAACATACCCGATAATGTAAAAATGGATGTTTTTAGATTTTTTTCCTAACCATGCTCCTTTATAAAATCATGCTAACGATAAATCTAAAGAAGAAACTAATGTACATGTGGTTTAGGTAGTCTTCAATATAGTGTCTAATCCTTCTATCCAATATCATCCTATAACATCTATTGAGGAAATATTTGCATGAACTCCTCTACCCATAGAGGAGCCCACATCACCCATTCCTTTACCCATAGAGGAACCCACATTACATGATCCTTTACCCATAGAGGAACTCACATTACCTATTATTTTACCTCTAAAGGAGCCTACCTCACCCGTTCCTTTACCCATAGAGGAACCCACCTTACATTCCTTTACCCACGAAGAAACCCACCTTACCTATTCTTTTACCTATAGAGGAACCCACCTTATCATCCTCTTTACCTATAGAGGAGTCTAAATTACCCACTTTTCGTTCTTCTTAACCCATAGAGGAGCCAATTTTATCTACTCTTCCTATTAGTGATACCTCTTCAAAGGTATTCAAATATGCCATCACTCATCTTACCTCACTCTTACCCACCGAGTCAGAGGCTAAGACCTTCCCTATCTCATGGGCCTTAGATCTCTTCACAAGATTTAACACCAAGTCATCATCCTCTTCATCTACTCCAAAACCCTTATCTCGTTTGGTTGACCGCTTGGAGTACATCAATTACACTACCCTTTGGGGATGCCTTAGAGTACTGTTTGCACACAAATGCAAATTTCCTCCCTTGATTCGACCATATATCCAAATATCTTCAAAGTGACTAAGGATATTACACTGAACCGGTGGTATTAGCCCCTTCTTCATCAACACCCCCTCCACTTAGACCTCCATCTTCTCAAAAACCTACTACCACCTTAGGGGTTTTACCGGTACCAAGTCTGTTACACCCCTGTGAAGCTAGACTTATCAACTTCTTCACCACCAATCAAAAAATCTACTCGACACCTAAAAGGAAGACCTAACCTCTTAGGGCTTACACCTCGAGTATCCCCCACACCTTCTCACTCACCTTCACCTCTACCGTCAATATTGGGCCCACATCCTTCAACCTTGGTTAACCTACCCCTTTACCAAGGAAAAACCAAAGTGCGACAACCTATACCCTTGCCTTCACCTCCCATTCTACCCACACTTTCTTCACTACCTTTACCCTCACTCTTTCCAACACCCACATTTTTTCCCTGACTTCCTTGAATACCTACACCTTTTGAGTCTCCTTTGCCCTCGCACTTTATTCCTCCACCTTTACCCAAGAAGGTATAGCCTAAACCCAAACTTTCACTACCTACCAAAAAGTAGTTACACAAACATGATCTCTCACCTCGCCTCCCTCAAAAAGGTCACCTACCCCTTCGCCCAAGACAACCTTGAACTCTCATTGTGATCCTTTGGTAGGATCCTACTCTAACATCCTCACTCGGTTATTAGAGACATCTTCTATATCACTTCAGTCTATTAAGACTTACGATCCTGTCAAACCTAAACCAAGTAGGGTTTGATGACACAAATTTTTGCTTATCATCACTCACTAGGGCATGATGTCGAGAGTTGTAAGGATCTTAAAACCATTCTCCTTCATTTGTGATTCTGATGGTCTCTTCGAAGAAGATGATCTGTTGGAGGAGGATTCCATTCTTTCTTCACCCATCACCACACAACCTAGCCCCAAACCCATTCTATAACCTTTACCTTCACATCCACCTAGGGATAAAGGTAAGCCTAAAAAACCCTCTTTTCCTCCTCCTATCTTTGAAATTAACATGGTGCATGTAGCCACTTGGTCACAACATACGAAAGACAAAGGAAAGGAAAAAGTTGGTAACCCTTCTAGTTCACCTTCACCTACCATTACACTTGCACCTCCCCCCAAGATAACCATCCTTGGGCTGACATCACCTACTTCTTCTAGGGTTACACATCATTCAATGATCAAACAACTTCACCAGTCCCCATTGAAGATGTCTTTATTTGAACTTTATTCAAACCTCTGATTCTCATCATCAGGCCTTCATTGAGGTCCTACAATCCATCGAGGTTCCACCCAACGTCACTTCACCTATCTCCATCCTCATTAACCCTCATCGATTAATTCCATTAATTTCTCCAAATCATAGATCTCCCCTTCACAATCTGAGGATCCCGATCCCAATATTTTCATTTTCACTTACATTGATGATATTCGCATTAAACACATTATGATTGATGTGGGCGCAAGAATCAACATCATGTCTTCTCATGCCTACAAACAAATAGGCATAATGACTAATTATATGTCTAGAAACCCCATCATGATTCAATATTTAATGATGCTATGACCATTACCCTTCGTACCATTGTTTTCCACATCTGAGTGGGTCCCCAAAATATTCCCGAACTCTTCTACTTTCTCAAAGGAGAGTTCTAGTATAACATATTGCTCGACCATCCTTTTATTCACACCATGGCACGTGTACCTTCCACCCTTCACCGTTGCCTCACATTTGAATATGAAGGGGAACATTACACTATTTAGGAAGATCTACCCCCTTCAAAACATGTAATATGACTTTCCAAATGATGTCCTAATCCCAATTAAGGCATCTACCACATCTACCACTTCTTCCTTCACCTTCCTCATCTAACCCACCTACGACCCTCCTATTCCACCCTCTATTGATGCCCCATCTTCTCAGGCTTTAGATAGCTCATTTATACCTGCTACCCAAGTACCAACCACATACCCCTTGGTAGGTGTTTTTCAATGCCTTTCACTTGGAGAATACCACCTCCTCAGCATTGACACATTCCTTACTCCTCAGGAGTATGGAAAACTACACCAACACCCACATTACGATCATTGTATAGGAGAGGTCATACCATATGGCCCTCCCCACCTTTACACCAACCTAACCTATGGGGGCTCGACACTTCCTCTTATTCTATTGAACCTCCCTTCCAAACTAGACCTTTTTCATCTGACTTCTCCTACCTCACCAAACATAGATTTGCACTTACTTTTCTTCACCATTGCACCTGGAAAGGCTTCATCTTTGGTTGTTATAAACAAGGTCATCACATCATCGTATCATGCACCACTAGGAAACACAACCGTTATGGTCTTGGATTTCCTAAGTAGCCTCCCTCGAAAAGGCATGAATCACCCTCATAAAAGATGAAAAGCCTTCCCCACCTTCCTCACCTATCACGCCACCTTCTCCCATGGATTTTATGGATCTTGAATCCATTCCACCTAACTTTGTTTTTGTGAACACCATCTCCTTGGGACCTCTAACCTATCAACATGATGGTGAGGTTCCCTCTTCCCTTCCTCTTCTTTATCCTGACATGTTGGATGATGATATGCCTTCTATAAATGTCGTTCAATGTTAGGATGATGATTCTATTATGACCTATTTAGGTGTGGAGGATTATTATATTCAAAGGTCATTACCCTCTGACAAATAAACTATGTTGAATGAATCTACCATAGAAATCAACATTCACACTCAGGACGACCCACAAATTCTAAAGATAGGCCAATATTTAGACTCATGAACAATAATATTTCACCTCTTTTCTTCGTGATCATAACAACAAATTTTCTTGGTATTATAGTGATATGCCAGGTATTGACCCTAATATCATGCTTCACAATATCATAACTAACCTTGATGCCAAACCCATGAAACAGAAGCTACATAAAATGCATCCTCACATTTCTCTTCTTGTGAAAGAAGAACTTTAGTGCCTTCTCTCTATTTCCTTCATCCTACCTATTGACTATCCACAATGGGTCTCAAACATTGTTCTGTCATGAAAATGACCGGGGACTCTGTATTTTCACCGAATTTTGTCACCTTAGCATTTCCTATCCAAAATATGACTTTCCTCTACCAAACATTGACCAACTAGTTGATCTTACAACCAGCCATGAGATGTTATCTCTTATGGATGGGTTTTTGGGTTATAATCAGATATTACTCACTCCGGAAGATCAACAAAAACCACCTTCATCACCCCTTGGGGACCTTATACTATCGCATCATTCCTTGACTTAAAAAATCTTTGGATCTACCTATAAGCATGTTATGACTTACATCTTCCATGAAATCATGCATGATATATTGGAAGACTATGTCAATGACCTTCTTGGTAAGTCCAAGTGTCACAACGAATACCTGACCATTCTTAAAGTTATCTTTGAATGACTTATCAAATATTGTGTTCGTATTCCACCAAAGAAGTTTGTTTTCATAGTTCTCTCGGGTAAGATCCTTGGTTTCATCGTCTCTTTGCGAGGTATCGAAGTTGATCCCACTAAGATCAAGGAAATTATTGACATGCCTCCACCTACTAATCTTCGGAAACTTTGTATATTACAAGGAAAATTACAATCCATCGATGCTTCATCTCTCAACTTTCAGACCGATGCCAACTGTTTCACCACCTCCTTAAAAAGGAAGTTTATTTCCATTGGAATGATGAGTGTCACAAAGCCTTCGAAGCGTTGAAGAACTACCTTCTTTAGCCTCCTGTGCTCATTCCACCTAAATATGATCAACCTTTTTACCTTTACATTTCTACTACTTGACCATTCCTTGGGTGCCATGCTCACTCATCGTGATGAGCAACATAGGGAACAAGTGGTTTATTACATAATCTGTACTCTTCTAGACTACGAAACTAGGTAAACTCATGCTGAAAAGCTTTTCTTAGCCCTAGTCTTCATGACCACCAAACTTTGCTACTACCTTCTTAATCACAAATATTTTTTGTTACCAACACCAACCCTCTTCATTACATGTACACAAAACCTTATCAACAAGAATGAACCGCTCGTTGGTTCATAATTATTACAGACTTGGAGTTGGAGTTCATTCATCAAAAAATTGTCAAATAAAAAACCATTTTGGATCAACTTGCGGATGCTCCTCTTCCTGGGAATCAATCCTCAAATTTTTATTTTCCCGATGAATCTATCACCACCCTCTCCATTGATGATATTGTTTATCAAATGACATTATTCTTTGATGGATCCAAATGTCACCATGGGGGAGGTGCAGGGGTCATCCTCATTCCTCTTGATGGTGAGCCTATGCCACTATCCTTTAAACTAGACTTTACTGCACAAATAACATAATTGAGTATGAAGCTCTTATGTTAGGTATTCAAACTGCCATTGCCCTAGATGTTAAATCCATTAACATATTTGGTGACTCTCAACTAGTTGTGAACCAAATCAATGGTTTGTACCAGTGTCATAACGATGAGATTCAAAAGTATAAACAACATGTTGACTTACTTTTAACCACGTTTGATCACTACCTCATTCAAGCTACTTCACGATCCACTAACAAATTCACAGATACCATGGCTTATCTTGCTTCTCAAATACCTACCTCACCTTTGGACTCAAAAATATTTTTCACAATACAACAGTTGTAGTCACCTTATTATATTATCCCCAGCCTTAATTTTATGGGTAACATTGATACTGACCCACACAACATTTGGTATAAGCAGTTCACTGACTACCTCTCACTTTCAATCCTGCCTCCGGATCTCACTTGTAATAGAATTTGAGCCTTCCTAAAAGTCTCTCTCATTATGTCATCATTAGAGGTATTATCTAAAAACACGGTTTTGATGATATCTTCCCACAATGCTTCACCGATTAAAATCCTATACACCATCAAAGAAATTCATGATGGGATTTGTGGGGGACATTTTAGTGACCTCACTATTACAAAGTGTATCCTTTAACTTGGCTACTACTAGCCAACCATTAACTAAGACTATTGTGATTATGTTAAACATTCAACATGCTAACCTTCATCCTAATCCTAGTCGGGCCTTACAAGTCACTAAATACTTTTGGATCTCATTGGGGAGTTTAACCCTAATTCCTTGCAACGTCATCACTGGATCATCATGGCGACTAGATATTACACTAAATGGGTAGATTCCATCTCTCTCATTTCTACCAAATCCAAGAAAATAGTCAAATTTATCAACCACCATATCATTGGTCGCTTTGGTGTTCCTCATTGCCTCATCCACTGACAATGGTAAACAATTCAAAAATAAAACCCTCTCCCAACTGTGTAACAAATTTGGTATTCAACTCAGTTTCTCTTCACCATATTACCCATAAGAAAATGGTCAAGCTAAATCTTCTAACAAAAATCTCAACAAAATTATTATGAAAGTGGTTGATGACTCTGTGGCAAGGATTGAAACACACACATTCCTTTCACCTTATGGGCTTATCGTACAAGCATTCACACCTCTACTGCTGCCACACCTTTCTCTTTGGTCTACGGTACAAATTCCGTCCTACCTCTTGAGGTCCAAATTCTATCTCTTTGTATATATCTTAAAGATATCCTCTCTGATGATGATTTTTTCCAAGAACATTTGGAAAAACTTGAGCTATTGGATGAATGCCATTTAAACGCTCTAGACCACCTCTAAATATAACAAAAGTGCATTAAGCATGCCTATGACAAACACATTTGAGAATGAACATTCAAGATTGATGATCTTGTCTTGAAGGAAAATCAACATGTAACCAAAATGGAGAAAAGTAAACAAGGCAAGTTTTCTCCTAATTGGCTTGGACCTTATATTGTCACCCATACCTATGGATCAAGAACTTATTGTTTATCTTCTCTTGAGGGTAAACTTGAACATGATCCCCTTAATACCTCACATATTTGACCGTTCTATTATTAAATAAATTAATACATCACTTTATGTCTCATATATGCTCATCCTTTGAGATAACCTCTCCTTCCACCTACCTCTTTTAAGGACCAATGAATCAAACATAATTATGTGATTATCTATCACCATTCTGCCTTATCTTGAATATGAGAATACGACTCTACTCATGACATGATTCTCATGGATACTTTTTATCCTTTTTAGGATGGAATCCCATGGTCATTCATCACTTGAAACCCCTCTTTCATACTTAAAATTTTTCGTGCTATGTTTTTCCTTAATAAAATATGCTTATACTCCTTTATAGTCTTGTCTATGACTATAAGTCCAAAATAATCCAAAAAATTTGGGATAACAAAAATTCTACTCCTTGAGTCAATCTTCTCACAAATAGATGATTTCCTCGAATGAACATTTATGGATTTCTATTGTTGGTATAAGTAGACTACTCCTTGAACGAAAATGTAAAAATCTAGCCACATGTTGTACTATGTCTATCCAAAATAAAAAAATGGTACTAATATGTATTTGTTAAAGAAAAATTATCTTGGAGCTTCCCACATCGATCAACTTCACGAAGACCTAAAGGAGACACTACTATTCATCCCAATATAGAATTCCTGAATTGATCAGTATATGACTGAAAAAATAAAAACGTAAAAGAAAAAATCAAGAAACATACAAACTTTTGATCATGGACTTTCCTATGCTGGTTTTGGGTATTTTGTAGATGGGGTATACATTCACACAACAAGCTTATGCTAAACAAACCACTCCACCCTACCCTCTTTTATTTTCTCCTATCTACTCAAGGGACATGGCACTCATGCAACACTTTGTGATCATGCAACTTCTTTCAACCATAGACCTATCAATCATGTAATGTCTCAAGGGGTTTATGTTCATAAGCCTATTTGGTATGGCCATTATGGTCCTTGCCAACTATGGAGAATTTCACTTCTTTTTGGTTCCCCTATGTCTACTTATTTCTTCTTCAACAAGACGAGACCATTGACATTAGATATCTTGGTTCTATTCTTGTCTCACCCACACCTATACCCATCATCTAGTTCCCATAATACCATCATACATTGGAAATTAAACCCAAACCAAACCATACATCATCACCATGTCTACACATCTAATTTCCATAATATCAATACATTGGAAATTAAACCCAAACCAAACCATACATCATCACCATGTCTACACATATAATTTCCATAATATCAATACATTAGAAATTAAACCAAAACACAACATTATCAATCATACCTACATCTAATTTTCATGATAACAATACAATGGAAATGAAACCAAACACAACAGATATAAATACAAGTATCTATATACTGAAAAGTACATGTGTCAATACACTGTATACACAGATATAAATAAGTCTCTCAAAAAATATCATATACAACTCACCTCTTCAGCATGCAGGACAATATATATAAGTCATAAATCAAAATTAAAAACAATCTCCATCATCTCATCATCCTTGGGAGGGACCGGTGCCTCTACCACTCTCTCTGTCCCCTTACATGGCCTCTGTCTTTATGCATGGGTCACCTCTAGCTGGCCCTGCCCATGAGTACGATGGATCCTTGATTTATGGTTACAATGGGATCCCTATGATGAACTATTGACACTATGGGTCCATGATCTGGACCCCTCACTATGTGAATGTGAGCTTACAACATCATGTTGTGCTCTATAGGTAGCATAGCTGACAATAAGGATATCAAACTCTGCAATCCGATCCTCATAATATTTAGCTTAAACCACAACCTCTCTGTATCGATCCATCGATACCACATGTGGTAGTGGAATCACTCCACTACTTGTCTATCCCTATCCCTAAGGTGTGGACCTTGTCCTTATCCCTATCCCTATGGTAGTGGTTCATGTCCATGTCCCGGTGGTGTGGATCCTATCCTAGTACTTGTATCTATGATGATGGACCTTGTCCCTATATATGTGTCCCATCATGTAACCTTGGTGGTAAGGAGGGAAACCACGTGTCCCCGTTGCTTGCATGTGTACGTAATGTGTCCACATGTGCATGTAAAGTGGTAAAGCTGGGCTCGCTATCTCGTAACCTACCCCCTTAACATGTCTCTCTCACTTGACAATAGTGGCCAAATCAGGTTGTTCAGTGCGGATGGTGCTTCCTATAACTATGTTGTCCACCACTACCTATACGTAGCCATGTACCCAACATCATCCTGTCGTCTCATTAACTACCACTGCTCCTACACTCTTTCTAGAGGTGCCAACTATGGCAAAGGTAATGGCCTCTCCACATCATCTCAATGGTAATATGGGAATGATTTGGGCACATTCTATTGTGAGATGAACTATCATTTGACCCAATTTACGGGTATGAGATTGTGCTCCTCAACACTATACCCCTAGATCCATATCAAAATATGTAGACCCTCCAACTCCTCCTCCATGCCTGTGAACTCTAGGTAAGTGAGGTATGACCTCCATAGAATCTCTACAGGTGATAGGATATCTAGTACCCACCGATAGTATGCAATATCTCGAGTCACCCCATCCACCTCGCCTTCTCTCAATCAACAATCATCTCCTGTATCCTACCCTATATACACCCACGTGCCACCCCTATCATGGTAGACCTAGCAGACGAAGGCACACAATGTGCTCATATGCCCAACAATGTAACAGATAAGTGTAACAGAGACTAAATCACTATATCCTCTTATAGGCCCAAAGTTCCCTATACAACTAAACCAAGTAAGCTGGTGCCCATGCAAAATAAACCCTGTAAAAACCATGTCCTCTAGAACTCCTATCAAGGCCTATGGAAACCTCCCACCCTCTAAGTCTAGAAGGGAGAAACAACTAATGCCAACCATCATTAACATTGAAATACGGATCTCCTGAGGATGCCTTGCATACATTACTCCATAACTGATACTCACATTATGGTATGTCATCTTTGCCATGATGGCCCAAACACCGCAATCATATGATCTACCACATATGTAGACGACACCTGATAAAGTGGCTTCCTAACAATCAGGAGCCACAAAATCCTATATATATCCTCTAATGTGATGGTCATCTCTCCCATCGGTAGATGGAAGGTGTTGGTAGCCGGGTCCCATCTATCAATGAGGGCTACCATCATATTGTGGTCTCATGCAATCCTCTTGTACCTCCTCACCGTGCCTAGCCCAAATTCCCACATGTGCTCCCACTCCTCCTCCATAATGGTGGGTCTCATCTATACTAGAAGGGGCGAGAAGTCGGTCCCTCATAGTCATCGATGCCTAGCCTACATCATCAACACCCACACAAGTTAATCATTTTCCCTTTCAATTTTCTATTCAAAACTTGACCTTGCCTAATATTTACCATGCCTTACCTAGACCATTTACCCTCACCCAACCTCCTTAAAAAAATCATATTCTTCCCTATCCTATGGGAGAACTACATCATCCTGAGGCCCCTTTTGCAAGGGCTATGTAGGCAACACTCAGAAGACATGGGGTCTTCGAGGTTAGCTCGACCCACTCCATTCCACTATTTTCCCCCTTTTCTAATCTTACCTATCTTCCCTCCCACTAGTTCACCTATTGACCTACCTAACCCCATCCCTCCCGAAATCATCCTATCACATCATCTTTTCCCCAAACCCTTCCCTAAGACTTCTCTTTTCCACCCTACCCAACCTCACACTCCCTTAGATGGCCTAAAATCAACATTTTCTTACACTTTGTTATTTAACTGAGAAACCGGCATTGGTTCCCCTACTGATGTTGGTACCCTTTATTGACCGGAGCCGGTTAGTCAATCACCACCAGCTAATAAATAACTAACCTCGGTTACTAGTTTGGCCCCAAGGCTTAACCCCCAAGCCTCCCAATTGAAAAAAATAAAAAAATACACCCAAATAACCCACCCAAATCACTACCAATTGGCCCTAAGTTCATTTTCACCCCTAATTAATCTAATTACACCCTCCCATTCCCTGATTTCACCCTAATTTAAAAAACAATACAATTTGCATTTTCAGTACCTATAATTCTACAAAACCAAGCTTAAAGCTCAAATCCTACCTCTACTCACCGACGCCTCCATGCTGGGATTGCTGGAGCCTGAATTAGAGAACCCCATGATCCTTTGCCTCTGCCATGCCAAATAACTCATAACTCTCCAACCAATCAGATAGCTGCATGTGAGGCCACGAAATCACCTCCTCCACCCACTTATCTATTGCAAACTCAGTCTCCTAGCACTATTTTTCATCTTCCTCACAAATAACCTCTCCACTATTCATTTTCCAACTCAACCAATGCTTAAATGAGCACATTTTGGGCGAGATTCCATTTTTATATTTTTGTTTTGACGACCGATGTCGGTCGGGGTCTTGCCTTAGGTGACCAGCATTGGTCACCCTACCGACATTGATCACCCTGCATATAATCCAATATGCTCTAGTTGCCCTAATTTTTTTCTCTCGCTTGCCCTTTTCTAGCTTAAAAGCCTTAAAACCTCCCTACAGGCTCACCTAATAGCCTCACCACCTCACCAACTCCCTATGGATACTTAGGGGCATGTTTTCCTTCACCTAGGCCTTACCCATGACCTTACCTATATACCTTTGCTACCCCAACCTCACCTATATGAAAATCAAACTCACTTACTCACTCTACCATGTGATAATGCTACTGTGTTGTTTAGCCTACCGACCTTACCTTGCCTTATTTCATGACGTTTATCTTGACCAAACCAAACCTTTTGGTGTTTTGGAACACACTTATACCCATTCCTACACCTAGCCTCATTGTGTTTCCAAGATCACATCATATACCTTGGATACTTGGACCACATCACCCTTGTTTGGATAAACTATCAACCATTGATGAATTAGTGTTTTTGTGCTCTTTAACCTTATGCCTTGTTGCATTCTAAGCATGTGTGTGCATTTTATTTCCTCCACATTTCAATCATCCTATCATCACCATTGCCTATACCTTCACATAACCCCATTTTTCATCACCTACCACCTTATCAAACCCATCACTGATTTTGCCTTCCACTACATTAGTTCTGGTTTGGGGGATAACCTCCACCCATATCTGGGGCATCCACTTCTTATTTTTATCATTGTCTCTTATTAGTAAAATCTATGTAACAAAAAGGGGCAAATGTAGACACCCAAAATTGGGATGACACCCTCTAGGTCCCCTTTTATTACATACCCCCTTGCCATGACCCATTTCACACATTTTTATTAATCTAATTACCTATATTAGATTAATTATTACCTCACCCCTCCACCTCACCTCTCCACCTCACCTTAGACCCATTCCAAGCCCATTTAATAACTAATACTAAGTCATCACTCCCCCTAACCAACTAAGAATTATTCTAAACCTAATATTAATTTCCAACTACCTCTCCCACTAATTTCTCATGTGATTTAACAAGAATCAAGACTCCTAACCATAAACATTCTTGAATCACGCCAAAAGAGAGAAAAAGATTATTTTTAGCAAATAAGACTATTTCTCCCTAACCGATGTTGGTTATTCCTCAACCATTTGCCGATCAAGGAACCGCCATCAGTTCCTTTAAATAAGCATTTTCAACTCTTTTCCTAGGTTCTTCTTTTGGTTGGCATTCCTAGATATTACATCTTTTTGGGGTTAACATAAGGTTATACAAATAATATTTCAGATGTAAGCATACATGCAATAAAAATAGATATTCCACCGAGTAATACATAAAACAAGAGATATAAATCAACACCGATTTAACGTGATTCTCCCGAGTGTGGGCTACATCCACCAAGAAACAAGCCAATATATTATCCAAAGCTTTTAGAAGATATACAATTGAAGATCTACAATCTTCCACACCTCTCAGATGTACAATACTTTATTTCTCTCAAGATTCTCCTTCTCCAAGAATTCTCTCTCTCATAATTATTCTCACAATAATAATCAATTCTTACAATCCTCTACTTATAAACCCTAGCTTTCATGCTTATATAGGCATATACAAACTTAGGGCACTTAGCCATGCAATCACAATCAATAGATCTACTTTAATGATAAAATTAGATATTTTTCCCGTGAGTTAAATATAACACTCACACACGGTAACCGGTGCTAGTTAGCCCTAAGCGATGCATGTTCCTCCTTACGACCGATGCCGGACATAGGTGACCAATTCCGGCCCCTCGATAACCGATGCTAGTTCTTGTGCTTTCCTGAAGATTAATATATCATGCTAATCTGAAGTAATTAAGCTTCACAACTCAACAATCTCCCACTTGGAGATAAATTACTACATTATACTCGTATAATGTCATTATTGATCATTTCCTTAGCTTTGTTTCTTCCTCTTCAAGTCTCAAACTTGAAGACCAACAAAAGTGGAGTGTAGCTCCAACTTCTCTTTTGTTAATGGTTTTGTTAGCATATCCATAGGGTTTTTACTCATATGAATCTTCTCCAGTTTCACTTGCCCATCCTCCAATACCTACCGTATGAAGTGATATCTCAACTAAATGTGTTTTGTTATAGAATGAAACTCTGAGTTCTTTGCCAAATGAATTGCACTTTGATTGTTATTGAACAATTTACAATAATCTTTCTCCTTTCCCAACTCTTCCATGAACCTTCTCATCCATATCATCTCTTTGCTAGCCTCTGTAGCTGCAACATACTTTACCTCTGTAGTAGACAAAACCACAACCTTCTAATATCAAAATCTAGCTAACTACCGTCCCACCTACTATGAAAATATATCCATAATGTTCCTTCTACCATCCATATCTCTAGCCATATCCCGACAACATAGCTACATAAAGAATTATCCAAACCTCCATAGCATAAATGCATACTAGATGTCCCTCTCAAATACTGAGAATCCATTGGAATACTTTCCAATGCTTTTTATGTAGATTAGTCATAAATCTACTCACAACTCCAATTTCTTGTGCAATGTTTGGTCTGGTACAAACCATAACATACATGAGACTCCCAACTGCTAAAGCATATGGTACTCATGTCATGTATTTGACCTCCTCATGTGATGAAGGAAACTGATCTTTACTCAATTTAAAGTGTCCACCACAAGTGTACTCACCGGTTTTGAATCTTACATGTTAAACCTTTTCAACACCTTATTGATATAAGCCTTCTGAGACAAATACAATTTATTTTTCTTCATGTCTCTATGTATTTTCATGCCAAGAATTCTTTTTACAGCTCCTAAATCCTTCATAAAAATGTGTGAGCTAGCTTTCCCTTAAGCTCACCAATGTCCTACATACTAGATCTTGCAATAAGCATATCATCCATATACAATAACAAAATAATATAGCTCCCATTTTCAAGCTTCTTGAAATAAACACAATGTTCAAATTCACATCTTAAGTAACCATGCTTATGCATGAAACTATCAAACATCATGTACCATTGCCTTGGAGCTTGCTTGAGCCCATATAGACTCTTTTTCAACCTGCACACTAATTTCTCCTTACCCTTGACTATATATTGAAGTGAAATGCTGCATATAAATCTCTTAATCCAAATCACCATGAAGGAAAGTCATCTTCATATCTAGTTTCTCTAAATACAAATCATGTACTCTATTAACTAAACTCAATACAGTACATATGGAAGTTAGTTTAACAATAGGAGAAAATATTTCACCAAAGTCAATACCTACTTTTGGGAAAATCCCTTTACTACAAGCCTTGCCTTGTAACTTTTTGTCCACCCTCTTCTTCCTTGATCATGTAAACCCACTTGTTCTACAATTTCCTCTTACCTAATGACAACTTAACCAAATCCCAAGTCTGGTTTTGTTCCAAGGAGTCCATCTCCTCATCCATGCCATGCTCTCATTGCACGTGAGTCTTATCCTGCATTGCTTCTTCAAAATTTTTTGGTTCACCATTATCAGTCAATAATAAATAAGATAAAGAAGGTGTAAATCTTTCTAGAGGTTTACTTACCCTTTATGACCTTCTCGCATAGAGGAGTTTGGGGTACCAAAGGTTCATCTTGAAACTCCTGGACATTTTTTCAAATTCGACGGTGGACCAACACACTAGTCACCTATAAACAACACCGGTTTTGCTAACCGATGCCAATTTGGCTCTTCTATAACCGATACTAGTTCAGCCAATCAATTCTTGTTAGGGGTCAACCGACACCGGTTACTGTGTAACCCTATAGGTATGAATTTTGAATCAAAGAGTTCATTTTCATTCACAAAATTCTCAAATGGTTGGTCCTTGGGTACAAAAATTTGATCCCTGTACATTCTCTATTCATTCCATTCAATGTAACAACTCCTAATAATTTTAGAATTCTCCAAATCCTAAAAAAATCTGCAATCACTATATCCATAACCAATGAAAGTGCATCTCTTGGATTTTGCATCCAACTTTTTCCTATTTTCCTTATCAATATGCAAAAAATCTTCTGAACCAAAAAATTTAAGAAAAGAAATATCTACCTATTTTTAGGTCTAAGCTTCCTATGGTATTCCTCCATCTAGTGAACTTGAAAGCCTATGGTTAATCAAATAAACCATTGTATCAATTGCTTCTACCCAAAAATGCAAGGGCAATCCAACATGTATCCTCATACTTCTAGCATGTTCCATGATTATCCTATTCATTCTTTCTGCAAAACCATTCTCTTGTGGTGTTCTTGGAACCATCCTTTCTCTACATATTCCATTTACTCAACAATAATCATTGAAAGCCTTGCTACAATATTCACCACCATTGTCAGATCTAAAGCACTTTAACTTTGAATTTGATTCATTCTCAACAAGGGATTTCCATATTTTTAAAGTCTCAAAAACATCATATTTACGTTAAATACAATAAACCCATACCTTTCTTGTAGCATCATCAATGAAAGTAACATAATACATGGGCTGGTCCCCACACATTTGAGGGTAAAAGCTCCAATTTTTGCTCCTTCTTAGTTTCCCCAAATTTGAGAAATCTCACTCTCTTTTTCTTTCCAAAGATACAATGCTCACAAAAATCAAGATCTAAATCTTTCAAATCTGATAACTTACCCTTAGCCTTTAAGATTTGCATTCCTTTTTAAATCATATGGACCAACCGATTATGCCACATGCAAGCATCTGAATATGAAGTAGATAACCCAAAAAAGGAATAAATAATAGAGGTAGATAAATATAATGTTCCTACCTTCTTACCTCTTTCCACAACAAAATCACCCTTGGTGACTTTCCAAGAGTCTATTATGAATGTAACCATGCAACCAACTTCACCTAGTTGCCCTATAGAAATAAGATTCCTCTTGAGGCTTGGCACATGCCTCACATCTTTCAATACCCATGTATTTCCATTTTGTAATTTTAGATGAACTTCCCTTTTACCAGTAATACTGCAAGGTTCATCATCACCCAAATAAACATGTCCAAAATTACCATGGAAATAATTTCTGAAATAACCCTTATTAGGGGTTGCATGGAAAGAAACTCCTAAATCTAAAACCCAAGATTCTATTCTATTATCCAAAGAAAGAATAAGAGCATATTTCATTACCTTTTTGTGATATTTGCCTCATTATTTGACTCTTTACCTTTACTGAGTGTTGGTTCTATTTATCCTTTGACTAACAATATTTCTTTGCATGTCCTTTCTTTCCACATTTCCAACAAGGAATTCCCTTACCTCTAGATTTAGATCTACCATCCTTTGACTTTGATTTCCCATTATTCTTACTCTAGGATCTCTCCTTCTTCTGCATATTCTTTCTACATTCAAAGCATTCCCAGATGATTCCTCTGTACTTTTCCTATGAATTTATTCATTCAAGATTGTAATAACCACATCATTAAACTTAAAAATATTATTAGAAGATGTTGTATTACTAACAACCATTACCAAGTTATCCCAACTATCAGGCAAATAACATAAGAATAAAATTGCTTTCACTTCATCATAAAATGAAATATCAACCGATTTTATCTAATTTACAATAGATAAAAAATAATTCAAATGACTAGATGAAGATCCACCTTCATACATCTTAGAACTAAATAGTTTCTTCATAAAATAAACTTTATTTAAAGCACTAAGTTTTTCATATAAATTAGCAAGATATTTCATTAACTCTACCATAGAAGTCACTTACGTAATATTAGAAGCCATGGATGCTACCAAGCTCAATCCTATAGATCCCAAAGCATTTCTATCAAGAATCTTCCATTATTCATTAGTCATCTTCATAGGTCTAGAAGTTTTATCCAATAGTAAGTACAAATCTCCTTAATACATATAATCCTTAATATGCATCTTCCATAATTACTAATTTTGGCCGCAAACTTCTCTACCTTATATTTTTTTCTTCTACCATGGCTGTAGCTCCCACTCAATCAAAAACCCTATATGAGTAAATTTATAAACACACCAAACCCTCAAACAAAGTTCGATACCGGTTGTTAAGGTTAACACAAGGTTGTATAGATAATATATCAAATCTAAGTAACACATAATAAAAGTGGATATTCTACTAGAAGAAATATACAAAATCGGAGATATAAATCAACACCATATTTAACATGGTTCACCCAGTGTGGGATACATCCATGAAGAAACAAGCCAATCTATTATCCAAATATTTCAAAAGATATACAATCTTCCACACCTTTCATGATGTACAATACTTTCTTTCTCTCAAGATTCTCCTTCTTTTCAAATAATTATCTCTTGCACAATTATTCTCACAATAATCATCATAGAGAGCACAAATCAACCTCCTTTCAACCTTTGAAACCCAATCTCCCCTACCATGATTGGTTACCCAACCGATCCTGGATATAACCAAAGTGTGTTATCTAATTTTACACGCATGGAAAAATTGGACAACGGGGTCCTGTTGAATTTTAGGTCTTCAAAAAATAACTTGGGGCCTAAATAAAAATATTGTGCTTCTAGAAGGTTTGTGGTGTTCTAGGATGGTTCAGGATCATTTTGAACTATTCTCTCATTTCCCTAGTTCTGGAGGCCCAAGGTTTTCTCATGGCAAGGAGATTGGCACTTGCAGGCCCATCTCCAACCAACCCAGGCATAGATAATCAGAGTCAAATCACACCTAAAAAGGCCCTATTTTCATTTCATAATCTTCACGGTTCAAGGGAATGGTGGAAATTCAGAAATTTTGAGAGTAAGTGTGAAATTGCCTAAGAGGGGAGCTTCGAGCTCAAATGGATCACCAAGCTAAAGGATGAGTTGTAAGTTTTCAAGATACGTTGGTAGCTCGGTTTGAGCTCATGGTTTATAACATGATACCGAGGTAGGCATTGAAACAAATAATTAGCAAGCTCAAGACATAAACATGTGCAAATCTCCATGAAGATGAGCTCATCATACAACAATGTGGAGCATCATTTTCACAAGGGTCTCGGTGTTGGAGAAGTCAAATGACTCATTAAACGTAGGACCAGGAACTTAGATCAAGCACAAAGATGATAGGTTCAACAAATCATTGGATAATGTGGGTGAGTTCGGGCATGTGTGCTACGCACACCAAATGGCTTAGCAAAAGAGATCATACGGTTTGCATGGTCTTTAATCGATTGAGAGTCGGAATAGTTCTGAGTCAAGCTCGGTAGTGATCGAACATGAGAAGGATGCCTAAATGGATGGGGGCTGAACTATGTTGGTACTTTAGGTAATGGAAATTGTAAGTCAGCCTTCTGAGGCACAAATAGCCCAAATTCATGTGAAGTAACAACACAAAAGTGGTAGGACCTCGGTCCAAGCTACGTCAATTCTTACACGAGTTGAAATCAACAGACCAGAGCATGCATGGGAAAGGCTGAAACTACATGCGTAAGGATAAGCTCGTAGAGTCATGTTACAAGCTCGGTTTTCATCATGAAAGCAGCTTAGGTCATGGAGTCAGGGTGAAAATGAAGCTCAGTTCAGTGAGCTAGTGAAATCATTTTTAGTGGATGCAAAGTGAAAAAGTAGCGACTGGGGATTGAGTGCTCAAAGTGGGAGATAGAGCTCGGGAATGAGGTAGGCCAAGTTGAGTTGAGATTTCAAAGTTTTATTTTGGAAAATATTTTCAGATGATTCCATTTTGGAATTTCAGAGATTTTGGGGTCAAAAATGTTGAACAAGTCAAATTTTTCAAGCCCAAATTCCAAATTTCAGAGTTTTAGGTTTTTGGGATTCAGAGATTATGTCTTTTAGGGTTCGGAGATTGTGGTGTTTGGAGTTCGGGGATAGTGGTTTCTGAGATCCGAGTTGGTAGGCAAGTCGTCAGGAGCATCAAAGCATGTATGGAGGATTGTTGGAACGATCGAGCTCATAGATTTTGGGGTCTTCAAGGATGAGTTGGGTTGAGGCCGAGTCACTCGGTGGCAAGCTTGCAAGCCGAGCTTGTGGGTCTAGCCAAAAGGGGAAGGATTTGTGTGGAAAACCCTGCACAGGAGAAAATTGAAGGGTCGGTTTAGTCCTGAGCTCATATTCGATCCCAAATCAAAGGGGTAGGCAGACTTGACAATGGAGGAGAAAGGTCGGAAAATGAGACCAAACAACGTTAAAAGGGATCAAAAGCTCATCAGGGAAAAATGGAGAAAGATAGTGTTCACTCGAAGCCTTAATCTAATACGTATAAAGGAGTGAGTAGAAGCCTCCACGTGTCTCATCGGTGTAATTTCAAAGTTGCGACCCAAAGCGGAGTCTCAAATAAGTGCTGGCCCTCCACATGGTTAGAGCCCAAAAATGTGGAACCAGATGTTGAAAGGCCGGGGTAAAACAATGAGCTTGTGGAAGGCACTACGTGTCGGACGACATGTTTCCAAGTGTGAGAGGGAACAATGAAACTCAAAACCCCACGGACTTCCACGTGGAGTAAAAATGAGGGACTCACCAAGGAGGTGTATATAATTTGTTTACTCGAGGCTTGAATTAGACAAGTATAAAAGGGCGTAGAAGCCTCCATGTGTCCCAATGATGCAACATCAAAGGTGAAACAGAGGAGGAGTCCCCAAATGAGTGTAGGCTCGCCATGTGGCCATATTCTGAAAAGGTGACACCGGCCATTGAAAATTCCAAAATCCTACGAAGACCTCCATGTGTCTCATCAACGCACACCCTTAAGGGTTGAATCCAAAGGTGGTCCCCAAACGAGTGCCAACCCGCCACGTAGTCAGGGACCGAGAAAGGGAGTAGGCCTGAATTAGCTAAGTACAAAAATGTTAGTGGAATCCTCCACGTGCCTCATCGGTGTAATTTCAAAGGCACGGCCTAAAGAGAGACCCTAAACTAGCGCTAACCCTCCACGTGTCCTAGGTCTGAAAAGGGGACACCACAACAAGTTGTTGCAAAATTCCCAAATCCTCAGTGGGGGCCTCCATGTGCCTCGTCTGCGTAACTTCAAAGGTAGAATCAAAAGGGCAGGTCCCAAATGAGCACGAAGCCTTCACATGGTCTGAACCTCAAAGGTAGAATTGACCGTTGGAAAGTCTAAATAGGGAAGAGCTAGCGGAAGGTGCCACGCATAAGCTCGGTGGAACTTCAAAGATCAACTCCAGAGACAGGTCCCAAAAAAGCACAAGTCCTCCATGTGTCTAGGGTCAGACATAGTTGTTCTACCATTCAGGGGGGACTTAACCAAAAAAATCCAAAGCGAGAGGCCATGCGGTAAGATCCAAGCTCTGGATCGTTCGAAGTTGCAGGGTTGACTGAGTCAAACCCTTGTAACAAATTAGCTATTTTCATGGGAGCATGTTCCCTTAAGTTAATGACATTTCTATTTTTAGAAAAATGTTAGTTAAGGGTCCAATTGTAGTGGCTCAGCCTAAGAACTTATAAATAGTTGATGCTTCAAGTTAGTAGAAATAGAATTTTTTTGATAGGAGTTGCTCTTCAATATTAGAAGAGTGCTTTGGAGATTTATAAAAAACCTTTTAATTATATTCAGAGTTACACCTTGCTATCGGAAATATGATTTATTGTGTTGAATGGTTAATCAATGTTTACTTTGTGAATTTACAATTCCTTAGTGTGAATGATTATCTTACCTTTATTTCAGGTTATCTATTTCATGTTGGAATAATGCGACTATCTTTTATGTCAGTAGTGAAAACCTTATTTTCCTTATATATTAAGTTATGTCATCATTATCCCTAGTTGAAAAAATAAATGTTTGACATACGCATGTGTGGTTTCCTCATGATAAATTAATTATGTGTTGAATCCAATTTGATCTATCCTTATGTACACTCAAGTTTAACGAAAGAGCGTATGCCCATGGTTTGTGGTATTTTGTACCCTTTTGAGTGGCGATAGGTGAAGGTGGTCAGTGATGCAAGCATCCATCCCAAATTAACCCTTCCTAATATTAAACACACTTTATTTTGTGCATCACCATCTCTAGTATAGTTTTATTTCTGTAATTCTCTTTCCCTAAAACCCATGAAGATGTTAGCATAGGTCTAGTAAGCCATTTTTTATTGCATCAGGAGTAGTATAGTGCTTAGCTTAGGAAGAGGAAGTTGACCTTCTCTGGAGGTTAACCTCAAGCCCAAGTCCTACAGATTGAGAGGTGATCCCATGTGTCTAAATAACACCGAATTCGTGATTCACTTTCAAGACATTCCGAGTGTGCGTGATTTGGTGACAACAATTTTTGTGATCCCAAGTGGGACAATAGGTCAAAGTTATACATTTCATAACTATCCTATTGTAATATATTAGCCACATTTTTCAATAGGTATGTGTGTTATGTTCATTTCATTTCATTAAGTTGTTGTGCTCTTAGTATAATTTCAGCTTTAAGAGGTATACCTAAGCGAAACTCGCGACTCGATTGGTTCTAATTCCCCTACTCTGTCTTTGCAGAGACTTTCATTTTACCCATTTTCCATTTAGTTTTCTTCCATATCTTTCCATTTTCTCTCATTCATGAAGTTGTGCAATCATGGCTTCATTTCCATAGTGGGACTCCCACTTGCAGCAACGACGGTTCTTTCCATCTTCAAGCTATTACAATCCACCTCCAAACCAATTTCATGATGAATATCAGTTTAAGCATGCATGTCCACATGAGCAAGATGTAGATCAATTTGGTCACCCACCAAACATGGGGGTTACTGAAGAAAAATGGCATGTATATTTTGGAATCTATTCCATACCTGAAGAAGACCACTTATAGAAGAAGGTTCAAGAGTTAGAGCATAACATGCGGCAAATAAGGATCAATGAAATGGAAAAGGTAGCCCAGATTGGCTTCAGATTCCATACCCATGGACTAGCCATATACCATGTGAGCTTAGCCCTCAACAAAAGCTTCAATTCATAATCAAGATGATGACTCAAGTTGGAGAATGGATCAAGAAAATGGACATTCATGAATGCAATGTTAGTCAATCTTGTTAATGGGAGACCCCGACATTACCACCTTACAACCATCTTCCCGTGTATCCATCCATGCAGTTTCCACTTGAACCACATAGTCCTAGCCTTCCAGTTTCTATCCCTACGGTGGAATTCACTACTTCATCATCTATTCCTCCATTTCATCATGAATCTTCCATGCCTCGTCCTCCTAAAGTTCCCTCTTTTCTACAAGGGCCATCAAGAGAATAAAATAAATCTCTTCCTCAAATAGTGAGGGAATCAGTTAAATCCCAACCCACCCCTCCTCTTATAGTCTCAAATCCATTTTGGGAGAGAATTATCAAGAAATGAGAAAAAGGTGGAGTATATGGTCAAAGAGAATAGAAAAAGAGAACATGGAGATAATCTAAAGAAATGGGCAGTAAAAACTTAACATCAAGCAAACCTCGTTCTTGACTAAAACTTCGAGAGTTTTTGGAACATAATGATTAAGTGGTCTAGCCAACCCTTAATGTATATGGGCCCATCACTAATATATAGGTTAATATTTAATAATATGAAATATTTATATTTCTATTATTAAATATGCTAACCTAGGTATATACTTTAGGTTAAATATTTAATATCATGAAATGATTATATTTCTAATATTAAATATTATAAACCTAGGTGTATATGTCAACCATTTTAGGTTGAAAAGGTGGGTCGGAGACATACCTGATCACCTTATATAAAAAGGACTTTAGGTTCTCATTTGATATATTCGGGAAATATATCAAAGGTGTACAAATCAAGTGATTTAGTTTTACCCTTGGTAAATAGGGTTTCAAAGGAGGAGGTGATCTTATTGGATGTAAAATAAGTTCTCTGAAGTAAAATGTTATTTTCAAAGTAGTTTTTACCCTATTAAGGTTTTCTACTATAAGTCTTGTGTCACATGCGTTATTTATTTCTGTAAGTATTTATTTATTTACTTATGTTATGATGTAATCTTTATTTAAATATTTATTGTAACATTATGTAATATGTAAGTTGATTAAATCCGTATTTATTAGAATCATCAAATTCTAACATGGTAACAAAGCGAGGTAAATTAAATAAATTACGATCAAATATTTTTATTTTATTTATTTAATTTATATGAGTTTTTATTTTTGGTAAATAGTTTTTTGAAAGGGACTATACCCTTGTAAACAAAAAGGGGCCTAGAAGCTAGAATATGAGTGAAAAACATAATAAGAAGGATCAAGATCCAGATAAGGCATAAAAATCCAGTGTAACCAAAGACCGAGTTACCCCAAAAAAAACTAACTAGTTCGAACAACTGCGAGAAGAGCACCAAAAACAACAACAAAACATCAAAAACACTACGAAGTTAGCATAAACAGCGAGATCCACAATTACTTCTTGGTGGCTTTGGAAATTCTAGATTTGATAGTCTACCAGAGGTGAACATAGCCAATGCCGTCATGTGAGTAGGGTCAGTAATATCTAGCTGTTGAATGGTTTGTTTGCTTTCTTTTCCGTGCCCCAAAGAGTAGCTGGTATGCAGTGAGATTAGAGATGCAACGGACATGCTGCTCAATAAACTCCTCAATTGCACTAAATATAGCCATATTATGATCATGGCGAGTCTTGGTTTTTCCAAGTCGGTTTTCCAGGGAGTAAAGTTTTTTGTAGATATCTTCAACCTAATTGTTGTCAATATCAGCCTCCTCCTCCTTCATTCTCTTACCTTTTTGCTTAGACAAGTTTTTTACTTCTTCTTTCAACAGCAACATGTCAGTTTCTAAAGCTTCTAGCCTTTTAGTGGAGCTCTCAGCGTGTGTCTCCTAAGAACCCATGCTGCTAATGTGTAGGAGATTATGAGCAACCTCCAAATCCTGAGGCACGTTCCCCGAAACAGGGGTATCCAGGTTCAGCCTTTTAGAAGATCTAGTTATAGGCTTGTTCGAGGTGGAGGCGAAAGGGGTGGGAGCAGAGGTGGGGGGGATGACAGGGGGAGCCGAGAAGGAAGTCAAAGGGGGTGTTGCTAATTTATGCGAGTTTTTTCAACCAACCCGAAATGGTATTTAAAATTATTCGGTCCCCTTCTTTTTATTTGAATTTATTTTGGCATTAAATTTGTGCAATTAAACTCTCGGTAAATTTTTTAGGGTTTTTCAATTTTAAATTCCTATTTTTTTGGGGGGAGATGTAATATGATATGATTCTTAATTTTATTTATATTTTGTAAATTATATAAAATTAATGTTTGTTTGGATATTGATGTGTGCACAGTGAAAGGGGCTTCAAATATTTACCTGCGTGAAAGTCACATACAGAAAAAGAAAGGATTTATTACTATATGAAATAATTTTCATGTTTTCTATAATTTCAAATATTTGTAGGTTAAATATTTCAGAAGGTAAATTCATACCCGTGTTCTTTGGTCCCCTCTAAAAAGATTTGATTTGAAAAACTATAGTTTATAGTTAATCTATAACTATATCCTATATAATTTGAAAACTATATTATTATTTTTAAATAAATATATATATAATATAGCATAAGGTTTATATAACAATTTATATAAAAATTATATTAAAATTTGTATAGTTTTTTTAAAAAAGAAACAAACATAAGTTTGAATCATATTTTATATATATGGTTATTTTAAACTGCTTAAAATATAAATTTTATTAGATTTGGTTTATATATGTTTAAAAAAAAACTAAAGTACTTACTTTTTTTAGTAAGGGGGCTCGTGTTTATTTCTTGGCCATGAAGGGATTACTTTTAAAATCTTAATACTTATTAAATAAAACCTAACATGTGTCCCTAACCATTTATATTATCCATGTAAGGGCGGCCCCATTCATTTAGATCTTATAGTTTATAAAAATTATATAAATAAACCTATTTAAAGGTTTTTATTTAAGAGTGGGAGCGAAGAATAAAATGAGATAATATCTCGGGTATAAATGTGAATCTCTCAAGTATAAATGGAGAATTAAAAAAGGGGCTAGTTTATTGGTGGCCCACGTAAAGTGTGGTAAATATTTATTAAAATATTGGTAGTTATAACGACATAAAAGTTTTAAAGTTTTTAGCTTAGGGAATTATATAAAATATTTTGCAATATTTTCATACTTTTAAATGTGTGTTGGGTTAAATTAAGAGTAACTGAAGGGAAGAGACAAGGTTCATGAAAATAGGGATTTCAATTTATTTCATTGGTCGGGTGAAATTACTTTTCCCCTCTGTAAAATATGCAGGTTAATCTATACTCGCATAAATCTACTTGCACTTGGTAAAATTCATTTAACCTGGTCTATGTCCTTTAAACCCCTTTAATAAGGGTTATGTGTTTTTAATATAAAAACAATATACTATAGTTTATAATTTTTATGAACTATATGTTGTTTTTTATTTTCATTCTATAAATTATATACATTTTGTAAATAAAAAATGTATATATTTTTACATTATAAATTATAATAGGTTATTATAATGTGTTAAAATTTAACCTCCCTAATATTATACAGAAGAATAAATTTTAGAATTTCACATTCTGGAAATACACAAGTTTTGGCTTCATTAAATTTGACAGTCAAATGAACGTCATGGTAGACCAAACATAAGACAATATGACGGTCATTTAGACATCAAATTTAAGCTTGCAGGTTCCAAGAAACATTAACTGTGTTAAAATTGATGGTCAAATGACTATCACGATAGACCAAAAAATAAGCCATTATGATGGTCATTTAGATGTCAAATTTAAGTGACCATATTTTTGTCTACATTAATTTTTTTCAGAAATTTGAAGTTGTTATGCATTCTTAGGGGTCTCTTCTTCACTTCTATATGGTTGGAAATATTTTTATATAAATCTGGGGTATAATGCAAAGCCCTTTATAATGCGGGTTATTATTTTGATCATGGAAGGTTAATTAGTATGCATTATAATGACATAATTAGTTATGATCAAATAGTTTCTTTAGATATGATTCTATTAAAAGTGTTGTTTTTATCGATAAATATGTATCTAAATCTGTGGTACATTGTATATTATAATGGGGTGTGTTTTATAGGTTTAGGAAAACAATGACGTCTAACTATTTTTGTCTTGACAAAACTCGATCTGAATGAAACCAACTACAACATTTAGGTCAAAATAGAATTTATGGGGAGGAAAGTCTAGATGATTGTTTCTGGATCTAAGGTTTCTCCCACCGATTATCAAGTAACTAGTAGATAACATGAATACATTCTTGCAATGAATGTAAGATGCTCTTTCTATGCAATGTGAATGATGAGTACCTTCTACACATTGGTAATATCAAACATCTGAAAGAGGTATGGACACAACTAGAATCTATGCATGAAGAATACTTGGTATATCAATGATAGTAATGAGAGTATAATAGCTGAAGGAATTCAAAGAAATGATCTATATATTTTTGATGATTTCTCTTCTACATCTTGTTTTATATCTCAAAGTTTGAATAATTCAAAACTATGGCATGAAAGGTTAGGACATGTTAATTATCGAAGCTTATATGAAATGTATAGATATAGTCTAGTGAAAGGTTTACATGTGTTGTCTTCTTCTCTTGAAGTTACTTCATTAAATGCTTCTAAATGATGGTTTTGATTCTGATTTAGTAAATGGCCATAATGATGTTTTGATGTTATAGATGTATCCGAACTCTTATATTTCTAGATAAAAATTAAATTAGGTTCAATCTATGTTAGAAAACTCAAATCCTATTAACCTTAGGAAAATGACCAGAAGCCATCATATGTACCATGCATTAATTACCTTGTATGAACCTGAGCCGTGAAGTATTATAGGGTCTAGGTGGATAGAAAAAGTAAAATATAATGGTGATGGTATTATTGACAAAAATAAATCTAGACTTATTGCTAGAGGTTTCACTCGAAACTTGGTATTGATTATGTTGAGACATTTCATGTAGCTAAAATGACTCTTTGTTAGGGCATTATTTGAAATTGCTGCTCAATTTGGGTGGGAAATCCACCAAATAGATAAGAAAAATACTTTTGAATTGCGATTTAAAAGAAGAAGTTTACATGTTTCAACCTAAAGGATTTGAAGAAACAAATAAAGAAAACTATGTTTGTAAGTTGAGAAATCCTTGTATAGTTTAAAACAAACTCTTAGAGCTTGGTATGCGAAAATTGTTTCTTTATTTAAACTGTTAGGTTTTGTTAATTGTTCTTCTAACAATGATACATTCATTAAGCAATAATGCTCACATATTATCATTATATGTATATATGTTGATGATTTACTTATGTCTGGTGACAATTTTGATTTAATTCATAGGATTAAAGAGAAATAGAAGCGATGCTTTAAAATGAATGAGTTAGGTATCTCACATCATGTTATTTGTATGATTATATTTCATTCTATTTTTATTTTTCAAAACACAATATGCAACCATTGTATTGAATTTTTTTCTTATGATTGATTGTAAACCATTTATTCTTCAATGGAAGTTGGAATAAATATTGATCATAAATCTGCATATGAAAAAGGTTGATCCTATTTTATATACGTTGTTAGTTGATAGTTTGATTTATCTAACTATAACTAGATCAGATATTTCCTATACAAAAAGAATTACTTCAAGGTTTATGCAGGAAATTTTTTTAGAGATCATTGGAATCTGTAAAAAGAATTTTTAGATATTTGAAAGGAACAATCAATTATGGGTTGCATTATAATAAGAATGAAAATTTTATCTTATATGGATTTTGTGATTCTAACCATACTGATGTTGTGTTATAAAATATACTAGATATGTGTTCAAGTTTTTTGGTGTAGGAACCATTACTTGGAACAACAAATACAATCAATAGTCTCCATTTTTTCTACTGAGACAGAGAAGGAAAATGGAAGAAGTAAAGAAGCCATGTAGCTACAACAACTGTTGGTAGAGATACACATGGAAGATAAAGGAAGTGTTTATCTTTTATGTGGTGGTTAGAGTTATATTACTCTTGATTAAGAATCCAGTTCAACATCAGAGGAAAAAGAACATTGAGATACATATACTAAGAAGGTGCAAAGTGATGAGATAAATCTCAAGTTCATGTTGAATGAAGAGGATGTTGCTAACATATTCACAAAGTCCTTGAATGCTGTAAAGTTTTGTTACTTTCATGAAAAGATTGGATTGTCAAAGTTTCCATTGAGGGGGAGTGTGCAGGACAATGTCACCTCCTAATGGAACTTGGTTTTTGTAAAAAGACCTTCGAGCATTTGTAAAAGACCTTCAGGCAAGTGTAAAAAGACCTTTAAGCATGTATACCTCATCAAATTATTTTTTAGAAAGAAGTGTAGAAAGATATTAAAGGCGGTCTTCAGTAAACTCTTTAGTGCTATTGAGTTTACTTGTAAACATCCAATACAAGCATATTGTTAAGGAGGTCCTTGGTTGTAAAAGGCTCCTATATGCTTGGGTTCAATAACCTTTTATGAGAACCTGTGAAAACATGTAAAACTCACAAATCATACTTATCCATTGATCATGGGATGATATTTGGCATTCCAAATCCTTTTGTACAAAAAGGTAAATTGAGTATGATGAAGGTATTATAATTCCTTCAACCGATATGCTAGCCTAAAACGTTCATGGTTTAATGATTGTAAATCATGTAGTGTACCACGGAAGGTAATCTATTGACATATGTTATGTTATCCCACTTAACATTAAGGGGGAGTGTTGGAACATAATGATTAAGTGGTCTAGCCAACCCTTAATATATATGGGTCCATCACTAATATATAGGTTAATATTTAATAATATTAAATATTTATATTTCTATTATTAAATATGTTAACCTAGGTATATACTTTAGGTTAAATATTTAATATCATGAAATGATTATATTTCTAATATTAAATATTATAAACCTAGGTGTATGTGTCAACCATTTTACGTTGAAAAGGTGGGTCAGGAGACATACTCGATCACCTTATATAAAAAGGACTTTAGGTCCTCATTTGATATATTCGGAAATATATCAAAGGTGTGCAAATCAAGTGATTTGGTTTTACCCTTGTAAATAGGGTTTCAAAGGAGGAGGTGATATTACTGGATGTAAAATAAGTTCTCTAAAGTAAAAGGTTATTTTCAAAGTGGTTTTTACCCTATTGGGGTTTTCCACTATAAATAATGTGTCACATGTGTTATTTATTTCTGTAAGTATTTATTTATTTACATATGTTATGATGTAATATTTATTTAAATATTTATTGTAACATTATGTAATATGTAAGTTGATTAAATCCATATTTATTAGAATCCTCAAATTCTAACAAAGTTGAGGCTCAAGAACAAGCAGAATGAACTAATTTTGTGCCAAAAACAAATCCAGAGTTGAACGAGGAGGACCAACAGTCTACTTGTTTAGAATGTAGTATTCATATTGGCTCAATTCCATTAGAGGAGTTTGAATCACCAAAGGTGGAAAAATTAGTAATAGAAGAGCGTGTGCAAGTTGAAGAAGAAATATTCTCAAGTGTACTAGCTGATTCTAATGAGTGTAATGATCCTAATTGCCATGCATGTCAAGAACTTGCATCACTTCTAGAAGGTGTTAACATCTTTCCAAAGTCATCATTAGATGTTACAATCAGCCATAACAAGTTTCATGAGACAAAGGTGGATTCAAAGATCAAGAATGCAGATAAGACCATGTAGAGGCTTTCTAAACCTTTTTCCTCTCTTCCTTCTCAAAAATGTGATTTTTTAGATAAATTTGATCTTTCTAATTTCATGTTTGAGAATGAGGAATATCAAGATGAAGGAGGTTCTAGTTCGGAGGATACTCAGATTGAGGAGGAGCTTTTGACACATTTAGAGAATGAAGAAGCAAATTATCTATCAGATTTGGAAGAATGTTTTGATGGAAAAGAGCCTATGGAACTTGACAATATTGTTATTCCATCACTTCTTTTCCACCAGAAAGTGTCAAGTGTTGCGGAGGTACATGCTCAAGAACAACTCATTTCTCATAACTATCCTTTGGAATCAAAATTAGAGGAATTGAGTCTTTTGTATCCCTCATCACACGTAAAGGAGGAACACACATGAGAAGCTAGGACTGATCTAGAAGCATTGAATGAAGATTATGACATGGAGAGGTTTTTTTTTTCAGTTATGGAACCTATTTTGGTAAACAATTCTATGATGAAGGAAAGTATTCTTGAAGATTTTGTTTCCCCTACCAATCATCCAAAGCTACAAATAGGAGGTTTGAATTTCCAAGTTCCATGTCGAATGAGGGAGATGTCACTATAATACCATTCACATAGGTAGAAGGTCAGTTGTTTGTAGATGGTAAACAGGAGAAAAGTCATCTCATGGATTATCATTCTTTTCAAGGATGTCTTCAACAAGAATTCCTTGTTAAAATTGAAGATCAGACAAGTAGGAATATTCAATGGGTTAGACCATGTCCTATCAGGTACCTGGCTTCATTGAAGCTAGAAGAGAAGCTAGAACCAATCACATTCACTTCAGAATGTGAGGATGAGTTTCACAATTCTGAGGATCAGCTACAATGCCTCTATAGGACAAATGCAGAGCAACTAAAAGAGGAATTATTTCTCTTTCCAATTCATATATTAGTGGACCAAGTGGAGAATTAGGCTCGTTTCAGTTTTTCACTCTCACTTTCAGCCATGTCCATTATCACATCATCTTCATGGCTACCCATTGTAAGGACATGAAGCTATTTTGCACAATCAGTTGTGGGTTTTGTTAAGCTCATATGTGCTTTCGGTTAGTGTAGGGCTGTAATAAATTTTCTTTTAGCGAGAATAAGTGCACTACACACCCTTCATGTTTCAATTGGGACATGTATGGTTTTAGTTTCAGTGTGTTTTATTTTCTGTTGTTGCTCTTGTGTGTTGTTCTGCACATTGTTGCATCATTGGAAGGTGTCAAGGAGAAAGAGGGTTTGAAGATTCCATAAGATTTCATGATCTCTTTATTCAAATTCTGCAGTGTTCCATAGATGCCAAGTCTTAATCAGATTTAGTGTACTTCATGCTTAGCATTCTAGGATGTATCACAAAGGATCAAATCATTTCCAGGATTCCAAAATTGACTCCATGCCCAATGAATGACTTAAGGCTACTCGACTTGTGCTTGGCAGGAAATCATCCCTGAGACGGTCGCCAAAAATGTTATCCAATTTTACACACATGGTAAAATTGGACAATGGGGTCCTATTGAATTTTAGGTCTTTAGAAAAGAACATCGGGCCTACAGAAAATGTTTTGTGCTTCTAGAAGGTTTGTGGTGTTCTAGGATGGTTTAGGATCATTTTGAACTATTCTCTCATTTCCCTGGTTTTGGAGGCCCAAGTTTTCTCATGGAAAGGAGGGTGGCACTCGCGAGCCCATCTCCAAATGACCCAGGAATAGATAATCTGAGTCAAATCACACCTAAAAAGGCCATATTTTCATTTCATAATCTTCATGGTTCAAGGGAATGGTGGAAATTCATAAATTTTAAGAGTAAGTGTGAAATTTCCGAGGAGGGGAGCTTCGAGCTCAAATGGCTTGCCGAGCTAAAGGACGAGTTGTAAGTTTTCAAGATACGTTGGTAGCTCGGTTTGAGGTCACGGTTTATAACATGATACCAAGGTAGGCATTGAAACAAATACTTAGCAAGCTCGGGATATAAACATGTGCAAATATCCATGAAGATGAACTCGTCGTATGACAATGTGGAGCATAATTTTCACAAGGGTCTCAGCATTGGAAAAGTCAAATGACTCATTAAATGTAGGACCAAGAACTCGAATCGAGCACATAGATGATAGGTTTAGCAAATCATTGGATAACATGGGTGAGTTTCGACATGTTCGCTACGCACACCAAACAACTTGGAAAAAGAGATCATACATTTTGCATGGTGTTTACTTAACGAGTCAGTAATAGTTCTTAGTCATGATCGGTAGTGATGAAACATGAGCAGGATTCCTAAACAGATGGGGGCCAAAATGTGTTGGTACTTTAGGTAATGGAAATTGTAAGTCAGCCTTCTAAGGCACAAATAGCCCGAATTCATGTGAAGTAGAAACATAGAAGTGGTAGGATCTTAGTCCAAGCTATGTCAATTCTTGCATGAGTTGAAATCAATAGACTAGAGTATGCATGGGAAAGGCTGAAACTGCATGTGTAACGATAAGATCATAGAGTCATGTTACAATCTTGGTTTTTCATCATGAAAGTAGCTCAAGTCATGGAGTCAGGGTGAAAACAAAGCTTAATTCAGTGAGCCAATGAAATCATTGTGTTAGTGGATGCGGAAACTTAGAAAAGTAGAGAATCTGGGATCGAGTGTTTGAAGTGGGAGACATAGCTCGGGAATGAGGTAGGCTGAGTTGAGTTGAGATTTTAGAGTTTTATTTTAGAAAATATTTTCGAATAATTCCATTTCATAATTTTGGAGATTTTGGGGTCAGAAATGTTGAACGAGTCGAATATTTCCAAAGCCCAAAACTCCAAATTTCAAAGTTTTAGGTTTTCAAGATTAAGAGATAATGTCTTTCGAGGTTCAGATATTTTGGTGTTTGGAGTTCGGGGATAGTGGTTTTAAGATCTGAGTTGGTAGGCGAGTCATTAGGAGCATCAAAGCACGTATGGAGGATTGTTGGAATGATCAATCTGCAGATTTTGGGGTCTTCAAGGATGAGACGAGGTTGAGGCCGAGTCACTCAGTGGTGAGCTTGCAAGCTGAGCTTATGAGTATAGAAAAAGGGGAAGGCTTTGAGCGGACAACCTTACACATGAGAAAATTGAAGGGTCAGTTCAGTCCTACAAACTCATATTCGATCCCAAATCAAATGGGTAGGTGGACTCAATAATGGAGGAGAAGGTCATAAAATGAGGCCAAAAAATGTTAAAGGGGATTAAAAGCTCATCAGGGAAAAATGGAGCAAGATAATGTTCACTCAAATCCCGAATTGGCTAAGTATAAAGGAGTGAGCGGAAGCCTCCACTTGTCTCATCGACGTAATTTCAAAGGTGCGACCCAAAGCGGAGACTCAAAAAAGTATTGGCCCTCCACATGGTTAGAGCCCAAAGACATATAACCAACCATTGAAAAGTCGAGGCAAAGATATGGACTCACGGAAGGCACTACGTGTCAGCTCGGTGCATTTCCAAGAGTGATAGGGAATAGTGAAACTCAAAACCATGTGGGACTTCCACGTGGAGTCAACAATGAGGGACTCACCAAGGAGGCACATATAATTTATTCACTTGAGGCTTGAATCAACTAAGTATAAAAGGGCTAGCGAAGCCTCCATGTATCTTAATGGTGTAACATCAAAGATGCGACAAAGGAGTCCCCAAATGAGCGCAGGCTCGCCATGTGGCAGTTTCAAAATGTGACATCGTCAGTTGAAAATTCCAAAATCCTGTGGAGGCCTCCACATGTCTCATTGGTGCACCCTCAAGGGTTGAATCCAAAGGTGGTCCCCAAATGAGTGCCACCCACCACGTAGTCTGGGACCGAGAAAGGGAGCAGGCCCAAATTGACTAAGTACAAAAAGGTCAGTGGAAGCCTCCACGTGCCTCATCAAGACACAATTTTAAAGGCACGGCCCAAAGAGAGACCCTGAACTAGTGCCAACTGTCCACGTGTCCCAGTGTCGAAAAGGGGACACCATCCGTTGAAAAAGTCAAAAATCTTGCGGAGGCCTCCACGTGCCTTGTCCGCACAACTTCAAAGGTAGAATCAAAAGGGCGGGTCCTTAATGAGTGGGTAGCCTCCATGTGGTGCAGGCCCCAAAGGAAGAACCAACCGTTGAAAATTCTAAATAGGCGCGAGCCAACGAAAGGTGCCACACGTCATCTCGGTGCAACTTCAAATATAACCTCTAGAGACATGTCCCAAAAATACAAGCCTTCCATGTGTCTAGGGTCAGACATAGTTGCTCTGCCAGTTAGGGGGGGACTTAGCTAGAAAATAAAGCCAAAGCTGAGTGGCCATGGAGGGTCAGATCCAAGCTCTAGATCGGTCGAAGTTGCAAGGTTGACTGAGTCAAACCCTTGTAACAAATTAGCTATTTTCATGGGAGCATGTTCCCTTAAGTTAATGAAATTTCTATTTTTAGAAAAATGTTAGTTAAGGGTCCAGTTGTAGTGGCTCAGCCTAAGAACTTATAAATAGTTGATGCTTCAAGTTAGTAGATATAGATTATTTTTGGTAGGAGTCACTCTTCAAGCTTGGAAGAGTGCTTCAGATATTTATAAAAAAACCTTTTAATTATATTAAGAGTTACACCTTGCTATCGAAATATGATTTATTGTGTTGAATGGTTAATCAATGTTTACTTTGTGAATTTACGATTCCTTAGTGTGAATGATTATCTTACCTTTATTTCAGGTTATCTATTTCATGTTATGAAGGAATAATGTTACTATCTTTTATGTTAGTTGTGAAAACCTTATTTTCCTTCTGTATTAAGTTATGTCATCATTATCCCTAGTTGCAGAAATAGATGTTTGACATATGCATGTGTGGTTTCCTCATGATGAATTAATTTTATGTTGAATCCAATTTCATCTATCCATATGTACACTCAATTTTAATGAAGGAGCGTATGCCCCTGGTTTGTGGTATTTTGTACCCTTTCAAGTGGCGATAGGTGAAGGTGGTCAATGATGCAAGCATCCCTCCTACATTAACCATTCCTGATATTAAACACCCTTTATTTGGTCCATCACCATCCTTAACTAGATCAAATGAATAAGTGCAAAGTATTAAAAAACTAAATCATTACCATAGTGCATAGTGTATCAAATAATAATCAAGATCATATTTACCATACAAGTACCATGAACAAAGACATCAACAACTAATATCCATCCACAATGATCCATTGTATTAATTCATCACAAAATAGGAACTGAATACATCATTATATTGTCATAGATTTATGTACGCAAGTTCATACAAGTAGTATAACTCAATACAACTCGAGAATATCACTTGGCTTCCAAAAACAGTGAAATACATCACATACTTATAGGGGTGGGGACTTTCCCTTCACCACCCATGCACTCTCAAAAATAGGTTGTATGCTCAAAATAGCCATGCGTACATATAAAAAAACTTAGAATGCATGCATCTAGGCTAATAATAGATTAAACCTATAGATAACCTCATGTTCTAATCCTATTATTAGCCCAAAATATACACAACCGTGAATCTTTTCCTTGCATGTGATCTATCCCAAAATAGGAATTCCTTCATCCCTAAGTCTTCATGCTTTCTTCTATTCCTATAACGTTGCGTGATCTCCACTTAATCCTGACATTGTCTATTTTTAGCTCATGGATCCAAAATTGGCTAAGTCCCAAATGTTTCTCCCTTGGGCATGGGCTTTTGCACACTGTCTCTTATGCCTTATGCACACACATTTCGTGCTTGCATTGCGTGATATTTTAACATTTGTACATGGTATATACTTGGTGAAAATGGGTCGTGCAACATTACACGAAACTAATCGGATTGTCATCCTCGAAATGCTTCGATCAACTTGTGCTAGAAAAGGATGTATGAATAATAGGAAGAGAACTAAGAATTCAATGCTGAAAAAGAGTCATCATACCCAATAAGTAATTAACTCATGCCGCATTAGATAGAAGAGTTTTGGAACTTCCTTTCTTGCTCTATTGTACAAGAACACCTAAGTAGCTTAATCGATCAAAGTTTACTTCAATTCAAGGTAACAAATAACTTCAACTTGCTCCACTTTTTATACTTTTTGTGCCCCACTGACCTATTTATTCCACTTGACACACGCTTTCATAAATTTCTTAATAAAGTAATTTTTCTAATTTTTGCTTCCTTTCACATGTTGTAGTCATATCCTTCGGAGCGCCTACTAATTCATAGCCACATACCTCCTTATGTGTGCTTCCATGCACTGAAGTACATAACCAAGCGTGCCACATACTAAGTGATTTCCCATGTTTCTACCTACCTCAAAGTACACTCGCGCAATCACCCTTTTCACGTGGTCTTCAATATGAAAAATTTTCTTTAGAGAACCTTTATTCATATCACCTGTTAAACATATTATCTTGCATCAGCCTTTAGGAAACACCTTTAAATGAGCCAACTTGTATAGGGATAGAAGCGAATAATTCCTTTCTCCACACTTGATCCACCCCACACTAAAATATTGAGCGGTGCTTTGCACATGAACTCAAAAGATAGTAATCAGCTTCCTGCATGCAAGCATGCTTATTACAACAAAACACAAAAGTAAACTCAAAAAGCATAACAATGCTGAAAGTAAACACATGAAAATGAAATTTAATCTAAATGGAAACATTACCTTATGAAAAAAACCAAGAAGAATTATTTATAGTAGGGATTCAAACTACTCCAATTGAAGTAATCGGGAAACATAGTGTCATCCAATGCTTGTAACTAAAAAGTGCCCAAATCAAGTATTTTCATGTCTAAAAGTGGTCCCAACCAATGAAATTTCAATTTACCTAGGTGGAGCGCAAACTTTGACTCATATAGAAGAAACATATTTCCCACCTCAAATTTTTTATTCCTTATGTGCCTATCGTGTCGGGCCTTCTTACGTGCCTTTTCTGTCTTTTGGCTCCATCGAAAAATAATGCACTTTTCATCTAATTGCATCAATTTGTGAATGCGCTCTAAAATAAATTGCTCATCGGCTAGGCCTCCTATGCACATACTATGCGGGAGTGTAACATAAATTCAACAAGATATACAACCTTAATGCCAAACAAAACCGAAAGGGTGTGGCCTTATTCAACCTCTTGTAGCTAGTCCTTTATGCCCAAAGTAAAACACATACTTTATCATCCCAGTATTTCATTCAAAAATCACTTATTTTTATCGGTGTTTGTGTTAGAAGCTTGTTAAAATATTATTAGTACCATTGGCTTTGTGGTGATAGGGTGTTATCTTATGGTGTGCCATCATAAAATTTTCCGATAAAATCCTGATTGTATCATTTAAGAAATGTGTGCCCCTATCACTTGTTAGACTCAATGGACATCCATACATGCTGATAATGTTTTCCCATAAAAATCTTCTCGCTATATATTTCATGTCATGAAATCCTTAGTAGGCATTGCTTTTTTCCACCTTATAAGATAGTCTATATAAGTTATAATATAACATGCATCGAGTCCTACGTGCGGGTAGGGGATTAGAAACTAAAAATTAAATAGGCCATTTATCAAAAGGTTTAGCACTTGTAATAGGCCTCAAAGGCATCTCATCTCTAGTTTCAGGATTCCCAAGGCACTGATAGTGGTCACACGCCTTGAAATATTTTTAGTATCCTTGTAAAAAGTTTCTCACCAAAGGCCAACCAATAGAATCTTACGAGCGGTGGTATCACCTACATAATGACCTCCCACAATTTCACCATGAGCTTATTCCATAATAACCTCACACTCATGCTCAAAAACACACCGGCACAAAAATTCATCACAACTAAACTTGTACAAATCTCCACCTATCAAATAGTAAGGTACCTTGCGTATTACAAGCTATTTTTTCTCTAATGTCTTCATTCACTCGAGTGCCTATCCAAAGTAAAAAATACCGTAATGTCCCCTAGTTCACTTTGGGCATGTAGTTTAATCTAAAGAGGTGTGTATTTGACATTATTTCCTTAATGCTCTATGCATCCTCTCCAGAATTGATTCTTGACAAATGGTCGGGCCATGAGTTGGTTTTTCTTAGCTTTACAATCGGTGTAAACTGAAACTCCTAAAATAGTAGTATCCACCTGTAAATGCGCCCTTGCAAAATAGGATTGTTGACCAAATAATTAAGTGTCGTATGACATGTAAATATAATAAATGGTGTTTCTAATAAGTATTATCTAAATTTGTGCGGTCATAGATCATGGACAAAGCCTCGCACTCAATGGTCGTATAATTTTTCTTTGTTGGTGTCAAATTCCTTCTTGCAAAACAAATAAGGTGGTCTACAATTCTGTCTCCTGGTTGCACCAACAATGTGCCGATATCCAACCTAGAAGCATCCATGTGAACATGAAAAGGTTTGTATGACGAAGGAAAGCACAAAATAGGCACGGTGAGTAAGCCTTTCCTTGATGTTTCAAAATGCTTTTCTTTGCGAAAATACTAATAGAATTTTCCGTTAGCTTTCAAAATTTCCTCCAAGGGCATGACAATATTTTTATAACCCTTAATGAATTTATGGTAATACCCAATATGTCATAGAAATCCACATACTTCAATTTGATTGTTAGGTTCTTCCAAACCCAAGATCACAACGACCTTGGTTGGGTCCACCAATAACCCTTCCTTACAAATAATATGTCCAAGTAAAGTGCCAAAAGGTGTTGTAAAGATGCACTTCTTAATATTAAGAGAGATGCTCAACTGCTTACACCTCTCAAACATAAGTTTCAAATTCTCATAATTATCCTTGACCAAACAATACACTTTGTCCAATCATCTAGATACACTTGTAAAATTTTATGAATGAAATCTTGAAAATCTGTACAACAATGCGTGAGAATTGTGTGCAAGTATTGTTTTTAAACTAATGCTAATTTAAACAAAGACTAACACCTAAATAATATTAATCAACAATAATTAAACAACATTATAAACACCCTCATGATAAGAATTAATCAAGGGTTAGATGCTAACATTTATCAATACAAAACTATGAAATCAACTATGTTAAGCACCTAAATATCCTCTATTCTCTAACAACATATAAATGAAGGAACCTAGGTAGGTTCCATGGCTATAAAAAATAGTTGTCCTTAATGTTCCAAGAACCTAGGAATGGGGGCTAATCAAAGTTGGGCTACAAGACCCTTTTGATACCTCCCATATGACCCAAACACTTTAAGAAAGAGGCTTAACTCTTCAAGATGATGAACTCTCAAGAGGACAAAGTGCAAGCTCTTAGTCTCTTTGCTATATGCTTTGCATTTTCTCTCTTAAGGAGTTTAGGTGTAAGTAAAAGGTAGGTGGAGGGCTCTTTATATAGCCCAAAGGATAAAGGATTCAACACATTCTCATGAATGTGGGATAAAGGTAAAACATGATTAGGAATGGATAAGGTTGCTTTATTAAAGGTAACCTTACTTTAGAAGGGTTTAATTTATGCTTAGCAAGTCATGGGAGTTGGGGGTGCTTTAATTAATCAAATGTGATTAACTAATAGGTAGATGTGAGCTTATAGAAGCCAATTAGAGGAATATTAGTACGATTTAGGCTATTAGAAAGGGATTAAATCAATTAAATATTGATTTACTAGTTAAATGAAGGGGAAGAATAATTAATTAATCTAGATAGAAGAGGTGATTAATTAACGGAAGGTCGTTAATTAGGTTGTTAGTTGGATAGGTGACTTAATCAATTAGCGTATTGTAATTGATTAATGAAAACAAGAGGGAATATGAGCGCTTTTGACGATAAGTCGTCAATTTGCGAGAAAGGGGATAATTAGCGCAATTTAAGTATTTAAATTTCTTAGGCGTAATTATAGGTGTCTATATTTGCCCCTCTTTGGGGTGGCGTAAGTGATGCCACTTCAAAGATAGTAGATGGAAGAAAATTTTGAAGGGATAGAAGAAAAATTAGTAGGAGGGAGAGATGCCCCCTCGAGTGTCGATGGGGTGATGGAAGAAGTCAATCGACGATCGAAAAAGATGAGAGATAGGTAGAAGAATGGGGAAGAGGCAGGATGCCCCGATGAGAGGGAGAATTAGGGGTGAAAAGGGAAGTAGTGTAGAAGAAATAAGGAAGAGGGGAGAGAAGAGATTAGCCTCTAGCTACTCTTTTTATTTGGAACAAATTTGATGTCATCATATTTCCATAGGAACTACATCATCGGTCCTTATGAAAAATATAAGCATACGACAAAGGTAGAATGACATGAAAAGCCATACTACGAACAATTTTCCATTTAAAAGTACCAAATCCACACAACATACAATAATACAATGCAATATGAGAAGAAACAAAGCTCATATAACGGGAAAACAAGTACAAATGCACATATCCAACCCAACAACGGTCAAGACAGTTGTACAAATGTTTTGTTATTAGTGTTGAAGAGATCCACAAGTTCGTGATTGATGACAAGGGTTAAAAATGATGCCCCAAAAGGATACATGCAAGGGGAAATGACAATGGAAAGGGGTCCATGAAAAGTGTTTGTGCACAATGAAACAATACCAAGCAACGCGAAAGTGCCCCGAGTACGATTTAAGCAAGTAACTAGCTTTGTGAATGGTGGTGAATCCGGTGATCCGTGAGTCATATTAGTCGGGAAGATGGGAGACAAACCAACGGGATATGGAGAAAATACCATGCGCAAGACATAAGTTTCAGCCATAATAAGCAAGTTACCATTTTTGTAGGATTTTTTTACTTTTTACGATTTTGTTGAAAAATTTTGCCTTTTTTTTTGGATTTTTGATATATATATTGTTCTTATTATTTTTGTTTTCCAAATCTTGGTGAACAGTAGAAGAAAGTAGAAGAAGAAAGCGAAGGGCCTAGGGGCAATGAAAGTTCCCTAGGTAGAAGAAAGAAGAAATAAATGACAAATAATGCCTTGATTAATGGAAAAATTAAGAAAAAATAATTATTTACGAGAGTGTGAAGAAAAATAAAAATCACCAGGGAGCAATAAAATTGTCCGAGGGAGAAGAAAGGGGTATCAGACAGCAAAAAATTCCCCAATATGGTGGAAAATAAGAGAAAAGTAATTATTTAATAAAAATAATTATTCCACAGCGAATAGAGGAGAAAATGGCGATTGAAACGGGTTTCCCAGCTTGCCAAACGGTGAAAAATAGGTTAATATACCCCCCGAGAGGGTTAAAAATTACAATTAGTTCATTTTAACCGCTCAGTTTAGAAAAATTACCGTGAGGCTCTAACACTCAGGAGTGATGGTGATCACATGAGACCATTTGAGGCATGCTTTGACACGATCAGGGGGTACCAGAGGCATGCGGACAAGGGTCCATTTGTGAGTATCGCAACCTTGCTTTTAAAATTTTGTCATTAATGCATTAATTAAGGCATTTAGGCATAGAAAACGTGTAGGCGTGCTTGCACGCAGCGCGCGCAGCATGGGTTAGGGCACGCATGTGCCACTTTGGAGGCATAGACATCCATTTCAGGTGCAGGAGCCGGGCCTATGCGTGCACATGTGCAGTCAAAAATCACATTCACACACACGCACGCGCACACATGAGCACATGTGCGCACACATGCACACACCGAGAAAGGGGCACACACACCAAAAGTGTGGTGCGGACATGGATAGTCAAGTACACGTAGGCGAAGTGCACATATGCATGCACAAGCACCAATTCAGTGGCACACACAACAAAGAGTGCGCAGTACCCGAAAGAGGGCGTGTGTGCCGAGAAAACACATGCGCACAAGTGCAGGCACTAGGAATGTGGTGTACATGCCCAAAAGGGTGTGTAGGTGCCCTAGACAAGTAGAAAAAGATAGGAAAGTGTCTAAAAATGTGACACTTAGAAGAATTTTTAGGATTTTTGGGTTAACCCTAAAAAAAGAGAGATTTTTAGAGGAAATGTTAGAAACTAATGAGTGGCGTGCTATTTTATAGAGACGACTACCAGTATTGCAGACGTGGGAGCGTCACTCCTAGATTGTCGAGTTAGAGGGTAGTATGCGCCGTGTGACCACCGAGAGATGGCCATATTATTGGAGGTAGTGGGGTGGGCCTGTGGCTCGGATGCCATCGATTGTATTGGATCATGGCAGTGATGGCACATCGAGAGTCAGTGCTTTAGACTGCCCACAAGCGAGATGACAGTGACTATAGAGGATGTGTGGTAGATTCTGTGTGTGCCCATGATGGGTACATTGATCGAGTACAATATGGATGTAGGTCTGATCGAGCAGCGTGCAGTGCCTTATTTGGTGTGGATGACATCCCACATGATGGGATGACTGTGGCCCTACATGAGTGTATTTCGACCTGACATTGCATCGGGGACCTCTCTATATCATGGTGCTTATCAATGGGTTCCTACTCACTGATAAGACAGGGACTTCATTCCCGAGAGGATTGCTACCACTAGTTCATGGTATTTACAGTGGTGAGAGGTATTGTCTGGGGGCGTGTATACTGGCCCACTTATATTGGGATTTACATCTTATCACATACCACGGTCAAAAGACCGTGGGGCCAACATCATTACTACAGATATGGTCATGGGATCATATAGCTATTGGACACCTTGTGGGCCCATTCCGAGTCTGAGATCCCGAGGAGCCATCATACATGGCATGGATAGTAGCTGGTAGAGATATCATCGTGGTCACCTTGGCAGCCTATTCAGATATAGGTGGGAGTTTGATGAGTTAGCAGCGATAGATGTCATTTGGCATCCATATAGACACTTCCAGTGGCTAGAGGATGCCACAGAGCTTAGCGTGTGCTTGGTGGAGCACTTTCTTATTGGCAGCCACAGCTACATCATGGAGTCTATATCATGTTGACAGTGCTAGTGGTAGCTTGGCTGAGTATAGGGTGTACCTCAGCCAGATATCTAGCATGCTCGTAGGGACTCTGAGAGGCAGACCATGAGGCCTCAGATTGTAGCAGCCGAACCAGGGCTAGTTTCTTACAGGTGGTCCCCTAGGCATGGGACCCCTTACGACAGGTTAGAGATCTAGGGACCACAACTAATTATGCAATGTGTACGCTATAGTATTACCATGGCGACTTATTATTCCAGAGGTAGCTTGGGTAGCAGAGTATTCGCCCACTGCGAGAGTATGACATGGGTTAGAATGCGGGGCCGGCGAAGTGGCGTTGGGGCTAGACCTCAAGGATCCTTTTAATGGGATCCCTCACGATGGACGGGGGTGTTGTACAGGCACGGTGAGCAAGCAAGGCCATAGGAAAAGTATAGTAGCCTTGCCTCCACCCGAGAGGCGGGGTATTTGAGTAGGGTAGTCTTCCAGAGTGTCACATGGACCAGTGCACTGAGGCATACATAGCCTCACGGCCCGTGGTGTAGAAAACCATAGAACAGTATAAGTGTAGTAGCTCATAGCTGAGAGAGATGAGGCTCGAGGCTAGGCTGTGTTATAGCCACATCCACAGTAGAGTGGGATGAGGCCCGAGCCCATATAATTACGTTACATTCAGGGTGGGATCAGACTCGGGCCCAGGCTGAGCCAGGAGATGACAAAGTAGTATGGCGAAGCCGATCGAGAGACAACGCACAGGGGGCACGAGATCGAGTCTCCTACATCAATCCCAGTCACAGCTATGCATGGTCATGGCACAAAGAGACCACATGCATACTCATTATCGGCGGTAGTAGTATCACAGAGAGGGACCGAGGCCCATGCTTGGCCAGAAGTGTGGCGATGACCATGAAGAGGGATTGAGAGGTTACTGCCTCTAGACAAGGCTGAGGCAGACCTGGGCTGGGTTACAGGTGAGTGAGACACTGCCCTTTAGGCAACACTTGCCTCAAGAGATGCATATCTGATTCATGATGCCACCAGGCTTGGTGGTGAGGCACTTTTTTATAGGACATCATATTACAAAGTGGTGCCACTAGAGCAGAGAGTGGCATTGCCATAGTTATCAGGATCGAGTGCATCAGGCTCTCATTCATGGAGGTCTGGTCATTCCACCAGATCAGTCAGACAACCCCTTCTAGAGCAGCCGGTGAGACCAACACTATCCCATCCTTTCGAGTTCTACCATCCAGAGGATAGACCTAGGAGCCCTGGCGAGGGTGAGAGCTACGGCTGATACCCACCTTTGTATTGTATAGATTATTTTGTATGTATGCCTCTTATGAAGGCTGATTTTGATGTACAGACGATTGTAGACATGTATTTTTGATGATGCCTCATGATGAAGGCTTGATTCTTTCAGATACATGCCCCTTTTGATGGCATTGTGTATCACCGATGTATTTGTATTGAGCACTGATCAGGACATTGTATGTATGTATACAGACATTTTTGATGTATCCTTGTTGTACGCCTCAGCTGAAGGCATTTTTGATATAGAGCATAGATTTGTATGTATCCCTTTTTGATATAGATGTATACTTGACACACATGCATATATATATGAGGAGTACTTTGTTTTGGCTCAGATTCACATGATTATGAGATGATGTATATCTTTATTTTTGATACACGTATATAGATGGTTTTTATTTTCTCTTTAAACTCATGGGGCACTATTTGATGATGCGACATTAATCATGTTTAATATCTTGAGTGGGCATGTTGCCTGCATTAGATTTGATGCATGTTACATTTTTTTGATTCCGCACTTATGGATGATGTTATGATGTATTTTATTGTTTTTGTACTCTGATGCGTGTGACACGAGTGGGCATAATTCTATGATGTGAAAAACCCCTTATCAGAAATTACGATATGTTGATTCTCATTGCATGTTGCGTTTGTTGAATTTGACACTTATGGATGATGCGATGATGTTATCTGATTTCGTACATTTGCATGTATCTGATTTCGATGTTTGATGTATACATGTGCTGTGGATGTTTAGATGATAGATCTGTAGATGATATCAAATGTATTTCTCATGTGTTATTTTGATGTATATGGATGGGATGATATGATGATATTGGTGCGGGGGATAGATTTTTGATTATGTGCAACCCCTCTTGCCCCCATTGATGATACAATATGTGATGATTAGCTTAGCATACATGCATGATGTAAAACTTAGCATTTTTGTTTATATATGATGTATAGATGATGCTAGATGTGATGATAGTGATGGTAATGTGATGTGAATGATAAAAAATAGAGCACATGCAAGAAACACAGCCAAATGCTAACAAAGAACACCAGGAATTAATGCAATACACCATGATTCACCATGTCTTATTAACAAGTAACAAACACAACCAAATGCTCAAGAAAGAACATAATGAATTAACACATTACATCATGATTTCCCAAGGTTCACTAGCATGTCAAGACACACCACAATATGCACAAGCAAGAATGAATCTAATCTAAGCAAGAAAAGATGAACTATGACAAAGTACACCCAAGCAACAAACAACTCAAAAGCAAGCACGCAAAACACTATACAAAAAGCAACAAGCAAAATGTTTTTGTAAGTTTTCAAACAAGACAATGCAAGTAAATGTTTTTGTAAGATATATTTTCATGCACTGATTTTCTATTGTTTAGGTTTTTGTGAAACAATTTTCTATTGTTTTTGTGTTTTTCAACAATTTTCCAAAGCTATGTGCAGGTAACCAAGAAAGCATGGATGCCCCCATCGTTAGGTGGGGGTATACAAGGAGAAGCCATGCACTTATGAACAAGGTGTAGTCGTTGAGTTGCCCCCAACTTAAGATGGGAAATAACGAAAGACCACGTCCCTCACAAATGAATGGAAGAAGGCAAAGCCGGATCAAGGTTGGACAAGATGGTGTGCACAAGGAAACTCAAAGGTAGAACCAATTCCGGCCAAAGAAAACTACCCTTCTAATATAGAATGTTTGTGAACAACGAATCCTCCCGAGGCACCAGAAACTAGTTTTCAAGCAAGGACTTGTCCAAAGTGCCACAATTGCGTGGTTTTCACTAGTGGATGACCTGTTTTCTCTTTTTATTTTTCTAATTTTTTTATTTTTTTTGTATTTTTTGATTTTTGTGCCATGTTCAAGCATATAAATTCTTAAGATGCATGGCATTCATGGGTTCCTAGAGCTCATCACCATTGGGGTGAGCCAGTTTGTATGCCCTTGGTGCCGTACTTGGAAACTATGACATAGGGTCCTAACTAATGTGGTTTGAACTTCCCTTTCTTTTCTTGCTCCACTCTGTGTTGAACTGGTTCTCCTTCATAACCAAATCACCAACCTCAAACTGACGAGGGATGATTCTCTTGTTGTAATTTCTGGAGACTCTATGTTGATACACCTTCAGGTGATTAAGGGCATGAATGTGCCTCTCATCCAGTAGCTCCAACTCAGCCAGTCTTGCCACTCGATAATCTTCATCCTTATCCAGATAGTCTCGAAGAGAGATCCTCAGGATGGAAGTTCAATCTCTAAGGGGATGATAGATTTTGTCCCGAACACTAAGGAATATGGTGTCACACCTATAGGGGTGCGAATGGATGTTTGGTAAGCCCAAAGGGCTGGATGGATTTGTAGGTGCCAGTTTTGACCTGTTTTGCTGACCATCTTCTCCATTATCCTAAACAAATTCTTGTTTGTTGCCTTAGCTTGTCCATTACCTTGAGGGTAATATGGTGTGGACCATTTTAATTTGATTTGGAACCATTGGCAAAGACCTTTCACAATTTTGTTCTTAAATTTCCCATTATACATAACAATAAATAATGGCTTAGGAATACCATATCGGAAAATAATGTGATTCATGATGAATTTAGAAATATGTGCTCCTATGACATAGGTTAAAGGGACGGCCTCCACCCATTTTGTAAAATATTTGTGGCTGTGATGATATGTGTATGACCATCAGATGAGGTAGGAGTAAGTTTCCCTATTAAATTGAGTCCCCACTTGGAGAATGGCCATGGGGTAGTGATTGGTTGCAATGGTTACGACAGAGCATGGATGAAATTTCCATACTTTTGGCAAAGCACACATTTTCTAACATAATTGCAACAATCAGTTTCCATGGTAGGCTAATAGTAACCTACTCTCAATAGTTTCTTAACCAGGACCATTCCATTTATATGTGCTCCACATACCCCTTCGTGCACTTCTTTGATTTCCATGATTGACTCCATCACATCCAAAAAAGTGTGATTCCCGTTGTAGCCATGACGATAAAGTGTACCTCATAAAAGGGTGTAATGGGCTATCTGGAGAATTAGGATTTGCTTTTCAGAGTGGGAGATATCGGGAGGGAATGTGCTATCCTTAAGATAGGTGAAAATGGGTTCATACCACGGAGAATGGGGACCAACAACCTCACAAGCTAGGAAATATTCGGCATGTCATACGGGCAAGCGTAGGATTTCTACACGAAGAATGGCATATCATTTTCCCTAGAGGAATATGAAGCATAGATCCCACCATTGCCATGGAATCCACTAATCTGCATTCCGTGCTCTTGGCATTTTCTCAAAGGTGATGCGTAAAAATACTCCTTTAGAGTTTCCACTAACTTTTTGTAAGGTATGAGCTTGTCATCCTTAACCTTATATTCACCATTAACCTGCTTAATGATTAAATATGAATCACCAAAAACCTTGACATGGTGAACATTCCACTTGATGGCTAGCTTCATTCCTACAATGAGTGCTTCATATTATGCAATGTTGTTCGTGCAAGGGAAGGCCAGGTGGAAAGCATGCTGTATAGGATCACCGGAAGGAGTAATAAGGACTACTCCTGCACCTAAACCATGAAATGTAAATGATCCATCAAAATGTATCTGCCACATGGTAGATTCTTCAATGTAGAGCAAGGAGGCATCTGATAGATCCAGACTCAAAGGTTCCGTGCTTTGCAAGGGTGCTTCCACTAGCTGGTCTGCAAGTACTTGTCCTTTAACTAATTTTTGATGGAAAAATTCTATGTCAAACTCACTAAGGAGAATGATCCAATTAGCCATTCTTCCCGTGAGGGTGGGTTTGGACAACAAATACTTGAGTGGGTCAACCTTGGATATGAGCTTGGTCTTAGTATTTAGCAGGTAATGGTGAAGTTTTTGAAAGGTAAAAACAACGGCCAAGCAAGCCTTTTCAATCTGAGGATAATTAAGTTCATAGGTGATGAGGGTGCGACTCAGATAGTACACTGCTTTCTCTTTATGGCTAAGGTCATATTGGGCGAGCAACGCACCAATAACATATTGTGTAGCAAAAATATAGAGCAAAAGTGGTTCTCCCAGAGTGGGAGGCATGAGGACAGGTGGATTAGCTAGGTACTATTTAAGCAAAGCAAAGGCTTGTTGTTGCTCGGGTCCCCAGATGAAAGTGACATCCTTCTTAAGAAAATGAGTGAATGAGTGACATTTATCTACAAGCTGGGAGATAAAGTGGCGAATGGCTTGAATTTTCCCCTGCAAGCTACGCAGTTGCTTGATATTCTCAGGTGGAGGCATTTCAGTGATGGCAGACACTTTAGCAGGGTCTACCTCAATACCTCATCTTGACATAATGAATCCCAATAGTTTCCCGGATAGCACACCAAAGACACACTTCTTTGGATTCAACCTGACTTTATATTCATGTAGGTGTTCAAAGATACACCGCAAAATGATAGGATGATCCTCTCTTGTTTTGGAATTTCCCAGGATGTCGTCTATGTAGTCTTCCATGATTTCATGAATCATATCATGAAATATCACTATCATGGCCCACTGATAAGTTGCTCCTACATTCTTAATGCCAAATGGCATCACACGATAGCGAAAGGTGCCCCGAGGAGTTGTGAAAGCCTTTTTTGTGTTGGTCATCCTCGGCGATCTTAATCGATTATAACCTAAAAGCCATCCATGAGTGATAGCATTTCATATCATGCTTTGTTGAGTCCACAATCATGTCAATGTTGGGTAGGGAAAATCATCTTTAGGGAAAGCCTTATTAATGTCCCTAAAATCCGTGTAGATTTGGATATTGACATGTTTCTTACGGACAAGAACAATGTTTGATATCCATTCAGAATAGTCAAATGGTCTGATGAATCCCACTGAAAGCAATCTTTCCAACTCTTCCTTAACTAGCAAGGCCACTCTTGGATGCATCTTTTAGATCTTGTTTGATAGGCTTGGCGTCTAAGTGCACGACTAAATTTGGATTGAGGTCGGGCATGTCTTTGTAAGACCATGCAAACACATCAATGAACTCTTGCAACAACATAGTGAATGTCTTTTGTTCTCTAGCTAAGAGTGATGCCCCCAATTTTACTATCTTGGGATCCTCTTTGGTACCAATGTTCACATCAATGGTTTCTTCGACTAACAATTTTGATAAATCCTTCATACGCATAGGATCAGGAGGTAGGTTGAGATCTTCATCCAAAGATGTCTCCATGATATTTTCATCCTTGGTGTGGTCACTTTGTTTGTCCTTTGATTTTCTTATTTGTTTTTCAGCTAGTGCCTCAAAGAGGTTTTCACTATGCGACTTGGACTTCGATTTTCTTATAACTTTTTCCCTCGAGGCTTTTCTTTAAATTTTGCTGACCACAAAGTTCAGCCTCCTTGCCAAAGTAGGCGTAAGTGTCTAAGTCAATAAAGAAATTGTATCCCTTATGCCCATGAATTCCACAATAGCCTTGTCATTCTCGAATAAATCTAGTGGCACGTGACATTTGTTGGTCCCATTCAATAAGGGAAGGGTACACAAGGTCAAGGGTTGGTTCAGTGGGGTTTATGGTTAGGATAACATTGTTCATAAAAAGGTTCGTGGAGGCTAGATCCTCATATTGGCTACAATGGAAATCCGTATCGATGTCTAGGTAATCGGAGCTATCCTCATGCTCAGAACAAGTCACATCTTGATCATTGGGGTGTGCTCCATAAGGATGAATCCCAATGCCGTATCTTTCTATTTTGAAATGTGGAAGAGGGACTGGTTATCTTTGTCCTTGTTCATTCCTCCCACATCCTAGGCCTTTGTAGCCCATGGAGTACATCATTTTGCTAGATTTTTCATATTCTAGGGTTTGATAACAAGATGAATGAGTGTCCTCAGGGACCCAAGTTATAGGTGGATCAAGAAATTTCTCCTCAGCTAACAAGCCTCCAGTAGGAACGACCCAATAGTGTGTTCTTCTCTAGGCCTCCTGAAGTAGTAGTTGGGTCGACCTCTAGTCTTGGGTGACAAAGAGAGATCTAACACCAAGAGTGCTTGTTGTACATTATACTCCCCATAACCATATTCCAGGATTTTCATCTCCCATGAATCAAATGGAGATGTTGAAGTAGACACCCCATGAGTGCAAGAACTAAGTGAATCTGAATCCATGCGGGATTCCATAGCCTCAGACTGAAGAGGAACCACTATATCTGTGGAGGGACATGCATATGTACCCTTTCATGCAAAGCTATTGAGAGCTCTACAATGAGAAAAGGGCTCTAAATCTCCTGGTATTGTTATCGTATGTCCCTCATGCTTCAACTTGATGCATTGATGAAACGTTGATGGCACGGCCTGCATGGCATGAATCCATGGTCGGCCTAGAAGCATATTATATGGAAGTTCCAAGTCTAGGACATGAAACTTTTTCTAATGAAAAGTGGGGCCCACCTCCATGGGCAGCGTGATGGTGCTGTTGACTCTCTTTCTATGTTGTCGTATGTGGTGATAGTGATAATATGGGACTCAATATCTTCTTCCATATGTCCCAATTGTTTGACCAACTTAAGCGTGCAGATGTTCAATCTTGATCCATTGTCCACAAGCACCCGTTTGATTTTCCTATGGGTGACAACTACCTCAATGTATAAGGGAAGATTATGTGTAGGATTCTTGGTAGGGATCTCCCTATGGTTGAGAGTGAGATGCTCACTTGGTGTAATATTTTCCACCGTAGTTTGAAGGTGTGTAGGGTCGAATTCTAAAGGAACTCCCAACCCTGAAGAGTTTATACTGAGACTATCCTTATGCACATTAGATATCTTGAGAAGGTCTAAGATCGAAATCTTAGTAGAAATCTTTTCAAGTTGTTCTAAAAGGTTATATTTACCAGTTTGTGGGGTTAACGGAGAGGGTTCCAGAATCATGAGGGCATGCCTTGTTACCAGTGTAGTCCTTTCCCTTGATCTGGATGGTGTTGACATGGTTAGTAGGGGAGCAAATACATCTGATAAGTGAATCATAATGATTGTTATCTCTTTTGGTATACAAGTAATTCATGGCTTTATAGGTTTGGGATGACTCTCCCTAATTTGGCTTTGTCTTTTCTGACTTATCATGCTTGGGAATGGTTCTTTATAAATCCCCATTTTCTCATTTGGTGTTTATGTTTTTCTAGGGTTATCCACCTCTATCTCCCCATTGTCAATGAGGTCTTGAATATAGTGGTGAAGCCGCAGACATTTGTCTATCTTATGACCTTTAACGTGATGCATTTCACAATATTCATGCTCTTTATACCATGAAGGTTTAGAGCATTGTCATCAAATGGTTGCATCGTAGGATAAATCATCATGTGGGCCACATCCAACTGTTTCAATATGAATGACAATGGTTCATTGAGAGAGGTGAATGTTCTTCACTTTCATGGTGGTTGAATTGGGCCCTTGGTCAGTTTAAAAGGTTGACTAGTTTGGACCGTTTGAACGTGTTTGGAATCAGTGATTCCGTCTCCCACCACATTTTTTTTTTTGTTGAAGATCTTAGGATTTTCTATAGGTTTGACACTTTGGTTGTCTTTAGATTGGGTTTTAAGGGTGCCTTTGGCAATGAGATCCTTTTCTATCTGAATCCCTTTCTCGATAACCTCCTCAAAAGTGTAGACACAATGCATTTGAAGGTGGAAAGCTATATCTAGGTTGAGATTGGGAACAAAAATACCGACCAGGCTACTTTTAGGGAAAGCATAAGGAAGCGACTAGCTATCACTCTCCATCATTGGAGGAAGCTGGCAAAGGTCTCATTTGGGCGTTGCTTGGAGCTACACAAGTCTGCCATGGTGACATCACTCTCTATATTATATGAGAAGTGACACACGAATCTTTCTATAGATTCGGCCGGAGGTGAAAATTGACCCTCGTGGTAAGTGTGTAAAACATTCCAATGCTTGACCTCCGAGACTCTTGGGAAAAAGTCTGATGAGGTAATTATCTCTATAAGACACCGCTTAACATGCCATGTAAAAATATTTAACATGATCCCTTGGGTCTCCCTTTCCTTTGTATTTTTGAACTTTGGCATATCAAATTTCTTTGGAAAGGGTTGAAGGGTCATTGTCTTTTCAAAAGGATAGGGGCATAGTTATTCATATTGATATTTCCTAGTGCTCCCTATATTGCTCTCTTATAATCTCGCAAGTGTCACTTTCATAGTATTCACTTCCTATGTGAGCAATTGTTCTTTAGTGGGAGAAGCGGGGATGTATACGCGATGATACCCTATGTCTTCTTCTCCTTGTTTTCTCCTGATGGATTTCGTTGATCTTAACCTTAGGCCTTAACTTTTGAATGTTCTTGTTTGCATCTTTCTGCATGGGAAGTAAGCAAAGCTAGTTTCCGGCTTAGGTTACTAATTTGTTGTTGAATTGTGGCTTGGTTTATAGCCTCTTCTTCTAAAGGTTCCTCCTCTTTGTAATGTGGAGGTTCTTCATCTGTCTCAAGTTCTATCTTGTTTCTTCGTGGCACTTTGATGAGGGGTATTCTATGCCCTACCACTTTATCATTTTCTACATAAGAAGTGGAAGCATGCCCGCCTATTAAAATATATTCCATATTGATAAGGGGGCATTCTTCCTTAGTAGTGTCATTTGTTTGTAGTATTGGTTCATTCTCGACAAGAAATTTGGCCCCTAATTCGACAACCCAGCCAACACTCTATCTTTGTTTCTAAGAAGAAATTCGTTTAGTAGAGTAGGGTCAAAATCAAAGTCCGCGTGGTGACTCTAATTCATTCCATTGTGGTTGACCATTTATTTTGTTTCCTTTTCTACGAGAAAATAGTGGTCCTAGGTCATGTCCGATGAATGGGTTTGACCCTTTTCTGTTAGAGGTTTCCCAAGCTTGCGCTTGTTGTTCCTCATATGTCTGTTTCTTTAACCCTAGACGTGTTTTGGGAGCCATGTTTTCGTGATAGTTTCACTAGGGTAAGTTGTAAATGTGTCCAAAGCTTAATGACTACCCCCTAAGTGAAATGCAAGATGTACTTGTTAAAAGTATGAATAAATCAACAGTGTGAGAATACCAATGTGATAGAGTGATAAAATCACCAATGATACAAGTGTTTGGTATTGAAACCTATTCAAATGAAGTACCTCCTAGACTACGTTTCAAAGTAATTTACATCGCAAGATGATCAACAAGATGTTTTCACTTATGCCAAGTTCAAGGAAATGAACAAAATGTAAGTAAATACAAGAATTCAATGCGTTCTCCCAATCAAGATATACGATGAGCAAGCTCAAACCTGATTAAGACCTATATCTCAAAAAGTGCTAATTACAATTTGTGAATGACACAACAATATCACCAAGATATGTTAACCCACTTTGCGAGAAAGTGAAGTATTGATATCAAGGTGTTATTGATATAACACACACAAATGGTAATGCCTAGCACTCTTTGAAATCGAGGTAATAATAGAACCAAACTAAAAATATCAAAGTATAGCTAGGAATAGTTAAAAAAATGTGTGTAGTGTAACCATACAATATAGATATTTATGTCGAGTTTACAAGAAACAAGACATAAATATCGAAATTGTAGTGATACGATACAAACAAGATAACTCTTCCAAGGAAGTCCGCAATGAAGAACCACGCCTAACTACAATTACAATCTTGACGTGGGTATCAAGATCACAATGGCTACCAATGACGTGAAAAAGCCTCCACTCACTTTAGATGTTTAACTAACCCAGCCGTAAACATGGATGGGCATAAACAGACATAAAAGTGAGAGAAATAGTCGATTGGTAACACAAAGATAATCACACTTCTTCTGATCAACAAAGTGTCAAAATATTGTGAAGGAAGTAGATAAAAAAAGGATGAAAAATGTTGGCTTCACTTTAGCAGAGTTTTGCCTCACCCTAAGGCAAGTAAAAACTAGGCGAAAGTAACGTGTCACACGTTTCTCAATGAAAATATAGTTCACAACTCAACACTATTTTAGAATGGTCAAAGTGGGCTCCTGGACAAAGTATATCATCCTAGGTGGTTCTCTCATCCTAGGTGCTACAAAGATTATCCACGAGCGGGACGATTTACCCAAAAAGTTGCAATGACTAGTTTGGGAGTATCTCGACTTTGCCCCCTTCAAGCACAGTGGGCAATAAATGCATCCAAATGTGTACTTAAAAGGGTCGCGTAGGGACAACTTGTAACTCTATCTCACAAAGGATTTACTAGTCAGATAGGTAGTGCGGAGCACTTCCCGTTTCATCCACAAGGTTCCCTCTTGCGTGGACTACTTTGGGGTTCTTGAACCACCCCCATTGTTGTAGCTTAAGGTGTTATGCCAAAGGGGTTATGTTCTAGTTGAGTGGAGAGGGACGTACCCTTTTCTAAAACCTGCAATATAGTGTTTTGAATATGTTTTTCTTTTTATCTTTTTTAATTAGATGTGGTTTGCTTGAACACCATTTGACAACCTGTATAACAACTATATTAGTAGTTTTCTAACTTTTCTTTCGAATCCTTCATTCTTTAACAAGCATTTTGGTCATGTATGATGATGATTAGTAGTGTTCCATCAAAAGAGAAGGCATCATTTCTGATTCTCTAGATCATCCAAAGACGCAAGAGAAGAGCATACGTGATGTCTTCACAAATCCCAAAAGATAACCAAATGGAACAACACTTGAATTTAACAACGCCAAATTAACCAATTCCAAATAAAATACCCCTAACAATCTCAAAGCATCAAAAGGACTTAAGAATCATTTCTGATTCCCAAGATCACCCCAAGAGATGTGAGGGAAGAGCATACACGATCTTAATCCTATAAGTAAACAAATGCAAAATATTATCTAATCAAATACAAACATGTAAAAACAGCCTGTAAAGACAAATAAATGATTAGATAAACCTGCAAGAATGTTAGCACATCAACTCTTTAAATTCAAAAATGTAAAAGGACGTCTGTGCCCCTTTTTGTGTGCTGTGTGTGCGGGTTAGGGCGTATGCGCCACCAAAGGTTGTTTTTAGCACACAGTGTGCCTACGCCACCCGAGAGATGTGTGCACCCAAAAATAGTGCCTATGCCACTAAAACAACACCTGCGCCACTCTGTGGATTTTTCAGATCAATTAAATGCCTACGGCACCCGAGAGGTGATACGCCCCAAAAAAACAACATATGTGCTACCCAGAGAAAAAAAAGACAAAAAAAGCAGAGACGAAAAAAATTGTATTACCAAAAAAATATACCTGTGCTACTAAAACTGCATGTGTGCCCTGGTTAGGGCGTGTGCACTGATTTGACAGGTTTTAGTATGTAGTGAAGGTATAGTACGAAATGATGTGTGCACCCGGGTTAGTGCACCTATGCGTGGGTTAGGGTGGATGCGCCAAGGTTAGTGCGCATGCGCCAGGGGTCGCAGAGAATGACATATTTTAACAACACGCCTACGCCACCAGAGAGATGTGTGTGCCCCAAAAATCATGTCTGTGCTCAAAATCGTGCCTGCACTCCTAAAATTGTGCTTGCGCCAAACCTGTAACTAGAGTACGGAAAAATAAAGAAAACTTCACAATATCTCTAAATTTTGACAAGTTAGTTTAAAAATGGCAATTACCCATTAAAATTATGGCTATGAACATGAAGTTACACATATCAAATGAGTAAAATTTCCAAAAATGGACATTAATTACTACATGTGTATATCAAAAGTTAGCCAAAATAATAAAATTTAAACTAAAATGCCATGGGACTAAGGGTCCCACCGGGCATGCCAAATGTGTGCAAGTGTTGTTTTTAAACTAATGCTAATGTAAACAAAGACTAACACCTAAATAATCTTAATTAGAAAGAATTAAACAACATTATAAACACCATCATGATAAGAATTAATCAAGGGTTAGATGCTAAAATTTATCAATACAAAACTATGAAATCAACTATGTTAACCACCTAAATATCCTCTATTCTCTAACAACATATAAATGAAGGAACCTAGGTAGGTTCCATGACTATAAAAAATAGTTGTCCTTAATGTTCCAAGAACCTAGGAATGGGGGCTAATCAAAGTTGGGCTACAAGACCCTTTTGATACCTCCCATATGACCCAAACACTTTAAGAAAGAGGCTTAACTCTTCAAGATGATGAACTCTCAAGAGGACAAAGTGCAAGCTCTTAGTCTCTTTGCTATATGCTTTGCATTTTCTCTCTTAAGGAGTCTAGGTGTAAGTAAAAAGGTAGGTGGAGGGCTCTTTATATAGCCCAAAGGGTAAAGGATTCAACACATTCTCATGAATGTGGGATAAAGGTAAAATGTGATTAGGAATAGATAAGGTTGCTTTATTAAAGGTAACCTTACTTTAGAAGGGTTTAATTTATGCTTAGCAAGTCATGGGAGTTGGGGGGTGCTTTAATTAATCAAATGTGATTAACTAATAGGTAGATGTGAGCTTATAGAAGCTAATTAGAGGAATATTAGTACGATTTAGGCTATTAGAAAGGGATTAAATCAATTAAATATTGATTTACTAGTTAAATGAAGGGGAAGACTAATTAATTAATCTAGATAGAAGAGGTGATTAATTAATGGAAGGTCGTTAATTAGGTTATTAGCTGGATAGGTGACTTAATCAATTAGTGTATTGTAATTGATTAATGACAACAAGAGGGAATATGAGTGCTTTTGACGATAAGTCATCAATTTGCGAGAAAGGGGATAATTAGCACAATTTAAGTATTTAAATTTCTTAGGCGTAATTATAGGTGTCTACAAGAATGTTGTTGGCGCATTCTTTAGTCCAAAGGGCATCACTTGTATATGCAAAACTTCCCACTCTACGGTGAAATGTTTTTTTCTTGATCTTCCTTTGCTATGTGCACTTGATGATAGCCTAAAACCCCATTTGTAAAAGAGTAGATCTTGCACCCTGGAACTCCTTGAAGTATATACTCTATGAATAGGGTGGGAAAAGGATAAATAACAACTGAAGCATTTAATTCTCTTTAGTCCATACAGATCCTTATCCTCCCATATTTTTTAATACTCATGACCATGTGACTAACCCACTCAGACTACTCAATGGGCTCAATGATACTAGATTTGAGCATTTTATCAATTTCCTTCTTTACCTTGATGTGCGATTAGGATTCAACCAATATGGCCTCTTTCTAATTGGGTGTGTGCCTTCTTTAAGTTTAATTCTCATCTCTCCTAAAGAAGGGTGTAATCCTTTTAACTCATGATAGCCCCATGGAAACAAGTCCTGAAAATTGTGTAAGAGTTCAATAATCTTTGCAACTTCATGCTCGATAGGTAATCATCAATAATGGCCTCTTTAGGCTCTACATCTATTCCAATGTTAACCTTCTTTGTTTTCATAGGCTCATGATACACACACACCTTCTCATCTGTTGTGTCCATCACCTCACACGTACCTTCAGTGTGGTTAACATCTAGGTTATTATCCTCATCATCCTCATCATTTATCATGCATACCAATTTACCCTTTTCCTTCACTTCCTAGTACGACCATTTCTTCTTCCTTAGTCTCTTCAAGGTCAAGGCATGCCTATTGATCCAACTCTCTAAACATAACTAACAGGAGTTCCTTAGCCTTTGTGTTATATCCAAAAGTAAGGCACTTCATAATCTACAGTGCTTCATTGACCAAAGGTTTAGTATAAAAGTAATCAAAAGTATGGATCATACCTGAGGTCATCTCCTACCAATTAACTATTTCGCTTGAAAATTCTATATGAACATACCATGCACACACATCCTCCTAACATAGAGTAGAACTTATGTACCTAGAGTGATGGTGGCAAGGCCTCCTACCCCTCTATCCAAAGTCTCTCACAATTCTAAACGTGATGCGAGGTAGGGGACTTTCCAAGGAATTCACATATATGATAAGATACATTGCTCCTTAGGAACCTAGTCAGAAAGGCAATTCTCACTTCTTTCCATTCAAATATGTTACCCACCAAAGGCACAAATATCTCACGTGGAGAATATACTAACCTATTTATCTTATTTTTATCATTTTTCTACTAGGATTCGATGACACGTAGAAATACATTAGGGTTCGCTTCACCGATATACTGAGGTACCTTGTTATAACTCAATCACCTAACCATGTACAACCCGATCATTCAAGTAAAGGTTTTTTTTATCTCTCACCTAACTCCTTCATACATTCCATGCACCCAGTTATCACATGTAGTACTTGTAGTATCACTAACTACCTAAGCATAATCCCATTATATCACTCCCTTAGATGGACTAGTTACCTCTCGGTCTCTGATTGTGTGCGCATATATCCTACTTAAATCCTCTTCACTCAAAGGTTCAACATATGGAACAACCTTTGCATATGTCAAATGCATAATTAGCGCTCTTCCTTGTTCTTAAAGATAATGTACCCCTTGTTGAAGCAAAAATATGTATTATTCACATAACACCAGGAGCGCCCAAGTAATGCTAGGAAACTATCTACTTCAGCTAGCTCCAATAATTCAAAGTCCCCAGTAAACTTGGCTCCCTGAATTGTAATAATCACATCATTTAGTACTCCAATAGGATTAGCCCTAGTTATTTTGGTCATATACAACACATTCAAAGAAGGATGTAATGGTGGTCTTCCCATCTAATTCCAAGCATCCAACATGAGTACATTAACTTCCACACCTGTATCTATCATAATGTTACTCAAAAGCCATCCATCTATGACCACATTTAGTGTAATCTCATTATCATACTCATGATTATGGGGAGGCATATTTACATGAAGTATCTACCTCTCGTGCTCATTACCTATGCACGATACTTTTTCTCTCAACCACTCTCCTAAGAAAGGGATTATGTTCTCCTGGTGCAACATTCAACAAACCTCCTTCAAATCATCTACGTTCTTCTATGGGAGTTCAACCATCTTTGGTCATTCCATCATGTGTGCATGTTCCTCCAAGGTCTGAATTTCTCCTTTTAGATCCCTGATTATGTCCATAGTCTCCTAGTAAACCTCTTTTTGATGTGCAACATCAGGGTATTTGCATTAATCACTTCTTTCTTTTTATAGTTAGATTATACTTTGGAGGTTCATGTGTGCACGCAACCTCAACGCATGTAGTAACTAAAACAAGTTGTAACTTAGGGGTAGGTGCTACCTTCAACATCCATTGATCTTCAACTACATGTTGTACCTTTATCATTCCCATGCCCTTATATTGCTTGTGCTACTTTCTCATGTGCTCATATAAGTCGGGAATTCTTAAAATTTGTGTTTTTTCCACACCATGAGAAAAACACATTTTGAGGGCACTCACTGATAATGATAAGGAGATCCACAAGTATAACAAGTTCCTCTAGGAAATCCTCCTCTGCCACCGCCACGACCTTGACCTCTATATCCTCCACAAAATCCTCTATTCATGTTATCCCCATTATTGCACCCTTCATTATGTTTTTCTCCTTGTTCCTTAGATCCACTTGCTACACTAGTCTGGCACACACTAGTCTCAATGGATTCATGGATATGATCAATCAATTTATATTCAATGGTGTCATGAGTATGAGTCTTATAAATCTTACAATACATAGACACTTTCTTGTAGATTGCGTGCTATAATAGGGGACACCTACATACATCACGGTCCAAATGAAACATTTCGCAATCTAATAACATGGTGCACAACGAATTATGAGGGAATATATCCTTGGTATGTCCTTCAACCTCGTAATCTATACACCATATATTGCTACACATCTCATGAGCTGAATTAGCAGAGAGCTTCCAACTGTTTCACCATGGCTACAACTGTGTTTCTAAGAATAGAATTAATGTAGTATCCACACTCCCAACTGCCTCAGCACACAAAGCTACTTCCAAAGCATCGTGCGAGATCCACAAAGGTCTTATGAGATAGCGCCCTTCTAAACAGAGTCAACAATCTCCCAATAAACTACTCTACATGTTGAATAAGATGTATATCATAAGTCAAATTTGATAACAAAGTTGTGTTGTAAATATCTTCCCCCCGGGTAGATATAGACAAGTAGAAGGAAATGGAAATCAAAGAAACTCAAAGCCTGATGTTTAATGCACCAAGGCATAGGTAAGAGGTGCTCAACAAGGAATGTCAACATGTAAAAGGATGTGCCAAGGCGCAGGTAAGAGGCACTTAGCAAGGAATGTATACATGTAGAAGGATGCGCCAAGGCACGAGTAAGAGGTGCTCAACAAGGAATGTCGACTTGTAAACAGATGCGCCAAGGTGCAGGTAAGAGGTGCTCAACAAGGAATGTCAACATGTAAAAGGATGCACCAAGGCGCAGGTAAGAGGCGCTCAACAAGGAATGTCGACATGTAAAAGGATGCGCCAAGGCACAGGTAAGAGGCGCTCAACAAGGAATTTTGACATGCAAACGGATGCGCCAAGGCGCAGGTAAGAGGCGCTCAACAAGGAATGTCGACATGTAAAAGGATGCGCCAAGGTGTAGGTAAAAGGTGCATGACACATGATGTCGACACAAATATGGATGCACCTATGGCACACGTTCAAGAGGCACAACATTCTCGAGTGTTGACAGAGAAGGCACTCACCCAAATATTCGAGACAGCCATAACTTTTCACAAGGAGCTCAAATTCATGCAAGGTTGGAATTTTCGTAAATATTATGAGGTCCTCTATCCAACTACGACTGGATATCTTTAATTGGGTGGGAACAAGTTCTTAAAAATGCAAAATACAGTTCGCCACTTTTTAGTTTGCTAGGGTTCTCACCTACCACCATAATGAGATAAATTAAATGCAACCTGGAGGTGGTTGGGGTAGATTTGGATTTCCTCTCTCTTCCCTCTCTCATTCTTCCTATAAATTTTAAGGAGGGGATTCTTTCTAAAGGTTGGACATTCTTGTTTTGCCCCTCCCTTCTTCTCTTTGGCAGGTGAATTTGTGGAGTTCAAACCTCCCATCTAAAAATGTAATGAAACTTTGCCTCTTAGCATTTTGTAGTGTATTGTATCAATATTTGGAGCAAATAATGCATTTCTCGGGATGATTCTCAACCCTCTCGGTGTTCATGTGTATCCTCCTAATCTTTCACCGCAAATCTGTTATCGTGGCATGATCTCGGCATTGCATTTTTATGGTTTGTGTTTATTGGCAAGATAGATGTTCTTCATTCCTCGGTGCATCACCTTTGTTAGTTTAGGTTTATTTTTATGCATCTTCTTACCACTGTCTCCTTGGCAAGTTAGTTTAGGTTTTGAGTAAACCCTCTGCATTTTTACGTGTGCATGTGAATAGAGGAATAGGAACCGGCCTTCATCCGGAGAGATTTTCTGATTTCATAAGGTCCCACACTTGGGAAAAGCTCCATGTTATGCAATCGCACTGAGAGTCTCAACCCATCGAGTTGTAAACATTCAGGGGTGTGTGATTCACCATCAACAAGTTTTAAAACACACATAATACTCTTGAACACTCTCAGATAATCCCTTCTTAATGTCCTCAAGTGTGCTGATACTTTTCTACTCAAATTCTAGAATATAAAACTCAGCTAGAAATGTAGAGTGCAAAGAATCATAATCCACTACTGATTTGATACAATTCATACTTTTTGTACCAAATATGTGCATGCCCTTGAAGAGTAGTAGCAAACTAACTTGATTTTCTATCTTAAGAAGTGATTCCTTAAGCATGCCATAACATCTCACATTTTTTCACATGCTCTACAATATATTTAATACCTATATATTTTGGCAAGTGAAGAGACATATCGTAATATACTTGTTGTGGCTGATGAGGGTGTGGACCTTTTCCACCTGATTTAGAACAAGAACCCCCACTAGTATTTCCTCCACTACTAGAACCACTTGATTCACTTGATCTTGATCCTCCTAATCTACCTCCTATAGTAGGCAACAAACTAGTGGATGTATTTCCTTATGTCCCAACTATAGTGCTAAATTTAACTCCCATAGTCTCTGTGAATTTTTAGTACTTCCATTAGTATTCCCAATGTTCTTTGTTCCCACACTCTATTATGATGATGCGCTAGAAAATATTCCTCCAATCAGTCTCCCAAATAAAGTTGATGTAAATCTGTGCCACCATAAGTTTATATGTTATCTGATGCACTTCTATATTCAAAGTAAAATTATATCTACCTGAAGCTACTGGATTACCTACACTCACCTACTTATCAATGATTACTTCTAGAACTAGAACACCATGCACAAGGGCTAGGTCACCATGTGGGATCGATGCATACCCACAATCCTTACTCTTTCCTCCTTTGCGCACTCTCATCTGAAGTTGAAGGGGGTTATCTATCGTGCTTGCCTAAGTGGGGAGATCCTGATGATCCAACTCCATGTCTTCCACATGAGCATAAAATCCTTTGCGAGACATCATCCTTCGCAACTCCACAGACTTCTCAATTTCATGTTGCTTTGCCAATTCCCTCTCTCACGCTTCATTATACTTAAGCCATATTTCTTCTCACTTTATTTCTACTTGAAAGGTATGCCATATTTCACCACACCTAATCTTGCCCTTGCGTGTGGTGGTATGTTTAGCTAGCCATAAGTAGGCACTCTAAACTCAACACCACCATCAAGATATTAATTTCCAAAGAAATAACAAAAATATAAGATCCTCTAGCAAAAATTCAAACTCAATAACTTCTAGACAAGAATACGTAGAAACAACATATTCCAAAGTATAACTACACACAACACCAGCCCACCAATGATCTACAACACACATCCAAGGTTCATTTGCATCAAAAATGTCCGTAATCTTCCCGTGTATAAACCCTTTCTTTGTAACTCTATTTTTTATTTGATGCGTATGTTGACAACCACCCATACAATTCGATAGGAAACATGCTGAAAAATGTCTCATAAAGATCATGGTATAGATTATCTTCCACCAACTTACACGCATTGAAATTGGGTCAAGAACCATATCATCATGGAAACTAATATTTTCCTTCCTCTACCCAATCTTCAATGGCCGCAAGAGTCAATCGATATGTAATCATCACACAACATCATGGCAAACAATTTGAAAAGAGGTCTTGGAAATGGAACCAAAATGTAGTCTTGTTCTTCCCCTCAATTTCTTAGGTGCACTAACACTTCATCCAGAGAGATCTGTATGCTCACCCAAAGCACACAAATCCTATCAGGTCCCTCCTTTGTGGAAGCTTGTCATGATGTTAGCATGCATATTCATATATTCCATAACCAGATCAAATGAATAAGTGCAAAGTATAACAAAATCATATCACTACCATAGTGCATAATGTATCAAATAAGAATCAAGATAAAATTTACCATACAAGTACCATGAATAGAGACATCAACAACTAATATCCATCCACAATGATCCATTGTATTAATTCATCACAAAATAGGAACCGAATACATCATTATCTTGTCATAGATTTATGCACGTAAGTTCATACAAGTAGTATAAATCCAATACAACTCATAATATCACTTGTCATCCCAAAATAGTGAAATAAATCACATACTTGCGGGGTGGGGACTTTACCTTCACTTTGCCCATGTACTCTCAAAAATAGACTGTATGCTCAAAATAGCCATGTGTACCCACAAAAATAACTTAGAGTGCATGCATCTAGGCTAATAATAAATTAAACCTATAGATAACATTTGTTCTAATCCTATTATTATCCCAAAATCTACATGACCCTTGATCTTTACCTTACATGTGCTCTATCCCAAAATAGGCATTCCTTCATCCCCAAGTCTTCATGCTTTCTTCTATTCCTGGAACATTGCGTGATCTCCACTCAATCCTGACATTGTCTATTTTTAGCTCATGGCTCCAAAATTGGCTAAGTCCCAAATGTTTCTCCCTTTGGTGTGGGCCTTTGTGTGTTGTCATTTCGCCTTATGTGTGCACTTTCATGCCTACATTGCATGATATTTTAACCTTTTCGTATGATATATACTTGGTTAAAATGGGCCATGCAACAATGCTCAATAAAAGTTCCAAAGGGTGTAGAAAAGATACACTTCTTGATGTTGAGAGAGATGCTTAACTTTTCAAATATTTTAAACATAAGCCTTAGATTAAAATAGTGATGTTTTACCAACTCGTAGATAGTTTAGTTATCTAGATATAATTGTAGTAAACATATGAATAAAGACATGAAAATCCTACAAAACTATGCATGAGAACACCACTCGGCACATTATTTAATCCAAAAGGCATCACAATATATATGAAAATTCCACATTCGAAAGTGGCGAAGGTAGTCTTCTCCTAATCCTTGCGTGTAATGATCACATGGTGATACCTTGAAAATCCATTAGTAAATGAATAAATTTCATGCCCTATAACTCCTTCATGGATCTCCTCTATGAAAGGCATAGGAAAATGATTTATGACACATGAGTTGTTTATTTATCTATAATAGACACATATCCTAATTTGGCCATCCTTTTTAATGCTTATCACCATGGGGCTAACCCACTTAGATTCCTCAATTGGTTCAATGATCCCATACTTAAGAATCTTATAAATTTCTTCCTTAAACTTCACACATAGGTTTAGGTTCATCCTATAAGGAATTTTCTCGAACTGACGTGTGCCTTCCTTCAACTTAATCTTCATTTCTCTCAATGAGATATGTACACCCTTCAACTCATGGTAACCTATTGGGAAAAAATCTTAAAACTCACATAGTAAATTAATTATCTTTACTTGTCTCTTTTTATGACCAAGAATCTCTAATGGCAGCCTCCATAGGTGCATCTTCAATCCCGATATTAAACTTCTTAGTGTTCATAGGAACATGGTATGTGTGCACTTTTTCATCTACAAAGTTCATTACCTCATGTGTACCTTCTGTATAACCAATATGCAAGTTCTCTACTTCATCATCATTAATGAGGCACACCATTTTCCCTTTTTCCTTCTCTTTCTATGCGCGCCCTTGTTCTATTTATTTTGTATCCACTTTGTTTCCTCACGTGCCATAGTCCCAAGTTCTACCAAGAGTGAACAATGAGATATTCTACCTTTTCGTTATACCCTAATGTGATGTGCTTCATAATTTGTAAGGCCTCATGTCTGTGGCTTATTAAAAAAAAATCAAAATTTTGTGTCATACCTTCAAATCAGTCGTCCCAACTTACATTTTTTTCTCAACATGGAATACCACACACACACGCATTCATGTAACGTATAATAGAACTTATGTACCTAGAGAGATGGTGGTAAAGCCTCCTGACCTTGCACACACTATCTCTCATAGTTGTGGATGTGTACCAAAGCTAGAGTCTTTTCATCATACTCATGGATAAGAGAAGGGGTATTGATCTGAGTGAACCTTGTTAGAAAGGCTACCCTTACCTTACGCCAGCCCAAAAGATTATCTCTTTGTGTTTCCCACCAGTGCGTTGTTGTTCCGTGTAAGGTATATACCAACATATTCTTTACATCTCCCTCATTCTTCCATTGTTCTTCCATGGCATGCAAAAATGATTCTATTTTCTCCTCTCCAAGTATACCTAGGTAATTGAGTTTTTCCCAAGTGCCTAATCATGCATGGTCGATCATTCGGGTAAATATTCCCCTAACATTATGCCCAATCATTTCATACATGCCAAGGGCCCAATTATCATAGGAAACACTGGTATTGTCATTGATAGATTATACATCTTCCCACTAAAGTACGTCATCCTTTAATGGTTCCAAATTCTTAGGTCACACATCGTACACATATAAATCCTATTCATCTCTTCTTCACTCATAAGATTAATGTAGGGCGTAGCCTTCACATCATTCAAAGATATGACCACATGCTCTTACTTGTTCTAAAAATGTAGCTTTTGTTCTTTGTGCAGTCTACATTGTTTACATAACACCAAGGTCACCCAAGTAATGCCGAGAAGTTGTCTCCTCCTCAAGAAGCTCCAGTACTTCAAAATATCCTATAAAATTTCCCCCTTGAATAGTGATTGTTGCATCCTTTAGTACCCCATAAGCATGGACCTTGTTTTATTTTTTGATATACAACACATTAGAAGATGGTTCTAACTATGGTCTCCCCATATAGTTCCATGCATCCAAATTTAGAATATTGACATTTATGCCTATAAAATCAAAATATTACTCACCAACCAACCATCAATCACTTCATCCAATGTGATTTCTTTATTATAATCATGATTCTACAATGTCAAGTTTATATGGATAATCTTACACTCATGCTCAACCCTTGTGCTCGATACCTTATCACATAGCCATTCCCCTAGTAGTGGGATTATTTTCTCTGGCCTCAACATCATATAGACCTCCTTTAGATAATCTACATCATTCCATGGGAGCTCAATATTCTTCACGCATTCCCTTTCACGTGCTTTCTCCTTCGAAACCGAATCTCACCTTACAGGTCTCTCGATCACTCCCATAGTTTCTTGATAGACCTCCTTCTGATGATCAACATTTGGATACTTAACATGCATAATATCCTCTCTCTAATGAGTGGTTTGGATTTAAGAGGCCCTAGTGTGCTGATTTTGCACACGTAGTAACTAACATAGGTTGTAACTCTAGATCAAGAATATTTTTAGGTGGCCATTGCTCATTATTTATGCATTGTACCTTGGTCATCCCCACACCTTTGTCCTTATTTTTTTTACACATATGCTTATACGGATGAAGGTAGTAAATCAACCTTATGTTTCTTTCCAAAATATGTGCATACTTGACTCTTGGGACACTCACATTGGTAATGATTTGGGGATCTACATGTATAGAAAGTTTCATGTGTAAATCTTTCTCTACTACCTCGACCTCTACTCCTATATCCACCTTTGAACCCACCATATCCATTAATGTGCCCTTCATTAGGCTGAGCTTCATGTGTCTAAGAGCTACTTACCACAATGGTCTATCCCAATCCAGTCTCACATGCCTCATGAATTTGGTATATCAAAAAACAATCCTTTGTATAATGGGTGTGCACATTGCAGATCTTAGAGTACATAGACACATTCTTCATCATTGCATGCTGTAAGTGAGGGATTTTCCTAACATCACGATTCTTGTGGAAAATCTCACAAGATTAAAATAGTGTTTGCACATTCCTATTTGTAAAACTATCTTTAGTATGCCCTTCCACATCACAATCGGTACACCATAACCCACTTCATGTCTCATGTGCTTTGAGTTCGTATAAAGCTTTTCTAACTATTTAGCCATAGTTGTAATTTGTACCTCAAGGAAAGGAATACCCCTAGTGTCTGCACTTCCAACTTCTTCAACACGTAGAGCTTATTTTAAATCCTTTCTGGATCAATAAATTTTTAATGCGATAATTCCCTTTGGAATGGAGTTAAGAATCCTCCAACAAACCACTATGCATATTGGATTTGATGGATATCATACGATAGTTTGGATAGTAGAGTTTTGAACCACACATCATACTCCCTTACACTTTCTAATAAACCCTTCTTGATGTCCTTGAGCATGCTAATAATCTATTGCTCAAATTATGGAATATGAAACTCAACCAAGAATGCAATGCATAGTGCATCATAATATAATGTAGTCTGGTGTGGATCATACTTCCTATACCAACTATGTGTGCACCCTTGAAGTGTGGTGGAAAATTGACTTTCCTTCCTATCGAAGATATTATATTCTTATCTCTTTATAATAATTCACACTTGTGCATGTTCTCAACAACATACTCAACACCTCTATTCTATGTAAAATGAAGAGACATATCAAAGAAAAATTGGGGTTTTTGCTATTTTTGTTACTCTGCTCAAAATTTTTTTGGGGTGGTTACGTGGTGGTGGACCCTACCCTAGGTTAGGACCAAATCCATAATATGATCCTCCACCAGCATTCCCTCTATGTGGGGGTTGCTTTGATCCTTCTGAGCCTCCCGCCACGACTTGTGGTTCAGTATATGAACTCCCTTGTGTCCTAGTTGTTGTGTTTAACTAAGCACTAACTATTTGGTGTTATAACATCACCTATAGGATTACTTCTAATGGTCTTCACACCAATAATTTTTCTAGATGATGCTCCTAAAATGATACCTCCAAAAGAACTAGTCCCAAACATTAGTTCATATTGTGCTTCCATATGCCTATTTATAATCTTTCGTGCTTCCTTAGATGAAACTAAAATATGTATACCCGTGTCTCCTACCCAATGTAGAGATCTTGCTTGTTCACCTTAACTATGTCACTCTTCAATAACTACCTATGAATATAAAACACCTTGCACAAGGGATAGGTAGATAGGTTGGGTCATATGTGTGCTAACGATCATCATTATCTCTTTTGACACACTCTCAACCAAATCGATGGGGTCTCTTTACTATGGTTTCCCGGTGTCCAGAGGACATGATACTGTGGATCCTCATCTTCCACGGGGCTCTCATCACTTCTTCCAGTCATCATTCTTCTCAATCTCAACACTTCATCAACTACCCTCTGTCACATATTGTTATACTTGATTCATCTCTCTTCCCTCTTCCTTTCCTCTCTACTAAGGCCACTACCATCCTTCCCAAATCTACTTTTGCCCTTGCGTGTGGTGGGGATTTAGCTAGCCACATGTAAATTATCCATTCCTAGTTCTACCATTAAGATATTAATAGCTAAGGGTATTATGTGCAAATAAGATCCTTTTGGTTCATGCAAGAACAAAATTTTTACCTCCTCTGGACAAGAATATGTTGAAATTACATACTCCAAAGTATAGTTACACAATACACCTTCCCACTAATGATCAATAACTCTTGTCCATGTCTTGGTTGAATACAAGATATTTTGATAATATTCCTATGTCCAAACTTTTTTCCTGGTCGCAGACCTCTATTTTCCACGTAAGTCTGCTAACCACCGCACAACTCTACTAGGAAAAAGATGAAGAACATCCTATAAAAGTAGTCATACAGATTGTTTTTAACCCATTTTTGGGTGTCAAAATCAGGTCCAATGCTATATCTCTCGTGAAAAATCATCTCGATTCATCTTCTATCCATCTCTCAATACTTTAAAGATAGTCAATATGCCATTTGTATGCAACATCCTGGTAGAAAAACTATAAAGATGTTTAGGCAACAAAACCAAAATGTAGTATTTTGTTTACCTAAGCGAGCTAGGCACATCGACACTTCATCTAGATTACTCTAGATGATCACTTAAAGCACATGTAGCCACCAAGTTCCTCCTTTATTATGTTTATCAGAATGTTAACATGCATGTTCATCATATTAATAGTCAATAATAACCAATTACACACAGAGAATATTCATACACTTGGCAACACATATAATAAGGAAAATGATTAATTCAAGTAAACAATCACTAGAGTCAATTATACTGTCAAAACACCATCTTCAGATACATCAACTATCATTATCCAACCATAATTATCCATTAAAAACCATAGTCAATTACATAGTATGGAAATTAAATACATAACCATTCATTACGCCACTACGTTGGACCATGCGTACATCCATATAGACTCCAAAACCCTAAGAATGCATGATACCAAAAACCCTCGAGCCTCTATCGAACTTGGTCACCCCCAAACAAAGATACGGATCATATATTTATAGGGCGGGGTATTTCCTTCACCACCTTCATACTCCTTCCTAATAATATGATTGCTCACAAAATAGCCCGCATGCTTTTCCTATTAACAGATTAGACTAAATATAACATGATTTAATCCTATTATTGGACATCTCCATGTGTGTGCTTTATATTTATCTGCATGTGCTTTCTTTCCTCTTTTTTTTCACTAATTCTTTGTGCTTTTATTTATTTATGGATCTTTACTTAAGCGGCACTCCAACTCTACTTTTCTATTTTTTGCTTTTCTAGAAAATTAGCTGAGTCCTAGATTTTATGACTACATGCGCGTAACCTTACAAAATGACCTATTTTACCTCTACATACACCCCTTGCATGCTATCCCATCCTTCTATGCATGCATAATCCTATGTGTAAGCCTTTGTTCTTACTAATACTTAGTCAATTTTATCTCACCAACAATTACTTTATTTTCTCGGGATCATACATGACCATTTTCTATTGGGTTTGTGACCATCTATAATGGCACTTATATGAGGGGAATAATTAATGGGAAATACTATAGCTCTCTTTAATACTCTTCACCTTGTGAAGGGATGCCGAAATCCTTCGATTGATGATAGGACATTGAAATCCCCAGGTTTGACGACATAACACCTAAATCCTTAGTTTAGAAATAGGACAATAAAATCCTTATTTTGGTGACATGTTACCTAAATCCTCAAGCACTATTCCAACCATCTCCAAGGCACTAAACTTAAAGGAATAATTATATCTCTTCTCTCATGGTACACATGTGTACTCTATCCTTGATTTACTTATTTTTCAATAATAAATTATATTTTCACATTTACCAAGTTAAAGTTCAATTTTATTCATCATGAGTATTGAGTACACTTATCTTCTTTTGTAGTTCTAACCTTACTCCGACCAAAGGAAAAAAACAAATGGAATGAGGAAAAATACCTAGCACAAGACACTTCTAAAAATAAAATATTCAAGGAAAAATACAAGCATCAATTTCTACTATGCACACAAGGTCACCCCTAGGATTCTTATCATCTTCTATATTTCACAATATGCATTCTATAATCTCCATTCGTCACCATATCAAGTACAATCCTCATTCGACACACTATCAATTATAACTTCTATTGGATCTCCACAAGGTACACTATTCTTATATACTTTATGCTACCAAATATTCATTCACCATCATAAAGTGGGGCAAATGTAGTCATGAAATCATGCACTTTCTATTTACATCACGCCTCTAAGTATGTCATTATATGCATGATTCTTAAGAAAGAAAAATAAACATTAATGCCACTCGTTTTTAATTTTAAATTACTTTATCCCTTTTTATTCTCTTGTCATTTTATTTTCTCTAATGGTCATGTTACTTTTGGAAATTTGAAAACATGTGACCTAACTACTATCCCCTTTAGGCACTTTTGTCCTTTTCCTCTCTTTTTCAAGTGCAAAATTTCACATCATTTTCTATCTTTTATAAAGTATCTTTTATTACTTTGGGTCATCCTTTTTGGTTGTTAGTGATGAATTTAAAACAAGGGAATTGTATATATACATAAATTACTATTATTAAGGGTTGGAAAACTTGGGCCATTACTTACTATCTATTACTTGGGAAAAGAGTAACATTTAAGGATTATATTTGGCTGCATTATTTACTTTGCATAGGAGGTTTTATTCTAAATTTCATCTCACACATTCATCTTGGAGCAAAAGTATTTTCATCCCGCTATCTTGGTGTGACTGGAATAAGGGAAATATAACTTCAAGGGACACAATTCAATCACAAACACACTAGAACTACATAGAGTCTAAAATTTAGTGCATTGCTTGGTGAAAATCACATTGGGGTGACCACCGAGGTCAAATCAAATCAAGCATATGCATTATTTATTCCATCTAATGTTTTCTTGAGCCTTTTGCATGCATCTAGATTTTTGTAATGTTTATGCGTAATACAGAACCCTATAGTGAAGTGGGTGTGATAGAGAGTGAAAGTAATAATACAAGTTTAGACCCTGAACATATCGGAAGAAAAGTTGTTGTTAAGACACTAGCACATAGTTCATACACCAACACCTAGATGGTCCTGTTATCATATGATAGGCCTGTATGAAGAGGTTTAAATCCTAGTTTTTCATACAAATCATACGAATTTTAGATCCATCCTTCTCGGCTTGTTTCCTATCTCGAAATTAGCCTAGATCTCCGGATACAAGATAATTCATTATTATTTTCCTATTATACACTTGTTTGTTTCTTACATGATATATCTTATTTTTTACTTGTTATATTCATTTGATTCAAGTCCTCTAATATAGATTTAAGTTTATTTAAATCAAGCTGATTAAATAAAATAGAAATATTCTTGTCTAATCTAATGTTATAGGAGTAGTAAAATGACTGAATAAATGGAACAATAAAATAATGAAATACACCCAAGTAAACTAAGAAATAAAATGTGAAACCCTAATGTGCAAGAAGGGTTAAGAAAAGCCTTAACTGATTCATAGATGTCGTGGGATTGTGTCATAGTGTAGAACCAATGAACAGGAGGAGGAAACCGTCACACAAAATCCCAAGAAAATGTAGATATGAGTTGTCGTCGACCAGATTGGGGCACTGGAAGGTGATAAGGGCACTTGGTTTGAGATCCGGGTGCCATGGTCTCTAGAAATAGCTAGGAAACCTCATCCGGAGTGTCACTAGATGTTCACTTCATGTCACGTGAATATCATTGTATGATCATCAATGTCATTGTAATACCTGCAATAAAGAATCACCTATAAAACCCTAGACAAAAGCATCAAAACCCTAAAAATAAATATGCATATGAAGGGGTTAGACTGTCTTCAACTACCAAATGGATGGAATTATCACTGAGTGTTGCACTACATCTCAGAACCAATGTAGTTCTAGGTGTGTGTGTGTGTGTGTGTGTGTGTGTGTGTGTGTGTGTGCAATTGTGCCCTAGGTTGCTCTTGTGCCAGTCGCACTTTGTGAAGTAGAGAGAAACTAACAGATGTAGAATGTAGTAAATGTGTGCATGGAAATAATAACATCCCCTCCTATGAAGTGTGATGTGGATGAACCGACCTTGTGTGCCTTGTGATAGAGCTATATGGATGCAAATGTACCTTTAGATGCCTTTGATGGATGTGAATCTAGATGTTGATAGTATATATTTAGTGCTTGGTCCCTCATAATGGTCACATAACTTTATATTTATATGGTTCTCTTGTTCTAATTTCATAATTATCCCTAAAAATTCTGACCACCAAAAAGATAGAAAGCTCAAACAACTAGAAATTTCATAGAAGGTGAGATTAAAGTGCAAAGAGGATCGGGGCACCCCAGAGGGGACTAGGGTGCCTAGGGCACCCCAAATCGAAATAGGAAAAACACATAATGACAATACAGACTGGGAAAGTATAGGTGTAAGATTTAAAATAACAACATAAAGCAAAGTAAAAATTCCAAAGACATGGGTTTATTATTACTCTTTTCAATTAAGAACCATATGAATAACGGTATGAGACCGATACTAAATAATGACGCAAAGTGTGTGATTTTATGTCTACATCAACAAGATTGGGGAAAATTACACAAAATCATCCCCACGATGCATGTTGGATGATTTCGTCAACTTGGATGGATGAAAGGATGACCTTAGATGTCATTAGTCATGTCATTTTATGTAGGTTGATTATGTAAGGAGGGGAAGGATATGTTGATATTTGTGGCTAATGGGGTCAATACTCTTGATGGAAGCAAGGATAGGCTCAAGTGGTATTTCTGAAAAAGACATTACCTAGAAAATAAGAAAGTGCAAAATAAAAACCCATGGAAACCTTAAGTGGATTGAAGCTAAGAAGAAAATTTCTAAGAGGATGCATGATTAAAATTTAGATATACCTTTGAAAGACAAAATTTACCCCAAAAGTCTAACACGATTGACCATATAGAGATACACAAGGGACAATGGAATCAAGTATATATAAATTAGGTTAATATGATTGGTCATGCAAGGATGTATAGAGGTTGATGAAATATGGAAAAATGATAAAAAAATGATCTATGCAAAAACTAAATAGATCATACATAAATTGTACAATGGAAAATTAGAGAAAATATGCATTGGTCTAGGGAAAAATAAGATCCAAATTGGGTTCACTAGAATGTAATGCATGATAATATGGATCCCTTCTTGTGTTGTCAAATGTTGGGGATAAAATTTAGGATTTTACACAAGTTGTAGATACGAGATGGTGTTTAAGTAGTGCAAGTGTCGAATTCTACAGGACACCTAAACCTATGGTAGTAATAAGTTTCCAAGGTTTGTACCTAAGGTAAAGAGATGTATCCTAATCAAATTTAGAAAAAGTAGGTCAATATATGGATAAGGCCAAGACGCATAACACAATAAGACAAATTAATAGATAAAATCAAACACACATCTACCCTAATGTATAGTAATGAATGATCGACCATCCACATACCTATAAACATGAAACAAAGGGAAAATAAGGGATAAATATACTTACTTATGATGTGAGTGTTAATGCATGATCCTCCTTGAGACAACACTGATATGTAATTGTTATGGGTAAATGTATAGAATAATACCTACATCCGAGCTCATTATGGTGACCAAAATGCAAAGGGATAAGCTCCAAAACCTTAATTCTAATAACTAGATGTGAATAAGTGACTAAATTTCTAATGTGAAAGTAGAGTGAAGTTCATAGGGTAATTATTTATTTATCAAATGGAAAGACATGATGTGTGTATATATACTCAAAAATTAAAAAAATTGTTAATATCTACCAAGGTAGATCTTATCACCAATTAAGATCACAAAAACCCGACAAGATTGATCATGGTCAATCTTGTCACCTTCAAGAAAATCCTAAGGTCCAAGGTGTAAATAAATTGGGAATGGAAGGAAACTTCATAATTAAGGCATAAAAAGGTCAAGGATGAATGAAACTGGTATGAAGACTAAGAATAAGTGATAATAATTCAGCATAATGATGATGACATGTGAATAAGAGAGGAAACAAAGAAAGTATTTGATAACTATAATATAAAGGACAACATAGTGATATCCCACACATTTTTAGTCTAGCACATGTCACCAAGTTTCATCACACCCCAATCCCAATAGTTCCCTTGAGGTACCCACTCAAGAGGATAATGCATCAACATACCTTGTACAACATAAAATTGTAGCAAGCATAAGAAATGAGGTCTATATAAATGGTCTACTATGGAAGGATATAATAATGACCCAAGTCACTTTTGGATCTTTACACTTCACGTTATCGATGAGCAAGTCTATCTCCCTATTGTGATATAAAAATGAATGATTGTTTTAAGTTTACTTGACAAGAATTTATGAGTTTCAAGATATGTTGTCTCACTAACTCCATTAAATCCCACTTATAATTGATATTCCTTGGTATCATGTAGGAATCCCCACGAAGCCAAATGAATGGATTTTGAAACTAAATAAACCAATTTTACCATCATGAAATTTGGTAATGAATTTAATTTTGAATCTAATGTTGAAATTTTCTATGTCAAACATCCCAATGATGTAATAAAATAAGGTATAATTTATGTGATGTATATGCAAAGGACTTGGAGTATCAATTAAGGATAAAATTCATATGACTTTTCAGGGTTAAAATGAAAAAAATGATTTAGTATTGAGAATATTCTCCTCATTAAAATACCATATACTAGATAAGAGGTCATATAGGATTTTTCAATTGTATGCACCTCACATAAATGCATATGAATATAACTACTAATCAATTCCACCCAATTAATATATGATTTATTTAATTAAATTATATATATGTACGGATATACATCCATTCATAGAAATATCTAGCCATAGGGTTTCCCACTACCGTATTCAGAAGTAAAATTATATCATTAATATCCATCTTGAATTATGGTTGCATCAATACCTTGGGGTATATGGTTGAAATAGATTTTGGCTTCTTGATCCCATATTTATTTATTTATTTGTCTCAAGTATTGATATTATCTTCCTAGAAATGTTGAGTTTTGTTGGGATAGGTTAAGATGGTTCTCAAATTTTAGAATTTTTAACAAGTATTAAATGTGTTTAGGAGATAAGTGAAACACATATTCTCTTTGATGGCCCTTGAATTCCTTACATTTTCTATCATAAGTATTAGTGGATGTTAACACTAGTTCAAGGAATTGAAAATATGTTAGGAATTTTACCACCTAAGGAAGTCCAATATCATATATTTCTCAAATCTAATCAGACTTAGGACCATCTCAAATCATGTTCTAGAACTCTCCAAGGTCAATGTGACCCAACTCGGTATCTATAATCTTATCAACATTTGACTCTAAGTTAGAAGGCGGAGTAACCTTGTGAAATTTGTACTCCATATCTTTCTTACTCTTTGAGTTCTTCAATACATATATTTAAGGGAAGACCCCTCAAGAAAAAACTACTCTCTTGAACACTTAAAATAGACCGCTAGAGACCTAGGAAGATATTTTTCATGTTTAAGCATTTAAGATATCCATTAAAGGCTAGTGGGAATTTTTACTCATCAAGTAATTAAAATCCCTCATATAGACTTTGGTAGATATTAGACATGTTTTTGTAAATGAAATATTTAGTGAATACTCTGAAGGAAATGCTTCTAGCACAAGTAGTTATAATATCCACTAAATACTTGAGCAGAGGTTTGGTTCCTTCAGAAATTTTAAATCCATAGGTGGAGTTTAAACCAGTAAAATGAAGTTTTAATCCCAAGTAGAGATTTGACATGTTTCAACAAATAAAAAACCCCAACACACCCTAAAATTATTTGTTAACTTGATTTTTTTCCACAAAACCATTAAGAACTATGATACTTCACAATCCTACAAACACTTGGAACACCTAACGTGGCTTTCCTATTGAAAAGGTCTTCCAAAACCTAGAAATAACCTATAACCAATATTTCATAAAAATAACTTCTATTTTTGACTCAAGAGAGGGAAAATATAGAAATCATGATAAAAAGAAAATATAGTACTTTTGAAATCAAGAGGAAGATACTCATTTTCTTGCAATGGGAAGAATTCAAGTAAATTGAAGACATAAAACCTAGACGAAAATGTAGAGATTCAATTACAAAATGATAAGTAAATACTGAAAGAAAAATTTGTAATTTTATATCACCCAAATATTAGTGGACTTAACATGTGCAAGAGGTATTTTTAAGGATTTATTATATATGGGGAATTGAAAACCAATGGTCAAGCATGAAATTTTTAGTTCATTCATATAATTTCTTAGATCCTTTGAAACCTTGATTATCCAACTAAACTGAAATATATGATCCTAATGTTAAAAATCAATTAGCATTTGATTTACAAAATTTATATATACCTATAAAACCACATTTATCCAAAAATAAAATAATATCAAGGAATCAAAACTCAAAGATCTGGAAGCAATTATAAATTTAAATTCTCAACTATTGCATACTTTTGAAACCCTATACCTTGGATAAGTCCAAAATTGGAACTAGAAGTTGAGAAGAAATTTGTAATTTGCTTACAAAATTGTTGGAAAAATATGAAAGTCCTATTTGAATTATTTTTCTCAACACTTAGAAAATATTTTCATCATTTCAAATTCATAGAACTTAGAAGCACACTTTTCAAATTTGAATTATTCTTGATTATCTACTAAATTTACCTAGGTTCAAGTTTTGGGATTAAAATTATTAGAAGGAATGATAATATATTGTAATGCTTCCTACAAAATGTACTTTTAAACCATTGAACTATTGATAAATTATACAATATATATCTTAACAAGTTTATTATAAATTGATCAAATGTATCATATCCTTTTTTTGGCGTATTGGGCCTCGTAATAGGAGAAGAAGGTGGTGGACTAGAAAATTTGATTTTTCCCACCAAATTGTTTTCCTCATCTTTTATTAACAATATGGACCTTGGGTACTAATATAGGATTAACACAATCAGGGGAGGGTGGGACAAAAGGTTCTATAAAAACTATTTTATTCCTAGTAGTAATGGGAATGACCTTGGATTGGATATAAATATAATTAGGAGATGATTGAGGATGAGAATGAGAATAAACCTAATTAAAGTGATGATAACCCAAAGTAGTTTGAGAAGTGGAACTCTAATATTTAGGAAAAGATCATAAAATATTTGTGGGTGATCCATGAGAACAAAAATGAGAACCAACCCTAGAGCTAGGAAAAGGATCATGTACTAAGTAAAAAATGGAAACCCTAAAGTAGCCAAGTTATGAACAAGGATAAAGATTTAATCAACAATTGATTTTACCATATGATTTAACCCAATAATTAAAAAAGTGTGAAATTATAATTTAAAATTTAGATTAGGGTTATGTAGACATAAAATCTATGCATTTGGGTACATTTCTAGGTCATAAAGCATACTAATGTATACATGACTCCCAAGTAAAAAAAAAGTGGTTGACAACTTATTTTGGTTCTTTTATTGCTTTATCTCTTGCACATCATTGACCTTACACACCTTACAACTTTATCAATACTTAACTTATTTATATTTTGATGACCTTAGACACTAATTTCTTAGTTAGGATAGAATCACCTAGGTGCTCCTATCCCGTGTTCTTTCCCCTCTTTTCCTTCTTCTTACCCTTTTGGGTCCTTTTCACCTCTTGCACATATTTTTACACTTTAGGTCAACCTTTCAATTTTTAATAATGAAATTCAAACAAGGGAATCATATATATACTTAGCTATTACTCTCAAATAATAGGCCAAACACTATAAGCATTATCTATCATCACCTAAGCTTGCATCAAAGGCACAAGAGCATTACAAGGCATACATCTAGCACATCCATACAAGGGACAAGGGTTGTATTATTCTACATACACAACATAGGAGGGGAGTTCATTCTATTTCATCACACACATCTTGCATACTCGGTAAAATATACATCTAGCCCACTATCATCATGCAACTTGCATAAGGGAAACCTAGGGCATCATTACACACACAATAATAAAGAACTACTCAAGTCTGAAATGTAGTGTAACACTTAGTCGTAAGATCACTCTTTGGGTGACCGTCGAGGTTAATACGACTCTACATTATGCATCTTTTTTTATTAGATTTGATGTGGTTTGTGGACATGTGTAGGTAGAAATTTATTTTGCAGGTTACAGGTATGACCAAAGACATTACAATGAAACTAGAGCAAGAAAAAATATAAAAACCTACACATCTAAGAGGACATAAGCACCCATATCACCTACTAACACCAGGCACTCCTATCCTCCCATGAGAAATTATATCATGTATAGTTCCAAGTTCTTAAACCCTCGGTGAGCCTTGATGACACTATTTCTAGTCTTTTCCACCGAGTTTTTTTTTGTTTGTGTAGCCTATTTTCATGTTAGAGTGTGGTACACCTTCTATGTGTTACACTCGGGTATTTTTACAGGCCAGTCCGCTCGCCGCCGAGCGGGGTTAGGGGTTTGGGGAGAAGCCCCAAAGCAAATTTTCATGGGTGGTTTATTAACCCACTTAGAATAGTTAGATGTAAAGACCGCATTTCTCCATGGTGATTTGGAGGAGGAACTATATATGCAGCAACCAGAGGGGGCTATGAGGTCAAAGGTAAAGAGGAGATGGTGTGTGAAACAAGCTCCACGTCAATGGTATAAGAAGTTTGATAGCTTCATGATGGAGCAAGGTTATATTAGATGTCATTCGACCATTGCATGTATACAAAGAAATTTGAGGATGGAAGTTATATTATCCCGTGTTTTTATGTTAATGACATGTTGGTTGCGAGTAAAAACATGCAGGAAATAAAAGTACTCAAGAAATAGCTAAGTGAATCCTTTGATATGAAGGATTTGGGGGCAACCAAACAAATCCTTGGTATGAGGATAACTCGGGATAGGAAGGAACAGCAGTTGACTTTATCTCGGGAAGAGTACATTAAGAAGGTATTGGACAGTTTAACATGCGGGATGCTAAACCGGTTGGGACTCCTTTAGCGAGGCCATTTCAAGTTATCAAAGGAGCAAATGTCCCATGACAGAGCAGAAAGAAACCAGATGTCCAAGGTACCTTACTCATCGCAGCTTGGTAGTTTGATGTATGCTATGGTGTGCACTAGGCTCGATATTGCCCATGCAAAGTGGGAGCCGTGAGTAGATTTATGAGTGATCCGGTAAAGAGCATTGGCAAGCGATAAAGTGGATCCTTTGGTATTTGAGAGGGACCATGGGGATAGTTTTGTGCTATAATGGATCGACACCACTTTACATGGTTATGTAGATTCGGACATATGGCTGGAGATGTAGATGAGGAGGAGCATGACAAGTTATATTTACACTGTAGGTGGGACAACAGTGAGCTAGATTTCACGACTACAGAAGCTGGTGGCTTTGTCAACCACGGAGGCTGAGTATGTTGCTGCCACAGAGGCAAGCAAAGAGATGATTTGGTTACAACAATTGCTTGAGGAGTTGGGGCATAAGCAGGAGGAATGTAAGCTGCATAGTGATAGTCAGAGTGCTATACACCTAGCTAAGAACTCTGCTTTCCACTCTAGGACGAAGCATATACAGTTGAGATATCACTTCATCAGGACAACTTTGGAGGAAGATAAGTTGAAGTTGGAGAAGATTCATACCAGTCAGAATCCTGCAGACATGATGACCAAGGTGGTCACAAGGGATAAACTAAAGCTATGTTCAGCTTTGGTTGGCCTTCGCGGATGACAGTGAAGGGTTGAGAAGCTTGCTCAGAATGGAAATCAGTCTCCAAGTGGGAGATTGTTATGTTTGTGGAGCCTATTTTCATGTTAGAGTGTGGTACACCTTCTATGTGTTACACTCGGGTATTTTTACGCGGGTCAGGGGGGTTCGGGGCAAAGCCCCAAAGAAAATTTTCATGGGTGGTTTATTAACCCATGGGTAATGGGTAACCGTTATGGGCTGTTTTTGGGCCCATGGTTTTTTTCGGTCTTTTTCCCATTGTTTTGATACCCACGGTTTTTGCCCTTGGTTTTGATACCCATGGTTTTGTATCAAACTACTTAAGCAATTGTCTATTTATATGGTCTTATGCATATGATAGATGCACAAGCAAATGTATTGTAGATGTGTTTTGAATTCGGCTGTGAATTCTGTAGAGTTTGTTGAGCATAGCTCCAAATGGATCTGGGTATTGTATTGAGAGAGTGGTGGCTTGTAATAAAATCTGAGCAAGTGATTCTTGGTGGACGTAGCCAAAATTGGGTGAACCACGTTAAATACTGTCTCTTTGTGTTGTGTTATTTTATTCTGCAATTTTATTTGAGATCTGTAATAATTTCTGCATATTAGTTTCTACTGTTACGATTCTGTGAGGGATTATTCCGCATATTTTATCCATTATTTCCTAACACCGCATTCTTAGTCATGGTCACTCCTGATTTGAGTGAAATCAACTAAGTCATCTTCCTCTTTCATTTTCTTAGGGTTATACATTATTTCATGGTTATTGCTTGCACACCGCTATAGATTATTACTGTATATAATCAGCTATAGTACATAAATCATAAATAAAAGGTTTAATTCCATTTAGATTAAATCATTTGGTAAACTTATACACTCAAACCATACCTTGCTTCAAGGACTTCTTTTTATGCCCATTACCCGTAGTTGTCATTTCGGTCTTCCTTAGCACACCGAGATTCCTCCATACACCGTAAAAAATTTCTAAATCAATGGTTGGCTCTGATAACCCCATGCTTAACTTAATCAACATTCCTCTTGAAAATAATGAATCTTATAATAGTGAACACTCATATGACAAGGACACTAATGTTGATAAAGAGAAACTTGACATGCTCACTAAATTCTATTCTTCTTTACGCGACCACCCATACATATTCCTCATGTCCTCAATGCTTTAATCACTACTAAAATATATAGATGCTAAAACTCTCCATCTCATAGGTTCTTCCTTGGGTGCCATGAAATATTCCCTACCTTCCACCATTATTATTTGTACTGCTACAACCACCGCTCCTCTTCTCTATCCTAATACATCCCATACACAACCTAGATCCTCTTTAGACACTCATGACCTAGCCTCATTATATAATGATCTACAAATACAAATTCACCAATTACAAAAATACTCTTCATCTTTAGATTCCTCACTTATCCTTCATAACCCTTTTGTACCCACCATATCCTCTTATCTATTGCCCCTAACTTCGTCACACTCAAGCTTCCCACCTTTAATGGCCATGGCGACCCTCAAGAGAAGATTTTATCTTTTCATGTTGCATTTCTCGACTATGTTGATGACCTTACACAGTTGGCTAAATTGTTTCCTCAAAGCTTAAATGATTATGTTATGCATTGGTTCTATGATCTACCTTCCATTTGATAACCTCTTTTACATATCTAACCGATGCATTACTTTCTCATTTTTCTATCAATATAGACATTAAGATATCCTATGCACAGTTAGCTAAAATAAAACAAGGATCCAATGAAAATCTTCTAGAATATTTCTTACGCTATATGAACAACCTTTCCAAAAATACCAATTTCCTTATTGATTCATAATTGTATGATCTATTTGTTCAACTACTTTTAGCTTCTCTCCATAAGAGTGTCATTTTTAGTCTTCTTCTTCTTTTAATCACTTACGCCACACTTTAAAATTGTGTGAAAAAAACTACTATCTATGGGAAAAATGAAGTATTATGATGCTCCTTCCTCCTTATAATCCAACAAGTTTCAAGATAAATCCACGTTCAAACCATCTCCTAATCCTACGGATGCTTAAGATATCACAACGCTGTTTCTACACCTACCAAGCACCAATTGCAAGCCACAAGGTGCACCGCACCTTTAATAAAATATCTTGTGTACCTCGGTTCCTATTACCACAACTCACTTTGAAAGAAATCTGATTACTCTTCCTCCACCACTCAATCTAGATCTTTCTTTCTCACGTGGTCGTAGCTACGATGAAAATACACACCGTGATTACCACTAATGCAATGGCCACTCTACTAAGTAATGTTTTAATCTTAGACATATCATTCAAGTTCTTATCAATAATAATGCAATCGATCTCTTAGATCCTCTACTTCTAAACCGGTCAATGATAATAAAAATATTCAACAACCCATTACCAAAACTTGACAAACCAACTACTGATTCATATACTAATCATAAATATCATGATGTGCCTCCTCCTTATCGTGGACACTTTATTTCCTCATTACTACCAATGACATGCCACCACCGCTTATTACATTCTTAGATCATGATTACCATGATACATTTTCCTATGATTAATTACATATTAATGCTTTTATTAGTACTCACATAGTCAATAATACTATAGTCCATCACTTGGCCCTATCCAATGCATGTTCCATGGCACTCCTATTAGCTATCAACTTTCCAACTTCTCAAATCACATTTTAGTCCCTAATTCTTATGGACATGTCATCCTTCCCATTACTATTGGCTCCCTTACCATACCAACATCATTCCTTATTACATCTAAAATAAAGGTTTATGACACGCTTTTAGGTCTTTCTTGGCTCTGAGCTTCTTAGGTTATATCTACCATACTCCACTTATGTCTCAAGTTCATTCACAATAATAAAGTTATCACCATTAAAGGTATTCCACCACATATAGCATTACCCTAGCCCAATCTTACCTCTATTTTAGCACCAGTCATGACATCTAGACCTCCTATACCTCTCATGTCTCAATCTATCTCTACACCTAGATCTCCCATTCATACATGGCCTACATATTGATCCCGTCATCCTCACCAAGACATGAGTCCACCTCATTGGCCTAAGTCCCCTACACGGGAAACCCATTTATATAGGTTTTATCCACCTATTTGACCACATTGATCTCCTCTAAATACACATATGTACTCTTCTACACCACCAGTCCTAGAGCATGGTCACATGCCTTCTCTTTCTTAGACACTAGATAAGGATCCATCACTCTTCGCCATCATCGATAGCCCTACATCAATTGCACACTTGGGGGAATCATAATTTCTTCCCCTCTTCATCACCATTTTTATCTCTATCATCTACTCTTAACTTTTTTGCTACACTTCTCTATCTCGTGCTTCAAGATAACATCTTTCCTAGCATACAATCTTTGATACACACTATACCGTCATTACCTGATGAGGCACTCTAATTCTATGGTTCATACTTGATTATTGAGGGTACAATTCCTCCATGAACCTCACTTATCACATCTTGGCTACTCACTCTCCATGCTTCATGTATATATTTTCAAGCATCACCACATCTATAGTAAACATAATTTACCGTCATTACTATATGACACAATCTTATTCCACAGCTTCATACTTGATTGTTGAGGGAGCATTCCTAAATGAACCTCACACCACACACATCCACTGGGGAAACATGGCTCCTCTCATCTACACATTTTGCATATCGTAGCACACCATCACATGCATACCACATCTACAAATATTGGTTGTATTCATTCTTGTTAGCTTATAATATTTACATGTTACACTTTGTTTCCTATATTAGTTGGATACTTAGTATGTCATTATATTTTTCTATACACATATGCACGTTCACATGGTATCTTGAGGTGAATGCAGGAATTTTATAGATTCATACATGATGCATGATGCTTGACACATCTCTTTACCAATCCTACCGAGGCTTTTGGGAGCATCTACCTTTACTACTCTCATACTCTACACATCACAGGTCCTATTGTTACATTATTTACTACTTCTCGTTACTATCAGTTTACTCTTCACTAATCTATTCACGGTTTGACATACTATATATATCTCTAACATGCTAACGGGTTCTTTATGTGTAGCATTTACCTTGCAAGACTCTATAAAACCATGGTTATCGATTACATTTTTCTTTTTATTGTTTGCTACTATTTTTGGGCTATACCGTATGTCTTGTTTGATCATTGTTTTCTTATGACCGCTTTGGCCTTGATTGTCTTGTGACATTGTTAGCGATGTCACATATATACAACCCGCTTCTCATATTATATCTTATCTTCATATTTTCTTTCGACATTGTCTTCTATTGCATGCTAGCTAATTTTATATAACACTTGTTCCTAGCCCATATTGTTTTCATGTTCCTTGGTTTCTACCATGCACATCCCCTACCCCATGTAGGTATTAGATCTTAAATATGGATATCATTGTTGGGTCCTCTCATTTGATTCGCTTCCTCCTAAATTTTTCACATCCACCCTTAACAAGGGAGGGCATTTAGTGGGTGAACAAATAACCCTTCTAATAACACATAGATTTAGTACGAGAACACCATAATATAGATTTGTCCAAAAAAATTCAAAAGTGGTCTAGAAACATACTTTCGTCACACAGAGAGAGTAGAAACTAGTGCCCAATATTAGACAAGAATGATGCATTCTTGTGTCCCTCTTGGGTGCTAATGTCCTAGTGGGAACAATAGACATTTTCTAATTGAGAAAATTTTCCGTAAGTTTACACTACGGATCTATAATATCGGAAAATGATCTCCGCTTACAAAATATAGTCATTTAGTTACATTTTAGTTACAATACGATTATAAATTGGGACATGCCAATCAGTAGTAGTACTTTAGGAAGCGTCATGGAAGGAGAAAAAATAAATCTCTCCCCAACACTCTTCTCTTGGTGTGAGATCACCCAAGAAAACTTGGCCTTAGTGTGAGATCACCCAAAAACCCGTTCTTGGCATGAGATTGCCCAAAACATCACCCTTCAACAACAAGACACTCAAATCCAACAACATATTTGAAGAAAAACATGACAAATTTCTATCCTTTATTCTCTCATACATCAAGTGCACTCTTTCCTTAGCTCTTTACTTACTTATACACTTAGACTTATTTTTCATATACGATACTTTGAATACTTTTTTCTATTATTTTATAGGCACATCCTTATAAGAAGCATCTCACATCGACAAGTACAAGCTCTAATAATAGGCTACTATGCATACACTTCACCCCTAGGGTATACCTCCCTTTCCTAGTTTCCATGCTTCACATTACGATCATTTTATGCTACTGTCCATTCATCACACTATCAAATACACTTCTCTTTGGTTCACAAGGTACAAAGTTTCTATCTACTTTATGCTATCGAGTATTCACTCAAAAACAAAAAGTGGGGGAAAATGCAGACACAAAATCTATACACTTGGGTACATTTCTTGGTCTTAAAGCATACCAATGTATACATGAATCCTAAGAAATAAAAATAGTGGTTTAAAACTTATTTTTGTTCTTTTATTGCTTTATATTTCGCACTTTACTAACCTTACACACCTTACAAATTTGCTGCACTTGACATACTTATCCTTTGATGACCTCGAACACTAGCTCCCGCTTAAGATGGAAGTTCCTAGGCGTTCTTGTCCCTCCTATGCACTCGTGTCCCTCTTTTTCTTCTTCTTACAATTTTTGGGTCCTTTTCTCCTCTTGGGAATCTTTTTACACTTTGGGTTGGCATTTCAGCTATTAAATACAAAATTTAAACAAGGGAATCATACATATATATAGTTATTTCTCTTAAATAAGGGACTAAACACTATAAGAATTATATATCATCACCCAAGCTTGCATCAAAGGAACAATAACATTACAAGGCATACATCTAGCACATCCATATAAGAGACAAGGGTTTCATTATTCGCATACACAACATAAGAGGTTATTTCAATCTATTTCATCACACACATATTACATACTCTGTCACAATCCACATCTATCCTGCTATCATCATACAAATTACACTAGGGAAACCTAGGGCATCATTATACACATAAATATAAGGAAATACATGGAGTCTAAAATGTAGCGCAACGCTCGGTTGTAAGATCACTCTTTGATCGATTGTCGGATCAATCTAACTCTACATTCAACATATTTTTATTATATTTGATGTGGTTTGTGGACATGAGCAGGTAGAAATTTGTTTGTAGATTATAGGTACAACTAATGACATTACAAAGAAACTAGAGTGACAAATAAAGATCAACAACGAAGCTCCTCCAACCTAGAAAATATCAGAACTTGAGTATCTAAGGCATACATAAGCACTTAGATTAGTCACTAATACCTAGGTGCTCCGCCTCTCATGGGCGCTTCTATTTTATATAGTTTCAAGTTTTAGAATCCTCAAAGGTGAGCCTTTATGACATTATTTCTGGTCATTTCTAGCAATTACTCAAATCCGACCATTCTTGAATTACATGAAATCATCTAAGTCATCTTCCTCTCTCATTTTCTTATGGTTTTACATTGTTTCATGCTTATTGCTTGGACACTTCTATAGCTTATTACATGTATATCATCAGTTACAATACATTACTATAAAATAAAAGGTTATTTTCATTTAGATTAAATCAGGTTAGAAACATGAGATAAATTTAAATAAATAAATTTAACATTAATATGTAAATCACAATATACATATATTATTAATTTTCAAGATATAAACATAAAAACATATGCTAAATAATATAAAAAAAAAAGAGGGGAGATGCACTTAGCAATTATGTTTCTCCATAAGTTGATAGAACTCGGTAAATAGATTAAAGGATTGCAAATCATTTATAGATGTTTTATTTATGATTCTAGAGGTGCATTACGAGCAAGGAAAAAAATAATTGATTATGTATGGAATTTTTGGTGATTTTATATGATGAGTTGTTGGTATTTTGTAACTTCTTATGTGTATGCAAGCTACTCAAATGTTCCTTCATGTGAAATCCTATGTCTCAAAAATGTACAAAACCCTTTGTATGACTCGGAATAAATTCAAACCCTAACCATGTCTAAAACCCCTACAAAAAGGTTAATGGTTTGGTTAAAGTGCAATATGTACACCACCTACATTGGCACTACTCCAAAGAGGCCTCAAATTACACATATTTCTCCACCTAAAGATGTGATATCTATATGGATGCAACTATCTTTGATAAATTGTTCATTTTATAATGTTTTTTATATTCCTTGGTGTGCTTATGTCCGACTTGGAGTTAGAGGCTTGTAACTTGAGAAGCTAAACTCTTGAACCTAGTTGGGAGTGCTTCATACTTGTGTGGGGACTACTCATAATTTTTATTGTTTTTAATGATATTTCGGAGAGATTTGAGTGGTTCTTTAGATATATTTTCTTGAGGTGAAATTATAAGTGACAAGTGAGTAAATGAGTGCATTTTACTTGCTTATATAGGATTTTCTAAGTTTAATTTTGCATTACGGTCAACCTATATAAAAAGTACCAAACCATAAAAAATATCAAATTGAGAAAATGATAGTCATGTGGCTCAAGATGAAACTTTCAGTTTTGGACCAAAATGTTTTGCATTTGCGTATAGGAAGGATTGAGGTGCTAAAAATTTCTGGGTGTGATACTTGGGAGTGATAGAATATTATGGGTTAATACAAGAAATTATATGAGTGACTAAGTAATGTAATGATGATATCAATACATGCAATAGGGATAATAACATGTAATTAAGCTTAAAATGTGCACACAAGTCATGATTTAATTAAGCTAATACTAACATTATCAAGAGATAAATTACTCAATATAGGTGTCTACACCCTTAGGATTGTGTAACTTTTGTACTATTCTAAGGCTTCAATAAACCCTCGTAGCTTCAATAAACCCTCACATCTTCAATATTGTTCAACATATTTAGTAGTGTTCCATGGATTTTAATGATGTAGATCATCATGCACCTATAAAATCCTCCAACAATGGAATTAGATGAACTATTTCAATTCGATACTATAATAGGCAAAAATGTACTCTTTTCTCAATGTTGGAAACACCAAATTCCTATAAATCTCTTATAGGTTCAAATAAATTCATTAAATACTACAAGAATGTTTTTATCCCTCATACAACCTATCTCACCATCATTCAGACCCTTAGAAACTCAAGAATTGATGAACTTGTTCACTTTTTCCATAAATTACCTAATTGGGCTTCTTGAGAATGTTGCTAATGGAATGGTGGGGGTTAGGAGGTTTCACAGGGTCCTTGAGATAAGTACTAGAATTTTTTAGCACCCTTTTGGAAGTTTCAAGTGTGGGTAAAATTGTTTGTTCCAACTCTATTTGCAAATGCTACCTTTTACCTATTTCTTCCTTCTAGACCAACAATCTCGTACAGTGCTCTGTCCTAGAGTAAATAGTTTTGTAACTCTTGGTTTCAAGGTTATCTCCACTATTATACTAGTGATTCAGACACCCATTTGGGTAAATGTCTTGTATAAAAATCTTGTCAGCACCTTATTTGAGATAAATGCATGAAAATCCCACTCTAGAGTATCCAGGTTAGGCCCACCTAGTCTTGCTTCAATATCTATAGCAAACTCAAAAAATCCTGTACTATCACTATAGTATTGAAAATTTATATTTGAAACTCATTTTAATTAACAAGAGGGATTTTTTTACAAATTTTGGGTTCTTGATTCTAAATATAAATCTCTAAAACCTAAAGATCAAGTGCACGAGGGCCCAAGAGTGTAATTTCCTTGACCCAATTGATTATGCTTGATTTCAAAGGAAATAGTTGTTTAAAATAGATATGTAGGGATATTTATAATCATTATACACTACTAATGGATGTCTAAATTCCTTGGATCACATTCCCAACCCATTAAAATACTCTATTATGTGATATGAAGTCGGGGTTTTGGTTACGGTTAGGGAAAGTGCTAATTAACCGGTTTATCCTTCGATTTAGAGTCAATGGACCTTCATACAAAATTTTAGTGAATGTAACTTATTTCAACACATTTATAACTCACTATAGGATAAGTGCAGCAAGTTGGGGGACAAAAAAGGGGTCATAAGTGGATGTCATATTACAAATAACAACATACTATCAACTTGTAGGGATTATTAGCAATACATACACTCAAAATTACAAATAATTATATTACTATGAATCGTAGCATCCGGAATCTAGTTTCTAAAATACTAAAAAAATTAAAATGGAAAATTTTAGCTATATTAAACACTCAAAATTCAATGACTTGGTATTTTTTTTTTAAAATTCCTATAAGATTGTAGTCCGTTTGCCCACGATTTGGATGACCAAAAATTGATATATATTTTTCTCCTTTGGTGAGAAGTTAGATGCTACTGTCTATCTTGGGATGGATTTTTTTTTTTTTTTAGCAATATTTAATTTTTTATGATTTTTTTCGTGAAAGTGGTATGAAAACATAAAGAAAACATAGCACTTTTCGTTTGCCTGCCATAACTTCATCAAAAAATATTTAAATCAAATAATTATTTTTTTGAACATGTATATAATTTCACCATGGTTGGGATGTTATAATTTTTATCACATTCTGATAAATGAAACAAAATTTGTAGTCTTAAACGTAGACATAAACATTCACAGGAAAAAGTGTCTTAAAGACCTACTATTAGTAAAAATTAAAAATGACATTTATCCTATTATATTCACTTTAAAATCAATAGTTCTCCAAAGCTAAAAGTCTCCCCTACATGATGGTACCATTTTTATGACACATTTTTGACTTTTCAGCATGGTTCAAGTCCGCGGAGGACTAAATTTGATGTCTTGTTGTTTTTAATGTAAAATTCAGGATTTGATGTCCACTTAATTGTCCCCCAACTTGGTGCACTTACCCTATATCCTTCTAATAATTGATGCATCTATCTCAAAATTGGACCATGCTACTCAATTTTGTTTTCAAGAAATCTTAAAGTTCCAACAATTCTTACCTCTCTAGTCTCATTATTCCCTTATCAAATTTAAATCCACAAATTCACTCACCCTATTTTATTTCCTTATACACATTTTCCCGATTAATGATATGAATTCAACTATGAAACACAATGCAACACAATGTGAAAATATTAGTACTTAATACCAAAAACAATGGCTCTTGCTTATGCACATATTTGGAGCTCCAATACTAACTTCCCTTGATTGATCAATGAATAAACATAGTTACAACAACAAGATTTATGCTCTTTCTCAAGTCTTGACCATATTAGTTACATTAAAGCATGGTTTTTCATGCATGACTACTTCTTGAAGAGGTCATATGGTATTCATCATTTGCAATAAAGGAGCTACAACAATTTAATAAGATAAATGACCAAACTAAGTCTCATGAAGGAAATCCAACAACAAGATTAATGACACACAATCCCTAATAAACCTATAAATACCCTCTAGTTTACTTACATATACAAGAAAGCCAATAATGGCTCCAAACAAGATTCAAATTTTCAAATAGGACAAATGGAGGGAAACCTCACCATTTTAATTTTGAACTTCTTGAGCCCACAAAACCAAAATGAATAACAACTAGGACTCTTAAAGGGCTGGTACAAGCCAAGATTTATTATAATAACCCTAGAATATTCCCTGGAGTGATGCACATGCATCATTTAAGTATGTTTGTAAGGCCTAAATAAGATTGCATAACTTGTGTGGTAGAATTGTAAGGGCCCAATGATATTATGTGTCTTACACCATATGATTGTACACTACACCCTTGTTAGAAAAGTATTTAGTTGTATGTAAAATATGGGTATTTTAAGATAATGTGTGGGACAAAGTCCCTCCTCTATTGTGAGGGGATGCATCCTTTATTGAAATTTGAAAAAACAATAAATATTATGTATAATATCTCCACTAACTTGTGTGGGTGGGATTTAACTCTTGGAGAAAGAAATATAAGATAATAAGAAATAATTTTTTTATTACTTAAGGCAAAAATAGGGATCGACTCTAGGGGCCGAACAAAAGAGAGGAACACAACCAGAAACAAACCGAAAGAAAAACCCGAAAGGGGTCCTGAAAAATTAGTTAAATAGACTTAACTCTTTTATTGTAGGATTTGGACCCCCAAAAGGACAAAAGAGACCTAGAAACAACAGGGCACCACAATTTTCCCATAGTGTGCACACAGTTTAGAGACCAACAAAACCTTCATGACAAGCAAAAAAAAATCACTAAAGGCCCCATTCTAGCATCAACCGACCCGTGATTCTAGAAACAACCAACACCTACTCCTCCTCCGAGCTGCTAATGTGAAGGTTGAATCTCCTCCTTTTCTTTTCCCCTTCGATCTCCTCCACTCTATCAAGTAGCACTTTAACCTAAATCTCTAGCTCCTTCATTATATGTTTTATCTAGACCTGATCCACAACCATCTTCTTCGAAATGTTGATGATGTTCAAAATGGACTCCCTTTGCCCCTCGTTCGTGTCCTCCATAGCTTTTAGGACCCCTTCTAAATACACCATCTTCCTGCTCCATTCTTCAAAAACAATGGGGTCTCCCACACATTCATTCTTCCTGGAAGCACTGGCTTCCCCACCACCTCCCTCATTTTTGTCTTTATCTTTCTCACCCCCTAGGGGTACCTTTACCCTCTTTCATTTTAGTAAGACACTCCGCAAGAGTAATGTCATCTTCCTCATCTTGCTCCTCCAGGGCCGTAATCAAAGGATGATCCAGAACTGGCTTTCCATTCTCAACTAGAAGAAGAATCAAGCCCTCATGAAGGGGTAGCTCAGCTTTCTTATTCTGGAAAGCCATCAGCGAATTCGAAAGAGAGGTAGCTAGGAAAAAGGGAATACTGACCATAAACTTGTGACGGAACATGTTGAGGAAGGTCATGTGATGGGTATAGATTTTTCTATACTTACCCTCCAGTGTAATATATTTCATAACTTGAAGGAAAACATCCTTCCAGACTCCAGGAATACACAAACGTGCAATACCATCAGTGAAGAAGAAACAAGTATCCTTTCCAAAAAATCACTCAATCTCGAGGTCTCTATGGGTTCTTTCCTTGTATATTTTTAACCCATCCATCTTCATTTCAATCACCCTGGCAATAGTGGATTCTGAGACCTCAACCTCCACACCACAGGTAGTAAAAACCCCCTCTTTCCAAGCTTGGCCATGTAATTTAGCAATAAAATTACTACATCCACCAACTTTAAGCTTGTTCCACAGATCCTTGTTGCTCTCTTCCATGTTCTGACTGGCGGGTTCCACGTGAATCCTATCACCACCCATCTACACTTTGCCTAAGTTGTCATTCCAACAAAAACTTTTCACAACCCACAAACTATTCTCCCTATCAGAGTTCAAACTGAACAATGATTTTTGTATAAGCTATCTTGGTACTTGAAATAATTTCCCCCACTGCTCCGACTTCATTAATCCTAGCACCTTCTATCCTTAATGATTTCATCATTAATATTAGAGGGTAATCTCTCCCCTTTGCACCAAATTTTGTACTCATTACTAAGGACTCCCATGTTGGCCATCTTGTCCGCACATTTATTTCCCTACCTCAAGGTATGATTGATAGATATCTTGTCAAAAAACTTTAGCAATTCCTTGATATCTTGAATGATGTTTTTTAATGACCAATTGATCTTACTCCTATTGAGGAGAGCATTTATAACAATTAAGGAATCACCTTCAATCTAAATGTCCTTAAGGAATTTTTCCTTAGTGACCAAAATACCCCAAAGGAGGGCTCTAGCTTCAGCCATGTTATTAGTCTATTTTCCCAGGGGGGCAGTATAGACGAACAACCAATCACCCTCACTATTCCTTAAGATACCCCCACCCCCAACTTGACCAGGATTACCATTTGAAGCCCCATCAAAATTGATCTTGATCATATTTCTCATAGGTTTAATCAAGTTTACATTCTTACTAGGGCTTTTGTTCTTGACCTGACTATAGGTGAAATTATCCAGGACTTCCTGCTCCCATTTCGGACAGGGATTTTTTGTTTTACCTTTAAACAGTTTGAGATTTTCCTTAATGGCTGCAAGGATTTTCCTTTTAGCCACCACAATCAGAGGTTTCTGATCTCTAAAAACACTATCATTCCTTATTTTCCATAGACCCCATAAGAGATGAGGCAGAGTAATCTTCCGTGCCCAGGACGGATAAGGAATCCTAAATGGGCTCTCCCATTGATTACAACAATCCTCTATATTCGAAAGCATAATCCATTACATGCTTTGAAAAGTTCTCAAATCGTGAGAAGAAACCTTTAGAGAAAGGATAATGTAAAAAATATGATTCACATTCTCTTCCCCTCTCCGACAAAGAGTGCACCTATTAGGGATTTGCATTCCTCTTTTTATAAGATTTTCAACTGTCAGGATTCTATTTTGAGCAGCCAGCCAATAAAAAATATTGATCTTAGGGATCAAGTCCTTGATCCATAACTTACCCCAATACTCTTTTTGAAAATATTTCTTGAAGTGTAAGCTATAGGCAGATTTAACAAAATAGTTTCCAGAGTCTTCCTCTTTCCAAATGATGGAATCCTCCTTGGTTTGGAATATGGGGATGTGGAATTCCTTGAGTTTCTTATTGAGATCTTGAAAGGGTTTTATATCACCATCATAACCAGAGGAACTATGGTTTCCCATTGGACCTCATCATCATGAATCCAAAATCTCTTATTCAAATTTTACCATTCTCCTCATAGAATTGAACAACATCCTTCCAAATTTCCTGATCTACTAAAGGGGAATTTTCTATCCAACTATCCCACCAAAATATGATCATGTTCCCCTTACCAATCTCCCATCTCCCATAGGATTCATTTGAGAGGTATATTTCAAATCCAACAGAGAATTCCAGAAGAAGGATCCTCTAGGGATATTTTCATGAGAGAAGAATGAGTCAATTCTGCCTAAATTCCACAGATATTTCTTTTTTATTATATCAATCCATAATCCTTCCTCTTTAGCAATTCTCTAGCCAGATTTAGCAACCAAATCTTTGTTCATGATAGGTATACTTTTCAGACCCAGACCACCACACATCTTTGGCCTAGTGACCTTCTCCCAGGCCACCAGAGGGAATTTAAACTTTTCAAGGCCCCAGCCCAAAGAAATCTCTTCTGAATTTTTTCCAAAGCATCAATTATTTTGGCCGGGAGCTTAAAGAGAGACATAATGAAAATGGGGACTCCTTGAAGAGAGCTCATAAGGATTTGGATCTTACCCACCTGAGAGAGGAGGAGACCTTTCTAGGAGGAAAGTTTCTTGTTAACTCTTTCCAATAGGGCATTCCAAACAGAGATGTCAGGCCTTTTGTGGATAAGAGGCATTCCTAAGTAAGAGTCTGGAAAACACTTGATTTTGCAACCTAGAATGTGAGCGATCCTTAATTGGACTTGTTTATCCACATTAATAAAGTAAACAACACTTTTGAGAAAATTAACCATCTACCCCAAGACCAACTCATAGTCCTTGAGAGAAGATTTGAAGTTGGTGGCTTCTTGTCAGAGGGCCTTTCCCATTAGGAAGTTATCATCAACAAATTGATTGAGGTAGATCGGAGGGAGACCATTAGAAATCTTGATTCCCTGAATACTCCTAGAAAGTAAAGCCTGTTTACAGATTCTACTCAAAGATTCAACCATTATAACATAGAGGAAAGGAGATAGGGGGTCACCTTGTCTCAAGCCTCTACTAGCTTTGAAGAATCCCTCTGGACTACCATTGACCAAGACCGAATAACTAGCAGTAGATATACATGTCATAATCATTCTAACCAGAGTATTATCAAAGCCCACTTTATTTAGGATGGCTTCAAGGAAAGACCATGTAATTATGTCATAGGCCTTGTGCGTATCTAACTTTAAGAACATAGTTGATCTGTTAGAATTAACAATGGAATGGATGGCTTCCTGAATCACCACAATACTGTTAGTAATCTACCTTCCTAGGACAAAGGCACCTTGATTTTTAGAGATAAAATGGTTGAAAACCAATCTAATTCTGCCAGCGAATATTTTAGTCAAGATTTAATAACTCGTGTTACGGAGACTGATCGGTCTAAAATCTGTAACTTCATTGGCCTCTGCAATTTTTGGAATAAGGACCAAGAAATTATTATTAAGCTAGCTGAGGAGCTTCCCATTATTGAAGAAATCTTGGACTATTTCAATGACTTCTTTCTTAATCACCTTCCAGAATTTTTTGTAAAAGAAAGCTTGAAAACCATCAGGCCCATGTGACTTGTCAGGTTCCATATCAAAGACCTAAAATCTAATTTCCTCCTTAGAAGGAATCCTTAAATACTCATGATTTTCTTTTAGGGAGATGAATTTCTGGAACAGGTTTAGGATATTGTTTTGATTCTGCTCTTCAATCCCCTGACCTTGCTGAAAAATATCCTTGAAGTAGTTTATGATGACTTGATTTATTTCCTTGCTCTCTAAGAGGATCTCACCATTCTCATTCTTAATTTCATTTATCTTGAGGAGGTTTGTCCAGGAGGTGGCTGAGAAGTGGAAGAATTTGGTATTCCTGTCCCCCTCCTTAAGCCATTTCACTCTCGACTGTTGCTTCCAATAGAATTCTTCCTTTGCTAGAATATCATGATACTCAACCAGAAGATTTTGTTCCTACTCCTTGAGCACCGGATTAAGACCATCAAGATCGATAAGTTCCTCAATATTCCTTAAATCTTCAACTAGTCTACTTTTTCCTGGAAGATGTTACCAAAGACCTCTTTGTTCCACTTTTTGAGGAAACCTTTGAGATACTTTAATTTGTAACTGAGTCTATAACTGGCCACCCCAAAGACCCTGATATTCCACCACTCTTGGATTTTATTGAAAAGGTCAGGGTGGTCTAACCAAATCTTTTCAAATCTGAAGGGTCTAGATTTCTTGACCAGATTTAAACCAAGATTAAGGAGGATAGGGTTATGATCAGAGCCAATTCTAGGGAGAGACTTTAGAGAGTAGATTTGATTGATCATACAGAGATGACTTACAACAAACCTATCAAGTCTGATTTGGATAAGCTCTATCCCAACTCTCCTATTAGCCCAGGTGTACTTTGAACCTTCCAAATCCAAATCCACCAAACCATTATTGTTAAGGAAATCAACAAGGTCCTCCATACTCTCAGTATAGGAAGTGATGCCCCCTTTTTTTTCCCCAAGAGAAAGGGGGAGTTGAAGTCTCCTCCAATAATCCAGTCTTTATCTTTGAATAAATTCTTGAAATTAGAGAGATCTTGCCACAATTTTCTTCTCTCACTTACTAGGTTAGGAGCATAAATGTTGGATACATACCAAGATTTCTTAGAGGTCGATTCAGAAACACATTGCCACATGCCCCGAAGCCGTGAGTATAGGAATACCATGCACAATGTTGGGATCCCATAGTGTGAAAACCCCTCTAGAAGTGCCTAACGAACTACACCCTTCCCAACAACTATCTTTCCAAATAGACCTTCCCACTTCTCTAAATATTTCCATACTCATTTTAGTTTCTTGAATCATGAAAATATCTGGTTTATTTTTCACTCTAAGATCCTTCGCTATTCAGTGTTTGTTGGGGTTATTCAACCCCCTAATGTTCCAGGAGAGAAGAATCATTTAACACTTCTTATTACGGCAGTAATGTATTCCCAGAGTTTTCTGAATACCTGCATCCACTTCCTTTCTTGAACTTGTCTCCCTTACTTCCTTATTACTTTTCCTGCCCTTTTGGCTGGAATCTTTTCCGAAGTCAGCTCTTGAGCTACTACGAGTGACAGTTTGGATTTACTCATAGGTGTCTTTGGTGATCCTATCACCTCATAGGTGTCAGCTACAAAATCTGTTAGGATCCCGAACCCATTTGACATTGTTAAATCTTCTTCTTTTCTTTGTGCAAAAGAGCTCCCTATAGACGATACTTCATCCAAATGATAGTCCATCAGCAACTAGTAGAGACATTTTTTTGTCTTCCATATCTTTCCTTTCCTTGTCCTCTGAATCTTGGATTTATTCTTCCAACACCTGATGAACAAGCTCATCTTCCTTTTCTTTAGTTTCTTTATTGGTACTTCTTTTTTGTTGAGTACTAGTTCCCTCTCCTTCCTCTCTGGTTTTGATAAGTAGATTCAATGGCTCTGCTTCAGGATCTGACTGGAGAACCTCCTGTTCCTTGATTTCAACAACCCTTCCATTCTTCCCAATCCTTTTCCATTCCTTCACCTCTTTTTCATTCACCATCTTTTGAGGCATGACTTTTGCTTCAGGCTTCTTCTTTTTGAGATCTAGACAAGAGTGTTGATCATGACCCACCAACTTACAATTTTTACATGCAAAGGGGGTAGGATCATAATCGGCGCTTGAACCCAATCCCCTCGGGGCCATAAACTTAATATTACTTTCCAAACATGAATATTGGCGCATATTCACACGTAATCTGAATGAGTGAGTCTAGTTTTTGCTTTAGTTACCGGATCCAGGGAAATAGGTTTTCCCAGACTTTTTGCTATACCAAAAAGGACCTCCAGTTCCCAGAATTCCAATGGTAAGCCCGGAAGGTTGACCCATATCGGGAACTCCGTAATAGAATTCCCATAAGGATTGAAAGTCGACTCCCATTTCTGAATAGTTATATGAGATTTTCCAATGAACCATGGTCCTTCCAAATTTTTTGCCACATGATCCTTACTAGGAAGGATAGCTAAGAAGTACCCATTAGCATAAGCTGAGATTTTAATGGAGCCATTAGCCACCCAACGTCTCTTTTCCCAACCTCTAAAATAATCTATATTTGGTCTAGAGCCCATACATTTTGCAAAGAGTTCCCCTTCCATGGAAACTTTAGTTCTAGCCAACAAAGAGTCAAGAATTTTGAGGGAAAGATTACCTTTTTCTTTAACCGGTTCTAGATTCTTTGAGACACCTAGATCCCAATTCCCCCAAAAGTTCTCACCCATGTGCTTGGTCTCCCATCCTTTTCCCTATTTCCAATGGGCTCCATGATCACATGCTCCTTCACCAAGTTTTGCTCCCGTTCTTCCTGTTGATTCAGCCGGACATTCCCACTCACTTTCAATTTTTGAAAAATCCTGCTCCCGCTCTGCTCCATAAGTCAATAAGAAATAAGAAATAATAAATGCTTGGATTTAGAGAGAAATAAATAAAGAAAGGAGATATTGCATTTAAAATAAGTCAACATTAAAATTATTTTAGTTTGTAATCAAATCATTTAATATAAGAAACACTTCCGATAAGGATTCTATATGCATGAAAACGATGAAGAAGGATCAATACAAAACATAAGAATACATGTTATTTCCAAAGAGATCGTGACATAAATTTAAGAAAAATCTTTTATTTCTTCAAAAATATGGAAAATGAACTCTCATATGCTTTCCTCTCATACAATATCTTGTATAAAATCATGAGCAACACAAAGAATGGCTAAAAATACCTTGAAGTATCTAGCAATTAAAATCCCCTTAATAAATGATATCATGTACATCCCAAAGTATCTTTACATATCTTTGAAGAAATACCATTAGAAAGTCTCACAGAGTATCTCCTCCAACAAGTAACGATCTCTAGTTGGTTAAAATTACCTTACACTAATTTATAAACAAATATTTATAGGAAAGTCTCCTATTTTATAACTACGTGCAAGATTGAACAAGTCAATTTTCCCAATAATAGAAACTTACAAATTAACATATTCAATTTACACAACCTATTAATTTGACTAAGTAAATCTACACAACATAAGAACTAAAAATTTGATGTGTAATATTTACACTAATAAAGTGACATTTTACCTTTATGGAAAAGCACATCTCAGAATTAGAAATTTGTCTTGAGAAATATGCAACTTTGAATAGGGGTTTTCCTCCCCACATATTCTTCAAATAAATTTCTTCCCCTTAATCCTCTTCTCTTCCTTAGGCCAAATCCTCTCCCTATAAATCACCAAAACTCCTCTACTGAGACTTTATCGAGTTTTGGGTTGCATCATTTGCATGTTAAACCCCTAAAGAACAAAGGGGATTTTTGGGTTTCATTTTCACCTCAAACCACCCACAAACTACCCCCTACCCCACAGACCATCCATGATATTTTATGTTCTTTTTGCACCCCAAATCCCCGACAAATAATTTTAGGGATATTTTATGTGTTTTTTCATCCCATATCTCCCCCAAATACTAAAGGGGAGATTTTATTTGCTTTTGTAACACAAATATAAAGGAGATATTTTGTGAACGTTTGCACCTCAAAACTCCCTCAAATACATTTGGGGATGTTTTATGTGATTTTACATCTCAAATATTCTTCATAGATTAAATGGAAGATTTTATGTTATAATACAGCTCAAATCTCTCCTCAAGAATAAAGGGGAGATTTTATGTGTTTTTACACTTGAAAACTCCACAAAAGACCTTTTGGGGAGGTTTTATGTGTTTTTGCACCTTAAAACTCTAGAAAATACCTTTGGGAGATTTTATGTGTTTTCGACCTCAAATATCCCCAAAGACCTTTAGGAGATTTTATATAATTTTGCACCTCAAATCTCCCTCTAAGAATAAAGGGGAGATTTTATGTCCTTTTCAACCTCAAATCTCCCCAAGACCTTCAGGGATATTTTATACACTTTTGAATCTCAAAACACTCCCAAAGACATTTGGAAATATTTTATGTTCTTTTTCGCACCTCAACATTCCCCAAAAATATTTTAGAATATGTTATGTGCTTTTGTAATGAAATAAATTAGATACATCTAAATATTAGTAGTAAAAGAACACCAAATAACACAAAAATATAAAGAAATGATCACAATATGCAAGTATAATGACTTATCCACTTTGAGAGGGAAACCTCCAAACCATACAATAAGAGTCAAGTTCTCAATATGATGTCAATAGCCTACTCTCTAACTCCTATATATACCATACTATATTATCCAAGTACCTAAGGTTCTACCACTAAGAATTTGAAAGCATAAATAATTATGATATGACATGATAAGAGATTATGTTAGCCACGGGTCAACTATCCATATCTTGATATAAATTATGGTTAAAGGCACAATATGCCTCTCCCCTTCAAAGAAGAATTTTCCCAGATGTTGGTAAGCTTTGGATGTTTTTCACAAAATGCTTCATCCTCCCATGTTGCATATTTAATGTCCAAATTCTTCCATTTGATCAGATACTCGGTGATGACCCTTTTCCTCAACTTCTTAGTGTGTGTCTATATTATTCCTTTAGGTTCCAATATGATACACCCTCTTCATAAAGCTTTAGTAATACTAATTGAGAATACTATTTTGCATGTAACCTAGGGGGTACATACCTAGCCTAAATTTTTAGTCTATCAACAACAATAAATATATAATAGGATACGAGAGCTCGATTTCTGCTCGCTGAAATTTGAAATTTCTGCAACCTCTAGTGTTTTCTTGGATTTCGGACCCTCTGGTCTAGATCGAGTCCCACCCTATGGCGTTTGGGGGACTATCACCTCAACCTCCCCCTGAGGCATGGAAAAATGTTGTGGAAGGGTTCACCTCTGCTCCCCATATAGAGAACTTGTCGTTTGTCCTTTTTGAAGGGACTATTTATCTTCATATCGCCTCTCACATCACTACAAAGGATTGATGCTTCTAGAGACTTGTCTCTAGTGGGCAAGATGATGGGTCCCAGACCTCCTCTCGAAGATATCGAAAAATGGGCCTACATGAAATGGACCCCTTTTCATCCTCTTTTCATTCAACTTGAAAGAATACTTTGCTCGAAGACTTTTCTCAGCACTTCTTGGTGGTTTATGGTTTTTTGGAAGATGGGGTTTCTATGGAATCCTGAATTTAATTTGATAACTGAAACCATGATGCAAGCTCTCATCTAGGTACGAATATTAGGCCTTCCTCTAGAGTTTTGGGATCCAGTGGTTATCGAAGGTATTGCTCTCTCTATGGGCTCTCTTATAGAAATTGATTAGGCCACAAAATCCAAAACTAGATTTATTCATGCTCGTTTCTATGTCAATGTTGATGTTAGTTGTCCACTTCCAAAATTGATTGATCTTCTCTCATATTTTGGAGTTTGGACATAACCCATTGAATATGAATATGTTCCACAAGCATGTTCCATCTACAAAAGTATTGGCCATAGAGCACTTGGTTGTCCCACTATGCCACAACCTAAACCAAAAAACCCTGAAGTTTCCCGTAAGAAAAAAGGGAAATATGTACCAAAATTTATCCTCCTAAGAGGATCTCGTCATCCCTACATCTAACACATTTACTCTCCTTGAGGGAGGTGAAATCAATCTTGATTTTCCCATGGAGGCTCCTCTTGCCCCCACTCGCTCTTCTACCTCAATTTTCCTTCCCACGGAGGTTCTATGTGTTTCCCCCTTCCCTCATCTTCGGTTTTTTTCCTTATGTTTCCTCCCTTATTCCCCTTTTTTTCTTCTTCTTCTGTGGTGGCTATGGAGATCCCATTTACAACTACCTCCCCTCCTTCATCCACACCTACCATCTTCTTTAGGGGATGCTCAACCCTTCCCCTCTTCCGATCCTTTCCTATGGGATTCCTTCATTGGATCCCTCTCCCCTTTCCTCCTACCCTTCCTCTCTTTGATTATTCACTTTCCCCATCCACTCAAACCTCCGATAATAGTAATAATCCTCAAAATAACAAAATTAGTAATAAGAAACCTGATGTAGGTAGTGAGAAAATCTTTGGACGAACCCCAAGAAGTGTTAAGCTTCAACAAGAATCAGCTATGAACATGGCACAGGGAACCCAAAGTACCATCCCCATGGTAGTGAGGAGAAAATCCAAATCCAAAAAGGAAAATAATCTCATGGAACATTAGAGGTCTCAACTCTCTACAACAAAAGAGAGTCCTCAAGGATACGAAATTAAACCATTCTCCTGATATCATCATACTACATGAAACCAAAGTTAAAAATGATGACATTCTCTCGAAATTTTTGCCTACCCCCTCTTTTTTGACCCAAATCTTGTCTGATAATTTAGGTGGTTTATACACTCTCTGGAATCCTAAAATTCTTAAGGGAATTTCATTTTAAATAATCCCAACTTCTTGGGCTTGATCTTCCAAGAATTGGGCTCTAATTCTAATTTGATCACCATCAATGTTTATGCACCAAATTTGGACACAACGTGAAATAATTTGGCAGGGTATTTCAAATTTCATAACAAGTTGTGATAATATCCATGTTTTAATCATGGTATATTTCAACAAGATTCTACCCCTATGAAAAATAGGGAGGTTCCCCTTTAGCCCCTCCAAAGATGGAAGCACTCGCTAACTTCTTACGTTTGAAGATATCTTAGATATGGACCTTCACAGGGGCCTCTTTCACTTGGTCTAACCATAGAATTGATAGAAATCATAACCAAAGTAGACTTGATAGGGTGATGGGATCAATGGATTGGATATCACTATATCCTGACTTCTTTCTCAATACTTTATCTAGAGTGGCTTCGATTATATCCCTCTATTGCTACGTGCCAACACCAAGCTAAATACCAAAACCCACCCTTGAAATTTGAGTTGGCCTCGACTTGAAAATAACTAGTTAGACCCTCTTATCAAGAGTTGGTGGAATATCAATATGCAAGGCTCTGAAATGTTTAAGTTTTCTAGTAATCTTAAATAAATAAATAAACAACTTAAACTATGGAAGGTCAATGTGTTTGGTAGCATCATGCTAGGTAAGAAAAATCGACTCAGAACTTACAAAAATATCTACTCATGTTGAGACATAAGGTAGAACGAGGAAGCTTCATAAACAAGAAATCACTCTTTTGAATGAATACCATAACACCTTGAAAGAAGAAGAGTCCTATTGGAGGCAAAGATCAAGAGCTCTGTGGCTTGAGTAGCGTGACCGAAATACTAAATTCTTCCACATCACAACATATAAGTGTAAAAGTAGAGATAAAATCGTAGAGTCTTGACTCCGGAAGGTAATCTATTATCTTCTGATCTAGATATTTCTAATGAATTGGTTTCTTTTTATTCTAATCTCCTACAGGAAGAGGAACCCCCAATGAGAACACTATGTCTAAGATGTTGTAACACATCCCAAAATTAGTTTATGATGAAATGAATGGCAAATTAACGAAGCCCTTTTCTATGGAGGAAATACACAAATCTGTCCTCACTATAAAAGGGGATAAAGCTCCTGGCCTTGATGGATTCCCTATAGCCTTTTTCCAAATTTTCTGGCAAATCATCAAGCAAGACCTTTTTAAAGCTGTGAATGAATTTCAACTTAGCAATTCTCTTCTGAAAGAATGGAATACTTATTTCATTTCTCTATCCCCCAAATCTCTTAGTTCAAAGTTTGTTTCTAACTTCTAGCCTATTAGTCTCTGCAACACTTCCTACAATATCATCACTAAGATGTTGGCTACTAGATTAAAACCTCTTATGAATGATCTCATGTCTCTACTAAAATAGAATGGTTTCATTAGTGGTCGGCTTATTCAAGGAGGTATAATTATGGTTCATGAATCAATTCACTCAACTTAGCATGCAAATTCAGTGGGTATGATACTTAAATTAGATATGCAAAAATCTTTTGATAGAGTTGGCTAGAATTTTCTCATTCGGGTGCTGAATTTTTTTGGATTTGGTAGCAAATGGTGTAGCTGGATTTTAACGTGTATTGATACTTCTTTTTTTCTATCCTCATAAATGGAATCTCGACCGACTTCTTCAAGAATAACAGAGGAATAAGACAAGGTGACCCCCTGTCACCTTTCCTATTTTTGTTAATGGCGGATACTCTCAATAGAGCTTTAGAGGTAAGTAAAATCCGGCTATTATCTCGTATATCAAAATCACCACTCGCTCCCTCGCTGCTACCCATAATCAATTTACAGATGACACTCTTCTCTTAAGTTCTTCTTCGGTGGTTGAGGCTAGAGCTCTAAAAGAAATACTTGAAAACTACCTATCACCTCTCAAAGAAATGATTAACTTCACTAAAAGTGGCATATCCCTTATAAACACTCCACCACAAACCTAAAGGAGGATTGCTGATATATTTGATTACAGTATAGTGAACTTGGCATCCTCCTATCTGGGCATTCCTCTTTTCAAGGGAAAAAAATTAAAAGTCTGTGGAACCCAGTTATCGAAAGATACCATAAGAAACTAGTTGCTTAGAAAGGAGCTCTTCTAATCCAGGTAGGAAAACTCCAATTGGTAAGAGCTACACTATAAAGTCTTCCTATTTATTTCATGTTCTTTCTCAAATTTCCCTCTTTAGTGATTAATGCAATTGAAAGGATTCAAAAAATATTCCTCTAGTATGGTTCGAAGACAAGAAGAAGATCCATTTAGTCTCTTGGAATGATGTTTGTAAGCTGACTAAATTGGGAGGTCTAGCGCTTAGATGTATTACAGATATGAACGAAGCCTTGTTGGCTAAGATTGGATGGGAAGTGGCTTATGGAAATTCTCATTGGGTGTAGCTATTAAGATTCAAATATTTGACTCACTCAGGGGACTTCCTTCTTTCCTCTCCTCCACATGGTTCTGCCATTTGGAACTTGGTAATTAGCTCTCTCCCTCTTTTGCATGATGGAAGAAAATGGAGACTGGGAAATGGTAGAAAAATAAAATTCTAGATGAATTTTTGGATTGGGATAAACCTCTCTACCAGACCTGTTTAGGATTCTATCAAAAGACCCTCATCAATCCTCATGGCAAGAAAGTGAATGGCAACCGGAGGTTGTTTAATTTGGTTCCTCTTGGCATATTCCGATGAGTTAGGAATCGGTGGAACTCGAGCCAATGTTTACAAAGTTTGAAAGCCTCCCTCTCCTCCCAATATATTCCTTTCTCCTTGCTTGCTGATGGTTTTATTTTTCATTTCTACTCTTCTAGTTCCTTTTCTATTAAGGTTGCTTATGAATCCAAGCCTCGTACTAGCTCTGGCCCTCCTCTCAACAACATTTGGCCTAAAGAGATTATTCCTAAAATTGGTTTTTTTCCTAGCTTTCATTCAGGAATGATTTCATATCTGGTGAAAACCTTAAAAGAAGAGGATTCTCTCTTCCTACTCATTGTGTTCTTTGTTGTAATGCTTTGGAGTCCCCTCCCATCTTCTTCTACATTGTTCTTTCTCCCAAACAATTTGGAATTGGTTTCTGAAACATTTGGGAGTTGTTTGGATTTTCCTTGAGTCCCTTTAAGCTACTCTCACTCAATGGTGTCCCCCCTTTTCACACCCAATCCTCTCCCTCACTTAGAAGTTGATCCTCTTGTATGGCCTCTAGGGTATATGGAAGGAAATAAATAGAATAATTTTCAAATAACAAAGCAAGGAACCTACTCAAGTTGACAAATGTGTCATTATTTTATTATAAAACAACCTTAATAGTTACCTCTGAAAGAAATATTAACAAAAAGTTCAGTTTTGTGACAACAAGAATTGGTGTCAACAGCTTGCGATTCAGCTCAAGGCTAAACCCTTGGCCTCGACTCATTCTGAAGTATAGTGGTCCCCTCCCCTCCTAGATGGATTAAGCTAAACACGGATGGTGCCTCTAAAGGAAATCCTAGGAATTCTAGTGGGGTTGTGATTCTTCGTAATAACATTGGTGCCCCTCTTGCAGCTACTACCGCTAATTTTAGTGTTGGGTCCAATCACCGAGCTAAAGCTTTAGCTATTCTTAAGGCTCTTGAAATTACTCTCCAAATTGGAAATGGCCCTCTTATTATTGAAAGTGATTCACTCAACATAATAAATCTCCTAAATTTGGAGGACCTAGGCCAATGGACTATCAAGAATATTATTGTTGACATTCACATCCTCCAAAATAGCTTCAGAAATCATGTTTCAACATGTGTACAGGGAAGGGAATAAAACGGTGACTAACTCGCTAATATTGGTGTCCACCACGATAATCAACAAACTTGGTTAAGAAATTTTCATAATGATATCCTTCAAATCATTCACAATGATTGTTCATTTTCTAGTTAGCTTCTTGTGGTCAGTTTATGCTCGCTCCCAAGGTCAACAAAATTAGTAATAAGGATGTCATTCTTTATGATGGAGGTGTTCATAATTACTCCATTATGATGATGTGACACCCAAATGGTTTAGGCACGTGTGGCAAACGTAATACCACTCGAGAAGATCTTGAGTTAAGATGTGCCTTTTCACATCGTAATCATGACAAGTACAAGTGGACACTTGACGTGGAAGCCTTGCAAAAAAAATGCACTATTTAAATTAAGTTCTTCATATCACTTCTATGTATCTCCACTGGAAAATAAACATGGGTGGTCAGCTTTAAGCGCATCGAACCAGTTTCTTGTGCCGAGTTACAGGATGATGAATAAGTTTGGGACATTTTAAAATAAAATGACATCACTACCTTCTTGGAATTAATTTTAGGTTATTCAACCACTATCTCTTATGGGATCTTAACTACCTGGTCAAGGGGAAGGGTTCAAATTGGTAACACCTTATTCACCATTTCGACTAGCGCCATTGTCTCGGTGATCGGTTTTTTCAAGCTTCAAGGGAAGTTTTATTCAAGCAGGTCGTTGAAGGCGAAGCTCCAGACTTCATCAAAAAGGACAAAACCCACCAAATACCTTTCGGGCTATGTGAGATCATCCATGAGTCCTCCCTAGAACAAGGTGGCCAAATTCATTATGCGCTACTTTATAATTGACGAATGCTACAAAAATTTTTATGGGCCTCATTTTTTCATCCTTTCACACCTACAATGGGGAAAGAGAATCAACCTATCTACATTTTTATATCAGTCTTTAGAGCACTCAATCAATCTGGATAGGGAGAGGGAAGGCCACATTCTCTATCAATGCCTCTTGTATCTTCTCTTTCAATTTTTCACCTCCCTTGTGGAGCTTGTTTACTTTCCTACTAAATCAAGAAAATCCCTCCACACCCCCACCTCATCTCCCCTTCCTTCCTTTTCTTCCTTCCCCTCCTCCAGCCATCATCGTCATCTGCAAGTTATCTATAAATTTGATTCGAGGTCACCATTGTTGGTTCTTCCTTCAAAGGTGATGTTTCCCCTGAGGTCACCATCTCCCCTCCCCATTCTCCTAGTCATCCTTTTCTTGACTTCCCTCTTTTGTTGAATTCTCTCACTCTTACTCCCGATACTATCCCGATCTCAGCTCGATCTTCTTCTCTCGATGATCTGCTGGGGTTAGGTGATTTGTATCCAGACTCCCCTAATTCTAGACCTGTGGATATGGAAGAGGAGATGCTCGTTGATGTGCAGATTGTCCAACCTAGGACTGATGAAGTTAAGATGACCGATAGTGAAACTATTTACCATGATATGTTAAATGATGCTCAACCTAAAGTGGAAGATACCAAGTTAGGGAATAGTTCAAGGGAAAATTTTGAAATTGTAAATTGATGGTAATCTTCCAACCGGGATAGTCAGTGGATCTCGGTGTCCTCTATCCTTGCTAAACCGCAGAGGGCCTTCAATGTCTTAAAGGATTGGGAAGCTTATACCGATAATAACAGGACTCGATATAAACAAAGACTTCTCTCGAACCGATTGCCTTAGCTGATATGTTGGCTGAAAATTTTGGTTCTATCTATGCTAAGAATACTATTAAAGATATGAAAAATCTCTTATGATCGCTTGTAATTTTTTCCATGTTTTTTGTTTTGTTTTGTTTGGTTGTTCGGTTTTTTTTAATCTTCTTGGGTATCACTAATGTAATTTTTACTCATTTATTTGGCTAGATGGGATTTTTGTGAAAGGTTGTGGAACCTTATAAAACCCTCACTTTACCCTAACTCCAAAAAAATGCTAATTGAGAAGATACCTTCTTCCTAATGACCTTTTTAGGAAAGAAACAAGGAAAAATGGATGCATTTTACTTGACTAAGGAAACTCTAGTATATATGACACACTACCAATTTTTTCAACACTTGATAAGGCCCATAGTATTTGGGTGAAATCTTGTTATATTTTTTCTATTGTTTCAAATATATTTTCTTATATGCATATTTTTGCACAAAAACTAAGTCTCAAACTTAACAACTTTGTTCACTACGGTGTTGATCAACTTGTTGCTTCATGTGGTTTTGTGTCATGACCAAGTTTTTTTAGGATAGAGAGAACCTCATGTTAGTGTTGAATGTGATCTTCAACTGCTCTTACTTTAGGATGGAACCTTAAATTGGAAGTGAGGGATGGTGGATGGTAACCGTATAATGCCAAGAATGGGGACATTTTGGATGAAGTGTGAAATGAAGTGTTATACCACCATTCTACAAGTGGTAGCCACTTAACCCATCTCTCATACTTATTTGAAGTAAAGCATCATAAATACCCCTCCAAATATTTGTTTACTACCTCAATTTTTCCATCAATTTGGGGATGATATGATGAAATATGAACCAGTTGAGTACCCAAACATGAGAATAAATCAGTCCAAAAATTGCTAGTAAATATAGGATCACAATCAATGATTATAATATTGGGTGTGCCATGTAGATTTTGAATTGTATCCATAAAAGATATGACAATTGTACTTGTTGTAAATGGATGTGGAAAAGAAAAAAAATGAACATACTTTTTGAGTCTATCCACCGCCAAGTACACTTTTAGCTCTAGAATTTGGAAGTACTATGATGAAATCCGTGAAACCTCTTCCCACCATTCACTAGGAATAGATAGAGGTTGTAAAATTCCTAGAGACTTAATAGTTTCACCCTTGCCACACTAACATGCCAAGCATTTGGTCATAAATTTATGAACATTTGATTTCAACCCTTCACAAAAGAATTCTTGCATAAATTTGTGATAATTTTTAGGAATCCATGATGACCACCCTTTAGAGAAGCATGAAGCTTTGAAAGAACCTTATTTTTAAGGATAGAGTTTTTGCATAAGTACAATCATTCCTTATACCATAATGCATCCTCCTTCCACACATTTTTTTGAATTTATTGGATTTTGTTGGAGATTTTGAATGATATTTTGGGTTTTTTGTGTCATTGTATCATTCATATCTTTCCCGATCTACCCAATCTTTCCTATAGTATGGACATGGAATTCATAATGCCTTTGTGGACTCATCTCTCATGAATAGCGCATCGTCTACCACATTTTATTTTCTTTTTTTTTTTTCGTAACGATCTCAAAGTCATATCCCAACATATTAGTGACCCATTTTGTTGTTCTTTATATGAGATTATTTTCTCTAAGAAGTATTTCAAGCTATCATCATTTGTATATACCATGGAGTGACAACCCATGAGATATGATCTCCACCGTTTAATGGATGAAGCATAAACAACATTTCCTTCTCATAAGTTTATTTTGAGAGGTTCTTACATTTGAGTTGAAAACTCTCGAATGTAATGGGGCAACCCTCCTACATAAGTATTGTGCCTATGCCACACCCTGAAGCATCATATTCAATAATGAAGGTTCAAGAGAAGTCTATGATAGATAGAATGGGAGTGGTACACATGGCCTTCTTCAGTGATTCAAATGCTTGGGTTGCTACCTCATTCTAATAAAAGAGTATTTCTTCAATAAATGTGAGTGCTACTACAATTTTACCAAAATTATTCACAAACATGTGATAATAACCCATAAGACCTGAGATTCCGATGAGGTTCTAGAGGATTTTAGGAACTGGTTAATCCACCATATCTTGTATCTTATGGGGATCCACTTTTACACCTTCATAAAACACGATATGACCCAAGTATTCTACCTCTCTTACCCCAAAGGCACATTTGGATGGTTTGAAATAAAGGTGTTGTTGTTTAAGAGTTTCCAATACTTTATTGACATGTTGTAAATGTTCCTCCCAAGTCTTATTGTAGATTACTATATCCACAAAGAATGCAAAAAAATTATGAATTTTTTTCCGAAAGATTGAATTCATCAAAATTTGTAAAGTAGATGGCGCATTTGTAAGGCCAAATGGAATTAATAGAAATTCATAGTGGCCCTTATGTGTCCTAAATGTTGTTTTATGAATATATTAATCAAAAATTATTATTTGATGGTATCCCGATCGAAGATATACTTCTTAAAAAGAAACAACACCATGTAATTCATCTACCAAATCTTTATTGATAGGAATCAAATACTTATCTTTCATTGTGTGTTTGTTGAGCTCCTTGTAGTCTGGACACATGTGCCAACCTTCATCCTTAGTTCGACCATCACCACTTTGGAGAAGAGTACGCACTTTGACTATGGAAAAAACTGCATGCTTCTAGTATCTCTTGTACCATCTTCTCAATCTCACTATTTTGGAGATAAGGGCACCTATAAGGTCAAATGTTGGGTGGTTGGCTTTCTGGTACTAGTTAAATAGCATGATCATGATCTCTTTTAGGTGGTAACCCTTTAGGCATATCTCCAAACACAACTGAGTGCTCATTAATAACATCTTGTACATCTAATGGGATAGGGATTTTTTATGGTTGAGATTCCATAGAGAATAATTGTGCCACAAACCCATTTGCACCCTTCTTAAGCATTTTCTACATTTGAAGAGAAACTAACAACTATAGAGCTTTATCCTTCATCCCATGCGGCTCAAAATTCCTTCCTTTAGAATGGAATTGCAAGAACAAATCCTAGAATCTCATCTCCACCATTCCCAAGGTAGTAAGCCATTAAACCCCCAATATAATGTCTGCTCCTCCCATTGAAATGGCATACATGGGTCCCTCTAGAAGGTAATCTCCCATAGATAGCTTAATCTTATGGAATTTTCCTAAACATATAACTTTACCTCCATTTGTAACCATGACCTGAAATTCTGGTGTTGGATAAATGAAACAATTTAAGCATATGGCCAACTTATGATTGATGAAATTATGAGTACTTTTGAGTCAATTAATACTTTCACCCTTTACTTCTTCACGAACCCAACAACCTTGAGTGTTTGTGGGGTGCTAATTCCTAAAATGGCATGACAAGAAATAGTTGGTTGAGATTCTTCAACCTCAATCTTGAGAGCCTCTTCCTCTACATCAATTGCTTCCTCCTTTTCTTGTTCCTCATTAGGACCCTCAATATAGAATAACTTCTTCCCAATATATTTGTCCTTTTCTCCAATTCATATCATAATTGTAACATATGCCTTTTACTTGTTTCTTGTCTATTTTTGAGGAGTGAATCATATTGGATGGAGAAAATATGGTGCTAGATTTATGTTTTCCTTGTGATTAGTAAAGATCCTTTGTTTTACTATTTATTTTTTATCCGCATGCCGAGAAATGATCATGGACTCGATATCGACCCTAGTTTTAAAAGGTGAACATTATGTTGGATGTTATTGATGAGTCCACCCAAGAAGAGATCATTTAGATAATCCTTTGAGATGTCATTCACTCGTAAGTATAGATTTTAGAATTGTTAGATATAATCCTTAATCGAACTTGTATGTCATAGTTTGGCGATCTCAAGCTAAAATAGTTCTCGGTAACACTATTACTAAAGTGTGTTTGGATCTCATAAGTGAACATAGACCAGGTAACAAAGAGACCCTTCTTTTTATTTTTCTCACACATCCATCTATAGAAAATGAATTGTTTCGTTCTAAGTACAAGGATGCCATTATTAATTTCTCTCCATTTGGGACTTGATGCAGATCAAAGAAATTCTCCATTTGGTTGATCCAAGTGACCGAGATCATTCCCATTGAACTTACACATCTCCACTTTAGGAATAATGATACACCATTGGTTAGAAGATCTAGTGGTGTGTGCAGAGGATCCACCCTGGTTGGTGTGGTTTGAATCAAAGTGTGCATTGCTTGAGGAACCCATGTAACTCAAATGGACATTATTGCTAGACTTCAGGCATGAGCTTAGTTGTAAAAACTCCTTTAATGAATCAAATTCCATTTTCATGTCACCCTTCACTATTTTCAATCCATTATCCAATTCTAACATCATTTCACCCTTCATTATGATCAAGCTATGACCAAACTCTACCTCCACATTGTTAATTTGATTGTTTACCATGTTCTATGGTTGGGAGACTATATTTGATGCCCTTATAACTGAAAATTCAAAATCCACTTATCCCTTACTACGAGTTTGACCCTTCTCTTGGCCTCTAGTTGATCTCACTTTGTCATGATATTGTAGTTCCATGCTCCACCATGTTTGGTTGGCAATGCCTTTTTAACAACGCGTCGAGATCATTGATGGTTCCATCATAGAAGAATTGTGTAAATTATCCAATCAAACCTTTTGTGACGTGTCGTGAATACCGGTTGGTGAGTTACTCTTACCAATTAATCGACTTGAGATCAAACTCCTTCTAAAATGGCATGTCTATGTCAAACAAGTATCCAATTCCAAGAAGGGCAAATATTATTGTAAACAAAATTACAAGCTTTTAGGGATGTTGTTCCAGCGTTGGACCTTGCTATGAGGTTGTCAGTCACATGGTGTATGAGATTGTGAACACCTCATTAACATCGGCGATTATTGGGTGTCATCGTGTATGTTTTAGATTGTTTTGTTGTCAATGTGTGTGTTCGGTTTAATAAAATTATGACCGCATTTAATCCTACTTGAGAAGTGTGTTTATATTTAATCCGTGAAATAATAAGAATGATAATAATAATATATAAATGAAATTAAAATCATATAATCAATTGTGATTGAAGAATTAAAATAATGAAATGGATTTTGGTGGGTTGTAACTTGTAATGGAAGTTGGTTGGGAGAAGTGGCGATGGAGGTATAGGAAGGGTCAGGTCCTTGGTCAGAGGTTGAAACCCGCACGCAAGAGAAAAACAGATATTTTATTAGATGTTGCAGTTAATACATTGGATTTTCTGAAAAGACTTTGGAAACTTGCAAGAAAAGTCTCAGCCAGAACAAAAAAATGGAGCATTGAAGCATGGTAAAACCAGACTCCACGCCCTCATTGTCATCTTATTCATGCCTATGTTTGAAGGGGATCTTAAAAATCTTTGCAGGGGTATTCAGAAGAGCACTTAGGGGTCGTTTTTGGTCTTTAAGAGGAAAAACGGGGCTGTTGGAAAAACGCCCACAGGGATATGGTTTCATGGAATACCTTGTTTCTTTTAGGTTTTTAATTGTTGAAAACATGCAGCTGGGTATTCTTGGAAATGCAGCTCAACAATAGTTGGAATTTTGTTGAAGATATTTATCTGAGATTTGCTGTGGATGGCATCGGCATTGTATGATGTTTTTTTTATAAAAATTTTAGTTGCCCCAAATGTGGCAGCATGTATTTGGCATTCAAAATGTTTGAAAAAATTCCTAGAAGGGATGCGACCTCACAAGGCACTCCAACTGTTTGCTAGAATGCCTTAAACAAATGTAGTCTCTTGGAATGCGTTGCTTGTTGGTTATGCAAAAAAAATGGTATTTGTTGAAACGGATAAGAAACTTTAAAGCAAATGAAATGTTAACTTCACAACCATTTCGAACACCCTCCATATTCATGCAAAATAAGTGCTTTGAAATGAGTTATGTGTACTAAATGTGAGAACATAGATCTGGAAATAAAAGTGTAGGATAGGGTGTTTGAAAGACAAGTAATCTTGTGGACCAAAATGTTAGCTTGTAAGGTACAAATGGAGGAGTTTTCTGGATGCACACAAACAATTTGATGAAATAGCTTTCTAAGATGTGGAATCGAGCTCCAAAACCTGACCGTTGCCGCTTCCTCCGGCATGGTATTTCTACCTTTATCTTTCATAATTTGTGTATTCTTAATTTTTCGTTTACAAAGAAATAGAAAATTTAAACTAAAGGAATATTATACTTTTGATTATAAAAACAAATTTCTAGTACATAAAACAAAACCTACCCGTGCTTTGTGAAATCCGAATGGCTTTTAGTTGTCATTTATACCCTTAAACCCCATCCCGAGATGTTTTGGAAAATTAAGTAACCATACTCGATAGTCGTAACCCCCATTTTTTTGACAAGTTGAGTTCACGTTTCCTTTTGAACCTATCATTCGCTCACATGTAGAAGTTAATAAATCGTGATTTTCATTTATGCGTGAAATACCTTTGTGAAATCGGGTCCAAAATGTCGGTTGACACTGTTCCTTATCATCATGAGATGCGATAAAAATTTTAAAAGTTCCCTAAATTTATTATGTGATCATTTGACGTAGCGCATTAGAGTCCTATTGACCTTGCTTGCAAGATCGGGTAGTTCTTAAAAGTTAAAATTTGGGTTTCGTTTTGGCTTACAGCTTGGACCCTAAGCAAAGAAATGGTTTCCCACCTTTGTAAACCTCTAGTATTTCTACATGAAAATTTTATGCAACCCTTAGTTCTGTAATACCCGATTTTTGTAAGTTATCTTGGTGATTATTTTTCATACTTGTTAGAATCGCTAAAATGAAGGCAAACATGTTAAGATATATTTTTGATCTTAAGGGAATGTGTTGCTAATCTGGATTCTCGCATACCGTAATTTGTTTACATGGGACAACAGCTTATTATTGCTTGTATGTTGCTGATGTGACCACAAATTTGTCGTATGCTTGCTGAACTCTATATGCTATGGCCTTCTTGTAATCGCTTTGTCGATTTACTCTTGAACCAATTGAAGGTTGATATAAATGTGCAAAGACCTCGATTTCGTGTATGAACAACTGGCACGTAGATGCCAATGGAAAAGGTTCGATTCACGAACCATACACTGTCGTAACGTGAGACCTCGTAAGGCGAGAAATGCCTGGATACGGGTGGCTCAGGTATGTTTAACGAAGGACGAAATGTCCTGCACAGTGTTGAAATTGGAAGTCAGTCGGGAAGACTTGACTGGAAGTTGATTGATTATGTGTTAGATGCTAAGGGGAAATTAGATTCTAATCTAATCCTAAGTTCTACCTTACATCCTAAACTACTATCCTAAGTGGATTTTTAAATTCTAAAAAGGTGAAAATAGACCTAAGTTCTATTAACCTAAGAACTAGGCTATGACCTAGGTCGAACACTATTATGAATCCTAAACTAATCCTAACCTAGAAGGGGACGCACAGACCCATGGGAAAGGATAAGGATGAAAGGAAATTTAATGGCAATTAATGTGAAGTCCTTACATGGATAGCGCCAGTTTGGCGGGAACAGGGAAAAGCTAGAGGTATCTAGTTAGTTATGGGACTAAATTCTGTTTGCATGCAAAATTTGAATTTGGTGTTCGCCAACCCAAGTCGGCGGTGGCGTGAGAAAATAGGGAAAAGGCAGAGCCTTTAATGCAATTAATTTCTCGGTCTTCGCGACCAGCTCGCCTTGGAAAGAGTATGGAGGAATTTTGATTGTTTATTGTGTTGTTCGATTTTTGAGAAGTTGCTCTGCATTTGGTTTTTGCTTGGTTCAGTCGAACCAGTTGTGTTTGGTTTTTATCACTGTTTCTTTGGAAATCAAGGTCTTTTCTTGAGCCTGAAGAGGAAGGGATTGTTTGGAAGCTCGTTGTTGTCGCCGTGGAAGGAAACACCTTCTGTAAACGCGGTTTTCTTCGAGTTTCGAGGAAGAATTTGCAGGCATGTTAAGCCCTTCTCTTTAAAACACTTGCTTTACTTAAGCGTCTCATTAAAACAACCCTGCTCTTGGGTTTTGGGTTTATTCGATTTTGCTGTCATTGTTTGAAATGATACGGGTAGAATCGTTTTCTTGTTATTGTGATTCGAACTGTCCTTGCATTTTTAATTGAGTGGAAACACCTCCATGTGTGGCTTGTTTGTTCGACAAAGAATGGGGAATTCGTCATGTGTGTTATGAAACTGTACATGTTGTATGAGTTTGTTTTCATTATTGAAACAATCGTTCTTTTGCTAATACGAACTGGAATGATGGAAAGTATTAGCTGTGCGAGTTGTTGAAGTTGTTTCTTTACTGAAATCTTTAAAAAAGGAAATAAGACCCTTTTCCTTCTCTTTTTTGGGTTTAGAAGGTAATAGCATTTTTGGATTTTAAAGGAACTGGCATTTGAGTTTTATTTGAGCATTACGAGCTCGGTTAGAAGGAAATGATAGTAATATAATTATTGTTGTGCTTCTTCCTTTGTATAAATGGACGAATACGACTTGGGTATTCGTTGGAGTTGGAAAAAGAAATTGTTTTTCTTCTGAACTTATAAATGATTACATTGTTTTCTTTGTGATGGAAAGTTGATTTTAAGTTTGTTTTTCGCAGTGTTTTATGGATGCGGTTGATCTTCTACTCGATCATCATCGTGAAAACGCACTTGACTTTGATTACAAAAGGAAGAAATGCATGGGAATTTGTCTTCATTGTTTGGGTCTGTCTTGATCGTACCTTGTCAGTATCCGATATCCTATGCGGGTTTTCATTAATAAGGGTATTGTTGTATGAAAATTGCATTTTGGGTTCTGTACATCATTGTGAATAGAAAAATGGATTCGGGTAGAAACATTTGTTGGCAAGGAATTCAAATTGGGTATTCATTGCTTATGGTATATTGAATTGAAATAGTTCAGTGCTATGTGAGTTTGCTATTCATTGTTGAACGATTGTTCAGTTGTCATTATGAGTTGAGCTGTCATGCTAAGATAAACACGATTTGGGTGTTTTATCACATTTTGAAGAAAATGATCGTTTCTTTATCGAAGGTAGAGGAAACGAGTTCTTCCTTTCTCTGTTGTTTTAGATTTTGATAGAAATAGTAATTGGGTTTATTGAACTTTATAAGTTCGTTGATTGATGAAGATGACAAATGTATTTAGATTAATTTCCTGAGTGTTGCTGTGTTTTTCTGTACAAACGGAATATTTAAATGTTTCTTGTGGTCTCCGATTTTGCACAGTCATTTTAAAGAAATGAAATCGACCTGAGTAATTCTTGTTGAGTTTGAAGAAAATGGTTGTTTTCTTATTGAATAGTTAAAGGAATGAATTCTTCTCTTTTTGCTGTTTGAATTCTGGAAATAGCAATTATAGAGCTTTACTGTGCATTATGAATTGGTCTTGCTGTAGGTAACAACAAGGTGCAATGGATATTTATGAACTGTATGCGTTCATGGATATAGAAGGTCATGTGAATAATTGATTACGTGATCAGTATAACTATTATTTGGTTAAAAATACAAAGAAAGAAGTATGGAGTCTTCTAGTACAAAAGTACATAGTATAGTATGCATCTTTATACTGCTTGTTCTATGATAATACGATGTTTTACTAACCTGTTTATGGCATTCGTATGAGCCTGAATTAAATGAAGTATTGATAAGGATGATAAGTTCTTCCTTGTTTTCATTTAAAGCTGATTATGAATGAAATTATTCTTACTCACTGAAAGTGAATTCGAATGGATTTTGTAAATTTCACTCGAATCGTTATCTTGATTTGTGTCTCGCTTGATTCAATTTTTAGGACAATCATGAGGAAAGAAATAGGAATGTGAATGGAAAACTTGGAAAATGATCTTTTCTTCTCTCATACAAATTGGAAATCAGAATCGCTTTAGGAACGAATTTTGTATTGCTTGGGTATGAGCAACTATATTTATTGTTGTTTGCTTTCTCGTCTATACTTGATTGCTTGGAATCAAATGAGATGCATGAACTGAAAGGAAAGTAATTGGTTTACATTTCAGTTAGTTTTACCTTTGCATTTATTACTAATGAAAGGAATGGAAAGGATAATAGTTATGTTATAACAGCAGTATGCTACTTGTATTCCTAAACTTTACAAATGTTGTAATTTGGAACTTTGAAGGAAATTGCTTCTTGTATGGTTATGTGGGAAATAGGACAACAATTCTTTGGCTGATTGGGATGGTATTTAGATGGTTCAGTTGTTATGCTATCCATTCTTTTGATGCTTAATTCTTGATTGATGTTCATACTGTCGTTTCATAAAAGCAGGGTTCTTTTATTGAGACAGTTAATTGAAGCACCTCATTTTAATGACAAGTGCTTAATATGCTCAGTTCAATGAACTGACCCGTGCAAGTAATTTTGTAGATGGAACTTGATTAAAATGAAGACATGGCTGTTTTCTGATGCTTCTTTTGATTGTCTGAAGATGAATTGTATTTGTTAGTTATTATTCCTCTACGAGGAATTGTGAAAAGAAGAAAGTACATTCTTCTATCTATGAGTTGTAATGATGTTTTATATAAACAAAGTCCAAATACTGATCGCGATGTATGGATTATGAAATGGATTGATGAATACAAATACAAGTGTGATATTTTAATAACTATATCGCTTTGATATTGTTGATTAAATTGGAAATATAATGTTATTTCTTGATTTGGAATTATTTAATTGTCCTTGGATGGATTTAAAAGGAATTGATATCTATTCTTACCTAAATGCAACTTTTAAGTTGAAATGTGCAATTAGTTCATACTTTGGGTTAAGATGAATTTTTAATTGACATTAAAAGGATTAGGAAGAACATGATTCCATAACTGATAGGTATTCAGGATTAGCTTGGAAGCTAAGGAATATCAATTAACTTAGGAGTAACCGAACTTCGTTTTCGAACTCCATTAATAGCCTCGTATGTTAAATTCAGAAAGAAAGGATATGGGATAAATATATCCAGGGCTAATGGACCTTAACTATGTAAGGTTAAGGAGAATAAATGAATACATTTATTGGGAATTAGACCTCGTTTAAATGACGTCTAATAAGTCGAATTCTCAATTTAGTTTACAGCTAGAAAACTTGGTTAAGTTTAATAGGTTAAACTTATCACGTCCGTCGGTAATGGGCTGCTTAATCCAATGATTAAGAAGAGAACCAAGTAGAGAAAATGCAACCCTTCTGGTACGAAGGAGAAGATGCATAGCAAGCTAGAAGATGGATTTAGTCTCTCTTAGCTATATACAACTGTAACGGGAACGAGGATAAAGGATCAACATGGTTGCTGAAAGTTGATCTTAAATATTAAGATCATATCCAAATCACTTGAGCAGGATGTGTACTCTCGATGGGAGGATTCCGTAGGACATTGACATACGCCAGCTACAGCACGGTGTCTTCATGAAGACGGGTCTTCATGATGACACAATGTTATAGCTGACATATTACAATGCCCTCCCAAATTAAATCATCAAGAATACATAGGCTGAATGTTAAGTTCTTGGCTGGGGATAGGAGTATGATCACGTATACGGAGTGACTCCGGAGGACTAAAGATAACTAGACACACGGAGTCGTGGGGAACGACACCGTATGTCTGCGTATCTTTAGTTACCATGAGTGCCTTCCTATATTCGTTCATATTGCTAGTTGGAAATTGGAAGTTAGAATTTGACCTTAAATTGAAAGGACTGGTAGGAACCAGGAAAGACCATTCTAGATAACAGGTGAAGTGAGGTGAAGGACGTATTCCATTGGTGTGTATCACATCCAGGAATATGATCATGCAAAGCATGTGAAAATCTTTGGCCAAAGTATCGCAAGTGCTTGGGTCATGGTTGTCCTAATCACTTAATTTAAGATGCAGATGTCGATGAATATCAAGAATGTATATTCGATAGGCTTCTTAAATGGATCACTTCGATAACCGGAAATGGTTAAGAGAACTTGTATATATAATATACTATGCATGAATGAACATGAAGGATCGGTAGTTGCCGAGTCATGAAATGAGAGATCGTTGAAACTCCGAGCCATGAAAATGGGAGATCGGCAGTTCTTCGAGTCATTTACAGCAGCATATAGAATCTGTTATAAGATCAATGGCATCAATGTGTGTTCCATATCAGTAAATATGTGAACAGGAACATTAGTTTTAAAAGGAAATTGTGTGTTCCAAACTCGCATTGTTTGGGTAAAGAACAATTATTAAAACTTGAACGTGTGTTTGAATTATATAATTCATAACAAAGAACGCTTTATAAAAAAAAACTTTTTTTTCCCTTGTTCTAGTATCTTAAAATGGGGATGTTACATCTTGGTATCGTGAGCTGAAGGTCGCAGCTCTTGACCTAATGAGTCCATGATATTAATAAGGTTTACATTTTCTTATTGAATGTAAAAATGGTCGAAACAAGAGGGAATGCTCGCGAATAACCCGCTACAGGTGGAGAAGAAGCTATCGCTCAAAAGTCGGATGAAATCCTTGCTGCCCTACTAGATACGAGAGATCGTTTGACTGTTCTGGAACAACAGTCAATGGGCAATGAAGAGGAGGAAGATGAAGCTGATATAAATGATCAGCCACCTCCTGTGGACAACATCAACGGAGGGAATCCGGGTGTTGATAATAATAATGTAATTGCTCCTAATCATCCTGAAAATAAAAGGGCAAGATTAGCAGCTGAACTTACAAATGATATAAAGAGAATAAGTCCTCCAAAGTTTGATGGAACAACCCTTGGGGACGGAGCTGAGAATTGGCTCAATGAAATGGAGAAATACTTTGCAATAAGAAACTTCTCCGAAGAGACCAAAGTGATATGGGGAGCATATCAGCTTTCTCATGAAGCATCATCATGGTGGGACAACCGTAAGGTTGAGTTGAATATTGTCGAATCAGACATAACTTGGGATCAATTTAAGGGTTATTTTAGGCAACGATGGCTGCCTCAACTCTATTTTGATAGGAAAATGACTGAATTTCAGAACTGGTCGCAAGGAAGGTCATTTGATGGAATAATATCGGGAAGGGTTTACTAAACTCCTTAAGTATGTGCCGCAGTACCAAGCTGACGAGAAGTTCAGAATACGGAAATTCATAATGGGACTGAATCCCATCATTGGTGGCGAAGTGGATGTCCACGGCCCAACCACCATGGATGGAGTTGTCGAAAAGGCAATCGACAGAACATAAATCGAGAGCAATATCTCACAGGAAGAGATAAGGAAGAAGATTCCCAATTCTTCTTCATCTCTCGCACCAAAAAGGGGACCTTGGAAAAGGTTTGGTGTGAAAAAAAAATTGTTGTGGATAACAACAAGAAATCTGTGATGAACAGACCATAAATAGCGTGCGAAACAGCTTCACAAAAGTTAATGGCATTGGACAGAAGTCCTATGGAAGCCAGAATGATAACTTCAAAGCTGGTAACAAATTTGAGCCTAGAAAAGGGCCAGTTGGAGGATGCTTCAACTATGGAAAGGACCACTATGCGAATCACTATCCTCTGAAGAAGGATGATCATGGTCACAAAGATAGATACACGCTGCAAAGGGGCTAATGGCATGCACAAGTTGAAAAGCAAGTTACGCCTATAGAAGTTCCGGGTAAGTTATTCGGTACACCTGTAGTCATACTTTTTGATACTGGAGCTACTGAATGCTTTATTTCTGCTAAACTTGCAATGAAATTAAAAAGAAAGGCTGAACGAATGGATAAAACATGGACAAAGGCATTATGGGAATAATGTTGTCCATACAATACAAAATGTGCCTTTTTGGGCAATTCTTGACTTGCCTAGTTTCTCCACCGGTTGACTTGTATGTCACTCCTCTAGATCATATGATATCATTATTGAGTTAACTCGTTGGCTGAACATAAGGCAAAGGTCGATTATGAAAAACAAATTGTTGTTTTGATGACCTGTAAAGCAAAGCAATCATTCAAGGTGTAAACGTGAAGTCATAGCTTAGGAAACCGACAACTATGCAACTAAAAAGGGCTAAAAAAGAGGTCTGCACTTGTATGCAGTAAAAATGACAGAAAATGTTGAGGAAGATAATGATTTCATGGAAAGATATCCATTGTTAAGGGGTTTCCGTGATGTGTTTCTAGAGGAATTTCCAGGTCTTCCACCCAAACGTGAGTTTGACTTTGCAATAGAAATCAAACCGAACCGAACCCATATCTAAGGCACCTTATAGATGACCACCATCGAGTCTAGTAGAGCTAAAGGCTCGCCACAAGAACTTTTGACTAAGGGGCTGATAAGACCGAGCGTCTCACCTTGGGGAGCGCCGGTAATTTTTGTAAAGAAAAAGGATGGCACTTTGAGGCTGTGCATTGATTACAGAATGTTGAACAAAGCAACTATTAAAAATCGATACCCACTTCCTAGGATTGATGATCTGTTCGATCAGATGCGAGGAGCATCAGTCTATTCAAAAATAGATCTTCGATCTGGGTATCATCAGCTGAGAATAAAGGAAGAAGATATTCATAAAACAACTTTTAGAACAAGGTACGGCATTATGAGTTCACGTGTTACCTTTTGGGTTGACTAATGCACCTGCCGCCTTCATGAATCTGATGAACAATATTTTTCAAGAATACTTAGACAAGTTTGTGCTTGTATTCTTAGACGACATTCTTATATACTCTAAAAATGTCGAAGAGCACCAAGAACATCTAAGGATAGTGCTGGAAATTTTAAGAAAGAGGAAGTCAGATGGTAAACTGTCTAAATGTTCCTTTTATGATGCAGAGGTGCATTATTCGGGACACGTTATAAGCAAGAATGGAATAGTTGTTGACCCCTTCAAAGATCACAAATATAACTAAGTGGCTCACGCCTAAGAACATGCACGAAGTGAGGAGTTTCATGGGCTTGGCCGATATTATCGAAAGTTCGTTAAGGACTTTTCAAAAATTGCTGCCCCAATCACTTCGCCAAAAAGAAGGATAAGAAATTTGTCCGGATGGACAAATGTGAATCTACCTTTAAAAATTTAAAGGAACAAAGCTTAACTACAAAGACCTATTTTGACTGTATTCGATCCAAATGGAAATTTTATGGTTGTAACGATGCCTCAGAGAAGGCCTTGAGGTATTCTCTTATGGTAATAACCATGTCATAGCTTATGAAAGCAGTAAAGCTTAAGTTACATGAACAGAATTATGCTCCACACGACCTAGAACTCACTGCCATTGTTCATGCACTTCAAATGTGGAGGCATTACCTTTTAGGCAAGCCTTTTGAGTTAAAAATAGACCATCTGGGGCTGAAGTATATTTTTACTCACCAAATCAATGCAAGGTAGCGAAGATGGTTAGAATTTCTGTCTCAAGATGATTTTGATATAAGCTACATCAAAGGCAAGGAAAATAGAGTGGCAGATGCTCGAGTCGAAGGAAGCATATCTCTACTCTTTATAACGTTAAGAACTCGCTTTAAGGATGAGGTGAAAGATGCCTTGAATCGATCCCTTATTTCCAAAGAAGTCAAAACAACGCTTGCTTGCGCAGATCCAAAGGATGTCGTATAAAGGATTTCGCTTTTGACAATGAAGGAATTCTCGAGGTTCAAAATAGGGTATATATACCTTTGCGAATGACTTAAGAGGGAAATTGTTAATCGAATTTCATAATTCACCTTTTCTCGACACCCGGCATTACGAAAATGCTTGCTGATCTTAAGCAACAATACTTCGGAAGGGAATGAAAAAGGATGTGGTGGAATTTGTAACACACCGCTTGAATGTCAAAGCGTGTTAAGGCGAACATATGCATCCCGCAGATTATCAGATCCCCACAAAGATTCGCAAAAGATAAATGGCAAGTGATAACGATGGATTTCGCTCAAGGATTGCCTATGTCAAGAAATAAGCATGACATTATCCTGGTCAGAGTCAACAAATTGACCAAAGTGGCACACTTCATCATTGTAATTTGAAAGATGATGCACCAATGTTTAGCAAGAAGATTTGTACATGAAATCTTCAGATTGCATGGAATACCGGAATTAATCATATCGGATAGAGATCCGAGGATGACATCAAGGTTTTGGCAAACGCTTAATGCGGCCTTGGGAACTAAATTAAACTTCAGTTCTGCATATCATCCGGAGACGGATGGACAGACTGAGAGAGTCAATCAGGTTTTAGAGGACATGTTAAGGATGTATTGCATGGACCAGCAGTATAAATGGGAGGAATACCTTCCGCTGGTAGAATTTGCTTACAATAATACATATCATGCCTCTTTAAAAATGGCGCCCTTTGAAGCATCAGATGGAAGAAAATGCAAACCCCCACACCGGGACAACGTTGAGGACAGAGAGGTAATTGGGCCAGAAATCCTTACGGAAATGGAACAACAAATCAAAATGATTCGGGAACATCTAAAGGAGGCTGCCAATAGGAAAAAGAGTTATGCAGACTTAAAGCGGGTTGATAGGAATTATAAACTGGGAGAGAAGGTCTTTCTTCGGGTGAAGCCGAAAAAGAGCTCAATAACTTTTGGCAAGGCTACCAAGTTATCGCCACGATACGTGGGACCTTTTGAAATTGTTGAAATAATCAACCCTGTAGCTTATCGTCTAGCATTACCTCCTACTTTGTCTCAAATGCATGATGTTTTTCATATTTCTTTGCTTAAGAAATACATGACATTTATCACATGTGCTGAATCGAATTCCTCAGTAGTCCCAAGACCCAGTGAATAATCGTGGTTAAGCCCATTCGAGTGCTTTGGGAACTCGCCAGCTTGTACTTAAGAAATCGAGAAGTGAATCAATGTAAGGTCCAAAGGGACCAGCTTCAAAAGAAAGTGCAACTTGGGAAAATCTCAAGAAATGAGATCTACTTTTCCACATTTGTTTGATCGAATTTGAAATTCAAAACTCGATAATTCTACCAAATTTAGACAATTATTAGTCTATTGTGACAGCTTGTCTTAAAACACTATTTTTAAGAGTGAATCTGCTTTTGGTATGAACTTATGAATGGAAGGACAATAACTCGAACTTTGTCCTAGAACTCCTTGATTTGGTTAATTTGATCATCGGGACGATGATTCTTAAGGAGGGAGGAATGTAACGCCCGATTTTTGTAAGTTATCTTGGTGATTATTTTTCATAATGTCAGAATCATGAAATGAAGGCAAACATGTTAAGATATATTTTTGATCTTAAGGGAATGTGTTGCTAATCTGATTCTTGTATACCGTAATTTGTTTACATGGGACAAAGCATTATTATTGTATGTTTGCCGATGTGACCACAAATTTGTCGTATGTTTGCATGGGACAACTCTATTATTATGTGCTTGTACAAGACACTTGATGTGAATCAATTCCATTGATCCAATATTACTTGTAATCGCTTTGTCGATTTACTCTTGAACCGAATTGAAGGTTGATATAAATGTGCAGCACCTGATTTCAGGTATGAACAGTTGGCACGTAGATGCCAACGGAAAAGGTTTGATTCACGAACCATACACTGTCGTAACGTGAGACCTCGTAAGGCGAGAAATGCCTGGATACGGGTGGCTCAGGTATGTTTAACGAAGGACGAAATGTCCTGCACAGTGTTGAAATTGGAAGTCAGTCGGGAAGACTTGACTGGAAGTTGATTGATTAAGTGTTAGATGCTTAAGGGGAAATTAGATCCTAATCTAATCCTAAGTTCTACCTTACATCCTAAACTACTATCCTAAGTGGATTTTTAAATTCTAAAAAGGTGAAAATAGACCTAAGTTCTATTAACCTAAAGACTAGGCTATGACCTAGGTTGGACACTATTATGAATCCTAAACTAATCCTAACCTAGAAGGGGACGCACACTCCATGGGAAAGGATAAGGATGAAAGGGAATTTAATGGCAATTAATGTGAAGTCCTTACGTGGACAGCGCCAAGTTTGGTGGGAACAGAAAAAGCTAGAGGTATCTAGTTAGTTATGCAGCTAAACTTGGTTTTGCATGCAAAATTTGAATTTGGTGGTTCGCCAACCCAAGTCGGCGGTGGCGTGAGAAAATAGGAAAAGGCAGAGCCTTTAATGCATTTAATTTTTGGTCTTCGTGACCAGTCCGCCTTGGAAAGAGTATGGAGGAATTTTGATTGTTTATCATTGTTGTTCGCTTTTTTTGAGAAGTTTCTCTTCATTTGGTTTTTTGTTGTTCAATCGAACTAGTTGTGTTTGGTTTTATCATCTGTTTCTTTTGAAATCAAGGCTATTTTTCTGAGCCTGAAGAGGAAGGGATTGTTTGGAAGCTCGTTGTTGTCACCGTGGAAGGAAACACCTTCTAGAACGCGTTTTCTTCGAGTTTCGAGGAAGAATTTGCAGGCATGTTAAGCCCTTCTCTTTAAAACACTTGCTTTACTTAAGCGTCTCATTAAAACAACCCTGCTCTTGGGTTTTGGGTTTATTCGATTTTGCTGTCATTGTTTGAAATGATATGGGTAGAATCGTTTTCTTGTTATTGTGATTCGAACTGTCCTTGCATTTTTAATTGAGTGGAAACACCTCCATGTCTGTGCTGGTTTGTTTGACAGTAATGGGGAATTCGTCATGTGTGTTATGAAACTGTACATGTTGTATGAGTTTGTTTTCATTATTGAAACAATCGTTCTTTTGCTAATACGAACTGGAATGATGGAAAGTATTAGCTGTGTGAGTTGTTGAAGTTGTTTCTTTACTGAAATTTTAAAAAAGGAAATAAGACCCTTTTTCCTTCTGCTGTTTTGGGTTTAGAAGGTAATAGCATTTTTGGATTTTAAAGGAACTGGCATTTGAGTTTTATTTGAGCATTATGAGCTCGGTTAGAAGGAAATGATAGTAATATAATTATTGTTGTGCTTCTTCTTTTGTATAAATGGACGAATACGACTTGGGTATTCGTTGGAGTTGGAAAAAGAAATTGTTTTTTCTTCTGAACTTATAAATGATTACATTCTTTCCTTGCTGTGATGGAAAGTTGATTTTATAGTGTTTTATGGATGCGGTTGATCTTCTACTTCAGACTGTCATCATGAAAACGCACTTGACTTTTATTTCTGCATGCAAATAGAATGGAAAATTATGGAATTTGTCTTGCTTGTTTGGGTCTGTCTTGACTGTACCTTGTTGTGCATCTGATATCCTATGCGGGTTTTCATTAATAAGGGTATTGTTGTATGAAAATTGCATTTTGGGTTCTGCACATCATTGTGAATAGAAAAATGGATTTTGGGTAGAAACATTTGTTGGCAAGGAATTCAAATTGGGTATTCATTGCTTATGGTATATTGAATTGAAACAGTTCAGGCTATGTGAGTTTGCTATTCATTGTTGAACGATTGTTCAGTTGTCATTATGAGTTGAGCTGTCATGGTAAGATAAACACGATTTGGGTGTTTTATTACATTTTAAAGAAGATGATTGTTTCTTTATTGAAGGTAGAGGGAAACGAGTTCTTCCTTTCTCTGTTGTTTTAGATTTTGATAGAAACAGTAATTGGGTTTATTGAACTTTATAAGTTCGGATTGTTGGAAGTGATGACAAGTGTATTTAGATTATTTCCGAGTGCTGTGTTTTTCTGTATAAATGGAATATTGAAATGTTTCGTATGATTCTGATTTTGCACAGTCATTTAAAAAGAAATGAAATCGACCTGAGTAATTCTTGTTGAGTTGAAGAAAATGGTTGTTTTCTTATTGAAAAGTTAAAGGAATGAATTCTTCTCTTTTTTTGTTTGAATTCTGGAAATAGCAATTATAGAGCTTTACTGTGCAAAATGAATTGGTCTTGCTGTAGGTAACAACAAGGTGCAAATGAATATTTATGAACTGTATGCGTTCATGGATATAGAAGGTCATGTGAATAATTGATTACGTGATTGTATAACTATTATTTGGTTAAAAATACAGTGAAAGAAGTATGGAATCTTCTAGTACAGTAAGTACATAGTATGCATCTTTATACTGCTTGTTCTATGATAATACGATGTTTTACTAACCTGTTTATGGCATTCGTATGAGCCTGAATTAAATGAAGTATTGATAAGGACGATAAGTTCTTCCTTGTTTTCATTTAAAGCTGATTATGAATGAAATTATTCTTGCTGCTGGAAAGTGAATTCCGAATGGATTTTGTAAGTTTCACTCTGAACTGTTATCTTGATTTGTGTCTCATTTGGATTCAATTTTTAGGACAGTCATGAGGAAAGAAATAGGAATGTGAATGGAAAACTTGGAAAAATGATCTTTTCTTCTCTCATACAGTTGGAAATCTGTAATCGTTTAGGAATGAATTTTGTATTGCTTGGGTATGAGCAACTATATTTATTGTTGTTTGCTTTCTCGTCTGTACTTGATTGCTTGGAATCAAATGAGATGCATGAACTGAAAGGAAAGTAATTGGTTTACATTTCAGTTAGTTTTACCTTTGCATTTATTACTAATGAAAGGAATGGAAAGGATAACAGTTATGTTATAACAGCAGTATGCTACTTGTATTCCTAAACTTTACAAATGTTGTAATCTGGAACTTTGAAGGAAATTGCTTCTTGTATGGTTATGTGGGAAATAGGACAGCAATTCTTTGGCTGATTGGGATGGTATTTAGATGGTTCAGTTGTTATGCTGTCCATTCTTTTGATGCTTAATTCTTGATTGATGTTCATACTGTCATTTCATAAAAGCAGGGTTCTTTTATTGAGACAGTTAATTAGAAGCACCTCATTTTAATGACAAGTGCTTAATATGCTCAGTTCAATGAACTGACCCGTGCAAGTAATTTTGCAGATGGAACTTGATTAAAACGAAGACATGGTTGTTTTCTGATGCTTCTTTTGATTGTCTGAAGATGAATTGTATTTGTTAGTTATTATTCCTCTACGAGGAATTGTGAAAAGAAGAAAGTACATTCTTCTATCTATGAGTTGTAATGATGTTTTATATAAACAAAGTCCACTACTGATCGGCGATGTATGGATTATGAAATGGATTGATGAATACAAATACAAGTGTGATATTTTAATAACTATATCAGTTTGATATTGTTGATTAAATTGGAAATATAATGTTATTTCTTGATTGGGAATTATTTAATTGTCCTTGGATGGATTTAAAAGGAACTGATATCTATTCTTACCTAAATGCAACTTTTAAGTTGAAATGTGCAATTAGTTCATACTTTGGGTTAAGATGAATTTTTAATTGACATTAAAGGGATTAGGAAGAATATGATTCCACAACTGATAGGTATTCAGGATTAGCTTGGAAGCTAAGGAATATCAATTAACTTAGGAGTAGCCGAACTTCGTTTTCGAACTCCATTAATAGCCTCGTATGTTAAATTCAGAAAGAAAGGATATGGGATAAATATATCCAGGGCTAATGGACCTTAACTATGTAAGGTTAAGGAGAATAAATGAATACATTTATTGGGAATTAGACCTCGTTTAAATGACGTCTAATAAGCTGGAATTCTGAATTTAGTTACAGTTGTGAAAAACTTGGTTAAGTTTAATAGGTTAAACTTATCACGTCCGTCGGTAATGGGCTGCTTAATCCAATGATTAAGAAGAGAACCAAGTAGAGAAAATGCAACCCTTCGGTATGAAGGAGAAGATGCATAGCAAGCTAGAAGATGGATTTAGTCTCTCTTAGCTATATACAACTGTAACGGGAACGAGGATAAAGGATCAACATGGTTGCTGAAAGTTGATCTTAAATATTAAGATCATATCCAAATCACTTGAGCAGGATGTGTACTCTCGATGGGAGGATTCCGTAGGACATTGACATACGCCAGCTACAACACGGTGTCTTCATGAAGATGGGGTCTTCATGACGACACAATGTTATAGCTGACATATTACAATGCCCTCCCGAATTAAATCATCAAGAATACATAGGCTGAATGTTAAGTCTTGGTCAGGATAGGAGTATGATCACGTATACGGAGTGACTCCGGAGGACTAAAGATAACTAGACACACGGAGTCGTGGGGAATGACACCGTATGTCTGCGTATCTTTAGTTACCAGGAGTGCCTTCCTATATTCGTTCATATTGCTTTAGTTGGAAATCGAAGTTTGAATCTGACCTTAAATTGAAAGGACTGGTAGGAACCAGGAAAGACCATTCTAGATAATAGGTGAAGTGAGGTGAAGGACGTATTCCATTGGTGTGTATCACATCCAGGAATATGATCATGCAAAGCATGTGAAAATATTTGGCCAAAGTATCGCAAGTGCTGGTTGTGTTGTCCTAATCACTTAATTTAAGATGCAGGATGTCAGATGAATATCAGTAACAGATATTCAGATAGGCTTCTTAAATGGATCACTTCGATAACCGGAAACGGTTAAGAGAACTTGTATATATATTATACTATGCATGAATGAACATGAAGGATCGGTAGTTGCCGAGTCATGAAATGAGAGATCGTTGAAACTCCGAGCCATGAAAATGGGAGATCGGTAGTTCTTCGAGTCATTTACAGAAGCATATAGAATCTGCTATAAGATCAATGGCATCAATGTGTGTTCCATATTGTAAATATGTGAACATGGAACATTAGTTTTAAAAGGAAATTGTGTGTTCCAAACCACATTGTTTGGGCAGAGAACAATTATTAAAACTTGAACGTGTGTTTGAATTATATAATTCATAACAGAGAACGTTTTATAAAAAAAAAAAATAATTTTTTTCCCTTGTTCTAGTATCTTAACCGATGAGAAACTTATAAATGATTGTATGGAACTCTATCTTTATGTCATATTTTGATAAATTTGATTGTCGAGAAAATAGTGTTTTCTCTCTCCTCTCTCCTCCCTTCTCTTCTCTCTCTCTCTCTCTCTCCACCCTTAGTTAAAAATGACATGCAATGAATTGAATATATCTCTAACCCTCTCTTGTTGTGTGTGAAGTACTATTATTATGCAAATGAAAATACTATGAAAATGATAATTCTAATAGATTTTAGGTAGATGCCATGCCAGTAGTTGTGCTGACCATGCGGTGGCTACAGGTACCGAGACACGAATGAAGTGAAGTGTTACTGATGATTTCATATTAGCATGTTATTTGGAACAATGTAATTGTATAGGATATATAAACAATATGGTTATATATAGAAATGTTAATTATTGAATTTTGTGATGAGTATAAAATTATTAGCCTTTTGGGGTGTTTGGGGAAATGTGCATTTAATCATGGGTGTTAATTTGATTTCAGATTATAGATTGTTAAAAGGGTGGATGTTTATAATAACTAAAAAATGAATTGATCTTTTATAGCGTCTTTCAGTGTGAATTTAATAACTAAATCTCTTGTGTATTGTACTATTTACTCATAATTGTAGAAAAATGAAACTAATTAATAGGTCATAATCGAGTAAAATTCTTGTATTGATTTGCCCTTCTTGTGTGATCACTTGTATAACATAAAAGACTGAAAATTTAGGTTGAGCCTACTTCCTTGTACTAGATGGTAACTTCTAGCCTAAAGGAAATAAGAACACAAATTCAAGTTACCGTAATACCATGCATGCTTAACAACATTATCGCAAACCTATCCAAGAGGAACCGTAATGGTCAAATACAGTCCTAAGTATGTGTCCTCTCTCCTAGGAATTATTTCCGTGCATGAAATAAGGTGAATATTTTCTCTTAAGTTAGTACCTCAAGAGTATTCAATTTAAAATCTAATGTAAACCCTCTTAAGCCGACACTTGAGTAGAATGATGGGTTTTAGGTGACATAGGTTAGAGTTTCCTTTGAAAGGCATTTTGAAGACTTTCGCTATGGGTGAATTCCATTCCTAATTTCAGTTATCAATTTGGTTTTCTATAACATGATATTAAGAGTTAAGTGTGGAAAATGACAAATTTGTAACTAGCGCTGTCTTTGAAAAATGTAAACATGAGATGATGTTATAGGAGAAAGAATTTTTTTGATTAAGCCTACTTATATCATGAGAAAGAAGCTCATGTTGTGACAAAGTTAATATGAATCTAATAAATTATTAAATTATATATAAACATAAATAATCGTGAACCTTGATCCTTTAAATGATGGAACTTTTTCCCTCATGATCTCACACTAGTTCCTATTTCATAATGAAGGTATGATGCTAAACCAAGTAAACATGTTTATTAGAAACTGATCCTTAGGAAAAGAATTAGTAGCTTCATGTGCACATAAATGCCCCTATAAATAAACGAGTTATACAAATATGTGCAATAAGGTATGTGAACCAAATTATATGAAACCATTTTAAGTTGAATGTTTAACGGTATAAAGGAAATTTAGTCTAGAAACAAAAAGGAGAATGTATGTTCACGTATTAAGTGTTCTCCAAATCATTAAGATTAATATTTGAAACATGATTGTAATAAGTATGAACTACATAAGTGTTTTATCGTGGGAAGTGCCTAACCGTGAGTTATATTGTAGTTGGATCATTATTTATCCTTGTCATTTGGGAAATGTGATCATTGTTTGTCCTTATTATTGGGAAATGTATTTATGATGTGCATCATGTATTTCATGTGGTTATGTTCTCTTCTTGTTGGGGTGAGGTTTTGTGTCCCTAAAGATTTCACTTAGAAATCTTGGGATACCCCTTTTAAATTTTGTAGTTTTTCTCTAGTATTCTCCAGAAGGTTGCAAAAGTTGATTAGAAGCAATTGGAGAAATACCCATTTTCCTAAAATGCCTGAAAATCCCTAAAACTATTTACTTCAAGATTTTCCCCATTTTTCCAAAGAAGAAACATTCCTACACCGTGGTAGTATTCTTTATGAAACTATTTACTTCATGCTGAAGGTGTTTTTAAAAAAAAATTTCTCCTCTCAACTAATCTCACCAAAAACTGATTTTCCTGATTCTATTGTGTAGAGGAGGTCGAGAGCTTTCTAGAAAGTTTGAGATCTCAAAAACAGAGCATTTGGTCAAAATTTATGGCCCATTACTACTTTCCTTTGTTAAGTGGTGAATTGAAACTGCTTTACTTATTGTAAGTAAAAACAATAAAGTAATGTGAAATCACCGTGCATAACAAAGGAAGGAAAAGCAATGTTACGTGGTGAATTGGAACTGCTTTACTTATTTTAAGTAAAATAGTAAAGTAATGTGAAATCACCACATAAAAAAGGAATGGAAAAGTAATGTTAAGTGGTGAATTAGAATTGCTTTACTTATTTTAAATAAGAACAATAAAGTAATGTGAAATCACCGCATAACAAGGAATGGAAAGCTTGAGTGTATTGAAACTACTTTACTTATTTTCTAAAGCGGTAAAAAGCAAAGATGAAATCAACGCACGTAAGGGGAGAAAATGTGAGTAAAGTGGTGAATTCAAACTACTTTACTTATTTTCCAAATCAGAAAAGAAGTATGAAATCAACACGAGGCAAGGGGGAGCAAATTTGAGTAAAGCGGTGAATTCAAACTACTTTACTTATTTTCTAAAGCGGTAAAAAAACAATATGAAATCAACACGAGGTAAGGGGAGAAAATGTGAGTAAAGTGGTGAATTCAAACTACTTTATACTTATTTTCCAAAGTAGTAAAGTAGTATGAAATCAATGTAGGTAAGTGGGAGAAAATGTGAGAAAAGTGGTGGATTAAAAATACTTTAATTATTTTCCAAAGTAGTAAAGCGATGAAATCAACACGAGGTAAGGAGAAATTGCAAAACTTAAAACATTCATAACTTTCTCGTTTGGAGCTCCGTTTGCATATTCTTGGACTTTTGGAAATTTTTTAGATTCCCTCTACACACCGTAAATCATCAAATTTCAAATTTGGAAAATGTAAGGGGGTAAAAAATTGAATTACTTCTTCGCACACCCAGCATAAGTAACAACCAACCACTTTGGAATTGAAAGCGCAAACTTGGGAAAACTTCTTCTTCTTCTTATTCTCCTCTTTACTCCTCAAGCACATTCATCATAAGAATTAAGTAATTTGGTGGTTAATCACTGTTACTTCAAGTTGTTTGATAAAGTCAATTACTTGGTGGTAGTTAAGAGGTAGTTATTCTAGCTTTAAAAGATGGAACATTCCAAATTTCTATGTGGCATGTAACGAAGAATTTAAGGAGAAAAGTGCTCAAATAATAACTATTTTTAGTTATTCATTAATTAAATTATAACATAAGTTGCTTCCTTGTACTTTACTTATGATGACTATAAATAAAGGAATAGATCTACAAGGTCAAAGGATCTTAGAACTTTTGAGAAAAGTGTTGTTTTATGTTGTACATGGTTGTTTCAGACTTTGTGTTGAAATAATTAGATGTTCATATTGTAAATGGTTAAAAAATTTTGAATAAGAAGAAAGGAGGATTTTGGTTGAACTTTGTGTCTTTTGAAGTCTTACTGTGTAAATTGTGGAAGATAATGGTAAACTTTGTGTTATCTTTAAATTTCATATGAGTACACTTCTGTTCTTTTCCTAAAGTTGTAAGAATTATTTAATATTTGTTTATTCCATGTGGTCATAACTTGCTCTGATAACTACTTGTTACCACACATGTTCCCTTCGCATATCTACTTCTAGTTTCTGCTTTCCATTTCTACTTCTTCTAGTTACCGTGACAATTTCCTACTTGTTGCCAAGTTGTTTAACTATAGTTCATGAGCTATTTAATTAAAGTAATACCACGAAATTAGTTTAAAATAGGCCATAGAATAAAAAAATAAGGCACACGGGAGCTTCACCATTAAATGAAGGATATTTATTCCATGACTGACTAGGTTTGTGTATCTAATCGTGAATAAAATCTAGCCAATGAGCTTTTGACTCCGCCAGAACAAAATTAAATAAAAAGACTAGTGCTTATTTTATGGGTGTTAGAGAAATAACTCTGAGTTATTTTTAGAATGACTTAGGAGCTTGAACTACTTGTTGTGCTCAAAGTGAATTGGTAGTTATTTATTACAAAAACAAAATATTGGTGACTTCGTAAAAAAATTGGCGACTCTGTTTCTATCTTTTTCTATTATTTCTTTCCGCTTAAAAGTGAAAAGAATGGTGTATACTCAAGAATGATACTCTACAAATAAATTTCATGGCTGTGTAACAACTACAAGCTCTAGTTCCTTAGGGTCAAACTATTGGCCCTCTTGCATTGTTCACCCATTACGCATGAATTTCCATGCGAGATCACGAAAGAATTTTCCAAAATTCAATGGCAACGGGAAGCAACACCCAGATGATCATATAGTTACATTTTTATAGCTTGTGGAGTTCTGAGAGTGCCTCATGAAGATGTATTTGTTCGATTGTTCATTGAGACCCTTCAAGGCGCCATCTTGCTGCGGAATGGTTTTATCACCTTCCGCCTGCATTTATCACTAACTGTGACACTATGAGAACATGGTTTGAAGACATATTCAAATCCACAAAAGATTCACATCCTTTGTTATCTCGGCTCATCCAGATGAAAAAATAACGCATGAAAACATGAGTGATTTCATTTCCTAGTTTCAAAATATCCTTTTTAAAATTCCCCTTGCTACTTCCTGTTGATGGCGAATCACAACACCCTTGAATGTCTGTAACTCGATGGGTTGAGACTCTCAGTGCGATTTCATAACATGGAGCTTTTCCCAAGTGTGGGACCTTGCGAAATCGGAAAAAGCTCTCCGGATGAAGGCCGGTTCCTATTCCTCTATTCAGATGCACACGTAAAAATGCAGAGGGTTTACTCAAAAACCTAATCTAACTTGCCAAGGAGATAGGGTAAGAAGATGCATAAAAATAAACCTAAACTAACGAAGGTGATGCACCGAGGAATGAAGAACACTGTCTTGCCAATAAACACAAACCATTAAAATGTAATGCAAGATCATGCACAGATAACCAAATTCGTAGTGAAAGATCAAGGGGATGCAAATGAACACAGAGAGGGTTGATAATCATCCACAGACATGTATTATTTGCTCCAAAGATTGACACAATACACTACAAAATGCCAAGAGGAAAAGTTGCATTATAGTTTTAAATGGGAGGTTTGAACTCCACAAATTCACCTGCCAAAGAGAAGAAGGGAGGGGAAAACAAGAATGTCCAACCTTTTGAAAGAAGCCCCTCCTTACAATTTATAGGAGGAAAAAGAGAGGGAGAAGAGAGGAATTCGAAATCTGCCCCAACCACCTCCAAACTGCACTTAACTCATCTCATTATGGTGGTAGGTAAGAACCCTAGCAAACCCAAAAAGTGGTGAACTGTATTTTACATTTTTGAAGAACTTGTTCTCACCTAAATAAAGATATCCAGTCGTAGTTGGACAGAGGACCTCGTAAGATTTCCGAAAAGTCCAACCTTGCGTGAATCCGAGCTCCCTGTGAAAAGTTATGGCCATCTGAATATTTCCCATCAGGGTCTTCTTCTGTTGGGTTCGGGGTTCTCCTCTGCATTTGCATCGGGTTTGGAGGATGCCTCGACATGTGTTTGATGCTTGTGTTTTCCGAAACCCGCTTCTGCTGGTATTTCCAAGATTTCCTTTGTTTCGGGGTCGAAAATGGACTTGCATGTGCATCGGGTTTGGAAGGTGGCTCGACATGTGTTTGATGCTTGTGTTTTCCCGAAACCCGCTTCCACCGGTATTTCCAAGATTTCCTTTGTTTCGGGGTCGGAAAATGGACTTGCATGTGCATCGGGTTTGGAAGGTGGCTCGACATGTTTTCGCCCCATGCTTTCCCGACTCCAAAACCCGATTTTCCTAGGTAGTGTTTCGGGTTTGCGGAACTCTCAAGCATCGGGACATCCTTGTGATCTGCATGCTTCATGTCTCATGTTTCTGAAACCCGAAACCCAAAATTCCTTTGTGTCGGGTTTTTGACCTCTCCGACATATTTCCTTTGTGTCGGGTTTTTTGACCTCTCCGACATATTTCCTTTGTGTGTTGAGTTTTTGACCTCTTCGACATATTTCCTTTTTGTCGGATTTTTGACCTCTCCGACATATTTCCTTTGTGTCAAGTTTTATATATTTACCTGGGGGGTAGATATATACAACACTTCCTTTAGTGATGAGAATCAAAAGGTATCTTTCATTAATGCTTTGTCACTTGAAGTTGGTTATCGGTGTGTAGAGAACATCATACTTACTTGTTGGTAGCTTAAAACATTGTTATCAAAGTAGAGGATGATCTCATCATGACAGATAAAATCAAGCTTTCAAATCCTAAGGTTGCGGGTTCTAATTTAGCTAGTACTACTTTGATCCACTACTTGAAAAAGTTGGCCAATGATATGTTGTGGATAAAGAAGCAAATGACAAAAGGTAACAATTTTAGAGTGAATGAAGAGGATCAAGCTAGTGCTTCTTGTGATCCACCTGAAGACTATGATTTTGTAGAACCTGCTAGTGACTCTAACATTGGCTACATAGACTATGAATCAGAAAATGAGGCTGATTTCTTATTAGATCTGCAAGATTACATGGAAGAAGAAGCCACTGAATTCATTTCTTATGCATTTTCATCATTTATCTTCCAATACCAAAAGCCTCTTACTATAGAGAACTCCCACACACTATCCATGGAGGAAATATTCAAAGAAGAACATGTTCCCAAATCAGTCTACATGAGGAGATCCATGATGAATCAATTACAGAATCAAAAGTCATCATGGAGAAGGAAGAGTCTTTTACAGAGTTGTCTGTGGAAGTAGTACCAAAATTAGATCAACATACATGCAACTTTATTAATGGAAAGGAAATGCATTCATGAGGACAAGATTCAAAGAAATGGGTTTATCATGAGGATTAGGCCTTTCCCAATAAGATATCTGGCTAGTTTAGAAGAAAATGAGGAGTTACAACCAGTCATGCTTATTTCAGAGCATGAGCATGAGCTACAACACACCGAAGATCAACTACAGTACCTCGCAAATCAAATACAAAACATCTAAATGAGGAATTTTTTTTATTTGTTGTTGGTGATACTCTGGTAAGAAGGGTGGAGAATCAGCTTCAAAAAAAAAAATCGCTCTTGCTAAGGACCATGTTCAATGCAAAATCAATTACATGGTCTAAGTTTGTAAGGAAAGACAATTATTTCTCCATGCTTGTTGTAGGATTAGTTTAAGTTTCCTTTGCCTCTGGTTAAAGTAGAATATGTAGTTTTGTTTTCAACAAAATAAGTGCTTGTGCACATTCAGTGTTTCCACTTGGAGCATGTATGATTTTACATGTTTGTATATAGTTTTGTTGCCATGTTCGTCTCTCTTTTGAATCAAATCAGAGAGTTGGAGTCATTTCGAGCTTTATTTAGAGCTCCACAGATCATTTCTGGATAACACTCATAAGGAAGTTCCGAGTTCGATGTTAATTTCATCACAGATTTGGGAGGTAAATTCTTAAAGGGAAAGATCAAGGTTAAACTCGACTCCATGCCCAATGGACAAGACTTGAAACTAGAGATGTTAGGATCTCATCTCCATTTCTTTTATTCTGATAAAAATAAAGATGTCCATAGATGAAGCCAATTGGTGTCCCCAAATATTTCACTTAGAAATCTTGGGATACCCCTTTTAATTTTTATAGGTTTTCTCTAGTATTCTCCAGAAGGTTACAAAAGGTTGATTAGAAGTAGTTAGAGAAATACCCATTTTCCTAGAATGCCTGAAAATCCCTAAAAATATTTACTTCATGCTTTTCCCCATTTTCCTGAAAAAGAAACTGCCTACACCTGCGGCAAGATCTTCTATGATGAAACTATTTAATTCATGTCAAAGGTGTTTTAATTTTTTTCTCCTCTCAACTACTCCCACCAAAAACTAATTTTCATGATTCTATTGTGTAGAGGAGGTCGAGAGCTTTTCAAAAAGTTCAAAATATTGAAAACTAGAGCATCTGGTCAAAATTTATGGCCCATTACTACTTTTTTTTGTTAAGTGGTGAATTGAAATTTCTTTACTTATTTTAAGTAAAAACAGTAAAGTAATGTGAAATCACTGCATAACAAAGGAATGGAAAAACGAGTTTACGTGGTGAATTGGAATTTCTTTTATTATTTTAAGTAAAAGTAGTTAAATAAGAAGTGGATTCAATAAAATACCCTAGCAACGATGGTGTCTCCTTTGGCTTTGAACCCTAAGTGTCTTTCTTTCTCATGGTGGTGGAGTTACTGACAATGACCATGGATCTGTATTGCAAGAATCTATGAAAACATAGGATGGATCATGGAGATCACAAACCCATGTGCAACATTTTTTGACCCCATTAGAGATGTTCCCATAAATCCTCATGGATGTTGGTATAAAACCCTCCGCGATCCTCTTTTACAAAATCCCTAAATGTGGAATCTAACCCTAATCGGGATGGTAACCATGGATCTCACTCAAAGGGTGGTGGCATTGCTAGAGGGGGCCTTACAATGGTTGACAATTCCACTCAGGGGGTCGACTCTAGACATCCACCTTTTTCTTGGATAAATATAGCTTTCAATGCTCCCACCCAAATTTTTCTCATGGTGGCGGGGGGGGTAATCAACTTTGGCGTGGATGCGGATAAAAGAAAAAGTGAAGATGTTCGAGCTCCTCTGGTGTTGATGGAGCTCCTAAGGCTGATAGGGTTGACAAGGGTGTCACTACCATGAACACATTCTTCAAAGATGCATTGAATGGTAAGAGATCCCCTATGAAACCTGCAAGCATTACCCCATGTGTTTCATTTGGGGAGGAGGTTATTTCTTCTGAAAAATACTACGAAGAACACACATTAATCTATAGATTTAGAGGTCTCGGCCCAGCCTTCCTACACTTCATGATTGGATCTCCAAACATTGGACTTCGATACTAGCTAGAAGGTTACATTTGTACATGTGTGCTAAAGGTATTTTCATTATTTCTTGTTCTTCAATAGTTGATAAGAACACTATCACATCCAAGCTCGGGTCATTAGTCTAGATACTTGATTATAAAACCATGGTTTGCCTCCTTTAACCCGCCACTGAATCATTTTCATGCAAACTTGTATGGATCAGGCTGCTCCATTTACCTCTCCAATTTTGGAGTCACAATTTTCTGGTTTCTATTGGCAACGCCTTGGGAACTACTCTTTATATAGATTCTCAAACCTATGATTATACCCATACTACTTATGCCCGGATCTTGGTGGAACTTGATACCACTAAAAACCTTCCTGCTACCATTGATCTTAGAGTGCAAAAAAAAACTTGGTCACAACCTTTATATTATGAAGGCCTTCCATTTAGGTGTAGTAGGTGTTTCGATTTAGGCCACACCTCTGCTGATTGTGGGATAATAAAGCCCCATAGAGACACAACGGTGGAAAGACACCCTACTAGAACATCCGGTTTTCAAAGCCAAAAAGGATCTAGACTTAAATGCAGATATTGAAAAGGAATACAGTTTTATTTTGAAAACCCCTCTTTCGAAATACCAATTGTTGATAGAAAAGAAAATACCAAAGAATCTCATTCTGTTGGTGACAAAAAGGAAAATGCAAAAGATTTAACTCAAGATAACAATATTGTTGTCCCAGTTGGAAACATGCAAGATAAGGAAAATACTCCTCCTCCAACCGTGGAGGATTCAACGAGATGGATAACGTTAGTAAAAAGAAAATAATTATTTCCAAGAATACCGATTTTCTGCCTTGTTAGTTTTCCACTTCTTTTGTTTGGTGCTCTGTGTTGCCTCACTTTTTTTTTCAGGACAACAACTATTTGTTTGTTGTACATCAGCTATTTTTTGCTGATGTGTTGTTGGTTTGGGGTACTTATCTGAGCAGAGTGTTTTCTGATGTTGGGCCTTAATTTTATAAATCTAGCTTTCTAAGCCTTCTTGTACAAGGGTATAGTCCCTTTCAAAAAACTATTTACCTCTCATAAAAAAATTAGTAAAGTAATATGAAATCACCGCATAAAAAAGGAATGCAAAAACAATGTTAAGTGGTGAATTGGAACTACTTTACTTATTTTAAATAAAAACAAGAAAGTAATGTGAAATCACCACATAACCAAGGAATGGGAAAATAATGTTAAGTGTCAAATTGGAACTGCTTTACTTATTTTAAGTAAGAGCAGTAAAGTAATGTGAAATCATCGCATAACAAAGGAATGGAAAAAAGTGTATTGAAACTATTTTACTTATTTTCCAAAGTAGTAAAAAAATATGAAATCAACGCAGTAAGGGGAGAAAATATGAGTAAAGTGGTAGTTTCAAACTACTTTACTTATTTTCCAAAGCAATAAAGTAGTATGAAATCAACATAGGTAAGGGGAGCAAATGTGAGTAAAGTGGTGAATTCAAACTACTTTACTTATTTTCCAAAGTAGTAAAGTAATATGAAATCAACGCAGGTAAGGGGGAGAAAATGTGAGTAAAGTGGTGAATTCAAACTACTTTACTTATTTTCCAAAGAAGTAAAGCAATATGAAATCAACGTAGGTAAGGGGGAGAAAATGTGAGTAAAGTGGTGAACTCAAACTACTTTACTTATTTTCCAAAGAAGTAAAGCAATATGAAATCAATGTAGGTAAGGGGAGAAAATGTGAGTAAAGTGGTGAATTCAAACTACATTACTTATTTTTCAAAGTAGTAAAATAGTGTGAAATCAACGCAGTAAGGAAAAATTATATAACTTTAAACGGTCATAAATTTCTGCTTGAAGCTCCGTTTCACGTGTTCTTGGAAATTTCTGAAAGGTCTCAAAGTCCTCTACGCACCAAAAATCATATTAAAAATTTAAAAATTTAAGGGGGTAAAAATTGTATTATTTATTCTGCACGCCCGAGCACAAGATAATGACCAACCGCCATAATTTAAGGCGATGAAAGCAAACTTCTTCTTCTTCTTATCCTTCTTCTCCTCTTTAATCTTCAAGTATATTCATTGTAAGACTTATGAAATTCGGTGTTTAATCATTGTTACTTCAAGTTGTTTGATAAATTTAATTACTTGGTGGTAGTTAAGAGGTAGTTATTCTACCTTTAAAAGATGGAACATTCCAAATTTCTATGTGGCAAGTAATGAAGAATTTAAGGAGAAAATTACTCAATTCCTAATTGTAGTTATTCATTGATTGAAGTATAATGGATATAACTTCCTTGTACTTTACTTATCATGACTTTAAATAAAGCAAGAGACCTCTACAGGCCAATGGAATCTTAGAAATTTTGGGAAAACTGTTGTTTTACGTTGTACATGGCTGTTTCAAAATTTGTGTTGAAATAATTAGATTTGCATATTGTAAACGGTTAAAAAATTTGAATAAGAAGAAAGGAGGATTTTGGTTGAAATTTGTGTCTTCTGAAGTCTTACTGTGCAAATTGTGGAAGATAATGGTAAACTTTGTGTTATCTTTAAATTTCATATGAGTATGTTTATGTTCTTTTGCTAAATCTGCAAGAATTATTTAAATTTTTTTATTCCATGTGGCCATAACTTACTCGATAACTACTTGTTTCCACACATGTTCCCTTTACATATCTTTTTCCACTTCCCACTTTCAATTTCTACATCTTTTAGTTACTGTCTGTGCTTATTTTCTACCAAGTTGTTTAGCTATGGTTGATGAGCTATTAAATTAAAGTAATACCATGAACTTATTTTAAAATATGACATAGAATAAACAAATAAAACACACAGGAGATTCATAGTTAAATGAAGGGGATTTATCCCATGACTACCTAGGTTTACGTATCTAATCGTGCATAAACTCTAGCCAACAAGTTTCATAATTGATTATTTGGAAGAATAAGGTGTAGTTATTGAAGGGATGAATAAGGGAAAAGTGTATTTGTCAAGTGGAGGAACCAAATGAATTCATAGCTAGTCTTAGTGGAGAGATAAGTGTGTGTTATAATGGAGGGATAATGGGCCATCAAAGTTGATGTGGTGTGTATGCTTTGGAGGAATGAAAAGTTAGCCAAGATTCCTTATTGGAGTGATAAGGGGTATTTACAATGATGACATTTCCCCTATGTAAGCCTCTTAGGTAGGCTTGGTTACATATGCCATCTTTCCTTGTGAATCCAATCACTTCTCATCTTGTGGTACGTGGGGGTCCATGATAGCATAAATGGCTTGTATGATGTTGAGTTATCCTAAGATATTCCATGTGGTGTCATGTATCAAGTAATGCAAGTAAAAAAATCATTCATGTATTTTTATTGTTGTATTTGTGTGCCTAATTTTTTGGGTGTTACATTTGGTATCAGAGTGGAGGTTCATGTTCTCGAACCTCTAGGACAATTGAATTTGTGATGATTATACATGATGGTGGTGGAGTTGGAAATGTAATGTGATAAGTGTTGTACTTGTGATTGTATGAATGCAATTATTATGCACCGCAGAACACAAAATCAAACACTTGGGTATTTTTCTAGGTCCTAAACACATATTCGCGCTCATATGATTCCTAAGCAAGAAAACTAGCAATTGACGACGACCTTGGCCTCTTTTTTTTGTGTTTTATGTTTTCTATTGTCTTACATATCCTACAACCTAGTCAATATTTTTTTATCTTTTATGACTCTAGACACCGGTGCCCAAACAAGATCACGGGAACATGTAGGCACCTTTGTCCCCTCTTGCGCCCGACCCTTTCTCACATTACTCACTCTTTTTGGGTCTCTTTTATCTTTTGGGCATATTTTTTAATTTATGGGTTGACCTTCAAGTTTTCAATTAAGAAATTGAAACAAAGAAATCATATAAATACATAGCTATGTGTTCAAAATAAAGGACCAAGCTCTAAACATTATTACTATCACCTAAGATTGCACTCAAAAGGCACCTAAAACACTTCAAAACATCCATTTGGAATTCAATCAAGGGACAAGGGACTGCATTTTTTACATACACTACATAGGAAGGGGAAGTTCATTCTATTCCATCCACACATGTTATACATTGTTACATTCTAGATCTAGCCCATTATCAAGTACAACTTGCACTAGGGCATCCTAGGGAACAATTCTTACACACACTCACAAGAACTACATGGAGTTTGAGATGTAGTGGAACGCTCAGTTGTAAGTTCACTCTGTCGGGTGACTATCGAGGTTATTCCAAACCCCCATATTACATATTTATTTTTTGGATTTGATGTGGTTTTGTGGGTTTTGTAGGTGAAATTCTATTTTGTAGGTTATAGGTACCTTCGGTGATCAAGGAGTGACATACAAGTGATCAAAAAGAATATTTATGATATTTGTGTGACACATTCAAAACCATATTTTAGCCATTTTCACAGTCACTAGTGCCTAGTATCAGTCATTGACACCCGAGCACCCCCCCCGATCCCAAACACATATATTCGGCAACATCTCTAAGCTCCAAAATTTATCTTAAGCATTTACAACACTGTTCATTTCCTATTTACCGTTTTCCATTCGAGAATATTTCCAGATTAGGTATAAATCAAGCGAAGTCCTTTTCCCTCTCTCTCTCTTTTTACTTAGGGTTTCTATCTTTACATGCTTCATTTCTTGTGTCATATTGCACTTTAGCAATTGTATATCATAGTTTACATCAATTACTCTGCAATTAGTGTTTAATAAAAAATCTATTTTTGTTAAATATTTTTGTGAACCCCACTTGTGATCAGTATTTTCGATCCTTATTATAAAAATTTCCTTTTCTTTCATGGATCCTAATGTTTCTCAAGTATCCTTGTGTAAATTGCTTCAAATGTTCCCACATTGAAAACATGTTCTCCAAAAAACCTAGAAACTATTTATCTCCCTAGTAATATGCCGCCTTCACAAGTAAGTGTCATCTTCGATCGTCTTTCCAATGACTCTGTTAGTCATAATGTCACAAATCAATAAATTTATAAGTCAATTCAATATTTACATTCTTTATTTCAAGATAAAATTTAGGCTATGGAATCCATGATTACATCTCTCACAACTGAAATCCAACATCTTAAGGTTGTTTCCCAATCCCATGCTAGTTCTTCTTCTACTCCTCATCCTAATTCTATGTCTTCTACATGTGCTCGTATAAGTGAACCTCAAGTCTTATCACTACCAACACGTCTTAAGTTTAAATTAAATGTTAAGAAACATGATACTATCCATGATCTCCCCAATCACCAATTCATCAATTTGTTAGCTACTCATTAGTATCCTCATCGACTTATCAAATATCAAGGTCACCCATTTTGTAATTATCATCGAATCGATGAACTTAATGAAAAATGATTGTTATTCTTTAAAATGAAGAATCAAGCACCTTGAGCATTAGGGTTTTATCTAATTTGATGCACAACATTATGTTACATTCTTATCTCCAATTGCTAAGCCTCAATGGGATCCTAAATATGGTCCTTTTATGTCTAGTGAGCATCATTCCATCGTCACTAATTTTCCTTCTTTGGTGAATCAAGAGCCACATATCCAATCCATTCAAACTAAGAAAACAACTCTAAAGGTCTATCCTCCATCTCTTCCTCATCTCTAGTCTTCTACAATGTTATCAATTCCAAATAAGTTAGCACCATTCAAGATCCCTCCCAACCCTACCCCCACTTCTACGTCGAATTCACTTTGTCAAACAAGCTAATTCTTACATTGATGGTCGGACACATTTCAAAATCTGCCACCATGGCATGGTCCTCCTCACATCATTGTATACATCTCCATAATTGGAACACTTGGGGGCATCACGCTCTCTTCCCCTTCTATCACTATCATTTATCTCTAATCTCTACTACTACATTTTAGGCTTTGTGCTTCATGTCTAAATATTTCTAAGAAATCCTACACACTTTGTATTGTGATTACCCTATGATGTACTCTAGTTCCATGATTCAAACTCAAATTCTAAGGGTATAAATTGAAAATGAACCTCACCACATTCACTCTTTACACTCTACACTTCATGATCTATCTTTCTAGCACACATTCTCAAACCATTTCCCGATGACACACTCTTGTTTTATGGTTCATTCTTGATTTTTGAGGGGGAATTTATAAATGAACCTCATTTCATACACATCAATTGGGGGAATGATGATCCTACCATCATCACACATTATATATAATTCCATCACATTCATTCACTACATTTTCACATCTTGGTTGTACTTACTCTTACTTGCTTATACTACTTACATGTTGCATTTTTATTACTATGCTAGTTAGATACTCGGTGTGTCATTGTCATTATCATATACACATGTGTATTCACTTATTATCTACTTGTGAATGTAGGTTGTTATCTAATTTTGCACCCCTGCATATTGGATAACTTTGCAACCCAAGTGTTGGCGATAAAGCAAATGCAATGTGTGACAGATAATAGGGTATCTTATGGATGGCTCGATCAAATTGTGGCTAAGTTGATTTGATGCAAAAGTTGGATGAGTCGAGATGGTGGCAAGTTGGAGGAATAGAATAATATGATCTCTATTACACATAGGTTCGACCCCGCCGGTAGTAGGGATGCGACGGGTTGATGGAGCAAGGGTCGGTAGGTCATAGGTAAGGAAATGATGCATAACCACTAGTAGCATCTATTGATGCTACCGACTTGTAGTACATGTATGGATGCTTCTTGAACAAAAACATATTTTGTGTTATCGGTTGGCAGCATGACAACATAAAATTAAGTGGCGAAGTATGAGGAACATTGGTAGAAAGTACGGATGCTACTAGACGGTAGAAAATTCATGCTATCGATCGAAACAAAAGTATGATACCACACGGTTGCAAAGATAGAGCAGATAGGGATAGAGGATAAGGTGATAGTACGATTACTAATGGCTAGTTGTATGGATTATGTAACCAGTCGATAACAAGAAAGAAATTCAAGAGATGCGATTGGATGATATGAGAAACATGCTCTGGTTGACACTAGGAGGACTATGCAACTAGTTGGTGAGAAAAAGAAAATTCTACCGTCCGGGGTAAAATGCATGCAACCGGTCAACTACATGAACATCAACGATGGGCTAACCATTAATAAATGAAGTACATAGTAGCTCAATAACCAACTTAATGAGGTATTTCACCCATAGCTTCATGTGCAAGAAAGGTACCCTTAGGAAGTGAATTCCAATGGTTGCCCATACCTCTTTGTAGAGAATTAATGCGGGTTGTCAGTTGGTGAGAAAAAATGGAGGTTTTCTATCTATATAATGTAAATTCACCTCATTTGTAAGGGGGAAGACATTCTAGAATGTAAAGGAACTCTGTCAAATTTGTTCCAGAGATTTTGTGAGTTACAGGCCTCAAATTTGAGCATTTTGTAAAAGAATCTTTCCTTGTGTCTACTTTGTAATGGATTGTGCATCTTTTTGAGTAATTAAATTTGTATATTGCACCTTTTCCTACCATAGTTAGAGTTTTATTGCACTCTTTTCCTTCTATTTCATTTGCATATATATTGTGCATACTTTATTCTTCTTCTAGGGCTCAAATTCGTTGTGCTCTATGAAAATGGAAATGTGAATGTTGTTTTGGGTTATGGCACTTTTGTTTGCCCTCTTCTATCACATTTTATCTCCATTTTAACTCAGTTGGAATATATCCATTCCCCCTTTTCTTGGTGTTATTACCTCCCTTAGCATATGATTTAATTTAATGCATGTTTCTCTCTCTCGGTCCGTTGGAATCTTAGGTTAACATTAGATAATTGTATTTACCTTTTTTAGGAGTAGTTTTAGTGCTAGGAATAGGTAGATGAACCAACCTTCTCTGGAGGTTTTTCTCATTTTGCAAGGTACCACACTTTGAGGCAATCCCATGTTACCTAAAAACATTGAGCGTTCATCTACAGTTCATGATCAACTAGAGGTGTTGTTTTTGGTGATAACAATTTTGGTATGCCCAATGGGACAAAAGTCAATATTTCCAGTTTTATCAAGTTTAGATGTGTATTTTTGTAAAATTATAGCATTTTAAGGCTCTGCGTCAACACACTGGTGACTCCAAGTATAAAATATACTAGTTTTAGTAGTAAGTGTATTAGTCCATGAGAAGAATTCAAACAAGGTCAAAAGTAGCGAAAGAAGGAATCTTTGAGTACTGTAATTATCGCCAAGAAGAGGAATAAGGAAAGAACAATTCAAAGATCACCATCTCCACAAAAAAAATCCTTTCAACACCACCTCCTGGTAGTCCCTTCTTGTAATCTATTAGAGTTCTCAGGCCCATCATAATGATAGCACAACAACAAAGCCTAGGATTTGTCAATTTCATTGGCAATAGTCCACTTTCTCTCAATGCACAAAATCCTATTCCAATGAAAACATTGAAGGGTATTCCGTTTTTACTAAGAGATTCATACTACTCTAGCTAACCACATACACGACATTTCAAATGTTTTTACTATCCATGAAATTGTTGACATGGATGTAGCTATGAAACTCCTAGCTTCCTCATTCAAGGGGAAGGCTCTGACAATGGTTCATGATTATCACAATAGGATCAATTAAAAATTAGAATCAGTTGTGCACGAGTTCTTTGTAATCAGTTTGGAGAGAGAGAGAGAGAGAGAGAGAGAGAGAGAGAGAGAGAGAGAGAGAGAGAGAATAATCTATCTTTTCTGGAGTAGTTGACAACCATAAAAGGGATCCAAATGAACTCATGACGAACTTCAACTTCAGGTTCTAGAGGACATGGGACATAATTCCAGCCCTTGTAAGACCAACTGCTAAAGGTGCATTTCTTTACTTCTTAAAAGCTCTCAATTATGATATTGTTATAATGATTTAATCTATGGGAGGTATAACATTTATAGGAGCATATGTATTGGCCATTAGGGCTGAAAACTCTTTAATTCAAGATAGAAAACTCACCCCTAGACCACTGATGACAATTTACCCAGAGATAGGAAACCCTAATTCCAATCAAACAAACCATAATTTCATTAAATATGGACATTTTAGTAAGAATCTAGATTTATAGTATTATCATTTCTGGATTTATAATCATTGAGATTAGATTCCTAAATTACCATTATTGGTTTTATCTAGTGTGATATCGGATTCCAATATGTGTATTCTTGGAATTTGAGTATTGTAATATTTGATTCCTATATTTACACTTTGTACCATACAAGTATGTTCCTAGTTCTATATTGAAATTATGAGAATGGGGATATGCCCATTCTCAACACACTCATAATACAACTATGTTCCTAATTATTTTTATGTGTATCTTTTTATCTCATTTTTTCTCTATGATTCCTATATGAGGCATTTTGATCCCTTTTGAAAATTAAAACAATGTGATATGGGTACATGTTGTATGAAATAAGAAGCAACTATTAAGTCTATGAGAATGGACATATGCCCATTCTCATCACACTCATGGTACAAGTATGTTCCTAATTCTTTTTATGTGTATCAACTTTATATTTATTCTTCTTCTATAATTCATATATGAGGGATTTTGACTTATGCACATAGCTTTAGGAAAATACCATATAATTTTGTGGTTGTAATGAATGTGTAAATCAAGACTAATTCCTAGAAAAATCCAAAGCATTAATCTTTTGAAATGAATTCCTTGTAAATCACATCCAACTCCCTTTAAATCACAAGATCGAACTCCATGTAAACTTGCTTATAGCATGATTAAGGACTTTTTCAAATTAAATTAATTGCATGGTGGAAATCATACTATTAATAATACATTAATAAGATTCAAGAGTTCCATAAGCAACACAATGTTTTATAGAATTATATCATGGAAAAATATTTCAAAGTAATATAATACTTAGTATTTCATTTAATTATCAAATAATAGTACAATTGTAAACTTTTATAGGACCAAGGTTAATTTTTTTAAAACACACATCCCGGGTTAAGATGATTTCAAAAATAAAGTTTGATAGTTTCTCCAAGTCAACATTCCTTATCCTGTTCAAGTAGTTCAAGGTATGATTTAATGGCCACATGTCCTTTATTGGGTATCTTTATGGATCCACTTTGCCAATTTTTGTTTGGTGTCCATGCCTAGATGATGCTATCCACATCGATATTTGCTTTAGGTTCATTTGAGATGGTCCATTTTTATTTGGCTTTAAACAATCTCGATACAATGTTGTACCTTCTCCTCTCCCTGCAGGTTTCTAATATTGAACTCTTAGCTTTTTAATTACACCATTGCCTTCATGTTGAAGGAAAATATCCCCATCTACTCTCCCCATCAATATCTTTTCATTATCATTTCTGGTGTATAAGTAGCATTTGTCCATTGAACACATCCTTTAACGGGTTGAATTCTTAGTTAGATATTCCACAAATAGGCCCAACATAAATATCATTATTACTTGGGATATGTTGACTAATGTAGTCTTCTTTGTGAATATGTGTGGCTCCTATTATTTGGTCATATATGTCTTTCTCCTGTACTGTTTTTGAAAAAAAAAACATTTGACCTCCTGCTACAATTTACAAATGGTCTATCTAAAGCACATAAAACATTTTCCCAATACACGATCTTCGGAAGCCAATAGTCACTACCTTCTCTTGTTGCACTTTTCCCCCAATGCTCAATATATGCTTTTATTCCCTTTTTTAGATCTTCCATTTCTTTGAGTTCCTTAAAAGGTGCCAAAGGAGGTTTCCCTTTTGATAAGCTTGGTTCACCATTATCCTTTTTACGCCATATATGGATAGAATGAGACCATTGTTGATCCTTTAATTTTTCTTTTTACTCCATCACCGTATGCCATCTACAACATGGAATTTGAACAAATTCAGTTTGCTGATACCCACTATCTTATGGTTTCCATCCAATAAGAATGGATCCATAAAGTCCTTGAATTTGTACACTTCCTCAATAAGATAAGGAGTGAATGTACTTGAACCTTGTTGGAATGTTCTATAAGAGTCCATGATATGTGGCAAATAAAATGTGTCTACTTTGTGTAAGTAAAAATGTTGCTAATCTTCCAAAAGTACCATATATATCCTCATGGGTGTGTCCCATTGGAAGGAAGATTACATACACAATGTTGAATACCCTTTTTGCTATCAACATTGATACAAATGAAAATAATGTATGATTCTTGTTATCACTTGAAGCATTATCCAATTGCAAGTAGAGGATCAATGGTTGCTTTATGAAAGAAGTATTCACGCTAGCAACACTAATTGATTTTGAATGGTCAAATATTTCCTTGTACCTTTTACATTTTTCATGCACATCATTTTGTAATAATGCATCATGCAATGGTTGTTTGGATGATCCAAAATGATACAAAAAATCTCCATACTCATCAATTACAAGTTCTTCAAGCTTCCTGAGACACAAAGCTAATGATGTGACTATATAGTTTGCTCCACGTTCAACAAATGATAGGCCAAAATGGTCGAAACCCCTTGTCTTGTGTCCATGTGTGAGCATACTAGTCAAAGTAACTAGTAGGTTCATAACATTACTTATTGAATTTTTTTTTACCCATCCTTGGTATGGAAGTTTTCATTTTATCCATTTTATCATGCACAATTCTCAAGAATCCATGAGGCTATTCTTTTGACTGTAATCTGTGGGAATAGTAAGTTGCACGACAACTTTGAATATATTCATTGTGTCATGTTTATTCCTCCTCAATATTTGTGAGTGCTTCGGGCATGTGGTGGCTCTATGTTTGTTAAAAAAATTTGTGCACTCATCACACTTGGAAAATAAATTATTTTTTGCAATGGAAACATGTGGAAAATTTTTGTTCATTATGTTGTTGAAGCTTGACTACAACACTTGAGGAAGTTTCAAGAATTCAAGCTCCTCATTGAATTTTTTTGTAGTATATTTTGGGTATAGAATGAAGGAAGAAAAATTTGGGGAACTTTTACTCCATCTTTCCTATAGACCAAGTCATATGTGGAGATATATCTAAATTTATCTCAACAATTCTTGATATGTAAAAAATTTTGCGGCAATGTTTGACCTTTGTTTCTCTTTTCTAGTGTTGCCATTCACTACAAGCCTATTTCCACTTATCCATTCAGATTTATGTTTATAGAAGGAACTCCTTGGGTACCCATATACTTTGTGCCATGAATTCTAAAAACATCCATCCCATCAAATTTCATTTTATGTATCTCCATAGTTTTCTTACCAACATTGAAGATGGCATTTGTTGTTAATGCATCAAACACAATTTTTTTCTGTGAACTTCATTCAAGGCTCTAGTTATGTGCCAAAATTTTGAATTCTAACTAAAGAAAGAGGTAATTTTTGGAGACAATTAGATTTTCAACAAATAAACTCTACATTTTCCACTTCTTCTAAAAATATTGACCATTTTCTATCCTCATCATAATTTTGATTTGATGGATTGGCTTGAGGGTATCCAACTTCAGATTTTTTAGCATTATAAGATATTTTTATCACTCTTTGGATTGATTGTGATTAGTGGCATCATATGAAATTGGATAAAAAAACTAAGGTTTTCGCTCTTATAATACATCCCACATGATGACCTTAACCTCCTTTTGGGACTTCTTTAAATCTAATATCCATCTTGAGAATCATTTTATGTCACCCAATTGCCTAGTAGACCATTGTATGAGAGATCCTTTCAAATAGTAGCATCCTTTTCAAAGGAGGGTTGAATACTCTATCAATATTCACACTAAAGCTATTGGCATCCAATCTATTAAAATGTACCATGTCTCCTTCAACTACGTTTGTAATTGTTTACCTCTGCTACAAATTTAGACTCAATCAAGTAGTAATGGATTAATTTTGTAACAACTCCCTTGAACTTCAAATTGTGTTTATCACTATGTACAAGGTGCAAACCAACCATTTGAGCACCCCCTTCCTTAATCATAAGGGAATTTCTTGTTTCTTCAAAAATCAAAATGTTTTATTGGCCAAACAATTATTTTATTAGGTTCTAGTGAGTTTGAGCATTTTGAACACATATTTACCACAATCTCTATGCATACACCAAAATTCAAAGGACCCAACCTCTCTCCATCAAATTTCATGAACTTCTAGCACATTAGTTATATAACCCATGGCTATGTCATCATCTCTGCTACAAGATTTGTGTTTGAGAATGACATTGTCTGTGAAAAAATATTTTCTATAATTAGGACCTGTATTGATGGTGTTTTCACTTTCATCACTATAATCTCCATCACTCTCTGCATTGTAATCCTCTGAACCACTACAAATGTTTTCACTTCCCAAATTTTGGGGAATGAATGAATCAAAATGCTTTGACAATTCACTCTCTTCCCAAGAAATGTAGTATCCTTTATTCCCAACATCTTCCAAGGTTTCAAATTCATCAATCATCAATTGGGGAAATTTTACTTGTCCCATCCATAATGTGTTAACACAAGCAAAAATCAAATCTTCCCACATGATAGTAAAATTATTTTTCTTCTTCCAACTTGGATATACTTTCCCTTTGAAAATTTGGTTCCTTTTGACAACAAGTCCACATGATCATCTCTCTACAAATGGAAGTTGTAATGTGATTGTTGACAGTGAGAGAGCTATCACATACAAACTTCCCGCGAGATCGATGGAAAATATAATAAACCATTTCATGGGAAAATAAATTAAAAATTTCATTTATGTAAAACTATAAGTATATTGAATACTCATAGCAAATGAGCACTACGAACATCTAGGAAATTGTTGTAAGGTTTGGATACTTAAAAATTATACCTCCCTAATTAAAATTGACATGAATATATTTATAAAATATCGAAACTTTTGGAACATTCTCAAGAAAGGTTGCTTTACCATTTCATGAGAAATAAATGCAATTTACATGACCAAAGCATTTTTAAATGCGTTTTTGTTAAATGGAAGTTAGCTAGAAACTTGATTACGGGGACAAGATATTCAATGAAATATCTTATCATATTTACATATCATATATTTTTTGGAGGATAATCCTTCTTCAACAAAATTATTGATAAATAGTTTTGAAGAAAGAAGATTATACCCTTGTCAAAGCTGACACATTTGCGCGGAATGGCCCCAAGCGAGCAAAAGATCAACTCAATTCAACTCCACCCTATGATGAGAACCTACTCGCACATGATGATTCGATTCATCTCCTTGGAAGGTAGGTTTGTCAACCAAGCGCTAAACATCTTATCTTTCTAAAATTACATTCCGTAGAAATGATTGGTTTGCTTTCCCCATTATCTATTGAACTCCTTGAACAAGATTTTCTTCAAGCAACCCGGTGGTTCCTTTACATCAAGGACTTATTTTGTTGATTCATAAATGTTGCCTTCTAAAATACCCTGATCTTCCTTCCCTCTCCTAGCCAATAATGAAACCTTTTGATGGGCTCTCATTGCTTTTCATCATATTTTTCTCTTTCTGCCCCGTCCATCCGTGGCCGTAACCCCATTTAAAGGTCTTTGTTTATGAGCTTCTCATCTTACTATATTTCCCCTTTCACTTCTATGCTCCCACCACCCACCTCACCTCTACCTCTAAAAGATCTGGTCACCCAAAGCCTCCATTCAAAGATTCACTATCTGAGGCTCTTGCTTGATGGAGAAGGAGCCTTTCGAATAGAGATTTCACATGACCTTCCAATATCAGCGTGCAGGTCCACCCAAGTGCAGGTTGATAGCTCTTCAAAGAGGTTGGAGGCCTTAGAGGCTGAGATGAAATCTGATGAAGGATGAGGTCAAGAACCCATTAAACAGAAAGGCAAGAAAAGCATGGAATGGGAGGGGAACATCTCCTTGAAGATCCGAGGACATCTCTAAGAAGCTTTTTCTCCTATTTCCCACTTAGGGAAGGCCAAAACTAGACATGATTACAACATTTCCACCTTTAGGAAATTGAGGAGTTCATTTGAGGGTCATGCCAAAAGTGTTTCCAACCTCGGCGATGTCCCGATTACACTTTGGGGCAACGAAAAGAAAGAAAAGAACCATTGAGGATTTTTAAAGAATGCACGCCCATGACAACTTTAACACACGCTTAGAAGAGAGTCAAGACCAGCATCGTTGAGCTTCCAAGAAGTAGTATTGGTTGCTTCTACATTTTCATTTGTTTTTTTGTTTTTTTGCGGTCTCTTTACTACTTTTTTGTAGTAATTTTGTTGTTTTTCTCGTTTGAGTAGCATTTACGGGCTACTTGAGCTTCAAATAACACTCGATTCTTGATCCATTCTCTCTGAGATTCTCACTCTTATTACTCTCGTAGGCCTTCTTTTCCAAACATCAAGGTATAGTCCTTAAAAGAGAAAAAACTATTTCCTAATAAAAAATAATGTGTTAACACCGACAACAACAAATCCTCTTCCCACATCTTTGCAATGTAGTGTCTTCCTACTTGGATATACTCTTCCCTCTGCAACTTTGGTTCATTTTGAAAACAAGTCCACATGATCATCCTTTACAAATGCAAAATCCTTGCTTGTATGCCAACATAAAATTCAAAGTTTGCGAGATGATGGAAAATATATTAAACCATTGCATAAAATAAATAAAAAAATCGTAGTATGTACACTATAAGTATATTGATTACACATAACACATGAGTTGCGAACTTTTATAATTCGATAAGGTTTGGAAATACTTCAAAATTATACATATAATTAAAATTGACATGAATATATTTATAGCATGATTTCCAAACTATGATTGAACTTGACTCATTTGAATTTAATTGATGAGATTGAATTTAAATGATGAGAAATAAATAAATAGAGGTTAAATAGAAGTTAACTAGAAACTTGATTACTAACCACTTCATCCAAATATCTTCATCATATTAACATAGCATATATTACTTTTACAAGAATTCCTCATACGCTAATTCATGATGAGAGAATGGGCATTTGTCCATTTTAAACATTATCATAAAAGGATCTAATTGTCATTCATTCTTTATGTTTCACGTAGGAGAATTTGTCTTTTTTATATTTAGTTTATGAGAATGGGCATATGCCCATTCTCATCACAATGATAAAAATATTTGTTTGTATGAGAAATGGCATATCCCCATTCTCATCACAATGATAAAAATATTTTTTTGTATGAGAAATGGCATATCCCCATTCTCATCACAATAATAAAATTCTTTGTTTGTATGAGAATGGGCATATGCCTATTCTAACCCTTCTAACTTATTGAAGAAATATTGAACTTAATCATTTTAATATCACTATAAAGGATGTGAGAATGGGAAACTGTCCATTCTAGAACAAATTAAATATTACCTCTATTTTTTTTCTATGATTCTTATATGAGAATGGGCATATGCCCATTCAATACAACATAAAAATGTTTGTTTGTATGAGAATAAACATATGCCCATTATTTCTATGTGTATTGCCTCAAGATAATACCTCTATTTTTCTTCTATGATTCTTATATGAGAATGGGCATATGCCCATTCAATATAAGATAAAAATGTTTTTTGTATGAGAATGGACATATGCCCATTTTGTCTATGTGTATTGCCTCAAGATAATAATATTTTTTTCTCAAAAAGGAATAAAAAATAATTCCACTAAATGTTTCTTCCAAGGTACTATCTCATTATTTAGAACATATAATATTAACCTTTGATGTGATTACTATAAGTTATATATTTTTATCAATTTCACAACCATATTATAGTATCAGTGATTTTAACACAAACACGTATGGGAGATGTAATTATTTTCAAGTACATTCAAGATATTTATAATGAAACTTGATAAATATCAAAGATACCTATCAAAATATATTAAAAATACAACTCAAGGTTAAATGTGATGAAAATCCAAATAAGCAAAAAACTTAGATATCATAAAATATGGTATTAATACCAAATAATAGGATTGTCCTTTGTAACCAATGAAGAAATAATAATATATGTTTTGGATCGATCTGCCCATCCCCTCTTTCTATTTAAGTCGACATTCCCATCTAGAGTTCAGGGAGTGCTTGAAGCAAGTAAATGATTCAACATTTGAGTGATTTCGTGAAAACCATCGTCATATATAGTTGCCCTAACTATCCCCTCTCTAATACAAATTAGTAAAATTAATTTCAAATGTAAAAAATAACTTAAAACATGGCTATGATAATGTTTAAAAATTATATTTTATTTTAAATGTAAATAACCTAAATCATGACTATGATAAAGTTTAAAATTTATATTTTATTTTATTTTATATGCAATAAACCTAAAACATGGCTATGATTTTTTTGAAAATTTAAATGTTATTTTAAGTGCAATTATTAAACCTAAATCATGGCTACCATATTTTTTAATATTTATATTGTTTTTGACCATGGAATAATGAGTCCATTAATTTGTAAATAAATTGTTTTCCACCATTTATTTTTTATTAATTGAAAATATTTTTTATTAATTGAAGGGTACTTATGTTGTCAAACACATCTTCGACTTCCTTGTTGGAGGGAAATTTGGTGAAATTAATGGCAATTAATTCACACCACTCCATGGCAATGTAGAGAGAATGAATGATGGTGGTTATTTTTCGATGATGGGATAGGTCTTAGGAATTATAAGGTTTATCATGGGTCGGCAAAGCTATCTCTTTCTTGTTCATCCTTTCCACTTTATTTTTCATCTAGTTTCCACTTTTTTGTTTTTCCTTCTGCTTTGGGCTTCCCATTTTGTTAGACCATTTTTCCCATGTGAAGTAAAATATTTGAAGAATATTTCTGAGATATTGTTCATCCTCTTCGCTAAAATTTTTTTGACCTTTACCACTTTGGGCTCCCTCATTTTTGTAAGACTATTTTGGCATGTGACACACAAGATTTGAAGAAAATTTGAGGCATGAATTATTCTAACTCTTCTCTGTTGAATTATTATGAGATGAAGAGTATCATTTGGTTTTATTTCCCTTATATTCCATTTTGGGTTTAAAGATAATGCCCTTTATTTATCTTCTATATTTTTGATCTGGGTATTAAGAATATCACTTCAATGTTTTGAAAGAAATGCATAGTTGTTAACCAAATCATAGTTGCTAATATGGGAGTTATTTGTTATGATTTTACCAAACTACCGAGTGGTCTTACCACCTGGGTGGCATTTATTTTTTCCAAGCTGTGTAGGTGAGTTCCACAGGCCGAGAATGTTTCATTATTAGAAGAAGAATTTACTTTTTATAGTGAAGAAAAAATTTTTTTTCTTTTTTAAATTGAAGATAAGTTTCAAGATACTTTTAACTCTTATCTATTGATTTATTATGAGATGAAGAATATCATCTTGCTTTCTTTCTCTTGTATTCTGATTTGGGTATAAAGATAATGTCATATTTTTGATATTTTGTATTATTGATATGTGTTTTAAGAATATCACTTCAATATTTCAAAGACTTTCATATTATTATCCTCCATAGTTATAAAAGGATGCCTCTAAATATAATCGTTTTACATGTTTCAAAGTCTAAACAATATCATTCCCTTGTAAAAAAATTTTTGATTCTAGAAAAATCACTTCCAATCCTTCATGCTAAGATGGGGAGTTAACTATTTTTTTATTACCAAAGTACAGTGTGGGGTTACCACCAAGGCAACATTACTTATTTTCCAAGCTGGGTGGTCTAGCTACGCAGGCCAAGATGGGTAGGATGAGCTAAGCGGGCCAAGGTGAGCCGAAGATGACCAAGCTCAACGGAAAAATGACTCAACGAGCTTGGTGAGAGAGTTGATGACTCCTAGCTCGATCTCGGTGGGTGAGATAACTTTCCTAGCTTGGCGGGTGCGTTGATATTCCGAGCTAAGAGGGCGAGCTAATTTGTCGAGATGGCCTTTTGAGCTGGCCTATTGAGTTGACCGGTCAAGTTGGTGGGTCAAGATGGGTGGGCGAGTTGACCTACATAACTAAGTAGGTGATCTAACCTTAGAGATGGGGGTGTGAGTTGAATTCTTGAACTGGGAAGGAGGTTGACCTACTACAAGCGATGGGCAAGCACACCTTTGCCAAGATAAGAAATATTGAACTTAATAATTGTCATATAGGGATTAAAATGATTAAGTTCAATGATGTATCTAATGAGAAAATGCCTTTCTCAAAATTGAATCATAAAAGAAGAACAAAGATAAAATCTAGCTTGTTTTATAATGGACAATTGCCCATTTTCACAGCCTTCATAGAGTTATTGAAAAAATTAAGTTCAATATTGCTTCTATTACAATGATTAGAATTGGTATATGCCCATTCTCATACAAAAAAACATTTTTATCTTCCATTCAATGGTCAATTCCATACCTATAGAGGTATTAAAATGTTTAAGTTAAGTATTGCTTGTATTAGAATGTTTAGAAGGAGCTTATGCCCTTATACATAAACAAAATTTATTTCTTATATTGAATGGGCAGATGCCCATTTTCATATACAAATCATATATGAAGGATATAGATAAAATAATTAATTTAATTTGTTTTAGAATGGGCAATTTTCCCATTATCATATAGGAATCATATAATAAAAATAGATCAAATTTACTTTGTTTTTGAAGTTCCCCATAATCACAACCTTCATATGTATTAAAATGATTATGTTCAATCTTGTATCTAATGAACAACTTCCCAATCCATATAGAATCATAAAAGAATAATATAGATAAAAATCTAATTCATTTTAAAATGGCAAGTTTCCATTCTCATAGCAGTCATATAGTTTTTAATTGATTAAGTTAAATAATTATTGTATTAGATTGACCATTGATTTTTCACTCTTATATCTTATTACTTTTCCCATTAATAATGATCAAGTTCAATATTGCTTGTATTATAATGATTAGAATGGGCATATGCACATTCTCATACAAAAAAACATTCATTTTTATCTTGAATAGGAAGATGCCCAGTCTCTTATAGAAATCATTGAAGAAGAATAGAGATTAAATTAAATTTTTTTTTAATGGGAAATTTCATATTCTCGTATTCGAATCATATATTAGGAAAAATAGAGAAAATTTATTTTTTTTAGAATGGGTAGTCTCTTCATTATCATTGTCTTCATAGTTATTAAATTAATTAATAAGCTCAATCGTGTATTGAATGAGAAAATGCGAGCTCTCATATAGGATTCATAAAAGAAGAATAGAGATAGAATTGAATTATATTTAGAATGGCGAGATACCCATTCTCATAGCCTTCAAAGAGTTATTAAAATGATTAAGTTCACTATTGATTATATTAAAATAAAAAGAATGAGAGAATGCCATGGAAACATCCTTTAATTGTTTTCCTATAATCATGTATTATAGGAAGGGAACAAGGTTGTTGTTTACCTTGCAAAAAGAGGTTAAAGAGGTTGAACTTTCTATGTCATTATAATGATTGAAAATCATTCTCTGTCAGTATTGGGTATGAAGGAAGAGTAAGAAGTAATGAGGAGACATGATAGAGGTTGGATGATATAAGTGCTTGCATTGGGTTTAGAAAGGACATTTTTCTAGATAAGGGCTTGATAAAGTATGATCATTGGTTTTAGAATGGACAAGAAGGTTTTGAACTGGGTTTGTTTTATTTCCATTTTAATAGAGAAAAAAAAATGGGTGGTGAACTAGTTCGTCTAGAACCTGATTCGACCAATGGGATTAGTAGAAGAGTTTGGATGATGTTGAAAAGGTAGGTATGTCATCTCTATTTCAAATTTTTAAAGGCCACAAGAAGCCATGAGAAAGGATTTTTCTACTCATTAGAAGGATGTTCGAAGATAGTATCCGAGGGGTTTTTCTATAAAAATTATGTGGATTTTATTGCTATAGTGGTTGGGATGAACAACGAGGGGAGGGAGATTTACAAACCGAAGAAAAAATGTGATGAGGAGATGGGAAATTTTTGGTGGGTAAAGAGAAACTAAGACATCACTGTGTAGGTTTTGAGAGAGATTCTTTACCTGATCCTTTCAATGAAATCACCCTACACTTGATGTAATTTATCACCTTGGAGGGTAGGTACAAGGTATTTTATGCCCACCATTTCCCTATGTTAAGTCATATCTACCATGGTATGCATTATAATTTCCCATTCTTTCTCAGTCATTCCATGCACAAATCAATCGAGAATTTCAAAAAGGAAAGTTGAAAATCCCTCTTCATCAGGGATTGATGATGGCCTTATTCCATTTGGGTTCTATATATTTCACCAAATCTGAGAAGTTTAGGGGCTTGTTGAATGATGATGTAAAGCATTTTGAGGATGATAAGTTTATGGAGTAGGAGGATTATGAGGATTTCTCCTCTTTGGGCTCAAATGACATAAAAGAGTCTTTTATGTTGTCGATAAACATTGTATATGTTGTTGGTAATATGGAGGGGGAGGCTTTAGAGGACCTAGATGAATTTTGTAATTTGATTGAACGAATGAATAAATTGAGGAAGATTAAGGTATTGATATAGTGGCTGGTGTTTCTATGTCTGATATCAAAGGGGAACCTTCCAAAGGAAAAGAAAATTTGGGTTATGATTGGAGTATGGCATTGGAAAAAATTTCCCTTAGGGTTCTGCTAGATGAAAAGAATGTTGATTCCCTCGATGAGTCTAGGGCGGTCATGATATGTACTTGTATGAAGTATATTGAGGCCTCAATAAAATTTGTACTTATCAAAATTCCATCAGAGAGGAACTGTATGGGCTTAAAAATATGGTTATGGATATTTAGAGGAGGCTAGATCAACTGGAGAAGGGAAGCAAAAAGTGCAGGCTTAAGCTTTACCTCAACAACTCAGAGGAGGATGAGATGGTGAAGGATGATATGAGGGACATTATTGGAAAGGAAGAAAAATTTTGGAATAAGAAATTTATATGAAATTATAATTTAGAAACTACATTCTTATGCACAAAGTCAAACTCTTATAAAATGATAATATTGAAGTAGTGTTGTTGAGTCTTATGGGTGTCCTTTAAGTTGGAATATAAGTGAAAATTCGATAATAATGTAATACCTAGGTTATTCAAGTTATAGTATGAGTGAATATGAGATTTAAAAAATTATAATAATGATGTAATGTTGTTGATGGGTTTGGGTGTCCATCATGTAGCATCCGACTAAATAGATGTTACATTTGAATTTGGTATTAAAAATACGTTACATTTCCTTTTTGTATTGAATAGATGTTATATTTGTATTTTGTATAGAATGGGAGTATGTCCTTTGTCATATAGAAAATACTAAGGAAGAAGAAGATCTTGCTTAATATATGAAAATGATAAAAAAATCTATTATTAAAATGGTTGTAATGAGCAGAGGCCCAATCTCATACAGGAAATGTCGAATAAGACTATATGTTTAGAAGAGGCATATGCCCATTCTCATATTAAAATCATAAAGGATAATCAAGACAAAATTTACTTTATTTTAGAATGAAAATATGTGCATTCTCACAACCTTAATTTATTTTAAAATGGAAGTTGTACATTCTCACAACCCTTATAGATAGAAAATATTACTAGTGAAAGAAGCTTTACAATGGGCAAAAGGCCATTCTCATAGAAACATACAATTTTTTTTTTTTTTATCATTATTAATAATTGTATTATACTAGTTGGACTATCCTCAACAGTGAGCTAAGTGATGTACTACATACCCTTGAGAGGGATCAAGTATTATGTAGTTCTCATCATACAATATATTTATATGATTGTAAACTTTTTTAGAATGGGTTGTGAGAATGGAAGTGTGTTGGTAAACACAATATTGAATGTAAGCATGTTAACCGTCGTCAATCTCTCTCTATGGTGCCACAAAGTGGATTAAATTAATTGTCATTAATTTTGCTAATTTCCCTCCAACGGGCGGTTGAAGATGTGCTTAAAAAACAAGTACCTTTAATTAATAAAAGGTGATAAAAAATTTATTTACAAATTAATGGTCTCACTATGCCATGGTCAAAAAAATATAAATATTAAACAATATCGTAGCCATGTTTTAGGTATATGATTCCTATATGACAATTGGCATCTGCCCATTCAATACAAGCAACATTGAACTTAAACATTTTAATACCTATATAGAAATGGATACCTAACCATTCAATGGAAGATAATTTTTTTATTTGTATGAGAATGGGTGTATGCCAATTCTAATCATTATAATATAAGAAATATTGAACTTATTCTTTTCGTAGGCATGAATTTATCTAACTCTTCTCTGTTGATTTATTATGAGATGAATAATATCATATGGTTTTATTTCCCTTGCATGGTGGAGAATTACCCATTGCTGAAAAACTTTATTTTTATCTCTAATCTTATTATATGATTCCTATACGAGAATGGGCATATGCCCATTGTATATGCCCACTCTCACATAGGAATCATAACATAATAATAGAAAAAATATTTCACAGTTTTAGAATGTAGTAAATTATATATCTATTCTTCTATGATCCCTTAATGAGAATGGTCATATGCCCATTCTATATGCCCATTCTCACATAGGAATCATAGCAGAACAATAGAAAATTAAATTTCATCTATATTGATTCTTGTGATTTATTCGAGATGAAGGTTACATGGTAGTGAAATGGCCATTGTAGAACAAAGTAAAGTTCATCTCTATTCTTCTATGATTCATATATGAGAAAGGGAATATGCCCATTCACATATAGGAAGATATATTGAAGTAAATCATTTTGAGAGCTATATAAAGGTGATAATGGGGAATTTTCTATTCCAAAACAAATTAAATTTTATCTCTATGAATTCCCATGATGATGTATGTCTTTTCACATTGTGTAAAATATTGATTGTGAAATGATCTTATTTAATGTTAGTTGTATAACCTTGTTTTATATATTGATTATTTTTTCTTTCTTATCAAATTTTAGTTGTCTAATATGATTATAAAATTAGGTAGTAAAATTTTCTTTCCAAAAGGATAGTTAACCATTTTGAAATCTTCATTTACTAATAATTCAACATGATTACAAGTTGTAAATTCGTGTCAATTCATTCAACTAACATGCATACGATTTATTATTTTTCGTATGGTATGGAGGAATCGAGTAATAATTACAAGTGATACATTGGATTCGATACACCTACAAGGGTGGAAATATTAGGTAAGTTCCCATCTAAACAAAGTAAATTTTATCTCTATTCTCTTTATTATACTTATTCACATATCTTTATGATTAAGGAAAATTCCCATTCTAAAATAAATATTAAAGAGAATCCACATGCAATTTTAAACTTAATCTTTGAGATACTACTATAACAAATGTGACAATGAGAATATGACTATTGAATACAAGACAAAAATTATCAACTTGTTTTGTGACTCTTTAATTCGTATTTAAGTCTTTTATGAGGGGGGAATATGCCCATTTTATAAATGACAAAACATATTTGTTTGTTTTAAAATGAGCATATGCCCATGAGAATCTTATATGAGAATATAGGATTAAAAATGTGATGCCCATTCAATACAAAATGAAACAATTTTGTTTGCATGATAATGTGCATATGTCCATTCTAAACATTGTAATATAGGAAATGTTGATTTTATAGCTCATTGCTCCTATTATTCCTATTTAAAACTTGTGAGAAATTTCATCCACACTCTTCTTAGTATTATTCTATTATTCCTATCTACCCAAGAAATTCTTCTATGATTCTTAAATGAGAAGGGCATCTTCCCATTTAATAAAAGACGTTGCAAAAAAGCTACATCAATTTCATAGCTCTTTTAACAAGATGTGAGAATGGGTATACCTTTAAAACAAAGTAAATTTTATTATTCCTATCATAAAGGGCATATGCTAAATCAAAATTATAATTCAAGTAATAGAATGAAAATAAATTCTACTTTTTAAAATTCTCATTCTAAACGAGGCATATGCACACATTCTAAACAATATAATATAAGTAATTTGTTTTTTCACAATGGGAATGTGTCCATTCCAAACATTATCATAACAATACTGATTTTATGATAGTGGGAATGTGCATTTTCTCTACATTCTCATACAAGCAATATTGTTTATCAAAACCATGAGGATGGGTGCCCATTCTAAAACATAGTATATAGGAACAACAATAAATTATACTATTTAAAATGCCCATTCTAAATAGGCATATGCACATTCTAAACATTATAATATAAGTAATTTTTTTTTTTTTGAGAATGGGCATGTGCCCATTCTAAACATTCTCATACAAGAAATATTGATTTTATGACACTGGGCATGTGTAATTTCTCTACATTCTCATACAAGAAACATTGTTTGTGATTCCTATCCACCAAGCAGGTCTTTTAGGATTCCTATATGAGAATGGGCATCTGCCCATTCCATACAAGACAATGTAAAAATGCTCAATCAATTTCATAAATTTATACAAGTCGTGAGAATGGGTGCCCATTCTAAAACACAATAAATAGGAATGAAAATAAATTCTACTATTTACAATGTCCCTTTTAAATAGGAATATGCACATTCTAAACATTATAATACAAGAATTTTTTTTTTTCCAGAATGGGCATGTGCTCATTCTAAACATTCTCATACAAGCAATACTGATTTTATGACAGTGGGCATGTGTATTTTCTCTACATTCTCATACAAGCAATATTGGTTTTGATTCCTATATGCCCAAGCGGTCTTTCAGGATTTCTATATGAGAAAGGACATTTTCCCATTCAATACAAGACAATGTAAAAATTCTTAATCAATTTCATAACTTTATACAAGCCTTGAGAATGGATGCCCATTATAAACAAACATATGCACATTCTAAAAATTATAACATAAGTAATTTTTTTGTTTTAATAATGGGCATGTGCTATTCTAAACATTCTCATACGAAATACGATATTATGACGGTGGGCATGTGCATTTTATTTTATGTACATTCTACAAGCAATATGAATTTTTTTTTTTTTGAATGGGCACATTCTCATAAAAGCAATAATGATTGTATGACGGTGGGCATGTCCATTTTCTCTACATTCTCATACAAGCAATATTGTTTGTGATTCCTATCTATGCAAGAAGGTCTTTTAGGATTCATATATGAGAATTGGAATTTGCCCATTCCATACAAGAAAATGTAAAAATACTTATTCAATTTCATAACTTTATACAAGCCGTGAGAATGAGTTCCCATTCTAAAACACAGTAAATAGGAATGACAATAAATTCTACTATTTAAAATATCATGGTTTCAACTTTCATTATTTATTATTGTAGGATAGTTTCAAATTTTTTATAACTATATACAAGACGTGAGAGTGAGTTCCCATTCTAAAACACAATAAATATGTAAAAAGTACAATGTATTTAAATTTAGTTACTATAAAACATATATTTTTACAATTTAGTTATTATAAAACATATATTTTTACATATATGTTTCATTATTCACATAGCTATTTAAAACATTTAAATGGGTCCAATAAATTCAAATATCTAAGCATATTAAAGCATATTACATTATATTAAAGCATTAATAGGTGGTGATTTGTTAATGTATTATATATTCAAAATATTAAAGCATTAATAGGTTGTGATTTGTTAATGTATTATATATTCAAAATATTAAAGCATTAAAAGGTGGTGATTTGTTAATGTATTATATATTCATATTTTGAATGTATGTACAAAAATAGAACTATGTATTTTTCATTATTCTAATACCTTTTAAAAACATTTAAATGTTTCTAAACATTGGGATAATATGACATTAAAGCTGACCCACATTCGATTCTCTTGGAGGGCTTGATTCTTTAACAAAAGGGTCGATAGAGATGTTGAAGAGAGAAGATTTGTTGAGGGAGAGGAGAAACTGACCCACATAACAGTGGGCCTGCTTGTTAGCTCGATCCCTCCGCCATATGATGAAGTAACCCGCATGATGATACGGTTCATCTCCTTAGAAGGAAGGTTTGTCACTGTTCCTGCGAAACACCTTATTTTTCTTAATCATTTTCATAGGGATCGTCTGGTTTGTTTCCCCCATTACTTGCTGAACTCTCTTGAACGCTCCATTCTTGAGTTTCAAAAGCATTCCCGGGTGGTTCCTTTACACCAAGGGCTCATTTTGTTGTTACACAAATCTTTAAATCTCCTCGGGTTTCCTGGTCTCCCATCCTCCCTAGCTCGATTCCCCCTTTGCTTGGAGCTCTGCTGCTGCCCATTACTTTCTCCTTTCTCTGCCCTTTGCCATCCGCTACATTCACCCCCATGCCGGGCTGTTCGTGGGCTTCTTCTCCCGTTCCCCCTTCTGATGCTCTCGCCCCCCACTTGGCCTCTACCTCGCGGAGACCGGTTACTAGGGCTTCTAGGAAGCTTAACCTTGAGACCCTTGCTGTGGAGAAGGGTTCTCATGAATTTGAAATTGCTCATGACCTCCTGTATATCAGCAGTGCTAGCCCCGGGAAGTGCAATTGAAAGCCCTCAAAAAGGTTTGGAAGCCTTAGAGGCGAATATGAAATTGTTAAAGGATGAAGTTAAGAACTTGACAAAGCGAAAAAGGAAAGAGGAAGGAGGAGGAGGAGGAGGATGTGGACAGCAGCCAAATTGAAGATATATATAAGAAATTGCACTCCTTGGACTCTCACTTAGGGAAGGCCAAGACTAGGCATGATTACAATATTGCCATATTTAGGGCGATTGAGGAATTTATTGAACAACATGTCGAAGTGTCTCCAACCTAAGCGAGTGCACAGGTAACTCTTTGGGAGTCTTGATAAGGAAAGCAAGAAGACCTTGGAGCATTGGATTCTAATGATCTTGCCCATATGACTACTTTGGGTATGTTTAAATCCTAGAAGAATATCAAAACCATCATAGACAAAGCTCTTTTAGGAAGTAGGCTGTAGATGATTCTGCTATCCTTGTTTGTTTTTGTGGATCCTTTACTTTTTTTGTAGTAATTTTTTTGTTTTGTCCCGTCTTGGTAGCATTTTTTTAGCTACTTTGAACATCATTGTAACATTTGGATTGATCCTTTTCTCACGGTTCTCTTGCTTATCTGGCTTTTAGGCCTTCTTTTGTAATCAAGGTATAGTCCATTTCAAAAACTATTTGCCAATAATAAAAAAATATGACATTAAAGCATTAAAGAAATGTAAGCATTAAAGGTTAGTGATTTATAATGATCGGATAGATTCAAATTTTGAGACTTATGATATTAGAATACTAAAAGCATTTAATAATTAAAGGGTAGTGACTTATTATGGTAGGTTAAATTCAAATTTCAAATTTTTGGCACCATTTGTTAGAGGAAATTTTTTCTTGGTCGATTAATATATAAAAATATAGATTTTGAATGGCTAGGGTTTTGATTTTTGCTCTAGCACTACATATTTTCATTATTATAATACCTTTTCAAAACATTTAAATGTTTCTAAACATTGGGATAATATGACATTAAAGCATTAAAGAAATTCAAGCATTAAAGGTTGGTGATTTATAATGGTTGGATAGATTCAAATTTCGAGACTTACGATATTAGGATACTAAAAACATTTAATCATTAAAGGGAAGTGATTTATTATGGTAGGTTAAATTAAAATTTAAAATTTTTGGTGCCATTTGTTAGAGGCAATTTTTCTTGGTTGATTACTATATAAAAATATAGATTTTGAATGGCCAGGGTTTTGATTTTTGCTCCTTTTTGGTGTCTTATAGACGAGTTTTTTTTCTCTGTTACGACCAAGTTTTTTTCATTCAGATATTTTGTATGAGAAATAATAAATTATGCGAAAGGATTTGGGCTGATTGGAAACAAAGATTATTGAAAAAGAAAGTTGTTCTGACGGTGATAAAAAAGTTATAGAAAGATAATTGTGGTACTGATTTTATCAAATCATTTTTGTTTATGCGAAAGGATTTGGCTTGATTATATAAAATATTATTGAAAAAGAAACTTGTTCAGCGGAGGTTAAAAAGACACGAAATAGACAATTGTGGTACATCTATCTAATCATTTTTTTCACACCATAAACAGGTACACATCTGAGTGAAGTAATTTTAATTTTTATATTTAGTAGTTGTTACATTTACGAATGTAATGAAATTGATTTCTCTATTTGTTTGTTGTTACATTTATGAATGGAAACAAATCGATACATTTTTCAGACATAAAAATAAACAAGATATATGGAAAAACGATTTAGATAGTTTATTGTGAACTAAAGATCGTACTTATACATTTTTAGGATTTAGAAGTAAACATGGAAAAAATGAGATATAAAAACCTGGAATATCCTGCTCTGCCATTGTTGTTTTCCCTTCGAGAAATCTTGAAAAGTCTCCCTTGCAAAATCATTGTATTGGCGGCTATTTCTTCTATTTCTTCTTCTTTCTTCTACAAAATATCTATATCTTCGTATCTCTCCTGCTATTGGCAGCTATATATTCTTCTTTCTTTTGCAAAATCTTTGTATCTTTGTATTTTTCTAGCTACATCTACGTTCTTTGGCTTTCCCCAAGTAAATCTCTGAATGAAAAAATATCAGTCGCAATAGAGAAAAAATCAAAACCCGATTCATTCAAAATCATTATTTTTATAATGTACTTGGCCAAAAAAGTGCCTCATAAAAAAACACCCAAAATTCAAAATTTGAATCTAACCTACCATAAATGACCAAATCTAATAAAAAGAGTGCAAAATTTTCAATTTTTTTCAAAGATACCATAATAAATAACCATTAAGAGCCTTCCAAAATCGTGTTGGTATTATTAAAAATTAATTAATCAATGACAACAAGTAATAATAGAATTCAAATTGTTTCTAATCAAGATATGATATTAGTAATTAATAGAACTATAATAAATTAGTATTCTTTACCAATTTAAAAAATTAATTAATAATATTATAATTAATTATTAAAAATTTATCCTATCAAATAATATTATATCTGAGAATTATTAGTAGCAACAAATTTACATTACTATATTAACTAGAAACATATTAATAACATCTAATTATATTATTAAATTTTATAAATATAATGCTTAATTAATTATAGTGCAAATTATCCTATCAAATAATATTAAATACAAGAATTATTATTACCAACAAACTTACATTACTATATTAACTAGAAACATATTAATAACATCTAATTATATTATTAAATTTTATAAATATAATGCTTAATTAATTAATTTATTAACAACATTAACAACATTATTTCAAAAACTTAGAAATTAAAGAATATGTATTTAACATATGATATTAGGATTAAAGAAAATTAATTAATCAACAACATTAATTAATAATACCAAAAATAAATACGGGAATTATTATTGCTTACAAACTTACATTACCATATTAACTAAAAATATTAATAACATCTAATATAATTAAATTTAATAAAAATATTTAACAACTTTATCACCATTATTTATAATTCTTAATTAATATGTTTCTAGATAATTAAATGGGATCTTAGCATATTTCCCAAAATTTACGAAAAAAGTTAATAGAAAATCCATCAGCCCAGAGCCTTGTGCCTTCTAAAGTAAACACAAATTTTGCGGTTCTTGAGTGATAGTTTTAGTGATATCTTTAAATCTATGCTCTCAATTTTTTTTGAGGGAACAACCTCCGACATGAAAGAAATTGCCTCATCATGAAAGATACTCCTTTCATTGAGAAGTTTTTTATAGAAATTGAGAGCTTCATCTTTAATGTTGTTGGGATCTTTTATAATAGTGTCGTTATGTTTAGCCACTTTCATAATCCTATTACAAGCTCTGTGCTTCAAAGTGGTCATATGAAAAAACTTAGTATTTCTATCTCCTTCTTTTAGCTTGAGATAGCCCTATATTTTAGTCTCCATAAGGATTCTTCTACTACAAATTGTATGCACTCTGCGAAGAATGTTCTTTTCCTCAGTTTGGTCTTCAAACGATCTCCCCATTGTATTCATTTTGATTTCCAGATCTTGGAGCTTTTGTTTTAACTTTTTTTTTTTCAAACACATTACCAAAAACTCTTTTATTCCAAATTTTAACTTGTTTTTAACATTTTTGAGCTTAAATCAATCTATATTGAGCAGCGCCTTCACCATTCCAAACCCACCATTCTTTAATTTTGTCATAAATGTCATCACTCTCCATCCACATCTTTTCAAATTTGAATGAGCTTTTGATGGGCTTAGTCCAATTGATAAGATTTAAAGGCAATCGGATTGTGGTCGATCCATTACAGGTAGTGAAGAGATGGAAGTCTGATGAGAATCCAACTAGTAGAAATCAGGGCTCTATCTAGTCTAACTTGGATAAGATATTTTCCCAACCTTCTATTGTTCCAGGTGTATTTATTTCCATGGAGATCCACATCCAAGAGATTGAGATCAACAAAATCTACAAATTCCTCCATACCCGTGGAGAAGCTAGAGATTCCTCCATATTTTTCACCTGGGTTTAGAGGAGAATTAAAGTCACCCATAATAAGCCGAGTTGGCATGTAGTATCTTTGGGTTCTAAAGATCTTAAGATCAGTTCGAGTTTACGTCTCCCACTAACCGTATTAGGGGAATAGATATTAGAAAGGATCCATTCACTATTGTTCTCAATAGCATGAAATTTAATAGCAAGATGATTAGTGATAGCATTAAGAATCATACCAATACAATGTCTTTTATCCTAAAGAGTAGCCAGACCTCCAGAGGCTCCCTGAAAGTCCACCGTAGCCATGTCAGAGTTTTCCCAGTTTTTTACTAATTTTAAGGATCTTAGCTTTCATCTTAGTTTCCTGGAAAATCAAAATACTAGGACTACTAGATTCCCGTAACTCCTTAATGATTCTCTGTTTGAAGTTTCTATTTAGACCTCGGATGTTCCAAGAGATAATCTTCATTAAATAGGAATGGGAGATGGTATTGCCTGATGGCTCAATTGACGTTGAGTTCCATCTGCAATGTCTCTCTCTGTTCTCTTGGATCTAAGAGTCTTCTTTGAGGGTCTTCCTCTTTTAGAGCTACTTCCAAAATCTACCAGTCTTCTAGCAGAAGATCTAGTAGTTCTGGATGTTGAAGTTTCCCAATTGTCAAGTTTCTTTTTCTTTTCACTGTATAGCGATTCTAGGATCATTTCAAATCCTTTCATTCTTTTTTTTTTTTGAAATGACCTCTCTGAATCTAGAAGTTAGTTCCTCATCTTCTTTAACTGGCGTTACTTCTCCCTCCTCTTTCTCTTTCTATTTACTATCAATCAAGTGTGTATCTGCTGATCTATTGCTGAAGCAAGGAGGTAGATTTGTAGATCTGTTGCTGAAATAAGAGTTTCCCTTTGTGGTTGATATTTTACTTTTGCCCCTTGGAGTGTGTAATGCTTCTTCTGAACTCATGTTGTTCTTCTCCAACACTTCCTCAATGTACTCCAGAGAATTGTCTATCTCAGCCTCCTTAGTGTCATTTGGGATCTTAGCTAGATCCTTAGGAATGATATTCGAGTGGTGAATGAATTCTATAGAAGCCCAGTGACCTTTTGAAAGAGTGAATAACACCCACATCATGCTTGCTAAAAAAATGGATCTAAGGACTTCAAATATTTCGAGACCCATCGACCTTGTGAATATTATCTATAAAATTTTTACCAAATCATCATTGCTGGGACAGGCTTGATTTATTATGAATGATTTAATCTTAAGGTAGTAGAGTGGACTCATTAAAGGCGGGATTATCCAAGATGGATTGATTATGGTACATGAAACCATACACTCTATGGAAAATAACGAAAAAGTGAATATGGTCCTTAAGCTTGATATGAATAAAGCCTTTGATAAGGTCTCTTGGGTTTTTTTAGACAAAGTTCTAATTAAATTTGGCTTCCCTGCTAAATTTAGAAAAATTATTAAGGCTTGCATCACTACGGTCAGATTCTCAGTAGTGGTTAATGGTGAGCCGGTGGGCTTTTCACAAGTAGTAGAGGGCTAAGACAAGGGGACCCCATATCCCCCTTGCTCTTCATTCTTATGGCAGAAAATCTTAGTAGATCAATTGGTCAAGTAATTATTGACGGTCTTCTGAAAGGTTCAAAGCCCACTTCCATTAGCCACGTAACTTCTCATCAGCAATTTGCGGATGATACAATTCTTCTCTTAATGGCATCTGTCCTTGAAGCTAAGGCTACCAAATCTATTATGTAACTCTATGAAGCTGCATCTAGGCAAGAGATCAATTATGATAAAAGATCCATTTTCTTCTTGAATACGCTTTGAGGAAAGACTGACTTAAAATTGCAAAAATTCTGGGATGTAAAATAAGTGCACTTCCAGCCACTTACTTAGGACTCCCTCTGGGCACTAAAAAAGTTTCTACCAAGGTGTGGAATAATCTGTTGGAGAGATTTCAAAAAAAAAATGGTTGGATGGAAAGGAGCCATTCTTTTTAGTCTTTGTAAAATGCCTTCTCATTAAAAGCACTCTTCAAAACCTTCCTATCTATATAATGTCTCTTTATAAGATTCTGTTGCCTTCGGGAAAAAATTGAGAGGATTCAAAAAAAATTCTTATGGTAGGGCATGGAGGAGAATTTTAAATATCACTTAGTTGCTTGGGATAAGGTTTGTACTCCAAAATCTATAGGAGGCCTGGGCATAAAAGACATCAAGAAAATGAATGAGGCTCTTATTGTGAAAATGGGCTGGAGAATGCTAACTGAGAAGCAACCCTGGATAGAATTAATTAAGGCTAAATACCTTAATCAACAAGTTGTCTCTTCTTTTCTTCAAGATGAGCATCTTCCTTATGGTTCCATTTTTTGGAATAACTTAGTGAAGAGCAGAAATTTCATAAAACAAGGAAGTAAGTGGAAAGTGGGAGATGGTTGTGATATAAAATTCTGGGATGATAACTAGTTTAATGGCAGCCTCATGGATAGATTTGGAGCAGTCAAAGACATCCTTGAAAGCAAGTATGGCACTAGAATCAAGGATTATATTGTAAGAAAGGGCAACAAGAAGAAATGGAAAAAATTTACTGTGGATAGAGATGATCTGACCCAAACTATTTCCTCTCTGCAAGATCAGTTGGACCTTATCCCCTTAAGTCATCTCAAAGTTAAGGATGAGTTGGTCTGGAGCAGTTCTATTGATGGGAACTACTCTATTAAAAGCTAAGTTAAAATACTTTCTTTGACAATAGTCAAATTGAGTTTAATTGGAGTAGAATTTGGATGAAGGAGCTAACACCTAAAATTAACTTTTTCTTTTGGCTTGCTCTCAGGGGAAAAATTCTTACCACCGAGAACACGATAAGAAAAGGTTTTATAATGCCTAATAGGTGTCATATGTGTAAAAAGACTGCGAGGATATCGAGGTCATTTGCTTCTCCATTGTGAATATGGTACCAAAATGTGGAGTTTTTCCCTTTCTAATTTTAAAGCTTCTTGGGTGGTTACTCGAGGGATTTCATTCACTCTGACACAATGGAGCCCACCTACAAACATTGTGTTGTGAGAAGGCTCGGAATTTGGTAATGCCTCATATTATTTGGAGGATATGGAAAGATATAAATGATATCATCTTTAGAAACAATAAACATTTATAATATCAATATTGGGAAAATTTATAATGCTTTATTAAAGAGAATATTGCTAGATTTAAACCCCAAGAACAAGAGTTATCTTGAAAATTAAGAGCATATCTTGTCCCATGGCAGATTGGAGTGACAATATCGAAACAATTATGGTAATAATATTGATATATCTTTGATACAATGACATCCTCTTGATCTTAAGCTGGTATAAGTTGAACTTTGATGGGGCCTCTAAGGGTAACTCGGAATTGTAGTGGGGGAGGTGTGATCAGGGATCATAAAGGCAGTTTGGTGGTTGCTTATGCCGGTAAAATGGGAATACAAACTAATCATTTTGCTGAAGCATTATCTACTTTATGGGGCCTTAGAATTGCTCAGACTCATAATATCCAAAATCTCATTCTGGAAGGAGACTCGCTCAATATAATAAATCATCTTAATCAATGTTCACCCCCAAGTTGGAACATCAAAGACTTCATCTTGGAGTCCATAAGTATTTTCCAAACCTTCAATAATATCCAGATCAAGCATACTTACCGGGAGGGTAATAAGGTGGCAGATGCATTAGCTAACTATGGCATAAATGTTAATCACATTATTTGGGATAATAGTGATCACATTCTTGAGCAGATTCAAAATAACATATAAGCAGATACTTATGGGCATACAAATTTGGGATAAGATTAATGAGAATTTGGAGTGGGTCTTTATGAATAAGACTTTCACATGCGTGGATAAGTTTAAAACAACGCTTAAACAAATATTGATCGACAATCAAGGCTATATAAAGTATAATGATGATTTAAAGTGGATTTATCTAAAGATTAAAGCCACACATGTGGGAAATATTATGCCTATAACAGCTATTAAATAGTTTTTATAGATTTTCAAGTCCGTGGTAAGGCTGATGATGATCTAGAGTGGATTTCAAAGGGGACTGATGCTCACACATGCGGGATCTCACAGGTACAGAGCAGCAATAAAACAGGCATTCATGGGAAGTGTTATGATAGCAATGGATACACTATTCATCATTACCATAGCATGAGAAAAACAAAGAAAGGTGGGTTGGAAACTGTGGCTACTGTCGAATTACTCATAGGGATTTTGAAGCTTACACTGTCAATCACTTAAGCCCGGTGAAAATGGGAGGAGCCCCTTGTCAGATCGAGCCCAGTGCGGACCCAGTGGAAAAATAATGAAGAGCTTTGGAATCTTCTCAACCAGGGAGGCATCACTAATTTCATTGAGAAGATATAGGGTCACGACCAAAGCATCTCCATGTAATTTGTGAAGGACTGGAAAGACTGCAAAGTTGAATATGGTGGTCAGAAAATTCTGAGCAATGAAGAGTTAATCGCTAAAGCTACTGGCCTTGGAATGGATGGGTACCAATTTTTCAATAAAAGGATTGACAGGATGGTGGAGGAGAGAAAATTTGTGGAGGGCAATGAGAAACTAGTTTTTGTCATGGCGGGTCTGCAAGTCAATTCTATCCCTCCGCCTTTTGACGAGGTCACCCGTATGATGGTGAGATACATCTCTTTAGAAGGGAGATTTGTCACAGTGCCTTTAAAGCATCTTATGTTCCTCAATCACTTCCGTAGAAATTACACGGTATGCTTCCCTCATTATTTACTTAATTCTCTTGAGCACTCCATCTTGGAGTTCCAAAAACATGCTCGTGTGGTCCCTTTACATCAAGGTCTCATTTTCTTGTTGCATAAACTGTGTCTTCTTAAGCTTCCTGGCATTCCAACCTCCCCCATCTCTGTTCCTTCTTTTCCCACCACCGCTGCCGATACCACTCCTTCTATCCCCATCACCACGGCTGCTACCCCTTTGACTTCCTTCTCAGCTCCCCCTGTCATCCCCCACCTCTGCTCCCACCCCTTTCACCTCCACCTCGAATAGGCCTATAACTAGATCTTCTAAAAGGCTAAACCTAGATACCCCTATTTCGGGAACGTGCCTCAGGACTTGGAGGTTGCTCATAATCTCCTACACATTAGTAGCACGGGTTCTCAGGAGACACACGCTGAGAGCTCCACTAAAAGGCTAGAAGCTTTAGAAACTGACATGTTGCTGCTGAAAGAAGAAGTAAAAAACTTGTCTAAGCAAAAAGGTAAGAGAATGAAGGAGGAGGAGGCTCATATTGACAACAATCAGGTTGAAGATATCTAAAAAAACTTTACTCCTTGGAAAAATGACTTGGAAAAACTAAGACTCTCCATGATCATAATATGGCTATATTTAGTGTAATTGAGAAGTTTATTGAGCAGCATGTCCACTGCGTCTCTAATCTCAGTGGCATACCAGCTACTCTTTGGGGCACGAAAAAAGAAAGCAAACAAACCATTCAACAGCTGGATACTACTGACCCTACTCACATGACGGAATTGGCTATGTTCACCTCCTAGTAGACTATCAAATCTAGAATTGCCAAAGCCGCCAAGAAGTAATTGTGGATCTGCGACTGTTCTTACTGACTTCTGTCGTGTTTTTTGTTGTTTTGTTGCTATTTTTGGCTGCTCTTCTGCAGTGTTCAAACTGGTTAGATGTTTTGGGGTAACTGCTCTTTGGTTACACTATATTTTTATGTCTTATCGGATCTTGATCCTTCTTATAATGTTATTCACTCCTATTAAGCCTAGGCCCCTTTTTGTATACAAGGGTATAGTCCCTTTCAAAAAACTATTTACCAATAATAATTTTTTTAATTATAGTGCATTTTCAAATTATGAAAAATACAATAAAAATTTATAGAACTAATTAACGACATAAACTCCATTATTTCAAAAATTAGAAATCAAAGAATATGTATTTAAAATATGATATTAGGAATAATGAAAATTAATTAATTAACAACATTTATTAATAATACTAATAATTAAGTATAATAAATAACATCGTATCATTTAATAATACAAATAAATTTCAAAACTTCATATGGGCATCTATCTACTCGAATGGGTATGACATGAAGATGAAGTGGATTATGGCCTATTTGCATGAAAGGAAAATGAGATGTTATTCTTCACATTAAGAAGAGTTAGAAATATTCATTATTTGTTTTTCATGGAGAGAGAGAGAGAGAGAGAGAGAGAGAGAGAGAGAGAGAGAGAGAGAGAGAGAATAAACACTATAAAATAAACACTATAAAGCCAGAATGTGCCTTTCCATTGCAATCATCTTCCTTCCATGCAAAATGGGGAACAATCGAACAGTAAATGTTTTTTTATTCAAGAATGGACAAATGCCCTTATTTCTAAATGCCTACAATTATTCCTAAAAACAATATAATGAACTACGTAAGGCTTGATGCCCCTCGAGACGGTCTTTAACAAAACATGTTAATTACTCCTATATGAGGATGGGAATATGCCTTTCTAAATCAAATTGATACAACTATGAGAATGGGCATCCCCCTTGAGATGGTCTTTAAAAAAATATGCTAATTACTCCAATATGAGAATGGGCATCTACCATTTCTAAATCAAATTGATATAACTATGAGAATGGGCATCCCCTAGAGATGGTCTTTGACAAAATATGCTAATTACTCCAATTTGAGAATGGACATCTGCCATTTCTAAATCAACTTGATACAACTATGAGAATGGGCATCTGTCATTTCTAAATCAAATTGATACAACTATGAGAATGTGCATCTACCATTTCTAAAGCGGTTTGATACAATGAGAATGGGCATCCCCTAGAGATGGTCTTTATGAAAATATGCTAATTACTCCAATATGATAATGGGCATCTGCCATTTCTAAATCAAATTAATACAAATATGAGAATGGGCATCCCCTAGAGATGGTCTTTAACAAAATATGCTAATTACTCCAATATGAGAATGGGCATATGCCATTTCTAAATCAAATTAATACAACTATGAGAATGGGCATCTACCATTTCTAAATCAAATTAATACAACTATGAGAATGGGCATATAAAATTTATATAAATATGAGAATGGACATCTTCCGAGAGGCAGTCTTTAACAAAATATGCTTATTACTCCAATATGAGAATGAGCATTTGCCATTTCTAAATCAACTTGATAAAACTATGAGAATGTGCATCCCCAGAGATAGTCTATAACAAAATATGCAAATTACTCCAATATGAGAATGAGCATTTTCATTTCTAAATCAAATTGATACAACTTTGAGAATGGGAATCTGCGATTTCTAAATCAAATTAATACAACTATAAGAATGGGCACATGTCATTTCTTAATCAATTTAATAAAACTATGAGAATGGGAATCTTCCTGAGATGTTTTTAACCAAATATGCTAATTAATCCAATATGAGAATGGGCATCTGCCATTTCTAAATCAAATTGATACAACTATGAGAATGGGCATATGCCATTTCTAAATCAAATTAATACAACTATGAGAATGGGCACATGCCATTTCTAAATCAATTTAATACAACTATGAGAATGGGCATCTTCCATTTCTAAATCAAATTAATACAACTATGATAATGGACATCTTCCATTTCTAAAAATAAAATAATAGAGCTACATAAGGCTTGATCCCCCTCGAGATGGTCTTTAACAAAATATGTTAATTAGGAAAAATATGAGTATGGACATCTGCCATTTCTAATCAAATTAATATAACTATTCCTAAAACAAAATTATAGAACTACATAAGGCTTGATCCCCCTCAAGGGTATATAGTGTAGCACTTGGCAGAGGCATAACATATCTCTGCCAAGGATATTCTAGCCTAAATGATAGAATTGTATTATAGATACAATGATTTTTTTTTTGTTTGTTTCATGAAAGAATGAAAAATGGGCATCTCTCTTCTCGAATGGGCGGACATGAAGATAAAGTAGATAGTCCTCCATTTTTCTATGGAAGAAAAATAGATGTTATACTTCACATTGAGAAGAGTTAGAAATATTCATTGTTGTTTTTCATGAAAAGAGAGAGACCAAAAGCAAAATACTAAACAACAATTAGAGATAGAGGTTTCATATCCCTTTAAGGGTATGCAGTGTAGCACTAGGCTCCTCTAGGGATAGTCCAACTAATATGATACAATTATTAAGTCTATAAAGGTTGTCAGAATGTTTTTACACTACTCAAACATGAATTTAAATGAATATTGAGATGAGGTGAGATGGTGAGAAATGGTCCTCCTTCCATGCAAAATGGGGAACTACCCAACAATAAATGTTTGTTTGTTTGAGGATGGAAAAATTCCCATATTTCTAAATAGTCCAATACAATTGACAAAAATATGGCCAAACCAAAATGTTAGAATGTCTAGAGAATGGGCTAGTGTCTATTCTCATTATTACGAGTAGTCCAAGTCTTGTTTTAAAATAATTACCTTTAATTAATAAATACATGGTGGTAAAAAATATATTTGCATGCTGGTCTTGATATGTCATGGTCTTAAACAATATATGTTAATTTATCCTATATGAAAATGGGCATCTACCATTTCTAAATCAAATTAATAGAACTATGAGAATGGGCATCTTCCCAAGGGTATGTAAAGATAAAATTAGAAAAATGTTCGTATCAATTTCTTGTAGCATCTTGATAATGGGAATATGCCCATTTTAATAATAGGAATCACAAAGAAAAATATGCATAAGGCAAACTACATATTATCCATTCCTAAAAAAAAACAATGAGATGGTTTATAACAAAATATGCTAATTACTATGAGAATGAGCATCTGCTATTTCTAAATCAAATTAATACAACTATGAGAATTGGGATCTACCATTTCTTAATCAAATAATATCAACTATGAGAATGGGTATCTGCCCAAGGGTATGTAGTACAACACTTGGTAGAGCCAAGATTCCCATTCCTAAAACAAAATAATAGAGCTACATAAGACTTCATCCTCCTCGAGATGGTCTTTAACAAAATATGCTAATTAGGCAAAATATGAGTATGGACATCTGCCATTTCTAAATCAAATTAATATAAATATACCTAATTTTTATAGAACTACATAATATAAATATTCATAAGGCTTGATCCCCCTCAAGGGTATGTAGTGCAACACTTGGCGGAGGCATAACATGTCTCCACCAAGGATAGTCCATCCTAAACGATATAATTGTATTCAAGATAAAATGAAAAAAATGTTTGTTTTTTTATGAAAGAATGAAAAATGGGCATCTGTCTACTTGAATGGGCATGACATGAAGATAAAGTAGATAGTTCCCCATTTTTCTATGGAAGAAAAACCATATGTAATTCTTCACATTGAGAAGAGTTAGAAATATTCATTGTTGTTTTTCATGAAAAGAGAGAGACCAAAAGTGAAAGACTAAACAACAATTAGAGATAGAGGCTTCATATCCCTTTAAGGGTATGCCATGTATGCACTAGGGGTCCTCCAAGTATAGTCCAATCAATATGGTACAATTATTAAGTCTCTAAAGGCTTTTATAATGTTTTTACATTATAATTGTTCTTATGTAATCGTGTCCTTCATCCATTGCATGGTCCTCCCATGCAAAATGGGGAACTACCCAAAAATTAAAAAAATTGTTCAAGGATGTAAAAAAGCCCATATTTCTAAATAGTCTAATATAATTGACAAAAAATATGGCCAAAATAAAATGTTAGACAAAATAATAGAGCTACAGAAGGCTTGATCCCCTCAAGATGGTCTTTAACAAAATATGCTAATCGGGAAAAATAGAGTATGGACATCTGTCATTTCTAAATCAAATTAATATAACTATTCCTAAAACAAAATTATAGAACCACATAAGGTTTGATCCCCCTCGAAGGTATGTAGTGCTTCACATGGTGGATACATAACATGTCTCCATCGAGGATAGTCCAAACCTAAACAATACAATTGTATTCAATATAAAATGATTTTTTTTTTTTGTTTGTATGAAAGAATAAAAATGGACATATTTCTACTCAAATGGGCATGACATGAAGATAAATTAGATAGTTCCCCATATAGAAATGAAAGGAAAAATATATGTTATTCTTCATATTGAGAAGAAATAGAAATATTCATTGTTTTTTTCATGAAAAGAGAGAGACCAAAAGCGAAAGACTAAACAACAATTAGAGATAGAGGCTTCATATCCCTTTAAGGGTATGTAGTGCAACACTAGGCTCCTCCAGGGATAGTCCAACCAATATGATATAATTATTAAGTCTATAAAGGTTTTCAAAATGTTTTTACACTATAATTCTTCTTCTAATCTTGTCCTCCTTCCATGAAAAATGGGGAACTACCCAACAATAAATGTATGTTTGTTTGAGGATGGAAAAATACCCATATTTCTATATAGTCCAAAAAAATTGACAAAAATTATGGCCAAACTAAAATTTTAGACAAAATAATAGAGCTACATAAAGCTTGATTCCCCTTGAGATGGTCTTTAACAAAATATGCTAATTAGGAAAAATATGAGTATGGACATCTATCATTTCTAAATCAAATTAATATAACTATTCCTAAAACAAAATTATAAAAATACATAAGGCTTGATCCCCCTCGAGGGTATGTAGTGCAACACTTGGTGGAGGCATAACATGTCTTCGTTAGGGATAGTCCAACCTAAACGATACAATTGTATTCAAGATAAAATGAATTTTTTTGTTTGTTTGTATGAAAGAATGAAAAATGGGCATTTGTCTACTCAAATGGGCATGACATGAAGATAAAGTAGATAGTTCCCCATTTAGAAATGAAAGGAAAACTAGATGTTATTCTTCACATTGAGAAGAGTTAGAAATATTCATTGTTGTTTTTCATGAAAAGAGAGAGACCAAAAGTGAAAGACTAAAAAAATTAGAGATAGAGGCTTCATATCCCTTTAAGGGTATGCAATGCAACACTAGGCTCCTCTAGGGATAGTCCAACCAATATGATACAATTATTAAGTCTATAAAGGTTATCAGAATGTTTTTACACTATAATTCTTCTTCTAATCTGGTCCTCCTTCCATTGTAATGGTCCTCCTTCCATGCAAAATGGGAACTACCCAACAATAAATGTTTGTTTGTTCGAGGATGGACAAATGCCCATATTTCTAAATAGTCCAATACAATTAAAAAAATATGGCCAAACCAAAATGTTAGAATGTCTAGAGAATGGGATAATGTCTATTCTCATTATTACGAGCGGTCTAAGTCTTGTTTTAAAATAATTACCTTTAATTAATAAATACACAGGTGGTAAACAATATATTTGCATGCTTTGGATTCAATATGTCATGGTCTTAAACAATATATGTTAATTTATCCTATATGAAAATGGGCATATGTCATTTCTAAATCAAATTAATAGAACTATGAGAATGGGCATCTTCCCAAGGGTATGCAAAGATAAAATTAGAAAAATGTTCGTATCAATTTCTTGTAGCATCTTGATAATGGGCATATGACCATTCTAATAATAGGAATCACAAAGAAAAATAGGCATAAGGAAAACTACATATGGTCATCTGTCTACTCGAATGGACAAGACATGAACATGAAGTGGATTGTTCCTCATATTTTTGGAATGAAAGAAAAAAACATATGTTATTCTTCACATTGAGAAGAGTTAGAAAGAAATGTTCATTTTTGTTTTTCACGAAAAGAGAGAGAGATATATATACCAAAAGAACAGGGCTATCCACGAGGATAGTTCAGCCAATATGATATAATTATTAACTCTATAAAGGCTTTCAAAATGCTTCCTTCCATTGCAATCATCCTCCTTTCATACAAAGTATGGGGAACAATCCAACAATAAATATTTTTATTTGAGGATGGATAAATGACCATAAATATAACTATTCCTAAAACAAAACTATAGAACTACATAAGGCTTGATCCCTCTTGAGGGTATGTAGTGTAGCACTTGGCAGAGGTAGAACTTGGCTAACCAAGGATATTCCAGCCAAAATGATACAATTGTATTTATGACATGAAAATGAATTGGGTTGGGCCTCATTTTTCTTTTCCTTTACTCTTCACATTGAGAAGAGTTAGAAATATTCATTTTTGTTTTTCATGAAAAGAGAGAACAAAATCATAGGGGCTATCCGCCAGGGATAGTGCAGTCACTATGATAAAATTATTAACTCTACAAAGGTCATCTCAATGTTTCCTTCCATTGCAATCATTCTCCTTTCATGAAAAGTATGGGGAACAATCCAAAAATAAATGTTTTTTTGTTTGAGGATGGACAAATGCCCATAAATATAACTATTCCTAAAACAAAACTATAGAACTACATAAGGCTTGATCCCTCTCGAGGGTATGTAGTGCAACAATTGGTATAGGTAAAAATGTTATGACAGAGATAGTCCAACCAAAATGATACAATTGTATTCATGACATGAAGATAAAGTGTGTTAGGCCTCATTTTTATTTTAAAGGAAAACAAGATGTTATTCTTCACACCGAGAAGATTTAGAAATATTCGTTGTTATTTCTAAGAAATTTCCTTGATATTATTCATGAAAAGAAAGAGAGCCCAAAAGTAAAAGAGTAAGCAAAAATTAGTGATAGAGGCTTGATCCCCCTTTAATGGTATGTAGTACAACACTAGGATTTGTTGGGGATAGTCCAGCCAATATGATATAATTAATTATTCTATAAAGGTTGTCGGGATGTTTTTCACTAGTCTTCTTCTAATATGGTCCTCCTTCAATTGCAATGGTCTTCCTTTGATGCAAAATGGGGAAAAACTTAAAAAAATGTTTTTTTGTTACAAGACGGACAAATTCCCATATGAAAATGGGTAAATATTGGGCATCTACCATTTCTAAATCAAATTATTAAGAATGGGCATCTTCCCGAGGGTATGTAGTGCAACACTTGGTGGAGCCAAGATTCTGTTTCTAAATCAAAGTAATATAACTATATCAAGGTTGATCCCCTCGAAGCTATGTAGTGCAACACTAGGCGTAATCACAAATAGTCTTTGTTAAGGTTAGTCCAACCAAAATGATATAAATTTTTGGTAGTGTCGTAATATGAATAGTTTGCATCGTATTCGAAAAACCTATTTAAAAATATGGAGTGACATGAAACATAACATGAGACCAATATTTTTATAATTTTTTTACCAACAATGCTTTAATGCTTCGGAAGTTGCCCATTCTCATAGATTTTATAGAGGTATAAGTTCTCACATCCTATACAAAGGTATTAAAATGATTAAGTTCTTGTATAAACTAACTTCTCAATCTCACATCCTTTATAGAGGTCTGAAAATTATTTAAGTTAAATATTTACTTGTATTGAATGGGTATATGCCCCTTCTCATGTATGAATCAAAGAAGAAATTTGTTTAAGAATATTTAGAATTAAAATTTAGCTTTTTCCCATTATAAACATTCTAATACCCAATACTATACAATAGAAGGCTTTTGTTCATAAAGGTAAGATCATAGTAATGGAAGTGCATCATTTAATCTCGAAGGATAAATCATGTGTACCTTGGCCTTCGTATGTGGTAAATTAATCAACAATGCAAATAGAAACATAAACCATGTGTACCATAGCCACAAGTGGAAAGGGTCGACAAAAATTTAGCAGAGAAATAAAACAATATCTCATAAATATTGCTCAATTTTTTTGCTTCATAGGATGAAACGGTCTATGGGAAGGTATTTTGTTTTATAATGGGAAGTTATGCATTGTGACATCCTTTATGGAAGTTTTCCATGTTTATAATTTGGGAACAAGCTCATTCTTATATAAAATAACATTGTTTGTTTTGTAATAATTAATAATTGTATTATATTAGCACCCTCTCATAAAATATTAGTTTCCCTGCACCCCCTCATGAATGGTTAACTACACAGACAAAATGGGAAATCATTCAATCCATGTGTGTGTGTGTGTATAAGTATCTATATTTGTACGAAATACAGCAACCCAAAAAAGTGGAAAATGGATGAAAAAGAAAATAGAAAGGATGAACAAGAAAGAGATAGCTTTACCGACCATGGTTAACCTTGCAATTCCTAATATCTCTACCATCATCAAAAATAGTAACCACCATAATTCTCTCTACAATGCCACAGAAGAATTATTTTCCATTAATTTTTCTAATTTCCCTCTAATGGGTTCTTGAAGTCATGTTTCAAGAACAAGAACCTTCAATTAATTAAAGGTGGTACACCAATTTATTTGAAAATTAATGTTAAATATGTACTCTATGAAGGTTGTGAGAATGGACAACTATCCATTATAATACAAGCTACATTTTATCTCTGTTCTTCTTTTATGATTCCAATTATGACAACGAGAATTTTCTCATTAGATAGATTATTTAATATTGCTTAGCTCGGTAGTTGATCTCACCTACCTATCTCACCCACCTAGCTTGCGTAGCTCGCCCACCCATAAGTAACCACGCTAGGTCCTTCTACTTTGGGCTGCTGTATTTCGTAATATATATATATATATATATATATATATATATATATATATATATATATATATATATATATATATATATATATATATATATATATATATATATATATAGACACACATACACACACATGGACACGATTCACCCGCATGGAATGATTTCCCATTTTGTTTGTGTAGTTGTATATTTTTGCAAGGGAATGATCTTGTTGAGACTCTAAACATGCGAAACGGTCATATTTATATGCATCCTTTTATAACTATGAAGGATAATACTATGCAAGTCTTACAAAATATCTAAAATATGGCATTATCTTTATACCAAGACCAAAATACAAAAGCAAGAAAGCTAGATGATATTCTTAATCTCATAATAAATCAACACGAAGAGTTAGAAGCATATCTGAAACTTATCTTCAATTTTAAAAAAGTAAATTCTTCTTTTATGAATCATTATTGTTTTATGATTTCTATATGTTAAATGGGCATTTGCCCAAATTCTAAAACAAAGTAATATTTATCTTCCATATGCCTCTTCTAAACAACTTTTATTTTTCTATATGTTTTATATGAGATAAAAAAATGCCCACAATTCTTCTATGATTATTATTTGAGAATGGACATATTCCCATTCTAAACATCTAATTTTATTCCGTATGTTCTTCTACGTTTTCTATACGAGAATGGGCATATGCCCATTTTGAATGGGATTGACATAAAGATGAAAATTACTTTGTTTTATAATGGGCCTCTCCTCACTTTTTAATGGAAGACACATTTTAAAATAATTACCTTTAATTAATAAATAAAATGTGTTAAAAAAACAATAACACCAAAATGAAACAATTAAATACAAAAGACGTAATGCTTAGTCTAGCCAAAATGAATGAGTTCAATATTTCCCACCCATTCTAAAACTAAATAATAGAACTACATAAGGTTTGATCCATCTTGAGGGTATGTAGTGTAGCACTTGGCTCCACCAAGATTAGTCTAGCCAAAATGATAGTAACAATTATAAACAAAATGATATAACTACATCAGACTCATTATGTTCATATGCTTCCCACCGCATGAATATGGATAAGGAATTGGACCAAAAATATTATCTATGCTAGGAAAAAGACATTTCATAATCTGGAAAAGAGAAATTATTATTAAAACAAAATCAAAATTGATGAAAAGATTCATCTTTTTTATTTGATGAAAAGTGATTCAAAATTGATATTGGTCATTGCCATGTAGCTCTTACAACATATCAATACAGATCACTTGATTTAGCAAGTGTTAGTTTCCTTGTCTACTCTATGTTATGCAACCATGTACCTTTTCACCGGATGTAATTTTGCTTCCTTTTTAAAAATTTACTAGTGTTATTTGTTTATGACCTCCCATTGTATGTTTCCCATAATTTATATATTATTGATGGGAGACATACAATGGATTCCCAAAACAAATCCTTACAAATCCTGATTTTCCATCTATTAGTTATATTAAAAAAACTACATGGAATTAAATTTATCTCTATTATTCTTCTAATAGTTATATAAAATAAACTACATGAGAATGGATATATATATTGAGATGATAACTACATAAGGCTTGATCCCCTTGGGGGTATGTAGTGCAACACTTGGCTCTACTAGGGATAGTCCAACTAGTATAATACAATTATTAATTACTTCAAAACAAAAATGTTTGTTTGTATGAGAATGGGCTTGTGCCCATTATAAATGTGCATAAATTCCCATTCCTTCCCATGTTAAAAAAATTTAAATCCAATATGTTGAACTTAAATTTATATCTATTCTTAAAGTTTAAAAGTGGAAAGGATTAACAAATAAAATGGAGAGAGAAAAATAACATAAATAAAGTGGAGAGAGTAAAATTAGCATAAACATTTTCTTCAAATCTTGTTGAAACTATCACAATGCACATCTTCCAATTCTATATTCTATAATTCTTATATGAGAATCGACATATGACCATTCAAAATATCTATTCTTCTTTTATGTTTCCTAAATGTGAATATATATATATAATAAAATGAGAACTACATAAGGCTTGATCCCTCTAGAGGGTATGTAGTGCAACACTTGGCTTTGCCAGGGATAGTCTAGCCAATATGATACAATTATAAACAATTATGAATTATAAATGCATAAAATGTATTTCAAGGGATGTCAATTATTTTTTCCATATATGGTTTCCATAATTCAATTGGTATAGTGGTGGAAGATGTGATAGTGGATCGGGATCGAAACATTCAAAGCCCTTAGATATTATCAAACTAAATGACATTGGAGTTGTCATCACTGAATTTTTTTCAAATGATCGAGATCAGTGCCTATTTGGGAGCACATGACCGAGAGAAGAAACTCATATGTGTCCCCTATATGCATATTTGGGAGCTCATGAACAATTATCAAGTATTTTTTAAAATTTAATATTCTTTTTTACTTGTCAATATTAGTTTGAATCGATTTTATAAAAATATATTAATTTAAAATTTTATGTGTAGATACAATTGGAGAATACCAAAAAAATATATGTAAAGAAATAGGTTAAAATATTAAACCTTTTCATTTGTCAATAGTAGTTGGAGTCAATTCGATAAATATATCTTACTTTTAATTTTTATGTGGAGATGCAATTGGAGAAAATATAGAAAATATACAACTAATAAATATGGGCAAAGAAATAGGTAAAAGTATTTTTGTGAAATATTATTATAGTATTTGAAATACATACAAGTTAATAACGAAGTTTAATAACGAATGTCTATTTCCCAATTTCTAACTTCTGTATCTAAATTATTTTTATCAAATTACATTCTCATGGTCTACGTTGGATACAGATGCAAATGTAGAAAAACTAAAGTGGGTGTGCATCCTTTGTTTTGTTGTGGTATGGAGCATTGCGAAAAGAGGGAGACAAATTTATTAAAGATTTGGAAACAATTTAGAAAACACTAGAATTTCCATACAAATGTGAAACTACAGTTGTAGTTAATGTAATCAACAAAGGAGTTCTAAAGATTTTTTTGGTGTCTCCAAAGGTTTCGATAAAAACTTTAAAAATAATAAGTGGCTTATGTCATTGTTGTTTACAAAATATTCTTGGTAGGGGTTGCAGATGATGTAAGAGACGTCTTAAAGGGATGTTCTCTATTTCAAACAACAATGGAACAAATCAATATATAAAATTTTGTTTATTACATTTTTCTAGTTATTTTTCCCATTTTCCATTTGAAGTGATGTTATTAATGGTTATTAGTATGTAGTGCTTAAAATGTGTTTATTATAATTTTTAGTTCTTCTTCATATTTCATCCACATGATGTGATTAGTATGTAATGTTCAAATATAGATTTTACAGGTTTATATAAAAATCTCATTTTGATCTCGTTTTCCATGAAAATAAGTTATTGGTTTTGGGGGTGGAAATTTGAATGCATTATAGAAAAATTTTCAGACTTAGTATGTACATGGGTTATTGAATTTATTACCATCATTTTATGCAAAAAAAAATACTTGTATTATCTCATAACAACAAATTTCCATGATTACTTGAGCTTGATTGAGTTTACTTGTTACAATTATGTTGATTAATAAATATAAATTAATTGGATTGTTTTTTTAGTAATCTATCCATAACAATATATTAAAATTGGTCTTTTTTATAGACTATCTCTTAACAATTCATTTATGACCATCATTTTATGTTGTAAATATTTCATAAAACATTTCCTACCTTTATTTTATACAAATAAATCTACCTTATAATTAAAAATTTGGCACACAGATATATATGATCAAAATATGTAAAATATACAACATTCAAATGCGCACTACCCCATAGTTAAGATAAATCACATCTAAATTTTTATTTCTTTCTATATTGAGTTTATTTTTATTCTATGATTCTTATATGAGAATTGGCATATGCCCACTCAATACAAGATATACATGTTTCTTTACATGAGAATGGACATATTCCCATTCAATACAAGATAAAAATATTTTTGGTATGAGAATGGAAAATATAAGTATTTGTTATGTATTGCGTAATGTTATAAATCTATTAATTATTCCAATAAGCATTTCTTAATCTTACTATAAAATTTTAAACTCCTAAAATGGAAATACCTCATACATGATATATAATTCCAAAAATATCTTTTTGGATTATGTGTGCATGTGTACTTTGCTTAAGGTAAATTAAATGAAGCAAGAACTACCACCTAAATATTTCTATAATCTAGCTAAGACAAAGCCTAAGCACCATCAAGATAAAGAGCTAAACAAGATCTATACTAAACATCATAACTTTGAAACATAAGATCGAAACTAGCATGCTATTCAAAATCTCTACTCTCCTAGATTACCAACAAAAATGAATGGACCTATTTAGATCCAATGGCAATAAAAAATTACTTGTTTGATCCCTAAAAGATGCAAGAATAGGAGGCTTAGCTTTTAACAATGGTGACCTCTCAAGAAAACAAAAGACAATATTTTAGTCTATTTTGCTATATGCTTTGCATTTGCTTTATTAAGAAGTTTAGGTGTAGGTATAAAGGTAGAAGGAGGGCTCCTTACATAGCCCAATGGATAAAGGAAACACTTCATCCCTTTGGATGTGGGATAAATGTAAAACATGATTGTGAATGGATAAGGTTGCTTTATAAAAGGTAACCTTACTTTAGAAAGGTTTAATTTATGCTTAGCAATTCATGAGAGTTGGGGGTGTTTTAATTAATCAAAGGTGATTAACTAATAGGTAGATGTAAGCTTATAAAAGCTAATTAGAGGAATATTAGTACAATTTAGGCTATTAGAAGGGGATTAAATAAATTAAATATTGATTCATTGGTTAAATGGAAGGAAAGCTAATTAATTAATAATAATTAATTAATCTAGATAGAAGGGTGAATAATTAACGGAAGGTTGTTAATTAGGGTATTCATTGGATAGGTGACTTAATCAATTAGCGTATTGTAATTAATTAATGACAATAAGAGGGAATATGATCACTTTTTGATGATGTCGTCAATTTGTGAGAAAGGGGATAATTAGCACAATTTAAGTATTTGAATTGCTTGGGTGTAATTACAGTGTCTACATTTTCCCTACTTTGGGGTGGCATAAGTGACGCCACTTCAAAGATAGTAGACGGAAGAAAATTTTGAAGGGATAGAAGAAAAATTAGTAGGAGGGAGAGATGCCCCCTCGAGTGTCGATAGGGTGATGAAAGAAGACGATCGATGATCGAAAAAGGTGAGAGATATATAGAAGAATGGGAAGGGGCAAGATGCCCCAATAAGATGGAAGATTAGAGGTGAGAAAAAAAAGTGATACGGAAGAATATGGAGGAGGGGAGAGAAGAGCTTAGCCTCTAGCGCTGTGTATTGGAACAATTTTGATGTCATCATATTACCACAAGAGCTATGTCATCGGTCCTTATGAAAAATATAAGCATACGACAAAGGTAGAATGACATGAAAAGCCATACTATGAACAATTGTCCATTTCTGAAAATACCAACTCCACACAACATACAACAATGCAATGTAATACGAGAAGGAAACAAGCTCATCCAATAGGGAAAATAAGTACAAACACACATACCTAACCCAACAATAGTCAAGATTGTTGTACAAATGTTTTGTTATCAGTGCTGAAGAGATCCACAAGTTTGTGATTGATGAAAAGGGTTAAAAATGATGCCCTGAGCAAGGATACATGCAAGGGGAAATGATAATGGACACGGGGTCCAAGAAAATCGTTGTGCACAATGAAACAACACCATGTAACAAATGTGCCCCAAAGTACGATACAAAGAAAACAACTAGCTTTTTGAATGGTTGTGAATCCAGAGATCCGTGAGTCATATTAATCAGGGAAGATGTGAGACAAACTAGCAGGATATGGAGAAAATACCATGCGCAAGACACAAGTTTCAGCCGTAATAAGTAAGTTACCATTTTTGTAAGTTTTTTTTATTTTTTTAGGATATTGTGAAAAAAATTTGGCCATGTTTTTGGATTTTTGACATATATATTGTTTTAATTTTCTATTTTCTAAAATGTGATGAACAATAAAATAAAATAGAAGAAATAGAGCGAAGAAAGGGCCGAGGCGCAAAAAAAGTGCCCTAGGTGGAAGAAATAAGAAACAAGTGACAAAAATGTCCTTGTTTAGTGGAAAATTAAAATTAAAAATTATATTTAAAAATAATTATTTTACGAGAGTGTGGAGAAGAAGAAAAATCACCGAGGAGCAATAAAATTGTTTGAGGGAGAAGAAAGGGGTATCATATAGAAAAAGGCTCCAATACGGTGAAAAATAAGAGAAAAATAATTATTTAATAAAAATAATTATTCTACGGTGAATAGAGGAGAAAACGGCTATCGAAACGGGTCTCTAGGCCCTCCCGGGATGAAAAATGGGTTAATATACCCCACCCGGGGTAAAACATCGCGACCAATTCATTTTAACCGAACCCTATAGAATTTTTTTACTGTGAGGCTCTGATAGTGATGAGGACAATGGTGATCACGTGAGACCAAGTGAGGCATGCAGATGTAGTTTGAGGGTACCAACGGCACGCGGATGACAACCCCTTTGTGAGTATCCAAACTTTGCTCATTAATTGTTGTAATTAATGCCCTAATTTTAGTGTTTAGTGATAGGAAGTCACGTTGGCACGCATCAACACGGGTGTAGGTATCGAGTCGGGGGCATAGGCATCCCTTTGGGGGCACACGCGTAGGCATGAGTTGCACACACCCACGTGCATGTGCACACGCGCACATACCGAAAAGGTGAACACGTGAAAAATGGGGTGCACACACAAAAGGAAGGGTGCACACACCTAGGAGTACATAGGCACAAGCGACAAATGTGTGGTACACATACCCAAAGTACACATGCACACATGCACACATATGGCACGCCCGGTGTGTACTTTGCTTAAGATAACTTAAATGAAGTAAGAACTACCACCTAAAGAGTTCTATAATCTAGCTAAGACAAAGCCTAAGCACCATCAAGATAAAGAGCTAAACAAGATCTATACTAAACATCATAACTTTGAAACATAAGATCAAAAATAGCATGCTATTCAAAAATCTCTACTCTCTGAGATTACTAACAAAAATGAATGGAACTATTTAGCTCCAATGGAAATCAAAAATTACTTGTTTGATCCTTAAAAGATGTAAGAATAGGAAGCTTAGCTCTTAACAATGGTGACCTCTCAAGAAAACAAAAGGCAAGATTTTAGTCTATTTTACTATATGCTTTGCATTTGCTTTCTTAAGAAGTTTAGGTGTAGTTATAAAGGTAGAAGGAAGGCTCCTTATATAGCCCAATGGATAAAGGAAAAATTCATCCCTTTGCATGTGGAATAAAGGTAAAACATGATTAGGAATGGATAAGGTTGTTTTATAAAAGGTAACCTTATTTTAGAAAGGTTTAATTTATGCTTAACAAGTCATGGGAGTTGGGGGTGTTTTAATAAATCAAAGGTGATTAACTAATAGGTAGATGTAAGCTTATAAAAGCTAATTAGAGGAATATTAGTAAGATTTAGGCTATTAGAAGGGGATTAAATAAATTAAATATTGATTCATTGGTTAAATGGAAGGAAAAACTAATTAATTATTAATAATTAATTAATCTAGATAGAAGGGTGAATAATTAATGAAAGTTCATTAATTAGGGTATTCGTTGAGACGAGTGACTTAATAAATTAGCGTATTATAATTAATTAATGACAATAAGAGGGAATATGAGCACTTTTTGACAATATGTCGTCGATTTGTGAGAAAAGGGATAATTAGCGCAATTTAAGTATTTGAATTTCTTGGGCATAATTATAGGTGTCTGATTCCAATAATAGCCAAATCAAATTCCAAAAACCCATTTTGGATTCCAAAATAGCCAAATCAAATTCCAATATTTAATATAATAAATAATAATATTGTTGATTTCAGTATTTAATATAGATTGTAAAATGTCCAAATTTAACGAAATTATGGTTAACACCCAAATTAACTCCCATCCATACTCTAAGAAATTAGAGCTCTAGTGAAGCCTCCACCTCCTCTAGTACTTCAACTAAATTATAGGAGGTCATGAAATAATTATAAAATCTTGGGAATGCGTTAGTGACAATTAAGAGGCAACATGCCCAAAGTTTTAAACCTTATCAACCTCAATACCAACCAAATAAGCCCACATATGAACCAAGTAAACCCCTTGCCCAACCTGCAACTCAAAATCAAAGCCAATTTCCTTCATTTAGACCATTCTAACCTTATAATCCCAATGCAACCTGTTCATTTAAAGCTTTGGTCCCTGCCCAAAATAATCTTGTACAAGATTGCGTGTGGTGTTTTCCTTGTGGTCATCCACATAATCAAGAAGCATACCACAATGGCATTATAATATAAGATTTAATGGTTCAAGTGCTTATGCTTCCCAGAAACCATTGAAGAAGAAAATTAAAAGCAAACGGTTTCTCAAGAGGCACATCAAAGTGAAACTTTTCTTGTGAATTGGAAATGCGAGATGATTTTTATGGAATGAATCAAATTCTTCCTCAAGGAGTACCTCCCAACACTAGGTCTAAGAAAAGAGAAATAAATAAAGACATGCAACAAATGTAATACCTTCTCAACCCTCTTTGATAGTTCAGGGAGGGGGCAACTCAAATACAATTCCAAATTTACGAGAATCTACCTAAGGTATCATCTATACCACCTCAAGTGCAAGAGAATGTTGCTATGATTAGGGGAAATCATAAGGATAATTTAGTTGCTTTTAACATTTTGGAGAAAATGAAGAAAACAAATGTGAGCATCTCCATGTGGGAATCATTGGCCATTCCAAGCCAAAGGGACATTTTGCACGCAACCATAGCTAACTTGTCCATTCCAAATGAGTCATCCAAGGATCAAGAGAGGGTCCTCACCAATGCAATGCGAAAAATGGATGGTCAACTAAATAGGAACATGAAACTCCACCATTATATGTATCCTTGATCATTGGGGATAATCTAGTACACAATTGCATGATTGAATCAGGTGCAAGCAACTTGGTGATGCCAAAGAAAATAGCATATCAGTTGGGTCTCAAGTATGAGCCTATTTCTAAAGGAGTGGTGCAACTATATGGAACAACAATGATAATTGTTGGATTCATCAAAGGTCTAAGCCTAACCTTGGATGTATGTCCCAATGTCATAGTTCCTCAAGATATATCTGTGATTGACCTACCTCCACTCTTTTCCCTATGCTTATCTAGGGATTTCACTACCAAGATTGGGGGATACTTGTTAGCTGATTAGTCAACCATGCTCTTCAGGACTAGATATATAGCCAATAGGACTATCATGTTTGAGCCAATTTCCACATATCACATTGAGCCTTATGTGCCAAGTCTTATCAATTCTAATTGCACAATTTTGATTAAAAAATATTTCCCAAGCATTGAGAAGGAAAACACTCAAATTGGAGGCATTCCTAAGTTGATCCTTGAAAAATGGGCATGCAAAGGACATAGCTATGATCCTTACAAAGAAATGGAAGAAGCTGAATTGGGTATCTATTTCCTACATGAAGAAATTACACCTCTCCCTAGTGTCACCAAGTCGGATGATGAAGATGAAAATGAAGAATGGAAAATTTTCTTTGATGGTTCAAAGAGTAGACAAGGTGTAGAAAGGAGGAATAATGCTTGTGTCTCCCAAAGGTATCAAATACTAGGATGCTTTCAAATTTCAATTTAGTTGTTCAAATAACATGGAAAATTATGAATCACTTATCCATGGTCTACATTGGTCAAGGAAGAAAAGTATCAAGAACTTGCAAACATTTGGGGACAAAGTGAGTTAGTTGTTAATCAGGTTAAAGGGATAAATTCCGCCAAGAATGATTTTCTCAAGAGATATAAGAATAGGGTATGGTATCTCAAAGAAAGTTTTGAAGCATTTAACATCAATTCCAAACTAATAAGGAGAATGAAGCTATAGACATGCTTGCATAAATTGGGGGAACATTTGACATTCTTTGAAGATATCAATAAGGACAAAGCATGACCACACATCAAGATGGAAGCAAGACCAGTTGTTCCATAATAACACAAATTGGTAGGTGTTTGAAAGTGACCAATAGATCATCAACTTCCTTTAAGAAGAGGCTAAGTTATCTTCAAGAAACCAAGACAAGTTGGAGAAACAATATGGAGATCAAGTGGTCCAACTCAGGATAAACAAAATGCCTAAAGGTCTAGTGACTTTGGAATCCATCTTCAATCCCAATGACCAGTTCAGAAAGGAGAAAGCAAACATCATGGTCAAAGGTGAATAATCAGAGCCTATTTCAGTTGGAGAAGGAAAAGTGCTCCAAATTGGCAAGGTAAGTACTCAACAAGAAAAGAATGATTTTGTAAAACTTTGTCAAGAATTTCTTGATATATTTGCATGGAGCTATGAATATCTTAGAGGATTTGATCCTAGTTTAGCTCAACATACTATTGAACTAGATCCAGAAGCTAAACTTATTAGGTAGAAGAAAATACCAGTTAATCCTCACATAGAGCCTCTAATGAAAAAGAATTGAACAAGTTGATTGAGGCAAGCATCATTTTCCCTATCAAGAACTCATCCTGGGTTACAAACCTTGTGCCGATTCGAGAAAATAAATGGGAAAATCAGGTTGTGTGTGGATTTCAAAGATTTAAATAGATATTACCTAAAGGATCATTACCCCCTTCCTTCAATGGAATAAATTTTACAAGTAGTAGCTGACTTGGAGAGGTTTTCACTCCTAGATGGCTACTCAGGTTACAACCAGATCATGGTGAGAAAAGAATATTAGTTTAAGAAAACTTTCACCACAAAATGGGGAACCTATGCCTACCAGAAAATTCCATTTGGCTTATCCAATATTGGAGCAACATTACAAAGGGCCATGGACATGACATTCTAAGGGATAATCACCTCTTTCATCTAAATAAAGTGTTTGAGAGGTGCATGCAATTTGGATTTTCCCAGAATCAAGAAAATCATAGTCTTAACCAATGAAGGTAATCTCCTAGGCCATATTGTGTCTAAAAAAGTATTAACTATAGATCTTGAGAGAGTTGAAGCCAACTTTTTATTGCCACTACCTAGTCATAAGAAATATCTCAAAAGCTTCTTAGGAAGGCTCAAATTTTTCAGAATATTTGTGCCTAATTTTTCCAATATTTTCAAGCCATTGATAATGATTTTGAAAAGGAGAAAAAATTTCAAATGGAAAAGTGAGGGAAAATATAGATTTGAAGCTATAAATAAATCCATATCACAAGCTCTAGCCCCGATCAACCTAGATTTCTCGAAGGATTTCACGTTGTATGATTTTGGTGGTATAAATGCAATATCTACAATATTGGTACACCAACAATGAATATTTGGAGCACCTTGTTGCATTATTCGGCCAAAACCTAGAAGACTATGAGGTAAGATACTCATTCATTGAGAAGCATGTTTTTGCTATTATAAGAAGTTTGAAGAAATTCGGGCACCTAGTCTCTAATAACAAAATCCATTTATTAGTCTCACATTTTGATGTGAAGGATTTCCTCTTGAACAAATATTTAAATGAGAAAATATTTGGTTAGATTACCAGAGTGATGGAGTATGATATAGACATCAAGGTGACAAAAATGGTTAGAGGCAAGGGCTTGTGTGAACAACTAGTCTCAATATAACATGAAAAGTCAAATAACGAAGAAGGGGTTGTCACGAGTGCTATAGGATGATCAAGAACAACAAGCCAATGCCTTACCCACACCTTGTTAGACTCAGGATATCATCAAATTCCTCCAAACAGTCAGTTCCCTCAAGGTTTGAACAAGGCTAAGAGAAGATATTTTAAGTTTCATTGTATTCCATATGTGCTTTTTGACCATATTTTGTTCAAAAAGGATGTAAATGGTGTCCTCCTAAGATGTATCAAAATAGAAAAATGGAGAAATTACTACATGAGTTCCATGATGGAGAAGCATGTGGTCATTTTCCCCAAGGGTGACAACTCTTAGAATCATGAAGACATGGTACTAGTGGAATAATATTTTCAATAAGTGTTATGCATGGATTAAGAAATGCAGGAATGTGCCTTCTTCATAGGTAAAGAGAAAAATATCTTCCACTCCACCCTATCACAGTTAAACAACCATTCATGCAGTGGGGACTAGATTTTATTGGGGTGATTAATCCAAATTCAAGCTTGGGCCACAAATGGATCCTCATAGCCATAAATTATTTAACCAAGTGGATAGAGGTAGTTGGACTCAAAGAAGAAAATGAATCTAGCATGTGGATTTTAATGAAGGAATTATGACAAGGTTTGGTGTCCCTTATATAATTATATTTGATAATGCCTTGGATTTTCTTAGAGTAAATATTTCTGATTGGGCTGTTAGAAATGATATCTATTTGAGCATATCTTCTAATTATTACCCTCAAGGTTATAGCCAAGATGAGTCCACCAAAAAGAACCTGTTATGGATCTAGATGAGAACTAGAGGACTTGGCACACCAAGTTGAAATCATCCTTATGGGCTGATAGGATTACCCCCAAGAGGTCAACTGATAGCTCTCCCTATAAGTTGGTCTATGGAAATGAAGAAAAGTTTCCCGTATCTCTATAATTTCCAGCATTGGAGCTTATCAAGTGACTGGAATTGTTTAAATTTGAGGCCATGGAAGTAAGATATGCATAGCTCATGGATCTTAAGGAGATAATGAATCAAGTTATGCAAGAAACGGAGAAAGATAAGGCCCAGATTAAGATGAGATTTGATAAGAGGGAAAAATCTAGAAGCTTCTAAGAGGGATATTTAGTCTTGAAATGGGATGTAGATAGGGCCAAGTTAGGAAGAAACTCCCAGTTTGATGCAATGTGGAGTTTTCCCTACATGATTTTAGGCTGCAAGGTAAACAACACTTTCCAATCGTCAAGATTGGATGGAGAAGAATTACAGATTCTAGTCAATGGAATCTATATTAAGCATTGTTATTGATAAGAAATATCCTTATACATAGTAGATTAGTTAAATTCCTCCTATTACTAGTAGCACATCATTCTCTTGTTAGTCTAGGATTGATTTTGTACAAGTGCTTTACACACTCTACATATTCCATTTGGGATGTGTATGTTTTTGCTATTTGTACATAATTGTGCTTTTGTGTTGTTGAACTTTCTAGTTTCGAGCAGGGGCCTTATGATGGAAATGGTGAGTTTATAGCCTAGGGTTTCAGTCAATACTAAGTCCATATAGTATTTTAGTTGGAACTAGGGGTGAATTTTCAAGTTTCGATTAGTTTCAATTTTCGATGACTCCATGCCCAATGGATGCTTCAAGGTAACTCGATCTTTCGATCTTGCTAATAGATCAACTCGTAAGTCACCAAATTGTTATCCAATTTTACACCCCTGCAAATTGGACAACTTTGAAACCTAGATGTTGGCGGTAAAAAATGCAATGTGTGACGAGATACTAGGGTAGCTCATGGATGGCTCGGAGATGAGTTGTGGTTGAGTTGATTTGATGCAACAATATGGATGATTCAAGTTGGTGGTGAGTTGGAGGAAAAAATGAGATGAACTTTGTTAGATGCGGGTTCGACCTGTTAGTATCATGTTTGATGATGTTAGCCATTAGTATGGATGCGGTGGGTTGATGGAGTAAGGGTTGACGGGTCACGGGTAAGGAAATGGCACGAGAACCACGGTAGCATCTTTAGATTCTCTTGGATAGTAGCATCTTTTATCTACCAACCGGTAGTATGTATGGATGTTACTAGCCAATAGCATATTTTGTGTTGTTAGTCGAGTAGCATGATAGAGGCCGTTTAGGTGATAAAGTATGAGGAACACCAATAGTAAGTACACATCTTTACTACGGCGGTAGCAAATTCATACTACCGGTTGAGAACAAAAGTATACTACCGAGACGGTTGTAAAGATAGAGAAGGTCGGGCTAGTGGAGAAGGTGATGGTATGGTTGATATCGGCCAATTGCATGGATTATGCAACTGGTTGACAACAAGAAAGAAATTAAAGAGATGCAACCAACCGATGAGAGAAACATGCTCCTGACTAAGACTAGGAAGACTATGTAACCAGTTGGTGAGGAAAAGATAATGCTACCATTTGGGGGAAAATGCATATAACCGGTCAACTACAAGAAAATCGATGATGGGCCAAGCAATAATGAATGAAGTACATAGTAGCACTAGTTTAATGAGGTATGCCATCAATAGTTTCCTATGTAAGAAAGGTACACTTGGGAAGTGAATTCGCATGGCTTCCCATACCTCTTTTCATAGAATTAATGTGGTTTGTCGGTTGGTGAGGAAAAATTGAGGTTTTCTATCTATATAATGTAAATTCACCTCATTTGTAAGGGGGAAGACATTCTGAATGTAAAAGAACTCACAAATTTTCTCCATAGATTTTGTGAATTACAGGCCTCGAATTTAAGAATTTTGTAAAAAGGATCTCACCTTGTGTCTACTTTGTAATGGATTGTGCATCTTTTAAGCAATAAAATATGTGTTTTATGGCTTTTCCTACCCTAGATCAAGTTATATTTCACTCTTTGCCTTCTATTGCATTTGCAGTTATATTGTGCATACTTTTTTTTTCTTACAGGGCTAAAATTCATTGTGCTTCATGAAAATGGAAATGTGAATGTTGTTTTGGATTGTGGCACTTCTATCTACCCTATTATATTACATTTTATCTCCATTTTCACTCATTTGGAATATCTCTAGCCCTCTTGTTCTTGGTGCTATTGTAACACCTATTTATTATGCTTCTCAACTAGGTAATTTTTATCAACTCATTAATTATAATTAATTCCTTTAATAAATTTAAAAATGCAATGATTACATTCTAACACACAAGAGTTATGGATCTATTAATTTATCATACATTGAAAATAGTAACATCATTTACAATACCTACTAAATTATTTCAACATTATCTAATTATCTCGATGCCTTCAATGATTAATTGCTTACAATAGATTAATCTAGCATTAATTAATGTTCAAAATCCAACCAAACAAGCTATGATAACCATGTGCAAGTGCAAGGGTTTATATCCTATTCAATCCCCTTAAATGCTCATCCCGAGTTGATATACCTAGTATATCATTTGGCTATACCTTTTAAAGGTTAAGAGAATGTGTATCTTCTTAGTGTAGCCTCCTAGGCATAACACAGAAGAAATGGTGATTAGGTAATGCAATCGGTCACTTGTAATACTATGGCCATAGTTTCATGACTGCACATAATCCACATGAAACTTGTTACTCTATTTAGTGCACATTTTTCTCAATCATAGTATCGAGATTCTTTTTTGAACTTAAGTTATTAAGTTCATTATTTAAATACTTAAATAATCATTAATATCCTTCATTCGTTACTAAGTTGATTTAGCTTCTTATTACTGATAAGTACATTTGTACTAACTAGGAAATCACGAAGTACCTTTGTACTTCATTCCATACCATTGTGATTTTTTCGTTTAGTGACGATACCCAACTAAGTAATTTGTACATTTTTGTTGTTAGGTAACAACAACCTAATTTTAATTGTTTACAACATATAAATTGATTTATATCACTCGGTTAATTTTAGTCATACTTATAGTCCTGTTAAAAGTGTAAGTTGATGCCCACAAAATCCAACATTTAGTTCCACAATGATTCAACCATTTAATTGGTTTATATCATCTCACTAACCTAAGGTTTTATTGTTATTTCATTAAATACACCTTTTTACTTTCTTTCATATCATTACATCTTTTCTATGGAATCGGGTTTGTTAAATATTGATACAACTTGATCCTTCCAAGTGTAAGTTGTTCCCTTTAAGTCATCTGATTAGAATCTAATTAATTATTTACATAACTGATTTGTATTAAGTACTTAATTATCTAATAGTTACATCTTTAAACATTGTTTCACAAATATGTATTCATATGTTCTTGATTTCCTAATTTCATTATTGTGCAAGTATATATATTTTACCACACTAATATGCATACTTGGTGAAAATTAACTTGCGAGAAGTTAAATTGTTGTTCATTAATCCATAGTCATTTAATTATCAAACTAAGGGACGTAGAATTTTAATAGTGTCAGTGTTGTATGCACAGTTACAGTGTTTAGGAGGTAAAGAAGTAAATTGTTGTCACTACAATTTGGGAAATAACAATGCTTGGAAACAAACTAAATTCAAACTAGAAGTAAATACTATGGCTAAGGTAAAACATGTAAACTCAAAATGTAGGTAAAGAAATGAGTGATGCTAATCTTATAATACAATAAATCAAATAAAAAAACTATGGAGGGGGATAAAAAACCACAAGTGGGCCCTTCCTTGGGTGTTAATCCCTCCTAAGGCTTGTGACTACAACTAATGAACATAACTCATATTTTTATTGCATTGGCATGAATTTTATAATTAGGAATACAAAAATCATGTGTCCACATATTTTCTACTCTCTAATATCTATGGAGCTCTATATTAACTAACCGATTAGCTCTTCATCATTAGTCCTTTTATTTTTATACATCTCATTGTAACAGAGGCATGAAGAAACAAAGTTCAACTAGGAGTTAAAATCAGATTAAGTAAAAGATCTCAACCAAATAATTTGGAGATTAGATGCATGAAACAAAATTAATCTATAGGCTTTGTCAATTACATAACTCAAGTAACTGATTAAGTTGATCAATCATTTCCTAAATCATGAATTTAATTAGTTAGTTCCTTGTTAAGTTGCAATGCATAATTAGATGTTGGAGTTGAGTCATCTCCTAGTTCTCATGTTTTAATTGTAATTTCTTCTTCCATTGACACGTGCAAACTCAAGTGTGATGTCCACATTCTAGAGCTTATTAGGATCATTAATTCTTCCATGTGTGTGAATTCCTTTGGTTGTGGATGCTCTACTGTAAATAAGTCCTTTGGCTGCATGCGAGTTATTGCAAACAATCCCTTAGCTATAAATGATTCTTTTGGTTCCAGATGGGTTGTTGTGTATGGATCCTTTAGTTGCATGTGAGTTATTGTATATGGATTCTATAACAACATGTAAGTTGCTGCATATAACAATTTTCTTGCAAACAAGGTTGGCATCATACAAATCATCATTTAAGCACCTTATTGTGATCAAGAGAATAAATGTGTACTCATAATACCACAAAATAAATTAAACTAGTAATAACTATATTAATTAATATTCATGCCATAAGTTTAGGTTCTAATGAAATGTCTAAGAAATACAATAGGGTAATACAATCGAAAGGATACAAATGTCTCAACAAATTACAGAATATGAGTTGTTTAGAAAGGGATTCAAACAACTCATCAATACTCAAATTTTTAAAATTTGATATTCTAAGTGGAACAATAAGATTCACATTGTCTCATACTTTACAAAGATAAGATAGATTTGTTAACCCTAATTATCTTTCCTCATTTCTTTTTATGTTTTTGGTTATCATTACATCTTATTAAACTTTCCATAGCTCGTAAGACATCATGTTTTAATTTGAAATATCCACAAGTAATACTTAACCAAAATAAATACTTGAATGCTTAATATCAGTAAAAATATGAATTCAATCACATTTTTGATGATATGAAGAATCTCTTTATTTATATGGAAACAAACAATAAACCTTATTACAAGTCATAAGTGACTATACAATAAAACATACCTCTTGTCTTTACAAACAAGTCTCTCATGTTTTATACAAAAGTGCCAAGGATATCTTTCACTTTTTATTTAGACACAATAAATTCCTTTCATTACAATCACGTACAAACATTTCATTCATAATTTCTAAAAATATTTAAGCACTCCCGATATCCTATCCCTTTTCTCATTTTGTAAAAACTTTACAAACTGCAATCGGTAATGATAATGTACGTAATGTACATGGTCGATTCTATATGACCTAGCATCGATTATCAATGCTAATATTGTTGTGATTTTATGAAAAGAAATGAAAAAATAAGGATTAAATCATAACTCATTCATATAATACATATGATAATAATAAGTTATATTTAATCCAACATATGTAGTGAACCTAAGTATGTAATCAATTTTCCACTAAAAATATTAACAAATCATCCCAAAATTATTCGTAACTTCCCGAATACAATATTGTAAAAGTGTCAATCACAATAAACACAAGGAACTAGAATATTTCCAAAAGATTAAGTTCTTCATATACTCATAACTATTTCCTTTCCATATTTTCCTATCACCAAGAAAATGGTTATTGAAAAGTCACATAAGATTCCTTAATCAACATGTTATCATTACAATGGTATTGATAGAAACACGGTCGATGGATTAAACCTCCCACTGATTGGCACAAGTTAAATTTTGATGGGGCCTCAAAAGGAAATCCGGGAGACTCTGGAGGAGGGGGAGTCATCAGAGATCAAAGAGGCTGTTTTGTTGCTACTTTTTCTGGGAGAATGGGCAGGCAAACTAATCATTATTCCGACACAGCGCTCTTTGGGGTATAAGACTTGCCAGAGACTGTAATATTCCAAATATTATAATTGAAGGTGATTCTATGAATATCATCAATCTTTTAAATAAAAAGCAACACCCCAGCTGGTCTATCAGGGATTCTATTGGGGAAGCTATTGATATATGCAAGAGCTTTGAAAATGTTCAAATCACCCACACCTATCGGGAAGGAAATAGGGTTGCTGACAGTTTGGCTAACTTTGGTGTTAATAATTCCTTTCAAACTTGGCTTAGGGGGGACGTTCTACCCGCTCAAATCAATAAAGCCATAATCATTGATCTACATGGCAGTGAAAATCAACACTAACGGCTATAATTTGGACGCTAATGTGTGGATCCTCAAGTACATTATGATGACATCACAAAAGATATGGATGATTGATGCGATCTGTGCGGGATGGACTGTCATCATTTCTTGGCATAGGAGGAAAGCCGAGGAGCGGGAAATAATAACAAGTATAGCATAATAATTAAACCTACTTTCACGGAAAGGAAAGATTCAAATACCAAAATCAAAGCTCTGCCTGTCCCACATAGTGGTAGCTTTTTTACCATTGAGAACAGGAAAAGGAGTAGAGGAAACATGGGGGGTCCACCTTGCAAAACTAAACTGACCCATAATCCTGCGTGGAAAGAGAATACGAGCTTTGGAATTACCTGCAAATCGGGGGCCTGTCTAATTTAATTGAAAGGATTCAAGGCTTCGACCAAGACATTTCTATCAGATTCACCCAGGGATGGAAGAATAGGATTTTCAAATACAATAACATGGAGATGGAAATCATGGAAGTGCTCATTGCCCAGATCACGGGCCTCAGCCTGGAAGGCACCAAATTCTTCAATAAGAAGGTGGACAGGGAGGTGGAGACCAAGAAATTTCTAGACGAGGGGGAGAATCTTGAATTCGTGACTGCTGGCATCAAGGTGGCGTCGATTCCTAAGCCTTTTGCTGAGCTTGCCAAGATGGTGGTTAGGTATGTAACTCTTGAAGGAAGATTTGTGACTATACCTCAAAAGCATCTGATATTTCTAAATCACTTTCGTAGAAATAACATAATCAGCTTTCCTCACTATTTGATAAACTCGCTGGAGAAATCAATTAGGGAAGTTCAGAGCCACTCTAGGGCTGTCCCTTTGCACCAGGGACTTATCCTCCTGATCCACCACCACTGTTCCAGCTGCCCCGTGAATCCTACCCCACCTCCCTCCTCCATACCTCCACCTGCTCACACCGCTTCCACTCCCCCTGCTGAAAAGAAAGAGTGAAGCTGCTGCTTCTAGCAAGAAAAGCAAGAGCATCAAAGCTAAAATCCCTACTTCCCAATGGGTCCTAAGGAGCCACAAAGACTTGGAACTTGCTGAAAACCTCCTGCATATTAGTAAACTGGTGGAGGAGCCCAAGGAGGAGGAATTGATGGACAGAGTGGACAGATTAGAAAAGGAGATACAAGAGCTCAAAGGGACTATAAAAAATATGGAAAGAGCTAAGGGAAAAGGGATTCTTCAAAGTGATGAGGAAGAGGGGGTTATTGCTGAAGTCTTCAAGAAGTTACAGTCCTTAGATGGTAGATTGGGGAATGCTAAAAGCCGCAATGACTACATATTGTCTGCCCTCAAAAGCATTTATAATTTCATTGAACAACATGTTCATAGTGTCTACAGTTTAAGTGGGGTTAATGAGGACATTTGGGGCCCTAAAGAGAAAAGGGATATTGCAATTGCTCAGGTAGATATGCAAGACTCCTCTCAGGCCACTGTCATTTCCTTCTTCATGTCACTGTAGGCTATCAAGACCAAGATTGACAGGGCTATCAAGTAACGGCAGGTTCTTTGTGATGCTTTTTTTTAGGCTACGAAGTTCTTTGTTATCCGCGGTTCTCAGTGCTGTTTTTTTGGTAGAGCTCTATATGCTTTGTTTCTCTTTTGGTTTCTTTTTGATCTTTTACTGCTTCTTTTTTGATCATTGCACATTTGGATCCTTTTTACACTTATATTTTCATATTTGGCTGTTGAGCCCTCTTTGATTGGTAGTTTCGCCCTTCTCGGGATGTTTTTCTCACTTTCACTATCTCGGCTTTTGAGCCCTTTTGTGTACAAGGTATAGTCCCTTCAAAACTATTTTCCCTTAATAAAAAAAAAAACATGTTATCATTACTTGACAACTTTATTAGACCTTCAATCTAAAAAAATGCCCGAATGTGTAGCCTTAAGACCTCTTGTTTGAACTATCTAGAATTACGTAGGTAAGTCATAGAGCCACATCAAATCATATCATTTCAAATCCTAGTCGGATAACCTTCAATGGGTAAAATATTTCATAAACCAAAAGAATGCAAGGTTACACCCCTTAATCCTATGGGATTAAACACATTCCCTTATTTATTATTATGATGATAGTATCTTACATATAATATAAGCCATGGAGGAAAGATCACACATAATATCTAACCTTAATTTCTCAACAAAAACTCACATCAAGTTGAAACACCATATTCACAAAGAAAATAAAAGAAACAGGGACATACTCCTATTCAAGCCCTCCATCCATTCATCCTTATGACATGTCAAGGAATGGTTTCTAATCCATCCCAATAAAAATAATGTATATTTATTGTATGTTCTTGTATAGGATACGAATCCAAGATTTCTCTAAACTATTTCAAACTAAATAATTTCCCGAGAAAGAAACAAAACGTTTCCTACATGAAACTCGGTGCTCTCGGTACTACAAAGCAGAGTTTTCACATTTTAAGGAGACAAAAATTAGGAATAACTATCACTCCCACATATTACCCTAGGTGTGCGGACATGACTTGCATATACAACTCATTAAAAGACCGATATACCGAGAACACATTCAATCTATTCTTAACATTTAATGAATAAGGTAAGCCCCAAATTACTCGATCATACCAGTCAAATTTAAACATCCCAAATGCAACGAGACATACCAAATCCCTTTTCTAAATTTATATTAACTCACGATTAAGGAAAACGTCTTCATCAACCCTATTTTTTAATACATTTTCTAATAAAAAATATAAAAATAACACAACCCAAACAATTAAGTAATCCAAATAAGATTCAACTCATTTTGAAAATAAAACGACAAGATCAGAATTGATATTCCATGCCTGTGAGGTAGTGAGCTCCTGATCTTTTCTCACTTTTTCCTTGGAAACTTCAAACAGGTAAAACCCCCGAAATTGACCTGTGTTTACCAAAATTTCTTGCGTAAGACCGCACAACACAGTTCCAACTTTTGAAGGAAATATCTCCCTAAATAATTCATGCAATAGGTGTATAAATAAGTTTGGTTTGGCCATCATGGCTCTAAAATACTCATGCATGCAGCCAAAATGTAACCAATAGCTCGACAAAGGAAATCACATGTAGATCTCCAAAAGGGATCGATAAAAACATTGGAAGCAAAATGAAAAAAATTATAAACAAATAAAATGCTCTAGGTAGCTTCCTTGAGAAGCTTATCACTCCTCCCTAGATATGTGGAGGGTGAGTTAATACCATTATACAATGCAAGTAATCGACTACAACTTTCCCTCCAAAATGTTACAGTTAGACTTGGATATTTCCCCTCTCTAACTTGCATGGTAGTTTCTCTAATAATAACTCCCTTAACTTGTATGACAAAGTGGTGGAATTTTTAGTATTTAAATAATCAAACTATATTTAACCCACTTTTTCTTTGCATGGACGCTTATCCGAGTGGTCTAAGTTTTCATCCCAAAAACAATTACAATACCTTGGTAGGGATTGGTATGATCATTGACCATAAACTACTAAAAATAAAATAAAATCCATTAACTTAAACTTTTGACCCTTTAATCACCAAAATTAAACTTCATATTTACATGGTCGATAGTTCAAGCTAAATAATTTTTCAACCATCACTTTTTCCTTTCGAGTCCGGTAAAGACCATATAATGCACAATCATCTAGATCAATGCAAACCTAAACCATAAGACCATCAAGGTGATCAAATGACCATTTCGATTATTTAGCAATTCCATTTAAAGAGGATTTAACCGTTATTGCTAAAAAAATAAAAAAACTTATTGTTTACAAAAAAATTTGGTATGAAGTATGGCCGATGTCCATATTTGCTTCAAACACTATTATGATTTATGGTTGGTAAATGCCGACCAGGACAACTTACCATGACTTACCTCACCGCCATCTTATGAAAATTTTACTTTGAACTTCAGTCAAATACCAACACCAAAATTATTAACAATAGTTTAGCATGATAGATAAAAATGACAAAATTTATCTTACCAAAACTTTTAAAATCCTTTACGAGCAATTGAAAATTCATTACAATGCCAGAACCTAAATCTAATTATATCAACAAAATTATTATCCTTACATAAGGATGAAAAAGTTAATTCCTTGTGACATCTCATGCAAGGTACCACCATATAGTTGTTTAATCGGTATTTAGATATAGTAAAAAATAGTAATCAAGTATTATCATCTAAATATAGATTCACTAAGCATTAAGCGAATCAATAACAATCCTCATAAAAAAATTTAGAACCCAAATAATCTATTGATGCACCACATCATCAAATTTAGAAAATTCATAACAAGAATATGTCATAATATCAATAACAGGTACAACACCAAGTGATATGTTCAAAATTGAAAATCATCACATAAAACCAGCAAGCTAGAGCACTTTCTATCATGCAAGATAACAAGAATGAGTTGTGACCCAATAAATAGTCTGCGATCGCAAGGTGATGAGTACATGTGTAGTGATGGATATGCACCTATAAATACACATATACTTCCTTGCGGAAGTATGTGCATATGTATAAATGCATATGCAGCCTCACATCTGCACTAGTCGGCATGCTCCCATGCATTTATTAATTTATAACTCATTTTTTCTAATTAAACATAATGAAAAATTGAGATGTAACATATATTGCATCCTTTAGCATAGGATTTAATTTCATGCATCATTCTTTCTCCTTGGTCCATTGGAATCTTATGTTATCCGTATATAGTTGGATTTATCTTTTTAGGATTAGTTTTAGTACTACGAATAGTTAGAGGAACCAACCTTCTCTAGAGCTTTGTCTCATTTGCAAAGTCCCACACCTTGTGACAATCCCATATTACCCAAAAAAATTGAATTCTCGGCTATAGTTCATGATCAATCAAAGGGTTATATTTTGTGGTGATAACATAGATCTCTTTTAGGTTCTTGCACATTACATTGATGTTTAGCATTGTACATTTTACCGTCTCACCGAGGCTCCTAAAGGAATCTACATTTTATACTCTCACACATTACATGTGTTATTGTTTCATCATTTACTACTTCTACTTTCTAGCACATTATTTTCCATTGATACATACATGATTTGACATATTTTTATATCATTCTAACATGCTAATAGTTTCTTCATGTGTAGAATTTACTTTGCAAGACTATCTACTAACATGGTTATCTGCCATACTTCACTTGACATTGTTTTCCATTGTATGCTATTGTTTGTGGGATATTCCCTTTGTCTTGTATGCTCATTGTATGCTTTTGGATGCTTCGGCCTTGATTTTCTTGTGACATTGTGAGTGATGTCCCATGTTTGAAACCCTCTTTTCATGGTCCACTATGTTTTCACACTTGTTTGGTTACATTGTCTTCTATTGCATGCTTGCAATTTTTTTTACTAACACGGGTTTCTAGCCACTTTGTTTTCACGTGCCTTGGTTTCTACCATGCACATCCCCTCCCCCTGTAGGGATACAATTTTATTTCAACTTCAGTTCCTCTCTTTTAGGCCACACACTCCTACATTGTCACATACACCCCAAACGAGGGGGTATACTTTGGGTGAAAAATACACCCCTACAACATCTCATAGTTATATTTCAGTTTAGCATAGCATAAATTCGAACAACGAAATAGTCACATAATGGCCTAGAATCTTACTTACGTCCTTAGCACAACACATACACTAGTTCTCGACTCGAGACACTAGCTCCTGGGTGCTCTTGACCTCCCTTATGTGTTAATGTCTTGGGAGAAGATACAATAATTTTATCATATCAACGCAGTCTGAAGTCTTTAGAGTAGTTTTTACACAGTACATGCATAGTAATCCAATAGTAGAATGCATTTTATCTCCTTCAATCAATACAAATTGGAAATAATTCAAACAGAAGGAACAAAACATGGGTGTACCATCTGTAGTGGTGCTCATTGGGAAGATTCATGTAAGGATAGTAACACTAGGACTCTATCCCCAACACTTGCTCAATAGCGTGAGATCACCCAAAAACTCACTCTTGGCATGAGATCACCCAAAAAATGAGTGTTTGGCATGATATCACCCAAAAAACTCATTCTTCATAGCATTTTAAAGAAATATTTCTATCCTTTTACACTCTTACATATTAGGTGCACACTTTCATTTCTAAAATGTTTACATGTTGTTGTCATGCAAATGTGCAACAAGGAAATTAACAATTTCTAAGCATGAAAACTATACCCTTGTGTTAATTTTTTCAAGTCTTACCATTCCAAGGAACCACATTTCTATCCACTTAGTCCAAGTGACCTCCCAATTAATGTTATCTCATTCCCTAGTTGATTTAAGAAATTCCATTCATTCCCCTAGGTATTTTTAGGAGCTCATTAAAAGTTGCAAAGCTTGGGGACATTACGGAAGGGTTATCACTGGCCTTCCTAGGACTAGAGCAACCCCATGGAGTAGAGAAGAAAATAAAAAATGGATGTGGAGGTGATTCAAATGCCTTGGGACATCATGGAAGTGATTCAGGAAGATTCTGGAAGGACTCGGAGAAGTTGGGGCAATTTCACCAAAATTAGGGTTCACAGGCCTAGGCAGTGCATAGGCCAAAACAACTGTTGAACTTCCAAAGGTGATTCTGGGAGCTCTGGGTGGAGTTAGGAGAAAAAAACATCTTCAAAAGTTAATTCCAAGACCTACAATATGGTGAAATTATGTTTTTCACAACACTTTGGCGCATTGGGCTGCAGTATTTTTCTCATGCACATGTGGAGTACTAAATAAAAAGTCCTATTTATCAGGGATAAAATGGAATAATTAAGATATTATACCCCACCATTGGATTCAAAAGGTCATTTCCAGTCAGGATCATATAAAATTTCATTAAAAAATCCATCGGGAGCTCAAGTTATCGTCATTTCAAGTTGTCATCTTGGAGCGAGTTCAGGAGTTAATAAAATATTGGGAGGACACGTGTCGGCTCAATATCTTGGCAGGATTTTGTGTCCCTCACATCCATAAAGGTAAGATACATAAACTATGGAAATTTTTTCCCATCCCCCATATGACATTTGATCATCATTTGACCTCCAGGATCATCAATTCAACCCCTAGGTGCTTGCGGGAGCTCAAAGCCTCAACCGTCATAACACTGCGACGTGTCATCACCAGGAGCACCATGGAATTTTATGTCCCTCATATTCCTCATAGGTCAGGGAAATAAAACATGTAAAAATGTGCCCATCCCCTAAGGGATACTTCTGGTCACCCATATGACCAACTTCCAACCCTTAGTGCTTTAAAGTTGATTTTTAGCCTTCATTCCTTGTCGTCGGATCTCCGCCACATGTCGTCACCTTGCTCACCATGGAATTTGATGTCCCTCACATCCCTCACAGGTCAGGGACATCAAACATTGAAAAATTCACCCATATCCCTTCTTATATTTATTTCAAAATTTTAAATACCCACCTGCTTCCCGCTTCTAACTTCTAACATTCCGTGCACAACCACATCTGCACACTCCCTCTGCAACTTCCTACCATCACTCCTCCATTGCCAAAGCTCAAACCAGATCAACTAAGGCATTAAAATACCTTTCCCATGGTGATACTTAGGTCTCAGAAGGATTTTTCATTGAGCTAAGAAGAAGAAACGAAGAACAGAGAAGAAGAATAATAGAAATCCCCATTGCCATGAAATCAAAATTTGGAGAAATCTTGCAAACGGATGCACAGATTGATGAACCATTTTTTCTATTCATTCCTCTATCCAAAACCATCAGAAACATACCTTCAGACCCTCCTCTCATACCATAAATCATTCACAATAAAGAAATCTTCTTTCCGGCTCAACGAAGAAAAAAGTTGATTTCCCATAAAATCGGCTGTTGGATTGAAACAAGATTTCACCTGAAGCACAAGAAGAAAAAACCCATATCAAAAATATAATTTTTTTCACAAATAGATGAGAAAACCAGAACTGAAATTTGGAGGTCCATTAATGGTCAGCTGTGTCCGGAAATCTTCTTAGGTTAAAAAATTAAAAGTTTAAAATCTCCTAAACTATTGAGCGGGTAGGTCTAAAATTTCAGAGGGGTGATATTGGGAAAAAACCCATATCAAAAAAATTGTTCCACATCAATCTGACCTCCAGAAGCCCACTTTCTAAAAATAGTAGGTCTTCTGCATATGGGACTGCTATTTTGGGAAATTCATCAATATAAGAACTTGCGAAGGAGACAAAGACATTGAAGATGCACTACAACTGATAATTCATCGAATGGGAATTTTGGTGCTTGATAAAAATAGTAAGTGGTCCCATGAGAACCTACCAAAAATATAAATTTGATTTAGAAGGAGAGAGGAATGCATGGAGAAGAGGAAATTAGAGTCGTAATATTCAATTGAGGCTTGAGGGAACTACTTTTTCATACTTACTAAAAATAGGATGTTGCTCTTTCTAAGGAAAAAATGAAGTAGAAGTGGATGGGATAGAAGCTGGCACAACCCTTCACCTGCGAGAATGAGATAGAAGATAGTGATGTCTTATACATGGACCTAAATGACCTTATAACTCACATGGAAGCCAAGGACTGAAAGAAGATTGAAGATCAGATATTCGCAAGTGGCTTGTTTACTACCGTGACACACCCAATGTTGGTGTAAAGTCACAAGTTGGTCCTAACCTTTCTCACCACTATGAGCCCAAAACACAAAGTATCCAAGCTGAAAATGATACATCGGTGGTGATCATTATCCCTAGAACCATTTCACTTTTTCTCAGCTACTGACATCACCCCAATGGTCATCATCTCAAAGGATAGAGCCTTGCATGATTAGGAAATGATGGATGCATGTGTATAAGGGTTGAACTTAGTTCATGGTTGAAAACACGAGGAAATCCCTTAAGGATACCCAATAACCTTCCAAGGTGTGAGTTCTAAGAAGTATATTCAGATGCCATCACTTTCATCAGGTATATTTATGGGTGATGCAAGCACAAGAGACTTCCAAGACTAGATGGGCCTTTTCATTTTGATGTTGATATAAGGAAAATAGAGAATTGACTAGGGAAGATCATCAACGACAACCTCCATCTGTAACTACTCTAGGTACCCATGAAAAATAAGTTCCACATGGTTTCTTACTTGGTTTATCTCCTCGATAGCTAAAGATAATTCAAAGGATTGGATCTCATGTAAAAACTTTACTGTCAAGGTGCCCATGTTCAAGAAAATTCCATACTTGGTGTTAGAGGAAATCCATAGGCATTTCACTCGAGTGAACGATGTGTTCACAATGTATGTGGTATGAAGCTTATAAGGAGATCTCGAGGCTAGGATGTCGTCACAAGAAACATCTTTATCAATAAATATGGATCTTATCTCACACAATTATCAACCTTCTCCTACCTGTGAGTTGTTGGCTTTGACCAAGATCCATTAAGGCTAGTGAGTACCTTGGTGACCAAATTGTATTATTCAATCTTTGTAAATAGATCATTAAAGAGATGAACACGATTAGAAGCGGGAGGAATAATTTGATTCCATTCCCTCTCTCTCAGGGTATTCATGTGCAAGAGCTCAAATGACACATCTCATCTAGAGGCTGCTTTCACTCATTTGACTTTGCATTCCTACATTGTCAGGCATAATTTCAACATTCGAGAAGATCCTGACTCTTTCTATGTCCCAGACTATAACACGAGCCACAAGTAGAGGAATACTAGCCCAATTGTCTTGATGAATTTGAAGTGCATGAAAAGGACCATATGAGTATGACACTCACCGAGATGAAGAAATTCAAGTTCTCCTGGTATGATGATATTTTACATGATGACAGGATAGAGATGTATGATCCTGAGTACGTGGTAGTCAATATGTGCCCTTTTTCTCCGGTCAACTGGTATGTTTGTGAATTAGGGGATATAAAGGAGCAGACTGAGAAAGTGGTAAGGAGAACGAGAAATTGGTTTCAAAAGAAGAGAACCATGATCATCCAGTCACAAGGAATTCCCCTAAGTCAGAATCAAGCCTCCTATTAGTCATCTTCAAACATCATAGAGGTGACTTATATTTGTAAACACTCTGGAGAAATCTCAAAAAGGAAATCCACAGAATTGGAAGCTTCTCCTTATAAGAAAATGCCAAATAAATCCATGGTAGAAGAAGACTCGTTTGCGTCACTGCGAGAGGAAGAATTGATCACAAAAATTTAGGAAGAAAATGCAGTGCTCAAGACACAAGTGGATGAAGAACACATGGTTCAAGATCCAAATTTTGAGCCACCACAGAGGTCTCACCTCTTGTTGACACCCATACCTCTCTCATTCAGGATTTTCCTCCTCCTTCAAAATAGGGAACTGTTGGTGCACCTATCATTGATCCCGAATCCGATGAGATGTTTCCTTGGATGTAAGAAACAATTTTCCTTGACACCCACACTATGCAACAAGTAGAAACCCCTGATCTATCAGTGATTGTCTCATTGGCCAAAGAAAAAGATCAAGAAATCTCACACATATAGCCTCACGGTTCTACAGTGGGGAAATAGGTAATCAATACATCAAAGTAGCTCAGCCCAAGGTAATCAAGCCAGTGGATGAGATGACACCAACTGACTATGAGATGAGCATAATCTAACTAGGGACTGACAACTCATGAAGGGGATTTGCACATGTATCAACAATATTCTACTCGCATGGTGGAAAGGAATAAGGAGTATAAGAAGAAGATTTATGAATTAAAAGAGTAGGTGTGAACTCTGTCATTCTATGTGTAACATCTAGTTGATCCTAATACCATGACAATTCCCACTGAGGAAGTTGTGCCCATCAGTAGCTTTAATCTAGAATCCATCAGGAGGACACACGAGTTCATAATGCAAGGGTGAGCGAATAATGAATGGATTAACTCAATTTCTGAAAAGGGAATCCAATGCTCTAAGAAGCATTCAAAATATCCACTTACATATGTGTGACAAAAAATAGGACATAGTCACTCATGGAGGACTTATAGAAAGAAATAGACTATTGGGAACCTTTGGGCCCAATAGTAGATGAAATGATCAACACTCATTGCCAGGAGTTGATCAACAATAAGATTTTTGAAACTCCCTCAAAATAATTTTCATGTGTATGGGTGAGGGCATTTGGCAATTAGGTTTGAGGAAATCAATCGGGCCATCACAGAGCTAGAGGAAAAAGAGGAACAAGCATAAATTTTAGGATAGTGTAAATCAGAAAACTCAGAAACTTGGAGTACTTGCAATGGTTGAGGATACAATTGCTAATGAGTTAATTGGCCCATTTGATCAAGAAAGAGGTAGGCAACCCATTGTCCTTCACTAAAGATACCCTCAAATTTCTCTGAGAGATCTAGGCCTCTATTGCACTTATCGCAGAGAAAAATTCATCATGGTTTAAGAAGTGTAAAGACATCAACAATGTGGCTAATGGATGGATAGATACCTTGATTTGCATTTTCAATCCTCATGTTGACAAAGTGTAACCTGTAGCAACTCGTTTCACCAAGGATCTTGGAGGGATAAAGGCCTTCTCAAGAGCGTGAAGTGGAAACCAGTCAAGAAGTGAGATCAAATCCACTGCAGTAGCTCATTCTTCCACATAATTGTTCCTTTCTCTCTCTTCTTCTTCTTCCTCTTTCTCTCTTCCCTTCTCACCCAACGTTCTCTCTCATCAATGTTATATTTTTACGTTGGGGTTTGTACTTTTTATATATAGCTGTAAGTGACTTTAGAAACATAATGTAAACTTTAAGTCGCCTTGATTTTATAAAAGGGATTTAAATATTTAAGTGGAATATGAACAATCTAAAGTCAAATTAAAGTATTTGAAAAGTTGTTGACAAGATGCAAAGTTTCCTTCTCTTCTATAAATTGTAACAAGCTCCTCATTTGGACTTCTTCTTAGAAAACTTCTTAGACTTCTTAGATATTGGAGCTGTTTTTGTGAATTCATGAGAGAGATATCCTTGTGAAGAGAGAAAAGAGATAGAAAATTTATTCCATTTTCCCTACTCAAAAATGTCTTCTATTTCTATGTTATGTACAATTTCTGCTTGAGCTTCAATAAAGGAAGAAGGAATTTTATTATTTTTGACTGAGGAGTTTAGTGGTACTTTGTGCTCATTAAACACTATTTGGTCTTATTGTTGTTACACGATTTGATTTCTTCTAAATTCAAGTGCATGTAATGAAATTTCTGGCTGGTGTATGTAAGTCTCTGATTTTCTACTTGCAACATTAGTTTCTCTTTTCTAACTTTCTCACTCCCTTTCCTACTTTCCTAGCAAATTCCTCTCTTGCAGATATATGCAAGATTTTGCCGCAGGGTCAGTGGAGTGCCCCTGTTGGATCCTTGGCCAAAAGGCCACCAGGATAAAACTCACTTTTTACTTGTGCATGCACGTATGATAACTTCCCGAGTTAAGTAGAGTACGTAGACTCCCAAAATGTCCCAAAATGTTTGCAAGATAACCACCAATTTTCCCCTAAAAATTTCCCCGCCAACACATACTTTTAAATGCTTTACTCGGATGTTCATATACAATACTTTGAATACTCTTTCACTCTTATTATAAAGGTCCGTCCCTAATACACAATAAGAAGAAAGCCTACATCAGCAATTAAAGAATAACAACAGGTACAAATCAACACATACACTTCACCCCTTTCCTTTCCTAGTCTCCACGTTTCACTTTGCATCATTCCATGCTTCACTTGTACAATCAACACACATTTCACCACATGCTCTACATGGTTATCAAGTATGCATATCTTATGTACTTTATGTTATCTATTATTCACTCAAAAAAATAAAATGGGGATAAATGTAGACACAAAATCATGTACTTGAGTACATTTCTAGTTCCTAAACACATACTAGCATTCATATGAATCTGAGCAAGAAAAATAGTAATTGACGATTGTCCTTGGCCTCTTTTATGTGCTTTATTTTTTTCTATTTGGTCTTGCACACCCTATAGAGCAATCAATATTTTACTTATTTATATTTTATGACTCTAGACACCAAACATCCATCCAGACAAGAGTTTCCATACACCTTTGTCCCCTCTAGGTACCCCTTACTCTTTCTCATCTTACTCACTCTTTTTGGGTCTCTTTTATATTTCGGGCATATTTTTTTATTTATGGGTTGGCATTCCAATTTTCAATTACAAAATTAAAACAAGGGAATCATATAAACACATGGATATGTGTTCAAAATAAAGGATCGAGGTCTAAACATTATTACTATCACCTAGGTTTACACACAAAAGGAACCTAAAGAACTTCAAAGCATTCATTTGGAATTTGATCAAGGGACAAGGGATCGCATTTTACTGTATACACTACATAGGAAGGGTAAATTCATTCTATTCCATCCAAATGTGTTGTACATTGTTACATTCTAGATCAAGCTCACTATCAAGTATAAATTGCAATAGGGAATCCTAGGGCACAATTATTACACACACTCACAAGAACTACATATATTTTGAGATGTAGTGCAACACTTGGTTGTAAGTTCACTCTGTCAGGTGACCACTGGGGTAAGTCCAATTCCCCTTATTACATATTTATTTTTTGGATTTGATGTGGTTTTGTAGTTTTTACAAGTGAAATTATATTTTTCAAGTTGGTACCTTCAACGATCAAGGAGTGACATACGGAAATCAACAGATAATATTTATGACATTTTTGTAATATAATAAAAACTAGATACTAACCATTTTTATAGTCACGGGTACCCAATATCAATTAGGGGCACTTAGGCACCCCAACTTTAGTCCAGGTTCTCATGTATGGCATCATCTGTGATATCCAAAATTTATCTTGAGCATTTACAACACTGTTCACTTCCCGTTCAACAGTTTTCCTAGTTAAGAATATTTCTAGATCATGCCTAAATCAGCTAAGTCCTTTTCTCTCTCTTTGCTTACGGTTTCTATCTTTACATGCTTCATTATTTTTCTCATATTGTAATTTAACAAATGTATATCATAGTTTACATCAATTACTCTATAATTATGGTTTAATATATCTATTTTTGTTAAATCATGCACACCACTTAGAGTGGACTCATTATGATGTTTATGTGTTCCATGATGAGAGATTTACTATCTCTTTTTCATGAATTCAATGTGAATTTCACGTGTGATGTACCAACTTGTTGTGTGAAGGAGATTTGTTGTGGAATATGAGAGTGTTGTAGTATCTCACTACCCAATGATGTGTATATATGTACTAAGGTGTTGTATGATGAAAATGATTGGTAAAAACTATTTTATATTGTATTGTTTCCTCTATATTATGATGTTGTGTCACTATGTTGTGTCTTAATTTCTTGTATGTTGTTATATTAATTATTAGGTTCATTATACATATGTGTTCACACGCAATGTGATGGAATAATGTTGTGAATTTAGGGGCATATGGTGATTTTATGACCCCTATTGTATTGTACTTGCACTTTTGGGTGTGTTATGTGGAAATGTGATGTGTTATAAGCTATGAAAATAATGTTGTGTCATACCACTGTAAATATACCATGTGTACGACGTTATGGTTTTGTGTGTAAATAACCATTGTGTTAGTAATATAGTTATGTGTTATGTTTTGTACCCTACACTTACCAACCCTAAGGAAGAAATTGGAAAAAGTGTATGTGTGGAGTGAGGAAATGTGTATCATTTTCCTATCACTTGAGTCAAGTATGAAATAAGAAGTGGAGTCTTACATAAACTAAAAACTAATTTTTTTCATTTGGTATGTATGGAACTTGCTCAATGGGTTCCGTGTATATTGTGTTTTGTGGAAACTTTAGGCTCATTAGATGGCGACATACACCCTTTTCTCTCTCCTAAATGGTTTTCATATAGATGACCTACGCGTAACTATGTTGAGCCTTGTGGGAGTTATGGAGGATGATTTAGAAAGATAATATGAAATTTATATTATTTGACCAGTTATTAGTCATATTCGAGATTTATTTCTTGATGCTAAGATGCACACTCAATGATATAGTACCCGGTGAGCGATCTCATTTAGAGGCTATTATAGTTCTTGTGATGTGAATATTTCACATATGTTTTATTTGTGAACTTGATTGTACTTGGAACTAGAAATTTTAATTGATTTATGTTAATCTTTGAGACTCTTCATATATTTAACGATATTTTTTTACTATTTGATCACGGATGATTAGTAATTATTCTTGATTTATTAAGATTTCCTTTGTTTTCTATTTTTTTCAAAACTCGAAGCTAATGATTTGTTGCCACTTGGCTATCTATTGTCTAGTGTGAACCATTTTAATGTTTGAATGAGGTGGTTATACCATGCTTGTTATATGTGCTTATATGTTGACATCGACTGATACATTCCATGTGCTAAGTGCAGGTACACCCAAAGGTCATAATATTGTATTGCTTGGGGCTGCATATCATTAGGCCTCTATTTTTTTCGGGTGGTGGAGCTCTAGGTTTTCATCACCATAAAGTGGCCCACCCTAGTTTTTATGTTATGATTTTTAGGTGGTGGAGCTCTAGGTGTTCATCTCCATAAAGTGGCCTAACCTAGTTTGATATTATGATTCTCCTCTCTGTTTTGGGAGGTTTATGGAGTTATTTTGGGAGGCTTATGGGGGATCGGAGATATATGGAGTTGGCATTGTGATTTATGAGTACTCGTGTGATTCTTATTATGTTTTATGGTTTTGAAGATTGATGCACCTCATTGGTGATGTGATGTTGATACCATCTTGACATTGTGTAGTCATAGTTTTGATTTGAGTTGCATGAAACTTGATTATGGGTATTTTTGAGTATTTTTGTTGTTATATTATGCCTATGTTACAAGTAATATTGTGTCGGTGTTGAGTATTATGTTGTGTGGAATGTATATTTTTCCCATGCTTGTGTTTAAGGTCTTGTGATGTGAATCGTGAAAGTATGTAGCATGACGTCTTGTGGGTTATTAGTGTTGTGTTGGGCCTTGTGTGGAATCGTGATGTCGGTTATTATTGGGCACACACAAAAATAATTCAATTGAAATTCTAAACAAAGAATATTATGAGTTTTAGATTAAGAAATAATGTAAGGGAATAAACTAACTCAATAGTAAAGTAAAAGAGAACTACCAATCTTCACGAGACATCGGAAATTGTCAAAAATTGTCTTCTTCCTTATGGTCGTGCCTTAGCAAACAAGTAACTTTTCACTTTGGTGACATGATTCGTTGATTTTTTCCTCCTTACTCATGAGTACCTCTTCTAACCTTAGAATTATACACATTGAGGATGATGGCCTTATAAGAGGAGGGAATGTAGTTTCCTACTCTATCATTTTTGGTTAGTAATCCCTTTCTAATGCCGTTGAGATAATTGATGATTCCATCACAGATCTATTATGTAAATTATCTAATCAAACATTTTGCGACATGTAATGAATACTCGTTGGTGAGTTACTCTTACCAGTTAATCGAATTGAGATCAAACTCCTTCGACAAAGGCATATCTATGTCAAACAAGTATCCATTTCTCAAGAAGGAAAAATCTTATTGTAAACAAAATTACACGCATCTAGGAACGATGTTTCGGCGTTAGGCCTCGTTATGAGGTTTTCATCACATGATGTACGATATTGAGAAAACCTCACTAACACAAGTCTATTACTATTTTGTCATCATGTATTTTTATATTATTTTGTTGTCGGTGTGCATGTTCAGTTAATAGAACTATGGACACATTTAATCCTACATGGGAAGTACGTTTATATTTATTCCATGAGATAATAAGAATGATAATAATAATATATAAAGGAAATTTAAATGATATAGTCAATTGTGGTGTGTGGTTTGTATCCAGTCCCAATTTTGGTAGTGGATGAGTCTTGCTAAAATTTAATCCTAATAATAAATATATACATATGTAAAATAAATAAAAGAACTAATATATATATATATATATATATATATATAAATAATATATATATACATGATAAACAAAAATATGAAAACAATTTAAAAAAAATGAAATGGAGTTTGGTGAGTTGTAATGGTGGGTGGTTGGGAGAAGTGGCGGTGGAGGTATAGGAAGGTTCAGTCAGTGGCCGAGAGGTTGAAACCTGCATATAAGAAAAAATAGAGATTTTATCAAATGTTGTAGGTAATACATTGAATTTTTGAAAAGACTTTGGAAACTCGTAAGCAAAATCACAGACGAGAACCAAAAATGGAGCATTGAAGCATGGTAAAAATCAAAATCCACACCCCCATTGTCAACTTATTCATGCCTATGTTTGAAGGGGATTATTGAAATCTTTTCTAGGGCATTTAAAAGAGCACTTGAGGGTTGTTTTGGGTCTTTTTACTCTGTAAAGTTTTTCGTAAGAGGAAAAACATGGGGGCGATTAGAAAATTTTCCAAAGGGATATGGTTTCATGAAATTCCTTATTTCTTTTAGGTTTACAATTTTTAAAAACATGCAACCGAGTTTATTTGGGGAATTCTTGGAAATGCAACTCAATAATAGTTGGAAATTTGTAGAATATGTTTATATGAAAATTTTCATGGATGACATCGGCATTGTATTATTATTTTTAAGTTTTTGTTTCCCAAAATTTGGAAACATGTGTTTGACATGTAGACTATTTGAAAAAATTCCTTGAAGGGATGTGACCTCACAAGGAACTCCAAATGTTTGTCATAATGCCTCGAACAAATGTATTATCTTGGAATGCATTGCTTGTTGGTTATGCACAAAATGGTTTTTGTTGAAATGGATAAGAAACTTTAAAGAAAATGCAAATGGCTGAATAAATGCTAACTTCACAATTGTTTCTAACACCCTCCATATTCATACAAAATAATATCTTTGAAATGAGTTATTTTTGATAAATGTGAGAACATAGATTTGGCATGACAAGTGTTGGATAGGGTGTTTAAAAGAAATGGAACCTTATGAAACATGATGTTAGCTTGCAAGGTGAGAATGGAGAATTTTTTTAATACATGTAAACAATTAGATGAAATAACTCTTTGAGATGCGAGAATTGAGCTCCATAACCTTCACCATTTCTGCTCCCTCTAGACATGGTCTTTCTACCTTTTCTTTCATAATTTTTATATTCTTAGTTTTTCCTTCACAAAGAAATAGAAAATTTAGACCAAACGAATATTCTAATTTTGTTTATTAAAAATGAATTTGTAGTACAAACAAAAAAATCTACCCTGTGTTTTGTGAAACATGAATGGATTTTAGTTGTTAACTGTAGTCTTAAACCCCATCCTGAGATGATTTGGAAACTTAAGTATCTAGACTAGATAGTTATAACCCCCTTTTTGATGAGTTGAGTTCAAGTTTCCTTTTGAACCTATCATTCATTACATTATAGAAGTCAATAACAAATTTCACGGTGCCCTAAATTGATCGGATGATCATTTGGCATATCGCATTAGGACTCATGTTGACCCTACTTGTAGTGTCGGGTAGTTGTTAATAGTTAAAAGTTGGATATCATTTTGGTTTACTATTTGGACCCTGAGAAAAGAAATGGTTACCCACCTTTGTAAACCTCTAGTATTTCTACATGAAAATTTCCTGCAACCCTTAGTTCAGAGAAAAACACCTCACTAATTAGTTTTACAAATGGGTTTTGTAGGCCTTTAGTCGGTATTTGACCAGGTCAAAACTAGTCCAATTATGATCGATGGCTCCGAAAAACTAGTCACCATCCGTATAACGTTTGCTAGTTCTAGGTTATGTCAACTCTTATGAATTATCGCTATATAGGAGAGCGTATAATAATTTCCATGTTCTCTTTTCACTGATCGAAAGTCAATTTTTGAACACAGTTTCCTATTGCTCAAACTAAAATTGGACATTTTTACAAACTAGTGGGAAAATGTGAAAGAAGGTCGTAAGACCATCACCATGTAAAGTAACCAATGAGAAACTTGTAGAAAATTATAAATGACTATATGGAACTCTATATTTCTGTTGTGTTTTGATCAATTTGATTGTTGAGAAAATAATGTTTTCTCTCTCCTCTCTCTTTCTCTTTCCTCAGTTAAAAATGATGTGAAATGAAATGAATATATCTCTAACCCTCTCTTGTTGTGTGTGAAGTATTCTGATTATGTAAATGGAAAAATATGAAAACGAGAATTATGCTAGATTTTAGGTAGATGCCATGCCAACATTTTTACTTGACCATGTCGTGGTTGCAGAGTCTTTGAGACATGAAGGAAGTGAAGTGTTACTTGATGATTTCATATTTGCATGTTATTTGGATAAATGTAATTGTATAGGTTATATCAATAATACAATTATATATAGAAATGCTAATTTTTGAACTGTATGCGATGAGTATAAAATTATTAGCCTTTTGGGGTGTTTGGGGAATGTGCATTTAATCATGGGTGTTAATTTGATTTCATATTATAGATTGTTAAAAGGGTGGATGTTTATACTAATTGAAAATGAATTGATCTTTTATAGCGTGTTTCAATGTGAATTTAATGATTAAATCTCTTATGTATTGTACTATTTACTCGAATTGTAGAAAAATCAAACTAATTAATAGCTCATACTTAGAGTAAAATTGTTGTAATGATTTACCCTTATTGTGTGATTAATTGTATAACATAGAAAATTGAAAATTTAGGTTGAGCCTAGTTCCTTGTACTAGATGGAAATTTATAGCCTAAGGTAAATAAGAACCCAAATTTAAGTTATCATAATACCAAGCACGCTTAGTGACATCACCAAAACCCATACGGTAGGAACTATAATGGTCAAACAAAGTCCTAGTATGTGGCCTCTCTCCTAGGAATTATTTCCGTGCATGAAACAAGGTGAATATTTTCTATTAAGTTAGTACCTCAAGATTATTCAATTTAAAATATAATGCAAACCCTCTTGAGTTGAGACTGAGTAGAATGATGGGTTTTAGGTGACATAGGTCGAGTTTCCTTTGAAAGGAATTTTGAGGACTTGGGTTATGGGTGAATTCCATTCCTTATATCAATTATCGAATCAGTTTTATATAACATGATATTAAGAGTTAAGTGTGGAAAACGACAAATTTATAACTAACGCTTAGTATTTGAAAAATGTAATCATGAGATGATGTTATAAGAGCAAGAGAAATTTAGATATTTCTTGTAATTTGATAAATCCTACCTCTATTGTGAGAAATAATCTCATGTTGTGAAAAATTTAATATGAACCTAATCAATTATTAAAGTATAAATAAAAAGAAAGAATCGTGAACCTTGATCCTTTAAATGATGGACCTTTTTCCCTCTTGATCTCACACTAACTCCTATTAGATAATGAAGGTATGGTGCTAAACCGAGTAAACATGTTTCTTAGAAACAAATCCTTAGGAAAATAATTAGTAGTCTCATGGGCACATAAATGTCCCTATTAACAAATGAGTTATATAAATATGTGCAATAAGGTATGTGAATCAAATTATACAAAACCATTTTAAGTTGAATGTTTAAGCGTATAAAGGAAATTTAGTCTAGAAACAAAAGGAGAATGCATGTTCATGCATTAAGTGTTATCCAAATCATTAAGATTAATATTTGAAACATGATTGTAATAAGTATGAATCATGTAAGTGTTTTATCATGGGAAATTTCTATCTATGAGATATATTGTAATTGGATCGTTGTTTTTCCTTATCATTTGGGAAATGTGATTATTGTTTGTCCTTATTATTGGGAAAGGTATTTATGATGCACATAATGTGTTTTGTGTGATTACGTTCTCTTCTTGTTAGGGAAAGGTTTAATCATTTATTATTTGAGGAACACAAGGAATTCATGGCTAGTCTTAGTGGAGAGATAAGTGTGTGTTATGATATAAGGTTTCGTGGAAGTTGATGTGGTGTGTATGCTTTGGAGGAACCAAAGGCTATCTAGGATTCCTTCTTGGAGTGATAAGGGTAGTTGTAATGATGACCTCTCCCCTATGTAAGCCTCTTAGGTAGGCTTGGTTATGTGTGTCATCTTTCCTTATGAATTTAATCACTTCTCATCTTGTGGTACATGTGGGTCCATGTTGGTATAAATGGCTTGTGTGATGTTGAGTTATCCTAAGTGATTCCATGTGGTGTCATGTATCAAGTAATGAAAGTAAAAAATTATTCGATATTTTTAATGTTGTATTTTTGTGCTGAGGGTGTTATAGATATAGGGTTTGTGTCTTGGGATACAAGGGTTAGGGTAGAAATTTAGGGCTTTGGATTTTCTAAGTTTATTGGCCAAATAGAGAATAAACCTAGATAATTTTTATCAAGATTTTCTAAAATGTAAGAAATTTAGAAAAATTCCCAAAATTGTAGCCTAAGTAGTGAATTTATGAAAAACACTAAAATTGATATAAATTTTGTAAAACAAGTAAAATAACCTTGAAATTTGGAGAGGATCTTACTTGACTGATTTTGAAACTCTAAGAATTTTTATAGAAAAATTAAATATTATTTTTGAGATATATCATAACCTTCATAATTAGGATTTTGATGATGTAGTTTAGGCCAAAATCAAGCTCTGATACCACTTGTAATGAAATTACTTAGATAGATCTAAATATCAATAGCAATAGAATACCAAAAAACCAAAATATAGAGAAATTTTCACAATATGCATGTAGAATGACTTAACGACTTCAAGGGGGTAAAATCAAAACCATATAATAAGACTCAAGTTCTCAATATGATGATAATATCCTACTCTCTAACTCCTATATATACCCTATTATACTATCCAAATTCCTAAGACCTACCCACTAAGAATATGAAAGCATAAATAACTATGATATGAAATGATAATAGATTATGCTAGCAGCAGTAGGTTATCCATATCCTAATATATGAATAGGGTTAAAGGCCTAGTAATTTATATACCTCAAAACTCCCCAAAGACTAAGGGGTAACTTTTCCTTTCTTTTGCACTTGAAATATTCACCAAGACCTTGGTGGGGGAATTAAGATATAGGATTTTCATGCAACTTTCAATTGAGTTAAAAACTACTTCAAAGCTCCAAAATTCCAATTTGGTCAATTCTCTCAATAATTTAGACATTTATTGATTTCTTTAGTCCCTATAGAATTATACAATTCATTCTATGCCTTGATTTCACTAAATTTGATCTATTGTAACCAATTTTTCTTAGTGGACTCAAATTTTCTCTTATGTTTAAATTTGGGAACAATTAGCTCTAGCTTAGGAAATGGCTTGGATTGGATTTTTAATGTGACCGAATGATAACCAAGCTATAAAAGACCTCAAATTTTATTGGTTCATAACAATGCCTTATCCCTTGGGGCTTGAAGTCACTAACAAAAATGTAACACTAATCCTTTACGTGATTTTAAATGCAAGGGGAAGTAAAGAGGAGACCCAAATAGGAAAATAAGGGAAAGTGAAACACACAACAACTAAAATAAAATAAGCATGCACACAAGAAACAAAAACAAAACAAAATTATAATCATCTATAACATGCATGAGATAACTTTCTTTCGATACTTGTTCTACTTCAAATGTTACCTATGTAATGGCAACACAATATGACTACGATCTACTAACCCTATAATGGGTTCAATGAAATAAGATTCCTTCCTCAAATTTTTTATAGAAAAAAAAATGAGACAAGGATCCCCATGTGCCATGGAAAACAAATGGTGCATGTACTCCTTGAATCGACTTGTATGCTCCTAGTTGGAAGTGAAGGTATTTTCAAATTTAGCATCATCCTTATATCTTAAAGTTAATTTTCCTTAATCATTTTTTAACTCCAACTATTATTTTTATTCCATTTCCTCAACCTCATTACCACCAAAAATCATGTTATTTTTGACGCGCGGCTTGTAAAAATTATGATTCCACATACACCCTTTGAAAGCCTTTGATTCCTTATGTGTCATGCCCTCTTTGATGGTGAATTTTGGGAATCAGTCCATGGTGGGGTTTCTAGAATGTTCAAGACCACCAAAGTATTTTCATTGATCAACACTTGACCTTTCATTAAAAAATCACCCTTTATCATAAATCAATTCATTTTTCCCTCTTATCCGATCGTGACTATTTTATTGATCACATGATGTCTCATCTTTTTGAAAGGAGAACGAACACAATGATGAGACAAAAAAATAATGTCACCAACCTCTTGATAACCATCATGTTCTATAAAAATAATCTCCACATTGAATGCTTATTTCTCTTGATGGGATCATCTTTGAGTAACTCCAACATGTTCCCATTCTTTATTTCATCATAGAAGAAGTTTTCTTTGCAATAAGGAAAAAAACTCTTGTTATATATTTTACCCCTGTAAAATAGACAACTTGGGAGGATGGGTTGAGAACTGGACAGTGATTCATGGATCAATATGAAATTATACAATTGGGTTTTCATGTTTGGGGAGCATTGAAAATGTTGCGGGAATTTTCGAGAGGTCTTGGGGCCATCCATCAGAAGTAGGCTTTTGGGCCTTAAGGAGTTTGTAGCATGAAAGAGGACCTAAGATTCAATGGAAGATTCTGATAGTCATGTCAAGAATTATAAGTCTAAAAAATTAGAGAAGCCATCTTACATGCCCTACATGGTGGAAAAGATGAGACATCTTGAAGCATCATACACTTCCCAAGGTAGTTCATTCTTCTGGCACACAACCGACAATCCCGAGAAAGAAGGAGAAATTTTGAGGTGATAAATTCAAAATTAGATCTTGATACAACCACCATTGGATTCAATGGGTTTTTTCCATGTGAAATAATATAACATTTCACTTGAAAACTCATCCGGGAGCTCAAGTTATCGCCTTCGAAAGTTGGTCGGTTAGGGGTTGGACGAGTTAGGGTTGGACCGGGGGTTGGATGACTAGGGTTTGGTTGGGTCACTTTTTGAACGTTTCGAATGGTTTTGATGCCCATCACATCCTTCAAACTTGTATGACACCTAGGTTGGATGGTACGGTCATGTTGGACGGGTCATGGGGTTGGACGGGTCAAGGTTGGACGAATGGGGGTTCAACGCCCAGAGGTTGGTTAGGTCACATTTTTTATGCATCCAAATGGTTTTGATGCCCGTTGCACCCATCACACTTGCATGACACCTAGGTTGGATGGTATGACCATGTTGGATGGGTCATGGGGTTGGACGAGTCAAGTTTGGATGACTGGGGGTTAGACGCCCAAGGGTTGGTTGGGTCACATTATTTTACGCATTCGAACAACTTTTTATGCCCGTCGCACCCCTCATCTTTGCATGAAACACATGTTGGTTGGGTCATGGTTGGATGACATGGATGGATGAGTTACAAGCCTCACAAGGGTAGGTGAATGAATGACATCCCAACAACTAGAATTAATGAGGCATGGCACCCATGACCACCCGTGCAGGAAAAGTACCAAAATAAATGGTTTCCCATACCTCTTCAATGCATCCTACTAGTTGGTGACCCAAATTTCCCTATATATTGTAAAATTCACCTCATTTTGAGGGAGATTTTTCCAAAAAGTAGAGGAACTCTGTAAAATTTTTTCCAGAGCTATTGTGAGCTAAAGGCCTCAAATTTGGGCTTATTGTAAAGGATTTTGTCTTGTGCTTATGGTGTGATGGATTGTGCATGTCTCTAAGCAATAAAATTCATGTTTTGTGGCCATTTTCACCCTAGCTTGTATGAGTTGCATCTCTTTCCTTCCATTATATTTATGAGTATATTGTGCATGTATCTATCTCTTTACAAGGTCTATAGTTTGTTGTGCTTTATAAATATAGGGAATTGATTATTGTCTTAGACTATGGTGTTTCTATCAGCCCTCTCCTTCTCGGTTTCTCCCTATTTTTCACTCACTGGGATTGTCTCACCCTTTCTTGGTGCATCACCTTCACTTAGAGTAGTTTTATTTCATGCATATTTCTATCCCTGTCTCCTTAGAAAACATTAGAATAGGGTTAGTTTAGCTTTCCATTCTCTGCACTTTGGAGAAGTTGGCACTAGGTTAGAGGAAGAAGCCGATTTCTCTGAAGGATTTTCCTACTTGAAAAGTCCCACATTGCAGGATAATCCCATGTTATGCAAGTTACACTGGTTGCCCTTGTACAAAAATCACAAGTAATCGGGGTGCTGTAATTTTGCATCAACAATTTTGGCACGCATGGGGGACAAAAGTCAATATTTTTACTTTTATCACAATTAGGTGTGTGTCTTGGTAAATTTCCATCCTCTAGAGGCTTTGTAGCAACACATTTGGTGACTCCATCTTTTAAATCCACTGGTTTCAAATATCACGGGTTGCTAAAGTACATGAGAAGAGTTTAAACTAAGTCTAAGACTCGAGAAGAAGGATTGTTTTTCTACTTGCAATTTTCACCAGGCAAAGGAAGGAGAGGAATAAGACCACAAAGATCACCATCTCCACCTAAAAGGAATTTGTCTACACCTCTACATGGTAGACCTTTAATTCAATCAACGAGAGTTCTCCGACCAATCACGATGGTGCAACCTAATCTGTATGTAAAATTCCCGAGAAGTAGCCCACTTGCCTAAATGCTCAAAATCAGGTCCCGGTTGCAACACTAAAGAATATTCCCTATTTCATAGGAGAAAATCATACTACTCCTATTGACCACATCTAGGACATTTCCAATGTTTGTGTAATTCATAAAATCAATGAAATGGATATTGCGGTCAAGTTGTTAGCTTCATATTTTAAAGGTAAAGCTTTGCAATGGTTTAGGAGCCTAACAATAGGGTCTATCTAGAATTGGGACCATTTATGCATAGCCCTCCATAATCAATTTGGGGAAAAGGGAGATAATTTGTCTTTATTAGAACAATTGACAACAATCAAGAGGGATCCTAATGAGCAAATGATGATTTCGATTTCCATTTCCAAAGGTCATGGGATATAATTATGCTTGTAGTGAGACCAATAGCTGAAGATGTCTTTTTATACTTCCTGAAGGCTACAAATTCATATATTGAAATGATGATATAATCCATGGGAGGTATAAATTTACTCGTATCCTATAATATTACTATTAGATTTGAAAACTGCTTGATCCAAGCTGGTAAGATAGCACCAAGGCCACCAATGCTTCTCTATCCAGACATTGGAGCTCCCACATCTAGTTAAACACCAAAGTTGAATCCCATTCCAACCCCTAGGAATCAAAGCAACAATGAAGCCTCTACTTCTTCAAGTACTTCAAAATAATTGCAGGAGGTTATGAAACAACTACAGAACTTAGGAAATGAGCTAGTGACTATTAAGAGACAACAAGCTCAAATTTCTAGGCCATATCAGCCTCAAAATCAATATCAAGCTAGGCCCCCATACTAACAAAATAGACCACCAAATCAGGATGGAAATCAAAACCAAAACCAGGGACAACCTCAAGCTTCCAGGCCATTCTGACCATATGATGCAAACATAGCCTCAACATCAAAAGCCTTGGTTCCAACACAAAACAACATGGCACAAGAGTACGAATGGTGTTACCCCTACAATCTACCCCATAGTCAATCAATGTGTTTCAATGGTGCAATAAGTTAGGCTCTGATGGTACAAAGCATTGGTGTGTCCCAAGAACCAAGTCAAGAAGAAAATCAACAACAAGAAGCATAACAAGAGGCACCCCCAACGGAAACCTCATTGGTCAATTAGCACAAAAATACTTCTATGGAGTTGATCAACCTCCTTTTCAAGGTGTAGTGTCAATACACGATCAAAGAAGAGGAACATAGAGGAGGGAAAACCATCTAATCTAGTTATTTCTCAGCCCACCCCTACACAACAAGGAGTTGGTAGATCAAGTGCAGCTCCAAATGTATCAAATCAGCCTAAGGCACCCATCACCGTAGCACATGTGCCTAATCAAGCTCCAGAAAAGGTCATGCCAAGTTAAGATAATTAAAAGGATAATTCATCCCCTTTAAAAATCATCAACCAAATGAAGAAAACACATGTGAGCATTTCCATGTGGGAGTCACTGGCAATTCTAGGACAACGAGATTTTTTGCAAGCTACAATGACCAATTGTCCGTCTCGAATGGATTAAATCAAGGATAGGAGACAGTTATCGTAATGTAGTGCAACAAGATGGGGTCAACCAAATAAGAATTCAAGACTCCACCATTTTATGTGTCATTGATTGTCGAAACCACTTGGTACACAACTACATGATCGATTTAGGGGCAAGTAGCTCAGTAATGCCAAAATAAATAACTGGATCAATTGGGTCTAAAGTATGAACCAGTATTGAAAGGAGTGGTGTAACTAGATGGAACAATAGTGGGAATGGTTGGGATCATCAAAGGTTTAAGTCTCACACTACATGCTTTTCCTAATGTCACAGTCTTGCAGGATGTGTCTATAATTGACCTTCCACCACTCTTTGCATTGTGTCTATCAAGGGACTTCACAACAAAAATTGGTGGGTATCTATCTACAGATTGGTCACACATGATTTTTAGGACAAGGTATGGAGCCAAGGTGACCATCAGATCAGAACCAATTGCAAAATTTCACATTGAGCCTCATGTGCCAAGTCCTATCAATGTAAATTGCTCAACCTTTGATCAAGAAGAGTGTTCAAATGATCTGGAAATAGGTACCAAGGTTGAGGGTATTCCAGATTTAACTCTAGATGAATGGGAAAATAAAAGGCATGCATTTGACCCATATAGGGAAATTGAAGAATCTGAATTGGGCATGTATTGTGTACATGAAGAAAATTCACCCATTCCTAATGTCACTAAGCCCAAAAATAAGGAGGACAACAAAATTTGGAAACTATTTTTTGATGGTTCAAGAAGAAAACAAGGTGTTGGGGTGGTGCAATGTTGGTTTCACCACAAAACATCAAGTACTATTCATCTTTCAGATTCTAGTTCACCTATTCAAACAACACAGTTGAATATGAGGCTTTGATTCATGGACTTCATTAGGCCAGGAAAAGAGGCATAAAGAACTTGCAGGTGTTTGGGAGATAATCATCAATCAAGTCAAGGGTAGCATGCTATAAAGAATGACCTACTCAGAGCTACAAAAATAGGGTATGGGACCTCATTGATGACTTTGAAGCATTCAACATCGAGTCCATACCTAGGAAGAAAAATGAAGTTGCGGATAGGCTCACAGTAGTTGGAGCAACTTTTGATGTGGTGGATAGTATCAAGAGAGAAAAAACGCAACCACATATCCATGTGATTGTAAGGCCAACAATTCTAGATAATAAAACAAGCTGGAAGGTGTTTGAGAATGATCAACAAATCGTTAATTTATTGCAAGAAGAGGCTGAATTCTCAGCTAGGAATCAAGACAAATTAGAGTAGTAGTACGGGGATCAAGTAGTGCAGCTATGGAAAAACAATCTTCCCAAAGGCTTGGTTACGTTGGAGTCCATCTTTAACTGAATGATCAATTTCGTAAAGAGAAAGCCAACATACAGGTCAAGGGAGAAGATTCAGAGCCTATTTCGGTTAGGAAAGGCAAAATGCTCTAAATTGGAAAGGTGGCCACTGAACAAGAAAGATATGAGTTCACATAACTTTTCTAAGAATTTGCAAATGTCTTTTCTTGGAGCTATGAGAACCTGCAAGGATTCAATCAAGCTAGCACAACATACAATTGAATTAGATCCAAATGGTAATCCCATCAGGAAAAATCAAAGACCAATCAACCCACACATTGAGCCTCTAATGAAGAAATAAGTAAACAAGCTAATAGAGAAAAGCATTATATTTTGAATCAAGCATTCAAGATAGGTTGCAAAATTGGTACCAATCAGGAAGAAGAATGGAGAAATCAAGTTGTGTGTGGCCTTTTGGGACCTAAATATGGCATCTCTCAAAGACCACTACCCACTCCCTTCAATGGAGAAAATATTGCAAGTGGTAGTAAAATCGGAAATATTTTCTCTCCTGGATGGCTACTTGGGGCATAATCAGATAATGGTAAAAGAAGATTATTAGTTCAAAATGGCTTTCACCATCAAGTGGGGCACCTATGCCTACAAGAAAATTCCGTTTGGATTGTCTAATGCTAGAGCCACTTTCCAAAGGGCCATGGACATGAAATTCAAGGGTTTGATCAACAAAATAGTACTAATATATCTTGATATGATATCACAGTGTTCTCCAAAAACACAACAAATCATCTCTTTCATTTGAGACAAGTATTTCAAAGATGTAGGAGATTTTGGGTATCATTGAATCCCAAAAAATACATATTCTTGGCTCATGAAGGCAAGATCCTAGGCCATATTGTGTCAAAATAAGGATTGATGATTAACCTAGAAAGGGTTGAAGCAATTCAAGCATTTCCCTTACCAAGTCATAAAAAGTCTCTCTAAAGCTTCTTAGGGAGAATCAATTTTATTCGTAGATTTGTGCCAAACTTTTCCACTCTCGTGAAGCCAATAACACTGATGTTAAAGAAGAGCATGGAATTTAGGTGGATAGCTAAGGGTAAAGCAAGTTTTGAGGCTATCAAAGAGGCCATATCACAAGCTCCAACTCTCATGAATCTAGACTTCTCTAAGGACTTCATGCTCTATGCCTTTGGTGGTGGGGACATAATTTCTGCAATCCTAGTGCAACAAAACAAAGGGGGTTCGAACAACCAGTTTCCTTTTTTAGTCAAAGTTTGGAGGACTATGAAGTGAGATACTCCTTCATTAAAAATCATGTCCTTGCAGTGATCAGGAGCTTAAAGAAGTTCAAACACCTGGTTTCAAACAACAAGATCCAATTGCTAGTCTCTCATGCGGGAGTCAAGGACTTCCTTCTAAAAAAGATCTGAATGAGAAACGTGTAGGATGGATCACTTGTGTCATGGAATATGAAATTGAAATTAAAGTCAATAAGTTGGTCTATGGGAAGGGATTATGTGAACAACTAGCCTCGAGTCAACAAGTTGAAGCAGGTGATGAAAATGAAGCTACTTTGGTACTACAGGATGGTCAAGAGCAGATAAATGATGATGTGCCCACTCCTTGTTGGACTCGAATATGGTACACTTCCTACAAACAGGCCTATGCCCTCCAAAAATGAGTAAATCAAAGAGGAGATACTTCATATTACAAGCCATTCCATATGTGCTTGTTGATGGTGTTTTGTTCAAAAGGGACATCAATGGTGTTCTATTGAGGTGTATTGGAACAAATAAAATTGAGAGATTGTTATAGGAGTTTCATGATGGAGAAGCCGAGGTCATTTTTCCCCACGGGTAACAACTCTCAAGATAATGAAGGTGGGTTATTATTGGCCCATGGTGTTTAGTGACTGCTACACATGGATCAAAAAGTGTAAGAAATGTGCTTTCTTCACAGGAAAAGAAAGATTAACAACGCTCCCATTACACCCAATTTTAGTTGACCATCCATTCATGCAATGGGGATTAGACTTCATCGGGGTCATCAATCCAAATTCAAGCCAAGGCCACAAGTGGATTCTCACAACAATAGACTATTTCACCAAGTGGATCGAGGCGTTAGCACTTAAAGAAGCAAATGAGTCTAGCATACTAGACTTCTATGAAGGAATAGTGACTAGGTTTGGAGTACCGACCACTATCATATCAGACAATGCATTGGCATTCCTAGGTTCCAAGATCACAAAATGGGTTGTTAAGAATGGAATCTACTTGAGCACCTCTTCAAATTATTACCCACAGGGTAATGGGCAAGAAGAGTCCACAAACAAGAATTTTCTAAGAATCATCAGGAGGAATCTAGATGAAAACCAAAGGACATGGTATACAAAGCTCAAATCAACCTTGTGGGCTGATAGGATCACACCAAAGAGGTCTACATGTAATTCCCCTTACAAGATGGTCTACGAGAAAGAGGCAGTGTTGCCTATATCATTAGAACTACTTGCATTAGAGCTCATAAAGTAGTTGGAGTTGTCTGAGTTTTAACCAATGAAGGCCGGTATGCGAGTTGATGGAATTGGAAGAAATCATAGAACATGCATGTTGGGTTCCTAAATATTGGCTAAGTAAAAGAAGGCGTATGGGCGCGCAAGGCCTATTTGAATAAGGGAGCACAAGGAGAAAGTGTGAAGGACAGGGGTTTTAGGAGGGTTTTGGTAGAACCAGTGGTGCACGTGCAAGGAAGAGAAAATATCTTGGGACTTAGCCATATTTGGCATATTAGGAAAAACATGAGGAAAGCATAACTGATGTGCATGCAAAGTGGATAAGGTGCCACCTGGCAGCTTGTACCCATCAAGGAATATACCTTGCGATAGAAGATTCTAGAAGGTCATCATGGCAAAGGATGGAGAGCTCACATCTGAAGAGGCATGCTCCCATGGAGGACCACTTGGACACATGGAAAGAAATCTATAACTTCGTAAAGGCATGGCAAGACTTGATAAGGCTATATATATGAGTTCCCGATAGAAGAAAAAGATACATAGAGACAGATGGAGAGATCGAGAATTGAAGAGAGGAAAATCCATGCAGGAATACTGTGAGATCTCCATAGGCTGGGTTTAGAGGATCTATAGGAGTATGTTGTATCAAGGGGATGGGTTTGAAAAAAATTTCTTTGTACTATGAAGGGCCTAAGTCCAGCCCGATGTATGACATTGGTCCGCACTATCATATGGATCTGTGATTGCCCTGGTTAATGTAATGTGGTTATCAACATGCTTAATATGAATATATGTGTGTTTCCAATTCTACTTACATCTATATGGATCAGTTATATATACATTTCATATGAGTGGGTGTAAACCCTTATGCATTTCTTTTATATTATGATTCAGATCTATGTTCTGTAATGCTTTTCTTATATGAATGAACACATTGGTCTAGAAGTCATTCTAGAGATCTAAGATGAATGTATGGTTCCTTTCCAATCTATTCACTTAATTTTCTGTCATAAATAATGCATTCTCACACAACTCATATAAAGGAGGGACTCAGTGCCTGTACGTGCCTTGGGTGAGTGCCCAGCCCCGCTGGGTGATAGACTGATGCGCATGGGATTTCTTTGTTCTTTGAGAGGGCATAAAAATGACTACATCTTGGTTCCATTTCTAGGACCTCTTTTTGAAGTTGTTGTGAGAAATGACATGCATCTTTATCTTTGTGATGTGTAATGACAGAGCACATGACTCTAGAAAGTGTTGAAACATGGTTTAAGAGCACAAAGGATGAGTTTTCTCAAATATTCAGCATTGGACCTAAGTTCAATGCACGTGGATGGGTAGAAGAGAACCTATACCATGAACTATATGAGACATTATTTTGTTGCTTCCCAATAGAGCTATATGAATGGCTCTCGACATACGCATCTAGATCAAGCTGATTTTATAGATCATGCATATGGACCCAAGATGACTATTAGAGGCTACGAGGATGCAACTATGACTTAGACATGTGCTATTGATCACGATGGAAGGGATTCCTAGCCGCTTACATTTTAGAATACGCCATTTTGACATATTATTTCCCAAAATTTGCCGAGTTTGAGTTTCGAGGAGCGTAGAGGGTCATTTTTGAGTATTATTCCTCTGGATATGAAGATCTTGGTTGTTACTTTGAGTTTAGAAGCATTTCTCATGGATAGATAAAATACCCGAGTATTTGATGAGGAAGCTAGGGTGGAGGAAGATGGCGGACATTACGACCGAAAAGGAAAGGGAGGAAAGAAAGATTAAGTATAGTGAAGCTCGTGAAAAGGGGATGACAAGACAATGTGAGGTTGGAAGTGTGATGGATCTATGGAGCGGATATTGTGAGAAGGTGTTAAAGTTCACGTGGAGGATGAGGAGCTTGAGTAGTCTTTCCTACCCCATCTTGGTAAGTGTGGGAGAGAGGCCCCTTCACCTTCCGATAAGAGTTAATCGCATGGAGAAAGGAGATCCATTGACGTGCATCCGGACCCACATGGCGACTCAACCCCTTGTACTTGGTTTTCCAAATCAAAGGAGTATTGATAACCCGATTAGTATCGGTGGTAGTGACCGATAAGTGCCTAGGAGGTATAATTTTTAGTTGGGATGTCCATGGCTACACACACCATTCCGGTATTTGGAGGAATTTTTGGTAAAGTAAAAGTACGAAAGGTTTAGGCAACACGTCTAGGAGTGGTGTGGGGTACACTTTTGGCGGGCAAAGTGGAGAAATCTTGCGGACTATTGGTACGTAGTTCATTAGGAAGTTGGGGACACTAGACGCAGCCACTTCGGGACCATTGTCGCTTATAGGCGGATCTGGAGGTGGAACTATTGGATTATGAGCCACAAGACTTGGTGGATCCAGTGGATCTGATGGAGGGAACACCATAGGGAACCAAGGATTTGGATCAGGAGGATAGGGGCCTCAACCACCTCGTCAGCTAATATTTGAAATGTCTTTACACTTTCTAGATTACTAGGGTATAGAGGATGTTGCGGAACATGTGCACAAGTGTGAATTGCTATAATGTGTGATGGGGATCACTACCCCAGAGTGGAAGGCTAGTCAGTTTACTACAACATTGCAAGGATGCGTGCATAGCTGGTATAGGAAGTAAAACCCTATTAGACATTGGTAGACTACACCACATTGAAAAATTCCTTCCTAGCAGAATTCTATATACCGAAGTTCGAGTAGAAGAGCATTAATGCTTTGAAGGAGATCCAATAGGGAATGACAGAGAGTGAGTGGGAGTATGATGCATAGTTTAAGACTCTCTTATCAAAATTTTCATATGACATTCACCCTTCATAGCATGCTCAATGGTTTTTGGAGGGTTGATCACTCCATTTAGGATGTCATTGTCGCATAAAACATTTACCGATCTGCGCGAGGCTCTAGAGGCTACCTTACATGCTAAAGCAATTGGGAGAGTTGATATTAGTATGAGCCCTTTTATAGAGGCTCAAATCATTGCCATGGCCAAAAATTTAGAGAAGTTGTCTACAAAATCTACGCATGAGACTCGTGGTGGTATTTTGTGCGTGGATTGTAAAGTAGAGGGAATTCCAAGGATAGTTTCCCAGTCAAGAGACACTCTAGCGGTAGATTGTGAAATTTTTCACAGGGACCATGATGCGAGTAGATGGCTCTTGTTGCAGCACACAATTTGGAAGAAAGTGTCTTACTAATGTAATATTTTCACCTCTATGACCCATGATACTAAGGATTGTAGGCTTATTGACTAGATCCATAAGGCCATTGATCATGGTGTGCACCAGAATATCCTTGCCATTGGTTCCAACGAAGATGATCATCATTATGGTGGATGCGTGGATGGAGGGGCATGGGAGAGGTTCTCGTGGAGGATTTCATGGTCGTAGTAACTGTAGAGGAAGAAGTGAGTTCCCACGAGGAACCTACTATAATTGTGGATCTACAAAACATTACAGGCGCCAAAGTGTCCGTTTTGTTGTAGTTCTCATTACGTGGAAAAAGCATAAGTATGAGGGGTTACCCGAGTTTTTGAGCACATGAGCCAACAACACCCCGTAAGGACAAGGGCACTGGGATGGTGAGTATAAAGAAGGTTGACACACATTGGATGCCTAGAGTGGCACGTGAGTTAGGGTTAGAATATGTTCTAGTGTTGTAGAGGCTATGTGTGCCAAATAAGTACCACGAAAAAAACTCTAGTCTCAAGGGAAGAAGTGGTGCATGGGAAGTATCTCAGACCTACTCACCGTAAGGAAGTGTATCAAGAGATAATGGATGTAATTTGGAGTTTGCAAGGAGAAATCCAATGTCTAAAGGAGCAATCCAAGTAGCAAAAGCAAAGAAGGAATGTTGAGGCTCCGCAGAAGGAATTGGATGAGGTCAAGGAAGTTTGCAAGATGAGAATATTATGTCCTTGCTAGGAGAATGGTCAGGGAGAAGATATCACGCACTAGAGTGGAGCGCAAAGGTAGGTTTTGCATGCAAACCTCCCTCCCCATAGCCTTGACTATGAAAAAGAAATCACACTAAATGCAATTGTGGATGGTTGGCTTCTAAGAAACATATTGATTGACACGGGAGTAGAAGTCAATGTTCTTACATTGGATGTCTGACATCAAATGGGAAGGCTCACATTATAGCCAACTTCGAATGTGCTGTATATGGATAAAAAATGAAGGAAATGCCAATTGGAGTATTAAAGGATGCATTGATTACCATTCAGGGGGCCAAGTGTACTAGAGACTTCGAAGTCTTGGTGCTCGCTGAAGCAGACAATTTTCCAGCATTTCTTGGGTGCCCATGGTGCTATATGGACAACGTTGACCTTAGGTTTAAAAAAGGATATATTAGTTTTGAGAACAAGGAAGAATGGGTCATCATCCCTCTGATGGATGGGAATTCAGCACCTTACACTGAACCTTTGGGAGAAGAGGTCCTTGATATAATTTATGTGCACTCCATTAGAGACCCGAAGATAATTCACCCTATAGAAGGAGTTATCTAATTTGAGGATTCCCAGTCTATGAGTGATACCACAAGCATGGCATGTGACAATTAGGTGCATAGGACCTATGAGTTAATTGGGTGATAGTTGAGGGGGTCTGTAACAAAGTGACCAAGGTGCACTCACTCAAGCACCTAAGAGGAAATAAGTTACCAAGTTACTCTGGAGGGGCATACCCTAAAATTTTCTTATGGGACATGGAAGCTCAATGGAAAAATGAGGATGAAAGAAGAGGGATGCTCAATTATAGCCTACTCAAGACTGTAGTGTGATGGTGGGCTACACATTGAGAGATCCTCCTGGAGTGGTGCGAGGTAATAATCACATTCTCTATAAGTTTTTCTAGGAACAACATACCCACGGTCACTCGAGACTACCATGGTAAAGAGACTGCTTCATTTCATATCCAAACATGTGAGAAGTCCTAGATAGGAAGCGTAGAATCCTTGTTACCATCATTATGGGTACATAAGTTGTATTCCATACTACAAGGTTGTGTGCGTGAGTGGTATATTCATTGAGAAACCCACCAAAAGATATGAAATTGGAAGGAGCTGATAACGATCTCATATTAGCTTTTGAATATCGAAAGCACACAATCATCGATGGATAAGGCATTATAAGTGATCAAACTACTTATGATGGGGAATAGTGCCAGAAGAAGATAAGCTACTAAATTTTCTAGGTGCGCCTGGTTTATAGGCATGCTTTGATGAGGATGAGTTAGAGGAGATGCGGTTTGAAAAGCATGCATAGAAAAGGAAAAAGGAAAGATGGTTTATGTCATAGATGGGGAGGAAATGGAGAGTCTAGATGTTAACCACTCTACATGAACACACGACATTATAGATAGCACTGAGGAAATGATGCACACTTACCATGAGCCCTTAAAAATGAACAATTTTAACATTCGGTCGAGAGATAGAACCAAAGGAATAAATCATCAAGACTATTGGTTGGAAAAGGAGGTCTCAAAGATCATTGATCTGTTATGCAAATTCCAAGATTTATTCCCTCACAGGTATCATGAACTCAAGGGAATCCACCATTCCTTGGGGGAGATGAAGATAAAAATGAAGGAAGGTGCATGCCCAATCTGGAAGATGCCATACTCGGATGAATCCAAATTTTCTCTTACGGGTCAAGGAGGAGATAGACAAATGATAGCGTTAGGTATCATTGAGGCTATGGAAGAATCAGAATGGATAAGCCTAATGGTCATCAACATCAAAAAGGATGGGAGGATAAGGATCTATGTTGACTACAGGGACCTGAATGTAGTATGTGTCATTGATCCCTTCCTACCCTCGTTCATTGAAGAAATCTTAGAGGGAGTGGCCGGGTGGGAAGTATACTCCTTCACAGATGGGTTCTCCGGTGCCACTAGGTGTAGATTTCAAAGGAAGACTAGAGAAAGACAAATTTCTCCACTAAATGGGGAATTTTTCTTATACGGTCATGCCTTTTAGATTGAAGAATGTGCCTGCTATGTTCTCATACATTATTGTGCAAGCCTTTCAAGACTTCATCCATAAATTTATTCGGTCTATTTGGATGATTGGATTGTGTATGGTCTAGTCAAGGACCATTGTGATAACTTAAGACTAATGTTTGAAAGGTGTTAATGGTTAAGGATATCCCTCAACATCAAAAAGTGTGTCTTTTCTACCCCATTCAGAACCTTATTGGGACATATCATATACAAGGAGGGCTTACTAGTAGATTCCACCAAGGTTGCAGCCATTGTGGGTTTAGGGGAGCCTACTAGCCAAGATCACCACGTCATTAGAAGAATTACTTAGACATAAGAGTGCCTTTTATTGGGGAAGGCGCATCGTAGGGAATTCGACACTTTGAAAGACAGTTTGTCACAAAGACCCATTCTCCATTTCCCTGTTTGGGATAAACCTTTCTATGTTCATGTGGATGCCTCTAGCATAGCCATCGTAGTAATCTTGACCGACACAACCTAGTGAAGGGATTATTGACCATCCCCTGTGCTTTACGAGTAGAAATTTAACATCAATAGAAAAAATTACACCCCTACCGAGCATGAAGCACTATCCATGATCTACACACTACACAAGTTTAGGAAATATCTACTGGCAACACCATTTGTATTCTACATGGACCACATGACATTAAAATACTTAGTAAACAAGTCCGTTCTACAAGGGCGCATATTTCGATGGGTCCTACTATTCCAGGAATTTGATTTCATAGTGGTTTTTAATCTAGGAAAGAGTAATTCTGGGGCTGATCACTTGTCTAGAATTTACTCAGAGAGGGATGTGCTAAGCATTAAGGAGACCATGTCATACGCTGCAAGCTATTTAGGTTGTGGTCCGCACCCTCATACTTGGAGGATATTGCATTGTTTCTCAAAATAGGTATGTCACTAGAAGGGATGAAAGCACTAGAGAGGAAGCAATTAGCCGTGACGCGCTGCACTCTACATGCTTTGGTTAGTGGTGATTTGTAAAAATTGGGATGTGATGAAGTGTTGCGCTAGTGCGTGCTTTAGAACATGAGTGCTTGACTATTATGAATGAGGTATATGGAGGAAGTGTAGGTGGACACTATGTAGGGGATGCCACTGTGTGTGCAAGATATTATAAGTCAAGGTTATGGTGGTAAACCCTATACCAAGATTTTAAAGAGTATTGCAAGGCATGTGATCATTGTCAGTGCCTTAACAAACTAGAGTGGAGGGATGAAATGCCTTCACACCCTATTCCAAGTGTAGAGACATTTGAAAAGTGGGCCATAGATTTTGTAGGCCCCATTTTTCCAGCCGTGCATAGGACAGGATCACACTAGGTAATCACTTGCACAAATTATTCTATAAGATGTGCGGAAGCAACGCTACCAAGGATTGTATGCTGGCTACATCAGCAAGGTTTTTATGGGAAAATATTATTACATGGTATGTATGCCCGTTGAGATTAACTAGTGATAGAGGTACACATTTCCTAAATGAAATTGTCTAGATTCTATTAATATAATTCATGGTGGCTCATCATAAGACTACCCCTTACCATCCACAAGCAAATGGAACTTCCAAGGCATTTAATAAAATATTGAGTCATACCATGACCAAATTTTGTGATGTTGGTAAATGAGATTGGGATGCCAAATTATCAACAATTTTATGGGCGTATAGGACAACCTATAAGAGGTTGAATAAATCCACACCATTCCTATTGGTGTTTGGCGCAGAGGTTGTCTTACCCGTTTAATTTATGATACCTTCTCCACATATAGTGCACGCAGGAGGATTGGAAGATGAACAAACACCGGAGGAAAGGATTGACAAATTGATGAAATTGGATGAGAGACAATCATTGACTGTGGAGTCAAAAGACTAAAAAGGCACAAAAATCATGGCATGATTGCCACATCAGAAACAAATAATTTGAGATTGGGTAGATGGTATTGTTATATAATTCTAAGTTTTTGTGCCATCCCAGAAAGCTAAAATTCCATTGGTTGGGTCCCTATATCATCTCGGATATCCTTAATTCAGGTGCATGCTAGTTGAGAGCGCTAGATGGAACAAGATTACCATGCCATTTCAATGGAAGTAGACTGAAGCCCTATTATAAATAAGTCTTCTTGGTGTTTGTAATAAGGCAATTTTTCCATTTACTATAAGTTTCCCTTTCTCTTCATTGTTCATTGTTGTTTTTAGCCTTGGGTGTCAGAACCACATTAATTTATGAAGGTTGTGTATGCATAGAGGACTGAGCATCTGTTTTAGTGTGGGGTGGAGTAATGCAAAGTGTAGGCCCGTAATACAAATTAAACTGGCAGTAGAAGTTACGGTGAATTATCTAGTTGATGGATACAAAGCATGTAAGGATGAAGGAAGTGCATGGAAGAACGGGTGGGTGAAAAAGGTTGGTGTCAAGATAAGACTTCAGAGAAACCATGTATAGAGGAAGAAGTGCAGGAACAACATGAGGTAGGTGAGAGAAAAAATCAGGTGAAGGGCAGAAGAAGTGCCTTCGGCACTATTAACATGCGCGTAAGAGTCTTCTATCAGGATGGATTGTTTACACGCTAGAAGGTTGTAGAAGTTTTTCACGCAAGATTAGGTGCGTAAGGTCGGCTTGGTGGAAAAGTCACATTTAGTACTAAGTATGGTGGTAGGTAAAATAACATTTAATGTTAGAAATAAGGAAAAGCTATAAATAAGAAGTCAGAACTTCATTATTTACCTTGCATTTACAAAGAGAAAATAGCTCTCATGAACTAGGGCATCCAAAGGTGATCTATGTGCAAAGAAAAATTGAAGAAATATGAGAGGACATGACTAGAGAAGATCCACAAACTAGTAGGAAAGGAGTACATGGGTGTGGAGGAAGTTATTGAGAAGGAATTTTTGAAGCGCCGTCTTGTGGAAGAATTGTTCAGCTTAGGGTTTGGTGGTTAGGGTACGGTGTGGGACGGATTCTTCACAAATTTTTGCATTAGGGTTGGATAAAGTGGTAGAGTAGAGAAAGGAAAAGACACTTGAAGTGATAACCTAACCAAAAGAATGACACCAAAGAAAGCAACCATCTCACCTAAGAAGCAGAAGGGAAAGGGTAAGGGGAAGAAAATGACTACCATCACAAGCAAAAATGAAGAATGGTACGTGGGGATGCAATACCTGGATGGGGTATTGATAGGAAAATAATGTATGTAAGTGACTATAATCACTACACTAGCACGACAGAAAAAGAAATGGCTTTGGATTTGGTTCTCCCAACAAATAAGAGGACACTAGAAGGCATGCCCATCTACAGTGATGAAGTAAAGGTTAAATTAGAGAAGGAAAGATTACTACAACTTTATGAATTACCTTACTTCGGAAAGCTTGAGTGCCTTTACCAGTGGCTAATGGTGTGTGTTCATGAAGAACATTTTTATTTCGCAGGGCGTAAGATGTGCATAACTCCCTAGTTAATTTCCAAGTTCATAGGAATTATCTATGAATGGGATAACATTGATGATGACCTAAGCAAAAATAAGGCCATCAAGGAAAAAATTACTGCAAATGACTATAATAAAGGATCGCTATACTTTGACATCATAGAGATCCCGCACCTCGTGATAAGGATGGCCACGCACTTGGTAACCAAGCGTGATGACCAAGAGAGATGGACTCAAGTGAACAAGGCATGGCTGAACATGTGCCGGAAAATATCTGAGGGGACCATCTATAACTTGTCCTCTTTCATCACGGATGAAATCATTAGCAGCGCGTAAGAAGGTGAAAAGATACTATTTGGCAATATCCTCCTCACCATTATTTTCTTAGAGATTAGAGTTCCTAATGGGCATGAAAGGTTTATTTAGGAGTACACAGGAAGAGTATACCTCACCCGTGAAGCGGTTCACAAAATATACTTGTGAGACCATGATAGCCACTCACAAGGTACGTTTAGAAAAATTCATTGTATATCAACACTTATGCATTGGCAGATTTAGGTTGACAGATGAAACAATGAGCCCATGGTGTAAGCTTCCCTTCTCCTTCACCATGCAATAATTTTAAGCGGGGTGAACAGATTCAAAGAGGATAAGCGACTAAGGTTCAACCTTATTAAGGTGGATCAAGACCATAGAGAGTTGCGCAAAAGTTGGTTTACCCCAAGAAGCATGCATACGTGGAGAGATATGTCTCCCACGAGATAAAGATGATGAAACTAGTGACATTTCCAATTGCTGGAAGGGATGCATCAAAGATATACCTTCGCATCAGGTCAAAATTTGAAAAGGGCACATACCTAGAAAATAATGTATCCATCCCTGAGGACCCCACATGAAGAAAGAAGCCCACACCAAAGAAGATGGAAAGAGAAGAGGTGCAAAAGCACCAAGTGTAAGCATGTCAGAGTCAAACAAGAAGCCCAAGTACTTACGCTCATAGAAAGAAGTCCCCGTGAAAGAAAAACCCCAAAGGAAGAAGCACCAGAGCATGAAGAACCCATCACCTAGGAGAGGTAACCAGAGGAGGAGGAGAAGGAAGCAAAATCTCATGCCAGGAAGAATTAGAAGGTGACAGAAGAAAATGATTCAGAGGATTTTGAGCAAGTAGGGCGAGAGAGATGATTTATGATGAAGATGAACCAGGAGGCAAGGACCATCCTATCTATGAGGTTCATGACTAGAAGAAGGAAGGAGAGGAAGAATAAAATGAGTACATAATTTTCAAGAGGAAGAATGACAAGGAAGAAGAGGATACTCAGGACAAGGGGGTAAGTGAGGAAGTTACAAAATAATAAAGGACCCCAAGCCTCACTAAGGAATAAATAGATGATGATGCGGAGAAAGAAGTAGCCAAGATCATCAAAGGGCTAGTAAAGAAAGAGATGGAACACAACGCAAAACCTAGTGATGAAGGAAGCAAAGGAGGAAAGTGTAGAAAAGGAATATGGCAGCATGGGAGGGGATCCCAGTTTGGCTGTGAGCTTTCCTAAGTAGCACGCATAGGGAGAAAAAGTGTAGAGGCATCACAAGTTCAGAGGATGGGCTATATTGATGATCCAAACAAGGTGTTGTGTGTATGCTTTCAAAGCACCATACCAATGGAGCAACTCTTGGCTATGGCATCATTTGATGAGGAAGGTACATACCCTTGGATGAGGAAAATGCTTTCTTGGGCATTTGAGTCCCACATCGACAAACCAAAATTTAAAGTAAGACAAGGGGAAATAATGAAGGTACCAGAGTCAAAAGGTGACAACCCCTTGGTAAACGCTCGCATAGCTATCGACGAGAAAATTTGTAACACGTTGAATAAGGTTTCGGTGGAAGTAGAGGCTAGAATCTTCGAGAGGAATGACAGGGTGAAGTTCCTAGAGGTAGAACTAGAGAAAAGGGAAGAAGAGATGGAGAAAATAACCAAGGAGTTAAAGCGGGAGGAGCTAATTAGCACGTAGCTAAGGCATGAGTTGAAAGAAGAGAAGGAAAGGGTGCATGAGGTCTACAAGAAAGTAGAAATGATCATAGATGCCATTTTCTTGAAGCATCCAGATCTAACACCACCAGTGCAGAAGTATGGATCCACCCTGGAGTGTCTAGAGGACTTGACCCACATCCTCATAATGGAAATATGACCACTGGCCTTAGAGTCTATAGAGGATGCATCGGCACGCAAGGAAAAGGATGAAAAGATTAAGGTTATGGCCATTTTGGCCCAAATATAAGAATGTCCTTGTGGATGTGAAAGCCGCCACCCAAGTTGCTAAGGCTGCTTATGAAAACTACACCGATAGAGATAGAGTGGCGAGCATTCTGGGGATCCACCCATGAAGCAGAGCTTAAGGAGTTCCAGGAGAAGAACAAGGGGAATAGGGTGAAATGTGAAAAATTCTAGCCAAGGTTGAGAAGAAATCAGAGGCTATTGAGACCTTGTGGGGCTCAATCAAAAACGGCTGAAAGAGTTATATCCCTAGATCACTCGAAGGATGGACGCACTCGAGGATTTGGGAAAATAGTTGGAGGGGATCATGGAAATGATGAATACCCAAGGATAAGGGCTAAGCTTTGAAGAGGTGAGTGCCCTAGTTGGTGACCTTTGTCAATAGGCATAGAGTGAAGTTGATACTTGGAATAAGTTGGAGGTAGACTTGACAAAAGATTTCCCTCTCCTCTTGTAGAAATAATCATAGTTCCCCATTCTTTCATTCTTCACCAAAATTCTTCATTCTTTTATTCTTTCTCTAAACTATTTAAGGGAAGTCATTATTTATTCTTTGAGAAAGTGTTCTCGAGGGCAGAGAACAAGTGTAGTGTGGGGTGATGTTGGGCCCCTAAAATATTGGCTAAGTATAAGAAGGCACGTGGGTGCGCAAGGCCTATTTGAAGAAGGGCATGCAAGGAGAAAGCACGCAGGATAGGTTTCTAGGAGGGTTTTGGTAGAAACAGTTGGCACGCATGCAAGGAAGAATGAATATCTTGGGACTTAACCATATTTGGAATATTGCGAAGAACATAAGGAAATCATGACCTGAATGTGCATGTGAAGTGGATAAGGTGCCAGACTTACAACTTGGTGCCCACAAAAGGAATAGACCTTGTGATAGAAGATTCCAGAAGGTAATTGTGGCAAAGGATGGAGAGCTCACATCTGAAGAGGAATGCTCCCATGGAGGACCACTTGGACACATGGAAAGTAATCTACAACTTTAGAAAGGCATGGTGTTGCTTGATAAGGCTATATGTATGAGCACCTGGTAGAAGAAAAAGATACATAGAGATAGATGGAGAGATCGAGAGTTGAAGAAAGGTGAAGCCATACAAGAATAGTGTGAGAGATATATAGGATGGGTTTAGAGGATCTTTAGGAGTATGTTGTATCAAGGGGATGGGTCTGAATAATTTTTTTATACTATGAAGGGCCTAAGTCTAGTTTTGATGCATGGCATTGGTCTCGCACTATCATATGGATATGTGGCTGCCCCAGCTTAAATTATGTGGTTATCAACATGCTTAATATGAATATATGTTTGTTTCAGCTTCTACTTACATCCGTATGGATCAGTTATATATACATTACATATGAGTGGGTATAAACCCATGTTCATTTATTTTATATTATGACTCGGATATATATGTTTTGTAATTCTTTTCTTATTTGAGTGAACACATTGGTATAGAAGTCTTTCTAAGCTCTAAGATGAATGTATGGTTCCTTTCCAATCTATTCACTTAATTTTCTATCATAAATAATGCATTCTCACAAAACTCATATAAAGTAGGGACTCGACGCCCACGCATGCCTCGGGTGAGCGCGAAGTGCCCGCCGGGTGATAGGCCGACTCGCATGGGATTTCGTTGTTATGTGAGAGGGCATAAAAACTTTGAACTTACAACTAATCTCTTGGGAATGAATGGAAAATTATTTAAAATTTCCCCAAATCTGATTTGGCCTCATGAAACATGCTCCAAAATAGAATGTAAAGCCATAAAAGGCAAAAATCTATATACAAAATGTGAAAAAACATTCATGTCCCATTTCTTTTTTACTATAAGAAAACCTACATACCTACTCTAACTAGAGACAAAGGATGCTAAATGAAACGTGATATAAGCCGGGAGAAGTAGCTTCCTCTCCTTACAAAAATAGGCCATGTAAAGTATTTAATATGGTCTTTAGTGAGAGTGGAAAATTGTTTTGAAACTAGTTTTCCACCTCATTACACAAATTATCAGCTAATAAAATGACATATATCTCCTCAAGCTGATCTGTATCTGATTGGAGGTGTGACAGCTAACATTTGGCACACTAAAGTTCATCCTCATGCTCTGAAGTGAGCATGACTGGTTGCAACTCTAATTTTGGCTCCTAATTAGCCAGATGATTGATTAAGCATGGGGCCTTTGGAGCCAATGGACTAATACTTGTGATCTACCTAAATTTTGTAATATCATCCCCACCAATGGGGTCTTCATGCACACTTTCTTGAAGGAGGGAGTATTTCCAAGCTTATTTGAGCTATGTTCTACCTCTATAAACAACTCTACCTACTGCAAAATCACTATCTCCTCTTCATGAATAGAGCTATTACACGGTTGTTCTTCACACTTGAGGGGAATTGAAATTTGATCAAGCTTTCCCAAAATTATTTCTCCTCGATGATCATATCTGATTCATAGTGGCACACCTCATTCCTTTCTTTAATTTCAAAAATAATTCTAACATCTCAAATATATCCTCCTCCATGGAAAATTTATCGATAATGATTCAATTAAGGATGAAAGTAAAGGAAGCTCTAAAATTTTATCATCAAAAGAAAGTAATAAGCTTTCTATAAAAAAATTTTCATCCATATACTCGAATCTGATTTATCCTCCTCCTTAACATGCAGCTTCATGTGAGTGGTTGCAACATCTAAGGATGTTCTTGGCATATGACTACAATCCTCTAAAATGCTCAAGTTCTAAACATGCGGGAAAATGGGGCTCACTCAACTCAAATGAAACATCTTTCTCACTTGGAATATTCTATTCAACCTTGCGATCTTTAGTTTCAACCTCTTTTTCTTCATATTTTTCAATTAAAATGGTAGGAGATCCTTCCATGGATTTGTCCATATCTCCATCTATGTTTTTAGATTAATTCTATTGTTCAAAAAATATTTCATGATTTTCAAGAATGGGACTCACCTCAACTAATTTTTATGGATTTGGAGAAGGATGTGTTGGGATTAGCACACCAGTTGTAAAGATAATATATCATATCTAAGCATACATGAAAATAAAAGCATATATTCTACTAGAAGAAATATACAAAACAAGAAATATAAAAAAACACTGATTTAATGTGGTTCACCCAAAGTGTGGGTTACATCCACCAAGAAACAATCCAATCTATTATCCAAAGTTTTCACAAGATATACAATTGAAGATTTACAATCTTCCACAACTATCGATGTACAATACTTTCTTTCTTTCAAGCTTTTTCTTCTTCTCCAATAATTCTCTCTCTCACCTACTTTTGTAAGTTCTTAATTCTTGTTTATTCTTACTTCTAAACCCTAGATTTATGCTTATATAGGTGTTTATAAACTTAGGAACTTAGCCATGTAATTACAATCATTATATAGTCTTTAATGCTAAAAATATATCTAATTCTCGAGAGTTAATTAAAACACTCATGCATGTAATCGACATCCGGTTCACCCTAACCGGTTTAAGTTTCTCGTTTCTGACCTATGTCGGTCCTAGGTGACCGTACGTACCCAAAATTGTAAGGTACTGTACTGCCAGAACAGTGTAACAAGTGCCCCGATGATGATACAGGTCTCCTCGCAAGGTGTTCGGGATCCGAAAAAGCCCTCGGAGTATGCGTTAACATCTCGCATGCCCCGCTTTAGCCCCCACCCTTTTTTTTTCCCTTTTTCCCTCTTTCCTTGGCCTCTTGACCTTCGATGATGAAACCGCCGCCTGCCCGCAGTGGAGGTCTCATGACCGCCGCCTAAACAGGCGGCGGTCCTGTAACCGCCGCCCGCTCGGCGGCGGTCCTGTGCACATTTTCCAGAATGCCCTTTTGACGCGACTCGCATGAAATATCACGATTCACCAGCTTTTCTTTGCCGACTCGAGCATGCATTTATGTTTTTGGTCCCCAGAAATGCAGTGTTTTCCTTTGTTTATTGTTTAGGAGTTCAATTTGGTTTTGGTTCTTGGGTGTTTGAATTCTATAAATGCATGGTTTGTGCACATACAAATGGTCCGAGTTTTTGGTCCAAGCTTGGCCGGATTTTGAAGTTTGATATTTGCTCTCATTCCCTCATTTTAGTGTTTTAGTTAGTTAGCTTGTTTAGAAGCCATAGCTTGAATTCACTTGCATCTTTTATTAAATTGCTCACCACATTAAGCCATAGACCCATCTTGTGCAGCGTACTGTCATTTCATCCAATCTAGTTAGAAGTGGCCTCTCTCAAGTTTTGTTTTATGGGTTCTTCTTTGCAATTCGTTTAGTTTTCCTTTGCTTAGAATACTTAGTTTTCTTCATTGCGTGTTTTGGTTAGTATTGAGTTGCAACTGGTAAGCCACATATTCATCTTGTGCAAGTGCAGTCATTACTTGAGGCCACCATTTTTTTGGTTAGAGTCTTCTGATTTTCAGTGGTTTGGTTTGTTAGCTTGCTTAGGATTGATAGCATAGTTCATTTCATACTTGGTTAGTATTATTCAACTGTTGGTAAGCCACAGACCCATCTTGTGCAGGCAGTGTTGTTACCTCATCCCAATCCAGTTAGAAGCTTGCCTCTGAATTTCTCTTTGCTGTAGATTTGTTTTATTGTGTCTTGGAGTTCTTAGTTCAATTAATTATATGCCCGGTTAGTTTTATTCAGGTACATTAGTAAGCCACATATCCAACTTGTGCAAGCAAAGTGTCTTCATTTTGGAACATAATAGCTTAGGAAGCCATTAAAGTTATAGGTTTTTCTCTTCGTATAGGATAGTTACAGGTTCTGGTCGCTTCATGTTGCATGACTCGCAGTAAAATCCCGCTAGGAATCGCATAAGCCAAGCTCTGTACTCTTGCGCTATCCCTCTCCTACTCGCATTTTCGGTCTGCATTCTGAGATGTCCTTGTCCCAAAATCTACTCTTATCGGTGCTAGCATTACACGCTTTTCTGGATCCACGTGAACACGAAAGAACGAGGAGATCATACTGAGGGGATGAGATCACATACACCATCGGATTCGCCACTGTTCTGCGGAGTCCAAGTTTTACATTTCAAAGTTCTAGTCAGATTCATATCAAATAGAGTAGTTAATCGCTTTATTTCATTTCTTTCTATTCTCAAAATTGCTAGGAAGTCAAGTGGGGATTGATAGTTTCTGAGAAACTATGATTCACTCCTCACTTCTGAGGTAGGACCGAGAATCTTACAGGTAGATTAGACAGGCTATTTTATTTATTTAGAATAATTCTACAAATCACACAGGCAAATAACTACACTCGGTTATCTTGTCTGTTTTAAATTATTGTTTAGCTATTATTTCTAGATACACTTAAAATAGTTTGCTTTCCTCAAAATTGTTAGAATTTTTCTTAGAAGAATAAATGTTACATGCAGTTAGATTTATTTCACGTAGTTAGAATTTGTTTCATTACAGTTAGATTGCATTTTGTTTCGTATGACAATCACGGGACCTCAAGAGCCCAGGGAATATATATTTGAGCCAATCGTGCCTCAACCAAACCTAGTCACAGTAATAGTTGACATAGACCAAAATATCAGGATACAAGTATTCTAAACAACCACAGATTTACAACTGATCAGTTCTTAGTTAAGAGGATTAAACATAGAAGACGACCAAGCACATGCGTTTTGGTCAAGTCAGCCAAACTACAAATTACCCTAGAAAACATCCACATGACTGTAGAAGGGCTCGAAAGAGAACAAGCATTCGGGTGTGATCCTCTAGTTCCACAAATGATCGCTGGAGATACCCTCGTAGATATAGATACCAGCTTAAGAATCCAAAGTTGCGAGAACGCTTGTAAGGTATTCTGAGAAGATTGCACAACTATTGGTTCTAAACATAAAAGCCGAGAAAGCATACGATTACTAGAAACTAGGATTAGAACTTGATCCCGCATATGACCTTATCAGAAATATACACGAAACAATCCCGAGTCATTTTCACGTATTCCGTAACCCATAGATCGAATCACGCTGAGCTCGATATTTATTGGAGCCTTCGAGCAGTCATCCTTGCGATCGATCTATCACACCATCTAAGTTAGAAGGGCCTTCTTTGCCTTAGATTCACAAATTCCGCTAGTGCGTGTTGAAGACATTAGACCGCCTAACTAGTTTGTCTACATATTCTACCCCCCGGTCTGTCTCTTGCACGACCTCGGGAGGTCGTGCACGCAGAAGAGTTACTTGTTGATTCTCACGCTCACTTTGTCCGCTTTTCGTACAAAATTGGTGAACCCGACGTGAAACAAATAATTGTTTCACCTTCTCTTTGAGAAGTTTCATCTTCTCTCTCTCACCTTCGCTCCTTCCCATTATTCTCATGCGGTATTCATATACCCCCCAGAATATGTCGGGATTCGATGCATATGGCGAGACCCCTCCTAGGTCTTTAGGCATACTATGCCCAACAGAATAGGTAATCATCACCCTCACTCTCAGTATGGGGTGACAACTATTCAACTAATCAATTGTCAACACAAACCCCAAGAATCAGATATAGTTCATCTTTTCAAACTGAGGAGTTAGATCAACCCCCTCGAACCCAACAAACAGAACCTTCAGGTTCAAACAATATGACGTTTACCGGAGAATCTGGTTCATCTCCTCAAATGCTACTCAGACCACAAGTTAGTAGGCAATCGGATCCATACCTGGTCTTAGATGATGGACAATCAATACGTTATCCTAGGAGTGAACAACGCTCCCGGGGAATGTACCCACCTGTAGGAGGTTTACAAATACAACCCGAAATCTCTTTTCAAGAAAATACCTCTATGCCACTGCATACAGGAAATATTCTTGGAGAAACTTGGCAAGATAGCGATCAGTTTATGACAGGATATCACGTACCTTTACAACACCAAGGTATACAACCAACGCCGCTTAGGCAAAGTACCGTGACTTCACCAAATGAAGTCATTTCAACGTTAGTAGAAAGAGTGAGAGGGTTAGAGCTGGCTCAAGCAAGTCAAAATTCTCCGTTCATACAAACAGGAAGTTCCAATCCTCCATACCACTCTGGCCAAGTAGATCTCCTTACAGGAATAGGCACGTTAGGCATGCCTCCTCAATATCCACAACAAACGCCAACAAGGCCCACCATCTCTAACACTATTCCTCCAGGTCTAGTGTCAAACAATCCATTCCTTGACAATACCCCGTCCTACTTAAACATATACTCTAAATCACCACAAGGAGATATGTTCTCCTCTCCCGATGTTTGCTCAAACGCAGGGACCTCCTTATGCCCTGCCAATGCATACGCTGCACCGTATCAACAACCTATCCCACCACCACTCCCTCAACAAACACCATCAATGGTCGAAAGCTATGCAATAGGGACTTATTCAGAATACCTAAAGGAACCCTTAGATTTCACCATACGAAGCGTCATGCTTCCAAGACCTCTCCCTGATTTGCCCAAGTTCAAGGGTGAGGGAGATCCAAACGCGCATATCAAAGCTTACGCTACAGCCATACGAGAATTACTCCCTTGGGATGGGGTTGTTGCTAAAATATTCCCCAAAACGCTGGAAGGCATCGCTCTCGATTGGTATTATAGAATACCTGAGGCTTCCATACATTCATTTAAACAACTTGTGTCTGAGTTCATCAAGGCCTTCGACATGAACAAACTATTAAGAACAGGAATCAGGGAATTCTTGCATATCAAACAAGAACACAACGAATCTGTCGCCCATTTCATCCAGAGGTGGCGTACAGTTCTTTATTCATCAGCAAGTGCTCCAAACATGGATTAGATGGAACTATGTGATTTATTCCTTCATTCTCTCAGCAGATAAGTGAAGGAAGAAGTCCAAAAGTTCCCACTAAGAACTTACGATGAACTACTTGAGAGCGCTCTGCGAATAGATCAAGCAACGATAGATAGTTTTCGTAAGACATATGGAACAAACGGGAGGTTAATCACCTCTACTCAAAACACTACAACTACCACAAATGTCAATCAAGGACCCAAAATCCTTAACAACAATCTTGGGGTAACAACGGATGGAGTAACCGACCAGCCCAAGAGGGTAAATGTTGTTAATGCTCCGTCACAAACAAACAACCAACGAAACAACAACTTTACCCCGACAATCAATACAATGGATTTTAACCATCCACAACAACAACAACAACAACAACAACAATGGTGAAATCCCATACAAGGGCCAAGCCAAAACTCATTTGGTTACCAAAACCAAAGTCAAAACCAGAAACAACAATTCCAAAACTTTGGTCCTAATAGGCAACAGTTTGATCGGAATTTTAGGCCACAATACACACCAAACCAACAAAACAGGAATTACAACCCCAATTCTTATTGTGGTTTCCATAAAATTCGGGGTCACGATACTAGAACGTGCCGTGACTATAATAAATTTATGCAACGCTTGCTAGAAGAACAAAGACAGTTCTTCACAGACCTGTTTTTGGCGGATCCCATCTCATCATCACCAAATACTGTCGCAGGGGCAGTTTCTCCTCAGAATGCTCCCCTCAAGATCTTTAATGATCCGCTCCCAAATCATGATAGCAATAGGCTGAATCCAACCGGAACAAACAAAGGTGCAGTGACGGGAAACAATGATCATGAAGCCTCGACTTCATTAAATCCGTCAGTTGTGCCACAGTTGGGAGCTCAATCGAGACCTAAGATAGTCAGTTTGGTAGAATTAGATGCTGAACTACCTATCAAAGCTATAACAAGAACACGAGAGTATTTCTCTCAACCGAGCCCAAGTCATCTACCAGAGACAGATAAGAGTCATCAAATAGTTGAAAAACCCATCGGTGCCTATGATTTAATTAGTGACCTAACAAAGACCTTCTCACACATTTCATTTTTGGACTTACTAAAGAAATCTCCCCCTCACAGAGCTGCTCTTTTAGAAGCATTAGGTCTAGGCCATCTAATTAACATCACTCCACCTCCCGAAACACAAGTAAATCACGTAGATTTTGATATCCACCCTCAGGGGCAGCTGGACAAGGATGTCGAATTCATTTTTGAAATAAGTAAAATGCCCACAGAATGCCGAGATCGCATGCCGAGGTGACCCACCATACACTTGCAAGTGTGGGTTTATAATAACTATGTAAAGCGGCAATGGTTGACGATGGGGCTACAGCAGTTAAAATAGTCCCTTTCTCTTTCCTCCAAAAACTTGGATATGGAGAAACAAACTGTTCCACTACACAAAATACCTTGAGAGGCTATGATAGCCTTAAAGCCACTTCGATAGGAACTATAATACTGCCGGTCACCTTAGGGCCCAAAACCATCTTGACTGAGTTTTATATTATAGATCGGAAACTAACTACAATATGATCCTCGGTCGACCTTGGATACATCGAATGAAGGCAATCCCTTCTACTTTATTTCAAGAAGTAAGATTCTTGCATCTAGGAAAGGTTTTTGTAGCCAAAGGCAATCCAAAACCTTTTGATTTGCACCTAGCTGATTTAAAGAAAAGACTAGGGGTGCACTCAGAATTTGAACTTCTAACAAACCAACTTAATAAACCCTCTGACCCAAAGCCAGAGGAAAAGTTGGTACTTACGACGGATCTTGAAACTACCAAAAGCAGTCAAAACAATTCCAACCCCTAAAGATAAAACTAAAGAAACAGTATCATTAGGGACTACTGCAAAAATCGTTGAGTTGATAGAACAAGATTCACCAATGTTCTTACCATTCGATTCAGTAGGCATAGGATTTTCCCTAGGTGTTGGTTCCTTGCCAGCAGAAGATCTCTGTATGGTAGAAGTAGAGTGCAAACGCAACAGATACCCCAACAACTATACTCCCGGCTAAGTATTGGACTCTCCATTTCGATGGAGCTAAATGTCATTATGGAGCGGGGGCAGGTATAATTCTTACTTCACCCGAGGAGAAATTCCTCCCATTCACTTTTAAATTAAACTTTGAATGTACAAACAATGGCGCTGAGTACGAAGCCCTCCTCCTTGGCCTTACCTTAGCCAAAAGAATTGGTATTGATAACATCAGAGTCCTGGGAGACTCGCAATTAGTGACAAACCAAGTTTCTGAGGTATATGAAACTAAAGCCAAACATTTGCAACTCTACAAAAATGTTGTATTAGATTTAAGCAAGGCGTTTAGCTTTATATCCATTGAAGCAATCCCTCGAGAGAAAAATCTTCTCGCCGATTCAATAGCAACCTCAGCATCACGTTTTACTCCAAGCAATGAGCTAGAAGATACTCACTTCACAGTATCCATTCGTGACAAACCATTGATAAAAACAATGACAAATCCTCTTTCAAGCGGAAGTGAGTCTACCGTCCTAGACCATGTTGGAAATGATGTGGCTACTTTGGATTACTTAAATGCCTATGCAGCACTACATCTCTCCTATCACATGCTAGATTTATCCCTGATTCCACATTCGTCTTCCTACTTCGGAAATCCCGTAACGGATCTTCCCTCACAAATGGAACCTAGCATATACGCAATAGGAAACGGGGATGATCTAGATTTACCTCCAGCACCACCTGAGTTCGAAGAGGGTAACACCTCTTTGATCGAGGAAACAATCGATGTCAACATCGGGACAGAAGAGGAACCAAGAATATTGAAACTAGGTTCTTCGTTAACCCCAGAAGAAGTGGAAATACATACTCAGATCCTCAAAGAACATCAGAAGGCATTTGCATTTAATTACAAGGAGATGACGGGAGTCGCACCCCACATTGCGGTGCACAACCTCATCACTAGATCAGATGCAAAGCCAATTAAACAAAAATCAAGACCCATGAAGCCCAAAGTAGCTCTCATGGTAAAAGAGGAAGTAATAAAACTCCTTCAGGTAGGATTCATCAAGCCAGTTGACTACTCCCAATGGGTATCTAACATCATTCCCGTTCTCAAGAAGAACGGAAAGATACGCATTTGCATAGATTTCTGAGACATCAACAAAGCGTGTCCTAAAGATGATTTCCCATTACCATCCATAGACGTTATCGTTGATGCAACAGCTGGTTTTGAGCTTTTTTCTCTCATGGATGGATTCTCGGGATACAATCAAATCAGAATATCCGAGCAAGATCAAGCTAAAACCACGTTTATAACTCCTTGGGAACCTATTGCTACTGTTGTTATGCCATTCGGTCTCAAGAACGCCGGTGCTACGTACCAGCAGGCCATGACATACATATTTCACGATCTAATTCATAAAATCATGGAATCTTACGTAGATGACTTATTGGATAAAGCTAAGAAGCGTAGTGACCATCCCGAAGTACTCCGCGTCATTCTTTCATGCCTAATAGAATACGGAGTCACACTAAACCCAGAGAAATGCGTCTTTGGTGTAACGGGAGGGAAGCTCCTAGGTTATATCATATCATCACGAGGAATAGATGTTGACCCAACCAAAATTCGGGCTATCCTCGAAATGGTCCCACCTTCGAGTGAATCTGGAATCAGATCATTTCTCGGAAAGCTGGGTGCAATCCGGAGATTTATCCTGGACCTAAGCTTCACCGTTCATCCAATCAACAATTTACTCAAGAAGGACTATAGCATTGATTGGACTGAAGATTGCAATGAAGCTTTTGATGCAGTTAAGCATTTTCTGTTATCACCACCTACGCTAATGCCACCTAAGCTGGATCACTCATTAATCCTATATTCGCGAGCTACCAATGTCTCGCTGGCTTGCATGTTGGCCCAAGAAGATGATAACAAGAGAGAACGTGTGATTTATTTCATTAGCTTTGAACACTTTAACGACTATGAAACATGCTATACACAGTGCGAATGAGAATGCCTTGCCATAGTCTTTCTACTAAACACCTAGGACATTATATGCTCTTTGAATCAAGAAACGAAGGTCATGGTAAAAATGGACCATTTACGGACTTTTCTCACACAAGGGTCCTTGTTAAAAAGGTTGGATGTTTTATAACTTTAATGGGAGAGTTCGAATTAACATTTGTAAACCGTAAATCGCTTAAAGGACAAATCATTGAGGATTGGTTAGCTGATAATCCATTAGATGGAGGCGATCTAGTAGATTTGGATTTTCCAGATGAATGCGTATACTACATTGAAACTCGACCCGCTATCTCTGGAGTGCCCTTGGTACACTGACATCGTTAATTATATCATGGACCATACGTACCGGAGGTAGTTACACCGCAACAAAGAAGGTGATTACGCATAATCATAGCTAAATATGTCATTATAGAGCAGGTGCTCTATCAAAAGCATTCGATGGAATGCTCTTAAGGTGTGTTGACACAAGAGAGTCCAAGAGGATTCTCCATGAATCCCACAGCTGGTATATGTGGAGGCCACTTCGGTGGCCATGCCACCGCTCGAAAAATACATCAAATGGGCTATTTATGGCCCACTCTAGAATGTGACGCGATAGAGTTTGCACGCAAGTGTCATAAATGTCAAGAGTTCTCTCATGAGATCCACATGCCGGCACAAGCTCTACAACCAATCGCAACTCCATGGCCCTTTTCTACATGGGTTCTAGACTTAATCGGGAAATTCTCTCCCTCATCCACAGATGGCCATAATTTTATAATCACGGCCCTTTGAATATTTTACCAAATGGGTGGAGGCCATGCCTCTTACTTTTGTACACAGTTACTTCAATCGCCAAGTTCATTTTGAACCAAATCATTTGCAGTACGGTATCCCGCAAATCATTATCTCAGATAATGGAACTTCTTTCAAGAATGAGGAAGTTCATGAACTATGCAACAAATTTAAAATAAGCCATCATATGGCTTCCTTGTATTATCCCCAAGCCAATGGGCAGGCTGAAGCAACAAACAAAACACTGAAAGCCATTCTCCTCAAAACAGTAAAAGAAAACAAATGAGATTGGCATTTAAAGTTATATCCGGCCTTGTGGGCCCACCAAACCTCAATAAGAACACCAACGGGAGCAACTCCTTTCTCGCTAGTATTTGGGGCAGAAGCAGTTCTCCCGCTTGAGGTCAAAATACCCAGTCTCCGCATTTCACTACAAGGGATTCTAGATGAAGACGCTTACAGAGAAGCACGTCTTTCCCAATTAGAAAGCCTAGATGAAACTAGGTTAGATGCTGAGCAGCGGCATAGAGCTTATGCTGACCGAATGTGCCGGAAATATAACAAGAAGGTTTATGAATGCGATATATACGAAGGTGATCTACTTCTAAGACTAGACAGCCGGATTGACAAGAAGACCGGTGAAGGAAGGAAATTTCGGCCCAAATGGTTGGGCCCATACCGAGTCATGAAGGACTATGGAAATGGTGCATACCTCTTATGTACGTTAGAAGGTGAGGAATTTGGCGAAACAGTCAATTCCCTACACCTCAAACGTTTCTACGCATAAGCAGCTAACGCTACCTATATAGCTATCTACATTGCATCTTCATATAGATTTAGATCATATTGTCCACTTGTTCTTACACAAATTGTGATCAAGGAATCTATTCTCAAAGTAATTCATTACAAACTCATGATGTTGTTGGCACAAAACTTTCTAATCATATCTCTCCATTTTCACGATATCATCAATCACTTGAATCTTTTATCAAATAAAATCAGACATGACGAAGTCTTAACGGTAACCATACCAAGATCTACAAGTTTGTTCTCACTTTGATTTCTTCTTAGGATAGGTGTCTTGCCTAAGGTCTGTTCTAGAAGCTTCATGGTGTCACATCTATCCCATATACACATCTCTTTGGAAATAAGCATATACTGACATTTTACTCAAAAAGACAAGTCAAAAAGTGATTAAACAGAAAATTTTATTTTTACACATTTCCTTGCCCCACCAACCTTCGGTGATGAGCTTGCGTCTCTTACTAGTGACGTAGGGTTGGGAAAGGATGGAAATTCCCTTACTCGCCTATTCCTTTCCCACGGTGATAAACCCATGCTTATTATAGGTAGCATGGGGCAAAGTGTAGGGGGTCCTCTAGACAATGCAAACGTTAAAAGGTCATAAACAAACTATTCAAACTTTGAGTCAAAAACGAATGAATCAGATGTTCAAAATTCCAAGAGAGTCAAAAATCCTAAAACCCGATTTTGTCTCTGCTATGTGCCATCTACGGGTCTAAGTCTAGATAAACCGCAAAGCAAGTTGCATCCAAAACTATGAAGTCATTCGGGTAGAGTAAGCTTGTAGTTTTCAATTTGGTTCCACCAAAGCTTCATCTGTCTTTCATCACTATCATTTCACCATATTTCATAACTTGCGCCCTTCTTGGCTCTTGGTGATGAGCCCTCGCATCTTACTAGTTGCGTGGAGTTAGGAGTGGGGCAAGTTAATCTGTTCATCATACTAGTTATTTTCATCACTTTGCCAAAACAAACATGAGGTATCCAAATTGCTCACAGAAGCTAAGATTCAAGATCACAATATATCTACAATATCATGTATCAGCATCATGAAACACAAAAAGAAAGCAAGCATTTGCATCATCTGTTCTCCATTGCATACATATAAAAAAGCATATAAAACATACATCGTAGTATACACGAGGAAGCTGGAAACAGAAAGGGAAAACACCAGTGACAAGTTTTGATCCAAAACGAATGCATATATATAAATAATCAATGTTTATATACAATGCCATCATGCTCTAGGCATGGTCAAAATGCTCAAAGAGCCCGTGATATACAAAAGAATCTATAGTACAAAACGCATAGGAGCCAAGTAGTCTCTCAACCCCTACGCGACCCCTCTGAAGGTGCGCGCCCTCGCCTAGGGCTCCGGCTACGCCGGCGCTCTGAATGCACGGAGGGCTCAGGGTCCCGAGGGGCAGCCGCGGTCTCGCCACGAGAATGGCTCCTCATAAGATGCTCGGCTGTCCTATAGCCTGCTAACTCTGTACAGAGAGTCGACACCATCCTGGCCACGTGCCAAATGGGAGCGAAGACATCGGTATGCCTACCGGGTGAGAGACTCCCGGCATCTACTGGACAGCTCCGCACGGGTCCTATCCATGGGGATCATCAGGGAATCAGTGCATGCCCTACGGATTAGATCTCGCCACTCGTCAACAGTCTCTACAAACAAAGAAGAAAAATTAATTAGAAACTAGACAAGAGGCTAAAAGATACAATATCAAAACACAAGGAGAAATAGTAATTAAAACAAATCCTAAACTAAACAAGCATTGAAAAGATGAGAGGATAACTTACTCGGATCACCGGGCCTCCAAGATGGGTCGCTAGGGCCAGCACCCGCCGCAGATGCCACTGCCGACTGAGGGGCTGCTCCTGTAGTAGGAGCAACATGACACCCCGCAACGGACTCATCCTCTCCACCATGGCCCTGGGAGAGTGGCTCCTCTGAAGCTAGAGTCTCTCTCTCTACACTCTGCTCGGCCCTCTCTGCCTGCATGATGTCCTGAGTGTCATGCCACTCAGGATCACTGTCATCCGTCTGCTCCTCCGATCCTCCCTCTGTAAACTCCTCAGAATCGGAGTCAATATCTATGGGGTCATCGCTGCTGTGAGCAGGACCCACAACAATCTGAAGCAAAGGTGCCCGAGGCACACCAGCTCTCCCTCTAGCCCGAACTATCCTCCTGGCTGCAATGGGAGTGCCAGGAGTGATCACTGTCCAACCACGGCCTCTAGGCCCCCCTCTAGCCTCGCGGACTGATCTGTAAACTGGTGCCGCTGGGGGAAGCATGCCCGCATATGGAAGGCCGAACTGATGAGGAACTCTGCCAAAAGGGTGTACCTCCACCCGTCCCACGCGGTCGATAAGCTGCCCTGTGGTGGAGCAGGAGATCAATGTAAGGGTCTCCTCGCCCCATATGCCGGCCATAAGCCGGTACGGTGTCGCCTCCATATCTGCTATGTGGTAAGGGAGGCAACTGGCTGGTGAGGTGCTCTAAGCACCGACATATCTGACCATCTAGCTGCCCTCACAGCCCCTAGGTCTGCCACCTCTACCCTCTCGCCATAAGGAATAAAATGCTCGTACACCCAACTCATGACTAGAGTCGGGTGGCTCAATGATTGTCCCTGCAAACGGACCACCCTGTATAAGTCATGGTAGGTGGTCCCCAAATTTCTGCGCCCTAGGCATATATCCGGCCATGCCCCTCTATCTGTGTAATGATGGGGGCCCAATAGTATAGTAAAGTATCCCCTCCCTTGTCCCCGATCAGCCTCGAGGCAAGGATCCCCATGATAGCCTGTCGAAATATGGGGATGGGCAAAGAAGGAATGGATCGAACTCTCACTCCCTTCTTCGACCCCGTGGAGATGGCTGCATCCCCCATGTAGCCTGCCCACTGTGCAATCTATGCTCGGGACCCTGCCGTCTCCAGTGTGAGTCTCCTCCCGATAATCGGGACCCCCAGGATACGGTAGACATCCTCCAAAGTGATGGTCCACTCACCGCGGACCCCTGACAGTCGGAAAGTGTTCCGATCTGTATCCCAATATGAGAACAAGTCACAAAGTATGTGACTGGATGGTGTGACATGGGGCACGCGTGATATACGCAATATGCCGGCCCTCTGTAATGTATCCTCCTCATCCCGAGAAAGGGCATCCAATACCCCCGAAATCCAATCACACTCTCTCTCTCGGCTCCATCTGATATACTCCTCCCTCGCCTGCATGCACCCAAAAACACACAAAACAGGGTAGGTTAGTATCTAATCAATATCGAGAGAGTCATAAAAGCATATAGAAATGATAAAAATACAAGTGCAATCTCAAAAATTAAGTTCTTTTGCATTCTGTGCAAAACCGCCGCCCTGAGCAGGGGTGGTTTTGTAACCACCACCTTAAGGGTGGCGGTCGTGTAACCGCCGCCCTGAACAGGGCGGCGGTCATGTAACCGCCACCCTGGCCAGGGCGGCGGTCGCGGTCCGAAAACTGCGCGGGTTGTTAACCCCAAAAAGCCCAAAAAGAGCAAAAATAGACCATTTAAACTAAAAATGGAGCCTACCCAGTAGGCGCCCCCCCTAGGTAGACCTTTTGAACCTAACATTTTCAAAAATAACCCCCCCATCATGACAAATTTAACATTTCAAATTTAAAGGGGGAAAAACACAAAATGGAAGAAAACCAACTTTGTGATCGCCGAGGTTGGTGTTCCGCTCGTGGAAGCATGATCACGATCTCGCTGCGCTAACGTTTCGAATCTACTCACGTGAGAAATCTCACACCGTGGGTCCCGAGCTCAAAACCAATCAAATCAAATCGCGCAGAAATGAATAGGAAAATGGGCCCACTTTCATATATATATATCGTTACTCGCTTCGTTTTAAAATGACTTTTTCGTAGGTTTGGAGAGTGATGGAGGTAAGTTTCTATCCCCGCACGAATGGTACGTTCTCCTTCCCTATTATTTTAGCATTTATCTTCCAAGTTATTGTATCTATCTACACTTGAGCTCTTTTTTTCATTTTGCAGGTAGCGGGAATTTCAATGGCGTCATTTCAACACACGGACGAGTAAGGTATAGCTTCTAACTCCCCATTTCAGGACTGCCATACTCGGACCCAACGTTTTATGCCTCTTCATGGCTAAAACGCTTCTCCGAGGGGGCATATGCACGTACCCAATGTAAGGTATTTGTACTCGCCGAATAGTGTAACAAGTGCCCGATGATGATACAGGTCTCCTCGCAAGGTGTTCGGGATCCGAAAATCCCTCGGAGTATGCGTTAACATCCTGCATGCCCCACTTAGCCTCACACCCTTTGTTTTCACCTTTTCACTCTTTCCTTGGCCTCTTGACATTCGGTGGCGAAATCGCCGCCTGCAGGCGGCGCTCTCGTGACCGCCACCTAAATAGGGTGGTGGTCTCGTAACCGCCGCCCGCCTTTCGTGTGGCGGTCCTGTGCGCATTTTCCAGAATGCTCTTTTGATGCGACTCGCGTGAAATATCACGATTCACCAGCTTTTCTTTGCCGACTTGAGCATGCATTTATGTTTTTGGTCCCCTGGAACAGTGTTTTTCCTTTGTTTATTGTTTAGGAGTTCAATTTGGTTTTGGTTCTTGGGTGTTTGAATTCCTATAAATGCATGGTTTGTGCACATGCAAATGGTCTGGAGTTTTTGGTCTAAAGCTTGGCTGGATTTTGAAGTTTGATCTTTGCTCTCATTCCCTCATTTTAGTGTTTTAGTTAGTTAGCTTGTTTAGAAGCCATAGCTTGAATTCACTTGCATCTTTTGTTAAATTGCTCAGCTGTTGGTAAGCCATAGACCCATCTTGTGCAGGCAGCACTGTCATTTCATCCAATCCAGTTAGAAGCTGGCCTCTCTCAAGTTTTGTTTTCTGGGTTCCTCTTTGCAATTCCTTTAGTTTTCCTTTGCTTAGAATACTTAGTTTTCTTCATTGCGTGTTTTGGTTAGTATTGTGTTGCAGCTGGTAAGCCACATATCCATCTTGTGCAAGTGCAGTCATTACTTGAGGCCACCATTTTTTTGGTTTGAGTCTTCTCGATTTTCGGTGGTTTGGTCTGTTAGCTTGCTTAGGATTGATAAAGCATAGTTCATTTCATACTTGGTTAGTATTATTCACTGTGTAAGCCACGCACCCATCTTGTGCGAGCGTCTTTGTTACCTCATCCCAATCCAGGTTAGAAGCTTGCCTTTGAATTTCTCTTTGCTGTAGATTTGTTTTATTGTGTCTTGGAGTTCTTAGTTCAATTATTATATGCCTGGTTAGTTTTATTCAAATTGTTAGTAAGCCACATATCCAACTAGTGCAAGCGTGTGTCTTCATTTTGGAACATAATAGCTTAGGAAGCCATTAAAGTTATAGGTTTTCTCTTCGTATAGGATAGTTACAGTTACTGTCGCTTCATGTTGCATGACTCATAGTAAAATCCCGCTAGGAATCGCATAAGCCAAGCTCTGTACTCTTGCGCTATCCCTCTCCTACTCGCATTCTCGGTTTGCATTCTGAGCTGTCCTTGTCCCAAAATCTACTCTTATCGGTGCTAGCATTACACACTTTTCTGGATCCACGTGAACACGAAAGAACGAGGAGATCATACTGAGGGGATGAGATCACATACACCATCGGATTCGCCACTGTTCTGCGGAGTCCAGGTTTTACATTTCAAAGTTCTAGTCGATTCATATCAAATAGAGTAGTTAATCGCTTTATTTCATTTCTTTCTATTCTCAAAATTACTAGGGAAGTCTATGGGGATTGATAGTTTCTGAGAAACTATGATTCACTCCTCACTTCTGAGGTAGGACCGAGAATCTTGCAGGTAGATTAGACAGGCTATTTTATTTATTTAGAATAATTCTACAAATTGCACAGGCAAATAACTACACTCGGTTATCTTGTCTGTTTTAAATTATTGTTTAGCTATTATTTCTAGATACGCTTAAAATAGTTTGCTTTCCTTAAAATTGTTAGAATATTTCTTAGAAGAATAAAAGTTATATAGGTTAGATTTATTTCACGTAGTTAGAATTTGTTTCATTACAGTTAGATTGCATTTTGTTTCGTATGACAATCACGGGACCTCAAGAGCCCAGGGAATATATATTTGAGCCAATCGTGCCTCAACCAAACCTAGTCACAACAATAGTTGACATAGACCAAAATCTCAGGATACAAGTATTCTCGAACAACCACAGATTTACAACTGATCAGTTCTCAGTTAAGAGGATTAAACATAGAAGACGACCAAGCACATGCATTTTGGTCAAGTCAGCCAAACTACAGATTACCCTAGAAAACATCCACATGACTGTAGAAGGGCTCGAAAGAGAACAAACATTTGGGTGTGATCCTCTAGTTCCACAGCCAGACGCTGGAGACACCCTCGTAGATATAGATACCAGCTTAAGAATCCAGGTTGCGAGAACACCTGTAAGGTATTCTGAGAAGATTGCACAACTATTGGTTCTAAACATAGAAGCTGAGAAAGCATACGATTACTGGATACTAGGGATTAGAACTTGATCCTACATATGACCTTATCAGAAATATACACGAAACAATCCCGTGTCATTTTCCACGTATTCCACAACCCATAGATCGAATCACGCCGAGCTTGATATTGATTGGAGCCTTCGAGTAGTCATCCTTGCTGATCGATCTATCACACCACCCAAGTTAGAAGGGCCTTCTTTGCCTTAGATTCGAAAATTCTTCTAGTGCGTGTCGAAGACATTAGACTACCTAACTAGTTTGTCTACATATTGTACCCCCACCGGTGTCTCAAGACGACCTCGGGAGGTCGGGTACGTGGAAGAGTTACTTGTTGATTCTCACGCTACTGCCGCTGTCGCTTTTAAATGTCTGATGGTGATGCCATCCTCCTAACTGATGAGGGTTACTATGCTTTCTAGCAAGTTTTACATTACATGCTAATCTAAAGTAATTGATCTCCACAACTCAACAATATCCCACTTGGTGATTACTTACTGCACCATGCCTAAACAACATCATTCTTGGATCCTTCTTTAGCTTTGTTTCTTCCTCTTCAAGTCTCAAACTCGAATACAAATAGAAGTGGAGTATAGCTCCAACTTCTCCTTTTCTAATGTATTTTTTAGCATATCCATAGGGTTCTCACTCATATGAATCTTTTCTAGATTCAACTGTCTATCCTCCAATACTTGTCGTATGAAGTGATACCTTAACTTAATGTGTTTCGCTCTTGAATGAAATTTTGAGTTCTTTGCCAAATGAATTGTACTCTAAATGTCACTAAACAATTTGCAATCATCTTGCTCCTATCCCAACTCTTCCATGAACATACTCATCCATATCATCTCCTTGTTAGCCTCTGTAGTTGCAACATACTTTGCCTCTATAGTAGAAAAATCCACAACCTTTTGTAATCTTGAAATCTAGCTAAGTATCATCCCACCTACTGTGAAAATATATCTAGTAGTGCTCTTCCTACCATCTAGATCTCTAGCCATATTTGAATCAACATAGCCGCATAATTAAATATCCAAACCTCCATAACATAACTACATGCTAGATGTCCCTTTCAAATACACTGAGTATCAATTGGAATTCTTTCCAATGCTCTTTACCTGGATTGGCCATATATCTACTCATAACTCCCACTTCTTGTGCAATGTCTGGTCTGGTATAAACCATAGCATACATGAGACTCCCAATTTGTTGAAGCATATGCACTCGTGTCATATATTTTAACTCATCTTGTGAAGAAGGACACTGATCTTTTCTTCATTTGAAGTGTATGACCATAGGTGTACTAACAAGTTTTGCATTCTGTATCTTGAACCTTTCTAACACCCTAGAGATATAATCCTCCTAAGAAAAATACAATTTCTTGTTTTTTCTGTCTCTATGAATTTGCATGCCAAGGATTTTTTTGCAGCTCCTAAATCCTTCATAGAAAATGTGTGAGCTAGCTTTCCTTAAGCTCACCAATGTCTTGCATATTAGATCCTACAACAAGCATATCATCCACATAAAGTAAAAAAATAATATAGCTCCCATTTTCAAGCTTCTTGAAATAAACACAATGGTCAGATTCACATCTCAAGTAACCATGCTCATGCATAAAACTATCAAACCTCATGTACCATTTCCTTGGAGCTTTCTTGAGTCCATATAGGATCTTTTTCAACCTACACACTAGTTTCTCCTTACCCTTGACTTCATACACAAACGACTGTTGCATATAAATCTCTTTATCCAAATCATCATGAAGGAAATTCATCTTCACATCTAGTTGCTCTAAATGAAAATAATCTACTACAACTAAACTCAATACAATACGAATAGAAGTCATCTTAATAATAGGAGAAAATATTTCACCAAATTCAATACCTACTTTCTATGTAAATCCCTTTACTACAAGCCTTTCCTTGTACCTTTTATATCCACCCTCTTCTTCCTTGATCCTATAAACCCACTTGTTTTGTAATGTCCTCTTACCTACTAGAAACTTAACCAAATCCCAAGTCTAGTTATGTTCTAAGGAGTTCATCTCCTCATCCATGCCATGCTCCCACTGGACGTGGGTCTTATCCTGCATTGCTTCTTCAAAACTTTCTGGTTCACCATTATTAGTCAATAATAGATAAAATAGAGAAGGTGTAAATATTTCTGGAGGTTTACTTACCCTTTGTGACCTTCTCACAGGAGTTTGGGGTACTAGAGGCTCATTCTGGACCTCCTGGACATTTGTATCCAAATTTTTCAGATGACCAATGCCGGTCCACCAGTAACCAACGTCGATTCTACTTGAGCAATGTGTTAGTTTGGCTCTTACGCAGAATCTGGTTACGTTCTGCTGATGATGTCAAACAGGGGTCAATTGACACTTTGGTTACTTGTGTAACCCTATAGGTATTAATTTTAAATCCGATAATTCATTTTCATCCACAAACTTAACAATCGGTTCATCCGTGGGTAAAATTTTTATCCTCGTACATTCTCTTTTCATTCCATTCAACATCACGAATCCTAATAATTTTAGAATTCTCTAAATCCCAAAAATAGAATCCGAAATCACCAAATCCATAACCAATGAAAGTGCATCTCTTGGATTTTGCATCCAACTTTTTCCTATTTCTCTTATCAATATGCAAAAAATCTTTTGAACCAAAAAATTTAAGAAAAGAAAGATCTACCTCTTTTTGGGTCCAAGCTTCCTCTAGTATTCCTCCATCTAGTGAACTTGAAGGCCCATAGTTAATCAAACAAACCATTGTATCGACTAATTCTACCCAAAGCTGCAAGGACAATCCAAAATTTATCCTCATACTTATAGCACATTTCACGATTGTCCTGTTCATTCTCTCTGCAACACCATTCTCATGTGGTGTTCTTGGAACCATTATTTCTCTATGTATCACATTCATTGAACAATAATCATTGAAAGCCTTACTACAGTATTCACCACCATTTTCATATCTAAGTCACTTTAATTTAGAATTTTATTCATTCTCAATAAGGGATTTCCATCTTTTAAAAGTCTCAAAAACATCATATTTACGTTTAATACAATAAACCCATACCTTTCTTGTAGCATCATCAATGAAAGTAACATAATACTGGGATCCTCCATGAGAAGCTACCTAAGTTGGTCCCCACACATCTGAGTGTACAAGCTCCAATTTCTAATCCTTCTTAGTTGCCCCAACTTTGAGAAATATCACTCTCTTTTTCTTTCCAAAGATACAATGCTCACAGAAATCAAGATCTAAATCTTTCAAATCTGATAACTTACCCTTAGCCTTTAAGATCTACATTCCTTTTTGACTCATATGGCCCAACCGATTATACCACATGTATGCATCTGAATCTGAAGTAGATAATGCAGAAAAGGAATTAGTAACATAGGTAGATAAATATAACGTTCCTACCTTCTTACCTCTTGCCACAACAAGGGCACCCTTGGTGAATTTCCATGAGTTTCTTGTAAAAGTAACCATGTAACCAAATTCACCTAGTTTCCCTACGAAATAAGATTCCTTCTCGAGAATTGGCACATGCCTCACATCTTTCAATACCCATGTATTTCCATTCTATAATTTTAGATGAACTTCCTTCTACCAGCTTATATTGCAAGGTTCATCATCACCCAAATAAACATGTCTAAAGTTTCCTAGACATAATTTCTTAAATAACCCTTATTAGGGGTTGCATGGAAAGAAGCTCCTAAATCTAAAACCCATGATTCAATTCTATTATCTAAAGAAATAATAAGAGCATCTTGCATTACCTCTGTTCTGATAAGATTTCCTTCTTTATTTTTTTTTTTGGTTGTTGTTTCTCTTTATCCTTTGACCAACAATCTTTCTTTGCATGTCCTTTCTTTCCACATTTCCAACAGGTAATTTTCTTACCTCTGGATTTAGATCTACTATCCCTTGACTTTTATTTCCCATTAATCTTACTCTTGGATCTCTCCTTCTGCCTGCCCCGATTTCTACATTCAAAGCATTCCCAGATGATGATTCCTTTGTACTCTTCTTGTGAATTTCTTCATTCAAGATTATACTAACCACATCATCAAACTTCAAAATATTATTAGTAGATGTTGTATTACTAATAGCCATTACCAAGTTATCCCAACTATCAGGCAAAGAACATAAGAATAAAAGTTCTTTCACTTCATCATCAAATGGTATATCAACTGATTTTAACTGATTTACAATAGATCTGAAATCATTTAAATGACTAGATGCAGATCCACCTTCATGCATCTTAGAACTAAATAGTTTCTTCATCAAATAAAATTTATTTGAAGCACTAGTTTTTTCATATAAATTAGCAAGAGATTTCATTAACCCTACCATAGAAGTCACTTCTATAATATTTGAAGCCATGGATACTATTAAGCTCAATCTTATAGATCCCAAAGCCTTTCTATCAAGAATCTTCTATTCTTCATCAATCATCTTCGTAGGTCTAGAATTATCATCCAACGGTAAATACAAATCTCTTTGATATGGATAGTCCTCAATCTTCATCTTCCATAATTGATAATTTTTGTCATCAAACTTCTCTAACTTGTATTTTTTTCTTCTATCATTGTTGTAGCTCCAACTCAATCGAAAAACCTCTTTGAGTAAATTTATCAACATAAAAACCCCTAAAACAAAGCTCGATATCATTTATTGGGATTATGACAATGGTTGTACAAATAATATATCATGTCTAAGCATACATGCAAATAAAAGCGGATACTCTAACAGAAGAAATATACAAAACAAGAGATATAAATCAACACCAGATTTAATGTGGTTCACCTAGTGTGGGCTACGTCCACCACGAAACAAACCAATCTATTATCCAAAGCTTTGAAAATATATACAATAGAAGATTTACAATCCTCTCCACCTATCAGATGTACAATAATTTCTTTCTTTCAAGCTTTTTCTTCTTCTCCAAGAATTCTCTATCTCACCAACTTTTACAAGTTCTTCTTCATTCTTGTTAATTCTTACTTCTAAACCCTAGATTTTATGCTTATATAGGCATTTATAAACTTAGGGCACTTTGTCATGCAATTAAAATCAATACATATGCTTTAATGATAAAAATAGATCTAATTCCCGAGAGTTAATTAAAACACTGACTCACAGGTAACCGATGTCGGTTCACCCTAACCGATGTCGGTTCCTCCTTGCTTGATCGATGTTGGTCCTAGGTGACCAATGTTGTCCCCTCCTAACTGATGATGGTTACTGTGTTTTATAGTAAGTTTTACATTACATGATAACCTAAAGTAATTGAGCTCCACAACTCAATAGGCTGACTAATATTTTATGATGATGAACCTCCTTTTCTTCAAACTCGTGGCTTTAATCCTTAAATCTTTAGATCTGATCTATCCAACTTGATTCCTTCTCAGCCTACTCCTCTAGGAATGTATGTGCATCTTGTTGTCTAAAATATTGAATAATAACCCATTTTTCCATGAAATATTCAAGATCGTGTTTAGTGACTCGGTGAGGAATGGATCCTTAGGATACCAAGAAATTTGGATTTCAATTTGGTTGTTAATCTCCCCATGTACTTCATGGTTAAAAAGTGATTCTTCATGAGGCTTAGGCACATGTAAATCTAGTTTTTGAAAAGAGGAAAGGATCTATCCTTTGGCTGAGTTTTTAAAGGTTCAAATGATGGAGGAGATAAAACATTTTCTTATGGAGGAGATGGATATTTGGGTGAAATGATGATAGAGAAATGAAGGTGAGAGGGGATGGAAGAATATGGAGAAGGAGAATCCTCAAGAGGAGTAGGCAAAAGCTAAGGATATGGAAACCAAGATGAAATAGTGCAAGTTGGGGAGAGTAAAAAGGAGGTATATGAGATGGTAGTGCATGATTTTCCCATTGACAAGGTTCCCTATAACATTATTGATGAGGATTTAATTTCTCATACCACATTTCTATTTGAGGGGAAACTCGTATGAAATCTATTTTTTTAGGGATGAACCAATTTGGCATAGGGACAGTCCCATGAGATAATGCTTCCTAAAACCAATTTAAACTTCCTTCATTAGACATATAGCTATGAATTACACCATGATTTTCTTCCATTCTTCGAACCTTCCTATGAAAATCAACATCTTCCATGTATTTTCCACCATCATTCACATGTCTATGTTCTTAAAAAACATCATGGTTAATGGGATAACCATATGGATAAATGGGTGCTACATCATATGCATATTCATCATGATAGGGATCATAAAATGAATTTGGAGGAGGATTTCAAAAATATTGAGATGGAGGGAGTTGTTATTGTTCTTGGAAATGGGTATTTCAGTGAGGGAATAAAGTTGTGACTGCAAAACTTCATGAGATAGGAATATTGAATGATTGAAATATGGAAATGGATGGAAGAATAAAAGGAAATGTGTACAACTCGTAAAATGGGTTTTTGGATCAAAGGAGTCACTAGATGTGTTGAAAAGTGCTTACAAAGGATGGATTTTTCCAAGAAAACATCGACCTTAGTGAAATGAAGATTTAAATATCTTCAAAATTTATCCCACTAGTCGTTCCAAAATGGTTAGAGCTTAAAATTACACCCTTCCCTAAGTCATAGATAACCCAATATTTTGAGGCAAACATGGGATTGTCTCCATGTAGTGGGACCTTGCAAATGGGATAAACCTCTAGATAAGGAGAACTTCTTCTACCCATTCCTAATGATAACACTACTCCTAAAGCTGAAAACACATCTAACCATTTCTAATATACACATTCCAAGGGACCATAGAGAGAGAAAGGGTTATAATAGTGCGAAAGGGAAATCCTAAGCTAAGGATGATGATAGCACCGAAAAAGAGGGGTGATCACTCTCCACAAATGGAAGGAAAGAGAGAAAGTATGGGAGATATGGAAGATAGGAGTGACATAGACAAGAACCATGTATATTTACCATTCCCATGCATTAACAATAAAAAATGGAACCTTCAAGTAGGAAACATGCACATCACACCAAATAAAGAACAGAGAGGAAGGAACATATAAAATCTGAGGAAAGGGATGAAAAGATCCAAAGAGTCCAATTTTATTGCTTAAATTATGTAAAGAATATTACATTCATGGAAAAAGGTGATAATATATTACAAAGACCAAGTTCAAGGTATGAAACTCATGGGAAGTCAAACACCATTTTGGCATGGTGTCATTACAAAAAAGATAGATCCTTTTTACAATGGATGAGTTCTAGATTTATACAAACAAAGAAGGAGAAGAGAGATAAGTAGACAAAGGTGTAAACTGGATGAATTCAATCACCAAGGACCAATCACAAATGATGTTTTACAGGATGGTATGAGCATCATGATCGATCTTTAGCCACCAACTATAGCCCGACCTCTATCACAAACCACCGACTATATAGAGAAATGTCATTAATTATGGTCATTGCATTGTCTATTTTTCTCATTTTCTCCCACATAACTCCATTGAATCCTAAATCGACGATTCCATAGTGAGTGCAAGATGAGTGGTTTCCAACGAGGCCAATTTAGTCAAATATGAGGCTTTGAATTGAAATATATGGCCATTATAATATTTACATTTTGGGATGCGAGGAATGTGACACATGGAATTCTCTAAATGACTGACATGTTGTAGCTTCTTATTTTGATTCGGTGGTAGGATGATTCTCCTATCATTCATGTCTCAATATGAAGTGCGATCCAATAAGAGAACTATACACACCTTTGTAGTGTCAAACTATTCATAAACTATATTGGCCATCCACGAGATACGAACCAATGAGAATTCTCTATGTTTTTGGGACTTCACAATGTTAGACTTCACATTTTCCATCTCTATGTTAGAATATGAAATTGGATCTATTGAAAATGCTCCACGTGTCTTTTGCAATTTGTGGTGTCATTCTAGATTTCCTTATTTCAACTTGCTTCTTTTCTTTGCCACTATCAGTGGACCCGAAACTCTATTAAATTTGAATCATTCCACTTTAGCTGCTGACCTTTTCTCTCATTCTATGTGGACTTTAAATATTTATCAACCTTGGTTGATTCCACAGTTTGAAGTCCACCGGGCTCAATTACCTTGAATATTTATGTAATGCTTCCATGTGTCCTATTTAATCTTTCATTGATCTTATACTACATGTCATGTTTGATTTTTCATTTATCTTGCACCACATGTCCTATTTAAACCTCCTTGACTACTTACTTGTTTCCTGGACTTGACGCCTTTATCAACCATAGCTTATTTGATGAACTTATGTCTCATCTGAGCCTAAATGGGTTGAGGAAGCCCTAAATTCTGCCACGTTTCCTCCTCCATTTTTTTAGGTTTTAAAACTATAACAGATTAAGTCTCCCATGCATTTTTAACTTTAAGGGTATTTAAATGTCCCCCGACATTTTATAAAAGACACACCTAAGTCCATGTGAATGTATGTTGTCAAAATAACATGGGGGGGTTATTTTGGATAACATTCATTTATCAAGTCCTCACCATGTATCTTGAGGGGATGATTGGAATAAGCATATCACTCTTCCAAACTTCATTGGATATCACTCCCTTCTCATGGCCAACATCATTGGTTAATTTATTTCCACCCATTATATGAGAAATTGGTCCAAGATTTAATTTTTCCTCCTGTGAATTCATTATACCTAGACTCAAATAAAAACCAACATTATCCATTCTAAGGGCCCTCAAATCATCTATACAATATTTGACCAGTTCTAGTGCATTCAAACTTTCCTTCATCATCACTATATAAGACCTGCAACTTGTTATTACATATAAGATGTCAACTCTAGGGCCTTTAGGTTTCAACACTAAGTATTTGGCCTTAGACTCGAGTCTAATATATATATCACTCATTTCATAGGGATCACAACATATGATTAATCTATTTGAATTACTCTTCCAAGATCCCTACAAAAATATCTACTCATTTGCATCATATAGGCTTGTGTACTATCATCCATGAGGATAGTTTTTTTAGTTTCCTCTCTGAATAGGAAACCAACACACTGAACATGTTTGATTTGGCCAACCAAAGAAGATACTTTTTGGTTTCCATAGTGAAACATCTTCTATCTTAGTAAGTGTAAACCCAAGGGTGCAAGTAAATTTGGCTAACATTACATTATTTGAGACTCTATAGTCAATGATACAATAGTTTAATTTGTATCCACTAATGAAGAGAGAACATAGAATGGATTAACTCTTCTAGAGAAGGATATTGATGAAGCCATAAGATTTTGTGAAGTTACAACCTTAGGAGTAGGTGTAATACAATTTTTGGGGGATTGTGGCAATAGTCAAGATACCCCCTTTGATGAATTTGACCAACCTATCAAGTTTATCTAAGTTGGCTTGTAAGTAATCAACCTCAATCATTTGGATCTTGGACTTTTTTGCATGGTCAATTATTTCAAAGTTTGGAAAAGAGGTAGGAGTGGAAGGTTCAATATTGAATGAATTTGGGCATTGGTTTTCAAGGTTCTATTCCTTGGAATAATTGAATTCGAGACAGAGAAATTACCTTATTTTCTAATGATTTTTCCTCAATTTGACAATGTAGAGGTGTCCCTATACAAATTATTATTGGTGTCACCATGGGAGTTTCTCTCTTTTCTTTCTCCTTAGCCTTCTCTCAGTAGACACTAAATCACACACTTTGGGTATTTATCTAGTCCTGATCACATACTACTATTCATATGATTCCTAAGTGAGAAAAGTACTAATTGATCATTGTCTTTGGCCATCTTTTCTTGCTTTCTCTTGTCTCTATTAGTCATAAATCCCTTCTTGCCCACTCTATTTGTTCATACTTCAGAATTTCTCATTCTGACACCAACGCCCAATTAGGATATCGTAACCCCCGTCCCTAGGTTCCCCCAACCTCTTTGCACTTTACTTGCATATTTTGGGTCCTTTCTAGCCATTTGGGAATCTTATTTTCTTACTATTCAGCCTTTTTGGGTTAATTATGAAATAAAAGAAAGGTAATCATTTAAATATAAATTTATGTGACCATAATAAAGGACCAAGCACTAAGAATCAGCTATAACCACCTAAGGATGCATCCAAAGGCATTATCAAGATCATTCAAACATCCATATATCATCCAAACAAGGGCAAGGGACTGCATTTTTCTACATACACTTCATAGGAGGGGAAGTTCATTATTTCATGCACACATCTATTTACATCTAGTTATTTCTTGCTACCAAGTGCAACATGCATAAGAGCTAACTAAGGGATTATTTCAACACACACACACATATAACTACATCAGGTCTAAGATATAGTGAAGTGCTCAGTCATATGTTCACTTTGTTGACAGTCAAGGACATTCTAAACCCTCATCTTGCATATTTCCTTTTTAGGATTTGATGTGGTTTGAGGATTTTGAAAGTGTTTCTTTCTGATTGTAGGTTTCAAGGAATAATCATGTGAAGTCCAACAACATCTAAGTGATCAAAGGTGATAAGCAACAAACATCTTGTGACCTTTTGAAATTGAGTTTCATTTTTTTCTCGAGCAATCACACAGGAGGCCATAACAGTCTTCGACACCCCAGTGCCCCGACACTCCATAGATGCCTTGGTCCCGACATCTCTAACACTCCTACAATTTTCTCGAGTTTTTGTATGATTCTTACTTCCTTCTATTCATCATTTCGTCACTTTGGCATAAAGTATGATTTAATTATAAATCAACTAAGTATTTTATCCATTCTTTTTGTAACTAGGGTTTCATACTTTCTAGCTTATTTTTCTTGAGTCAGATTTGTATTTCATTGCACATTTATTTTACAACGTTGGTACATATTTAGATTAACATTTATTCATTTTCAATATTTTCTTAATCATTTGGTGAACCCAACAATTCAAACCCTTCTTTCTAAATATGTCTTCATCTTATCAAGTCATGGATCAATCTTCTTATCCTTCTTTCACTCCAACTAAGGTTTCTGGCATGGTTACTACTGCTGCTAATTTCATGCAAGTTCATACTCAACATCCTCCTCGCTTTATTATGCCTATGGCTGATCCTACTATCAATGTAGTAACTACTCACCACACTCATCCTCCTATGACTTCACATGTTTCTATCCCACCGCCTATCACTTCTATGGCTCCCATGCTACTTCTAAGGGCTATGATATCATTGAACAACTTAAGAATACACCGGCCAAAATATCTCTCTATGACTTATTGTGCAATGCGCCTGATTTTTGTCATACATTAGAGGCCTCCCTTCATTCTATTCACATTGAAAGTGATAATTCTTCGGTGGCATTCACACACCTCATTTAGTCTCTCAAAAATTTGCCACGTGCTATATCATTTACTAATGAGGACATATTGTCATCTATTGACAATCCATGTGTGCCTTTTCTTATCACTGACTATCATTGGCACCATTTGTATCAAATGTATACTCATTGAAAATGGATCTGCCATTAATTTATGTTCTCATTCCCTTTTAAAAAAAATTGGCATCACAAACAATCTAATTGCTAAGAATTCCACTCTTATTCATGGATATGATTCAACTACTCACACATGCTTGGGCACTATCACATTACCTATACAGTGAGGATTAAGACTGTACCTACATTATTCTTCATTATCAATACCTCATTTCAATTTAATATTTTTCTGGTAGACCCTGGATTCATGCAATGCATGCAGTCCCATCCACTATTCATCAATGCGTCAAATTCCTACATGATGGCTATGAACATACCATTGCTACGGACCCTGATCCATTCAAATTTTGTCGCATAGACCCTGTTACAACTATGCTTATTCCTCCATCACATCCTATTCCTCCATCACAACCTATTCCTCCATTATAACCTATTCCATATAATAATATTGATACATATTATATCGTTCAATCTAGCACTTCACAGTCTTCCTCCATTTCTCCAAGAATTCCACATATTTAAACTCACACTACTAATATCATTTCACCCGTAGTGTCTACTCCAATCTCCACTCGTTAAGGGTCCTCTCACTCCTACATTTGGTGTACCTCCTACCAATATCCTTGATACTATTATCTAGCATGAAAATGCCAGCACTAATTATTTTGATGATGATGCCGATACATTGAGCTTACTAATGACAAATTGTGCAATCATAATTTTACTCCCATTGAGGTGGATGATTCATATTTCAATGATACTTTCATTGATGTTGGCCCTAATGAGTATCAATTCAAAACACCCCTCCTACTAATGTTATGGTACTTTATCGGGGTATGTCCATACTATAGATGTTGTTTCATATTCTTCACAATCTCATGGGAAACCTGCATCTACACTTCCTCCTTTCACATGCACACTTTTTATGAATAAATATTATTGACATCATATTCCATTAGATCCTACTTTCTCTGACACTGTTTGCACATATGATGGCTGGAATCAACTTGGATTTACAATCGATGATATCTTACTGCCGCCTCATTCACCCTATCTCTATCATGGATGTGTTAGTATTATAGATGCCTATGGTCTTCATGTTTTCTATCTAATAGTCTTTGTTGCACACAATCCTCACACTTCTCCATTGAAACTTGGGAAATCTTGGCTTGATTACATTAGGGGAACTTTGGACCCTAATCTTACTACTATATTAAATTTTTATGCCCTTCGGTCGTGTTTCTATATGCAATGATTCATTCCTTGGGTATTCACAAAACCTCACTCATTGGTATGCACATGGATTTCCACCAACACCTTTCACTGATGAAGAGTACGTAATGCACATGTACAATTTACACCGTAATGGCTCATTATATGATCCCCCACACACTATTGCTTAACAGTTTCGACGCATCTTTATTTGGATTTTATCGAGACAATGATGATATTTTAGACATTTTCACTTGATCATTCCCATAATTTTATAATTGGGGGAATCATCGCATTCGTCCCCCTTCTAGCATTATTATGTCTCTTACATACTTTACACTTTGCATCTAGTCTCTCATACACATCATGCACATCTTGATACACTTTTTTATCATCATTTCCCAATAACACACTCTTGTGTTATGGTTCAAACTTGATTTTTGAGGGCATAATATACACATGAACCTCACACACTACACACTTCACACACCATGGATTAATGTCATATCTTTCTACACAACATCTAGCACACATCATACACATTGGACACTCTACACATTCATGCTACAAATTTATTACTTCTACTTCTACATGTTGCGCTTATTACCCTATGACGAACTCCAATTCCATGGTCCATACTTGAATGTTGAGGGTATACATCTGAAATGAACCTCACCATACTCACACACTTTCTATGGTTTACACTTTATCGATCACATCATTCTAGTGCACATTAAAACCATTTCTTGATGACGCACTCTTGTTCTATGGTTCATTTTTTACTACCGAGGGGGAATTTATAAATGAATCTCATCACACACATACTCATTCACATTCACTCAGGGGCACGTGGCCCCTATCACACTCACTTTTCATTTCATTCCATCTCACTCATTCACCGCATCATGAATATCTTGGTTGCACATTGTTATTACTTACTTATACTTGCATGATACATTTTGATTACTATGTTAGACAAATACGTTGTATGTCATTATATTTTCTATGTACACATGCACGTTAACTTTCCTTCTAGTTTTGATCACATACTTTACACATATCGATACACGCACCATGGATGTTTGACACAAGTACCTTTTACTAGTCCCACAATGGCTCATGGGGAATCCACTTTTGTACACATGACAGGTGATATTATTTCGATTTATACTATTTCATATTCTCACTAGCACACTACTATATTGGATTATACATGTTTTTGCATACATTTTATCTCTCTAACATGCTAATGGGTGCTTCATTTGCAATATTTTTATTAAAGGTGTATTTGTTATCACAATTGTATATTAAATTGTTTTCTATTGTTTGCCATTATATTCCATTATTTGCGTGGATTTTCCTTTATCTTGTGTGCACACTATATAATTTTGGCCACTTCGGTCTCAATTGTCCTACAACATTGTGAGTGATGTCCCATGTTTGCAACCTACTTTTTACGGTTTATATTGTCTTCTTGTTTGGTAACTTACATATTGTCTTCTACATGTGTGTTTATCTTGTATGCACTAACACTTATTTCCAGCCACTTTGTTTGCATGTTCCTTGGTTTCTACCAAGTAATTTACCTCCTCTCCCGGTAGGGCTTAAGTTTCAAAGACAACATCTAATCCTCCTTTGGGCAGCCACATACTCCTTGCAACATCACATGCACCCCAAATAAGGGGGAATCATTTGGGAAAATAACTCACCTTATACAACAATGTCTATAGTCACAATATAGTTTAGCACACAATCAACACAGTCTTTAGTCTCAACAATGGCCTAGAACCAGGACTTAGATCTTCGACACAACACAAACACTATTATCTAAACATAGATAGTAGCATCTGGGTGCCCCTAACCCTTCCTAGATGCCTATGACCAATGGGTAGTTACACAAAAAAATACAGTTCAACATAATTTTTGGAAGTTTACACAACATATTTCATAGGACAGAGACACCCTTCACCACTCAACATGCATACACTACACCGCATTTTTCTAATTCTATGTTAGATCAAACCAGATTATATTTTTACACACCATCTGTAGTGGTGTTTACACTTTAGGAGGTAGTTAAAGTTTGGAGAATAACACCAAAATTTTCTCCCTACACTTATTCCATACTTGGCATAGTTGGCGTGAGATCACCTAAAAACTTGCACTCAATGCAACCGATGTGAGATCGTAAAAAAAACTCATTCTTATACATCATATTCAAGATCCTTTCTACACTCTTTACTCATCATGGATCAGGTGTACATGTTCCTTTTCATTTTTACATATTTTTACACACTTTTTACACATTTTGATCATATATACGTGTATTTGACTACTTATTCATTCTTCTCTTTTGTAGGTCCATCCTTATGGGAAGCGGTAGTCACATCAATCACATCACTAATCACACATCAATTGACATCAAAAATAGGTACAACATGACATATACACATACACTTTCACCCTTAGGGTCATCATCATTTCTCACTTCCTCTTCTCTAGCTTCCACGCTTCACATTTTTATCACTCCATGATTTTTCTTGTCTCTCAAAGACTCTTTTCACCATTGATACATATGATTATCGGTACACATCTCTTATCTACTTTATTTTATCAATCATTCTCTCAACAACATAAATTTGGGGAAAATGTAGACACTAAATCACACACTTTGGGTATCTATCTAGTCTTAATCACATACTACTATTCATATGATTCCTAAGCGAGAAAAGTACTAATTGATCACTTTTTTTGGCCATCTTTTCTTTCTTTCTGTTGCCTCTTTTGGTCTTACACTCCTTCTTTCCCAGTCTATCTTTTCATACTTCAACATTTATCATTTTAGAAACTAGCGCCTAGCCAGACGCCCGCACCAAGTGCTCCCATCCCCTATGGGTACCCCGACCTCTTTGCATTTTTCTTGCATATTTTGGTTCCTTCTAGCCATTTTGGCATATTATTTTCTTACTAGTAAGACTTTTCAGAGTTAATTACAAAATTCAAACAAGGGAATCCTATAAATATAAACTTATGTGAGCATAATAAAGGACCAAGCACTAAGAATTATCTATAACCACCTAAGGTTACATCCAAAGGAATTATCAAGAGCATTCAATCCCTTCGTTCCTTACACTAGACAATTTCTAGGTTGTTTCCTTGAGCATTTGAATATGGAACTCGATTGCCTCAAAGTATTAAAATATCTTGGAAGGGTCATCAATGATCCATTCATTAAGGAGAAGATTTGTATTCATTTTCCATAACTCCCTCTAATTTTATAGAGTGAGTTCCCAATTATCACATTCATCTCCCAAAATATTACACATCTTGGTCACAATATCCTTCTCTGTTTCAAGTTCATCATATATAACCATGAAATATCTAATCACATATTCTCCTTCTTGGATTAGATAGTCTATCCAAGATCTAAAGGATTTCCCTTGTCGACCAATTTTATCTACTTTAGATAAGTAAGTGGGTGTCAAAGCTTGTTGAGATTTTGAGGGTGGTAGAATGAGTGGGTTGTGTGATCTTGTGAAGGACGAATGCTAATTTCTCCAATTTATTCTTTATTTCATCCTTGGTGACCTTATCTCTATAGAAATTTTTCTAGGAGATTTCAAGGGAAATCTGGAAATCTTTCTTTGCACCTTCATGTGTAGCCTTTCCCTAGGAGATTTGGTAATCTACTATTATGATATCTTCTTTGGATTTATATACAAAGTGTATTGTGATTTTGAAAAACCTTTCCCTAGAATAATGAACCGATAGATGAGATATGGTATTCAATTTATTTGATTAGTGTTAGGGAGTAAGATCTATAGAGTTGAGATCAAAGTGATCAGCAATGGATACCTTCCTCTTCTTCTTTTCACTTTATCTACTTAGCTAGGAAGGAGTGGAAGAAGAAATAATTTTTGAGAGGATGGTAAGGAAAGGAAATCATGGGGGTATAAATAATGGGTGATGATAGTACAATTGTTGCAACAGTCCTGAAGTGGCCGGAAGGAGTAACTAGTGGAGGAAGAATAAACAAGATGGATGTAGGTATGGATGAAACGGGAAGGTGATAAAAGGAGAAGTGGAAAGAGAAAGCTAGGGAAGTGGAATCCTTAAGGGGGAACTCAAAACAATATTATCTCTAGATGAAATATAAGGAATGGAAGAAAATAATTGGGCCATGTAAGGAGAGGAATGAACAAGATATAAAAAGATGAAGTGGAATGAGATGGAATATAAGTTCAGTGGAGGAAGTATGAGAGGTGTAGGAGGGGAAGGAACTAAAAATAGGGATGAAGGAAGATGATGTGGGAGAGGATATTGTTGCATGGGTGGTAGAAGATGGAGAAATACAAAAATATATTAACTCTATAGAAGGAGCGAAGAAGAACGTCCTACACCCTTCCTTAAAAATTTGATTTTATAAGGCTTAGGAATGGGCCTTTATTCTTTTGTAGTAGTAGGATCGCCCACCACTAGTTTTCCTTGTGGATTGGTAGCTAAAGTGTGTTCTAGATCCTTAGGTGGGAGTCCCAAGGAAAGTAACCATTTGTGGGTATGGTTTACGATGCTCTCTATGCGCTCCTTTTCACCGTGCATATCCGAAGTGACTAATTGGTTGAGGGTGGAGTTGCGCCTTTATATTAATTTTAGTGTATGTGAGATCCAAAACCTCCTCAATTTAATGGATTCCTTCAAAAAAAAATTGATACCGTATTTTGCCACTTATTCAAGTGTTAATATCTAATAATCCTTTTCTCTTATAGCCACCTTATCTCTCGTAATCAATCCATATATCCTCTAACCGAGGCATGTGAACACCGATTGCTCCTATTTTTCCGACATTGCCACCAAAATCAAATGTAATTCATGGATGGAAGGTGTGATTATCATCTTATTCATTTCTCCTTCTACATTTTTGGCCTTTTAGGATGACACACATACATATCATCTTGACATGACAAGAAACTAAACTCCTTCCTTATATTTTCTTTATTGATACTTTTCGAGGTGGAGCATTTTCCCGACTAATTCCATCAAGACCCATTTGTTAGTAGGTAACCTTAGAAGCTTGTAAAAAGCACCTAAAAAAAAACCCTACTCTGAGGTATGTGCAAATTCGGAAATATAAGAAGATACATCACCATATTCGACCACATTCCAGGATTCATCAATGACTCAACAATTATACAATTATTTGTCAAATATACATATAAGATAAATGAAGAAGGCATCATTCGCTCCTATAAAACATAATTTTCCCTTCCTTTATTGTTAATTAGGGGTAAAAATCATATATTTTCACTTGGTTTCTTAAACAAACAAATTTCATTTATTGATAGTTCCTCATCCTCGTTGTGACATACATGAGGTAGGATTTCATGTAGGAATTTTCTATGGTCTAAACTTTCAGCAATTGTGAGTACATGGCATCACTAATATGCTTAGCCCATTTGATGAGGGTGGCATTTTTATTGATAGTGGGGATTTATTGGTACATCCACTCCTGAAAATCCCTTGAAGAAGGAAGGCCCACAACTCTTCTCAAAAATTTAATTAGGTCATTGACTTCCTAGATGAATTTTGGATGGGGAACAGTCTTTGGAAACATGGTTCTTGTTGGCCTCAAATTTGTAAGGTAACTCTTGTTGAGAATCTTAATTTAAGTATCATAATTATTTTTCCAATGATCAAGAGCCATTTTGGGAAAGATTTATACATAATCCTCTACATCGGGGAGCTTGAAAAAAACCTCAAGGTAGTCATTATCACATTTGATTACTCTTTTGCTCGAGTCTTGATCCTTCACTATTGTAGAATTTGTATCATATTGTGTGGATTTTAGGTATACAAATTTTGGTCATTGCATACAGGTGGGAAATTGGATGCCAAGGATATACCATTGTCGTATATGCTTTTAATCGAAGAATACTTGGATGGAACTTTATGATTAACTAAAAATGGGTATTTTTAGATAGTTAATCTAAGAATTACAATAATAATTAAAAGCTAAACTAAATAAGGAAAGTGATTGAATAAAATAAGTACATAAAAATGTGAAACCCTGATTAATAGGTAGAGTTTGAAAGATATCAATTGATTTGATGAGCTTGTTGGGATGTGTCACAGAGATGGTTGGAGAAACAAGAGAAGGAAGTGACTATGTGGAGGTCCAAAAAACTATATATATGGGAAATTTGAGTGGATTAGGATGCTTGGGTAGGTACAAAGGTGCCTTTAGGCACCTTAGTCTGAGATATGGGAGCCATGGTCTATAAAAAATCTCTATAAACCCCCTAATGTGTCACTAGGTGATCACCTATGTTCACTTCTTATCGTACTAACTTTGTTAGACTACACGATATGTTGTTGGAAATTAGAAATGAAGATGAGACTTGCAAAACCCCAAGACAAACATCAAACCCGTAAAAAAGAAAGATACATATGAAGGGTTTAGATTATCCTCAAAGTGACCACAATGGTGAACTTACTAATCGAGCGCTCCACTACATCTTAGACCTGATGTATTTCTATGTTCTTGTGTGTGAAATCATGCCCTAGGTTCTCTTGTTTCAATCACACTTTGTGAAAGTAGTGAGAAACAACTATATGTAGAAATGTAATAGAATCATTAATGGAATAGAATAAACTTCCCTCCAATGTAGTGTGATGTAGATGAACCATCCTCATGCCTTGTGATGGATCTAGATGGATGCAAATGGTCTCATAACTTTATATTTATATGGTTCTCTTGTTCTAATTTCATAATTAACCTCAAAGAGGACGACCACCAAAAATATAGAATGCTTAAATGGCTAGAAAGTACCCAAAAAGTGCTAGGAAATTGGAAAAAGGACCAGAGCACCCCACTAGGACCAGGGCACCTATGGGTGCCTCAAGATACTAACTGGGCAACCCAAGAAAAGACTAAAATGCCATAAAATGGAAAAAAGAGATTGGGAAAGTATGTGCTAAAGGTCATAAATGATGACAAAAGGAAAAGTAAAATAGCCAAAAGATGGGGGTTAATTAGTACTTTTTTCACTCAAAAACCATATGAATAATAGTATAAGAATGAGACTAAATAATGTATAAAGTGCATGATTTTGTATTGACATTTACCCCCACTTTAGGTTGGTGAGTGAAACACTCGGTAACATAAAGTAGATAGAGATGCATACCTGATGTCCATGTAGAGTGATGTAGAAAGCATGTCGATGGACTAGAAAAAGTTTGGAATGAGAAAATAGTGGAGTGTGGAAACTAAAGATGTAAAAGTGCCAAAAATTTATGAGAGTGAACATAGGGTGGAAATTCATATGTAGTTGCCAATGTGTGTGATGAAATTTCACGTTAGTATGAGGTGTGTGCTACCTCAAAATGTTGTTTTTATCGACGTCATTCTTGTCGTTATTGTTGTTTACTTCTTGCTTCTCATACGGTTAGACCTATAAGGAGAAGATGATCAAGTATTCAAATACACATGTATATATGTCAAAAATAAATGCATATAGTAAAAGTATGTAATGGAAATGAGAAATGTAAAAGGAACATGTGCACATGATCCATGATGAGAGAAAGAGTGTAGAAAGGATATCTGTACTATAATTTTTCTAGGTGATTTCATGCCACCCTAGCCAAAGAAGTGTAAGGAGAAATATGCATTATTCTCAAACCTGTAAATACTTCCTTGAAGTCGTGTGTCAAGAGATCTCTATACTTGTTTGGTTTTTAGGTGATTCGATGCCACTGGCTGAAGTAGTGTAGAGAGGAAATATTTTGTGTCCTCTAACTCCGTAGCTACTCCCCACAATGCTAAAGGCAACCATGTCCTATAAAATCTGATGTTTACGGGGTTTGTAGACTATTTTAAACCCACTATTTGTATAGTCCACAATGCTAAGGGTGAAAATTGAACTAAATTGTACCGGTGTAAAAGTATTTTATAGTATGTTAAAACCCCAAATTATGCCTCCTCTCTTTGGGGCACATGTGACATTGTTGATAGGAGAATGCGGCCCTAAAAATGACCAACCACATAAACTATTCCCTACATGAGGAAGGTAATACACTTGGTAGAAACCAAGACACACACAAATAAGTGGCTAGAAACAACATGCATGTAAAATACAAGTGTATGCTACGTAGATAATGTATAAGATGGAATACGAGTAAACATGAAAAAGACAATCATAGACCATAAAAGTGGGTTGCAAACATGGGAAACTATTCATGATGTCGTAAGACACATAAGGCCATAATGTTTGCATTCATACAAACAAGTGTGCACACCAAAAAAAGGGAAAAGATCGCATACAATAGTAAAATAAATAAGTACAAACAATAGATAGCCATGGAAGTAAATAGTCCTATAAATAAATTTTGTATATGAAGCACCCATTATCATGTTAGAAAGATAACCCATATGTCAATAGTGTGTATAAGTGAGTAAATTAAAAGTTCTAAGTACAAAATGAAACAATAACACCTATAAGAGATGAATGTGGATGATCCAAACAACCATTATATGAGTGGTAGAAGGTGAGCATCCATGTTGCATGTAAGAGACCTATATCTGTGATCACAACTAGAGAAATATGTGAATGCACATGTGTGTATGGTATAAATAAATGACATATAAGAGATCTAACTAGTATGTGTAGTAAAGTGAACATATATAAGAAAATGTAAGAAAAAGTAAAAGCAACCAAGATATGCACCATGTTGTGGATAGATGGAATGGAATGCATAATGGATGGTAGGAGTCATGTGCCCCCTGAGTGAATGTATTTGTATGTAGTGAGGTTCATTTAGGATGCCCCTTAGCAGTCAATACTGAACTATAAACTAGAGTACGTCATTGAGAAATGGTCAAAGTGTGTGTTGTGTATAGTGCATTGTGATGAGTGTGTATGTGTGTGATGATATGTGACCTAGAGATAAACACATGATGATGTATCCTAAAGTGTATATATCACAATGAGACAAATAGAGGGAGTGATGATGTAGCCTAAAGCGTGTACCACTACAAGATGAAGGAATAGGTGACCATTTAGCCTATAACGTATGTCACTAACCTAGTAATGTTGCATGATAGAAGGTCAAGTGATGAATGTGTATGTATGATAAGTTCCATTTAATTTGTAAACCCTTAGTAGTCGAGTATGGACTGAGGAACTAAAGTGCATCATAGGGTAGTGAGTGCAACATGTAGAAGATGATGTAGTATGTGTGATGATAATAGCTGACCATATGATGTGTAAGATGTGTAATATACGATGAATAGTATGCAATGCAATATGTGTAGATAGACTGGTAGTGTGAAGGTGTGAGCTATGTAGTATCTATAATGAGTAGGATGTAATGGCGGACTCTCATAGACACTATGAATAGGAAACTTTTATGATGAATAATTTAATATGATATATAGATGTGCAAATATCACATTGATGAAATGGGGTAGACTGAATTCAAAGAGTATGATGTAATATGTAAGACATATGGCACAAGATATGTGAAGAAACGTAATTGGTAGCACCTATTGTGCAGTGTGTGTGGGGTTCATGTGTAGAGTATTCCCTCAATAGTCAAGTGTGAACCAAAGCATAAAAGTGTGTCATTGGGTAATGGTTGATACTATTATAAGTGTGATGAGGAAACATTGTGATTAGGATGTGATATGTGTATGCTAGAAGTATGCGATGTTGTAATGTACGATGATGCTAGGTTGGGGGGTTGTGTGAATGTGATGCCCCCCAAGTGTGCATGAGTGAATTAATTATCCAATGATAGTAAAGGCAAAACATCCTCCATCCGATGAATGTGGTGATGGAAGTGTATGGACATGCTCTAATAATGGTGGTATGGTAGATAAACACTTCATAGATGAGTGAATCCTATATGCATGTGATGGATGGGTATATGATGATTGCATAGGTGCAATGAAATGTGTAGGTGATGGAGATCTGAGAAGCTAAGTGCGGGGATGATAAACTTCCATGTGGAATGAAACAAGGTCGTGACCTACGTCTAGATGCAATAACCATCCTATGAATGGGCCTATACATATGTGTAGGACTATCAGAATAGTGAGGTCTTATAGATAATACGCAAGTAGGTGAGCTAGGAGTATATTTTTATTTTATTAACATAAAATGGGATGTGCTAGAAGAAGTGGAATATGTGTGAATCAATTCTTTAGAAGATGATGACCATGGAGTAAATGGAGGTACACCATCAATAGAGATAACTTGATTGTTATGAATGAATTTGAGTTGCAAATGATTCATAGAGATAATGGATTGATACCTATAAATCCAATTGATTCTGAGTAACATGTCACATCCATCATTTTCTTGCTCAATAAGGAAAGGGACAAGCAAAGTGAGAGGGCCAGCCGTAACGTGTAGTTTGATGACACCATATGGTTTGTTTAGACGGTATTTTATTTGTGATTGAGGGTATTCAATGGCCTGAATAAATGGAATAGAACATGCGCTAATAGGCCAAGATGATTCAACCTTAGCATTATTGATGGGGATTGAGCCAATAGATGCTTTGATATGTAGGTGATTAGATGAAAAAGTTGCATGATATTCATGGTTAGAAAAATAGATGATGGGTGGTGAAGCATCAGTATGTGCAACTAAAATGTCAAGGGCCCCTAAAATAGGAGGAGAAACTACATGGTATGCATGATTACCTAAAGATTCAGCTACTTTCTTGTCATGTTGTTGGGAGTGGTTATTAAAGAGTTTGAGTTTACCCTTGTCAGTGTTAGGTGGAGAGTTAGTAGGCTCTAGAAACTCAAGCTTGTTGTTATCAATAAGATCTTGGATGATTGTGTGGAGCTTGAAACATCGATTCATCGAGTGTCCCACACATCTGTGATAATCACATCAAAATTTCTCATTGTAATTCCTACCTTTTGGTCATGATGGGTCTACTTTGAGTGGTGGAGGAAGCATGATAATATTACTCTCAAGAAGTTGTTACAATATGAGATGTGGGGCCATAGGAAAGTTAGTAAACACACGCCTAGGCGATGGTGACTAAACCTCTTTAGGAGTAGTGACTACATTAATAGTAATTTTTTGTATGTTGGTTTAGTTATAGATAGCTTGAATGATGTTTTGTTTAGAAAACGAGTAGAATACGATGCTTGTTCTTAATATTTAAGATTTCCTATGGATAGAAGTTTGGTTTCACGAATCTTAAGAGTATGGAAAAGTTGGTCAAATGAAGGGGAGGTTTCAAAGAGAATACTTTCTGAAGTGGTGGTTAAATACTTTAAATGAAAATGTCCTAAATCTCGAGTCCGCTAGCACATTTTAAATCTTAGGTAGATTATTTTTATATCTCAAAACGTAATTAGATAAGTGTTCATTAGATCTCTGTTTAAGTTGTGCTAATTGGGCATAAGAGATATTGGAGCCGATATTGATAGAGAAATGAGTAAGAAAAGCATTGGACAGATGCGTAAATGAAGTTACCAAGTGAATAGGTAGGTCATAAAACCAACACATTACATAATCATGAAGACTACATGGAAATATTTTAGCCAAAATAATATGATCATCCGCAAAGTCAAGACAAGCTACATGGAATGCTCTAAGATGTTCTTATGGGTCACCATGCCCATTGAAAATGGGAAGCTTAGGGGTGAAAAAACTAGGAGGAAGTGGATAAGTGGAGATAACAGTGAAAATGGTGTATGCAATAATAAGGTGGAATATAAATATGGAGATGTGTGAGAAGTAACTTGTTGTAACGACAAATCTACACTTGAAGGTCTTGGTAGAGAGATGTTAGGTCTTGAGTACCAATGGAGGAAACTGTCATGTATGAGAGATGATGGGTGGTGTGAAATGATTTGTAGGAGTAGCAATAGATACAAGAATAGTATAAATTGGCGAAAGGAAGGGTGGAAACAAGCGGTTAGGAAACCATGGAAGTAGTGATGGCCACAAAGCATTAAGTTCCACCTAATTTATATCTTCCTCATGAGAAACATGTAAAAGTAAGTCTAGATCTTGGGGATGCTCAACAATATGGGCACTTGATGGCTTTATGATGATCCTCAGTAAAATCATCAGAAGAGTGAGCCATAGTAAAGAAGAGAAAAAGATCCCTAAGGGGAAGGTAGTGTCGAATGTGGGGTTCACCAAAATGATTAACTAAAAATGGGTATTTTAGATAGTTAATCTAAGAAGTACAACAATAAATAAAAGCTAAACTAAATAAGGAAAGTGACCCAAGAAACTAAGTACATAAAAATGTGAAACCCTAATTAACAAGTAGGGTTAGAAATAGCTTATCGATTCGATGAGCTTATTGGAATGTGTCACAAAGATGGCTAGAGAAACAGGAGGAGGAAATGATTGTGCCAAGGTCCAGAAAAGTGCAAATTTGGGAAACTGATTGGACTAGGATTCCCAGGTAGGTAAAAATGCACATGTGGGTGCCCTAGTCTGAGATATGGGTTCCCTAGTCTATGAAAAATCTCTGTAAACCCCCTCTGAGGTGTCAATAACTGATCACCTGTGTTCACTTCTTGTCACACTAGCTTTGCTAGACTACGTGATATGTCACTAGAAATCAAAAATGAAGATGAGACCTATAAAACCCCAAGACAAACATCAAACCCCTAAAAATAAAGATGCATATGAAGGTGTCGACTATCCTCATCGGCCACAATGGTGGACTTACTAATTGAGCGCTACACTACATATCAAAACCGATGTAGTTCTATGTTATTTTGTGTGTAGTTATGCCCTAGGTTCTCTTGTGTCAGTCACACTTTGTGAAATTAGCGAGCAATAACTATGTGTATAAATGTAATAGAATGGTGGATGGAATAGAATAAACTTCCCTCTTATGTAGTGTGATACAGATGAACCAACCTTATGCCTTGTGATGGAGCTAGATGGATGAAAATGGAGCCTTTGATGGATGCAACCTTAGGTGATGATAGTAGTGTTTAGTGCTTGGTCCCTCATTATGGTCTCATATATTTCTATTTATATGGTTATCTTGTTATAATTTCATAATTAACTATGAAGAGGCCAACTGCCAAAAATATAGAATGCTCAAACAAATAGAAAGTGCCCAAAAAGTGGTGGGAATGTGGAAAAGGATCAAGTCACCCCGATCGGGATCGGGGCACTGTGAGTGCCACAAGACTAGCTTGGGCATCCTAGTCAAGGCTAAAATGATGCAAAATGACCAAAACATATTGGGAAAGTATGTCTTGAAGGTTAACAGTGATGATCAAAAGAAAAGTAAAATAGCCAAAAGATGGGGGTTGATTAGTACTTTCTTCACTCAAAGACCATATGAATAATAGTATGAGACTGGGACTAAATAATGTTTGAAGTGCATGATTTTGTGTCTACACTTTGATTTTGTCCCAAAACATAGGTAGGTCAATATGACCAAATCGTATTTCAAATGTTATCAAATTCGACATGATTTTTAAAGGGGATTCACCCTTGGAAATTGTATTTCATTTTCATCTTTCCTTTTGATGAAGACTCGTCATCTGCTCGAAAATCCTCTCAAAATCCCTTGTAAACACCTAAAACCGATGGCGAAGTTAGGTCCTTAAATGCAAACCGTAAACCCTCAAAATACAAAGGGTGAAATTAGACCTTACAAAGACACTTCCAAATTTTGACTTGGTCTTAATAGAGGTGAGGAATTATAATACAACCATGAACTTTCAACTTATCCTTAGCGAACTTTGACTTTGTTTTACACTTGTGAAGTCCTACCTTGCAACTTGTAATGAAAATTCCTCTCTTATTTTTTGATCTTTGAGAAACACTTAGGTAAATCTGAAACTCATTTTCACAAAAATCCAAGATTAAAAAAGGATGAGAGAGAGAAAAATCAAGGAGGCAAGTGAAAAAAACCTAGTTATGACATGCAAAAAACAAAAACTAGCCTAAAACTTCTTGACTTGAAGAAATGTGGTAAAATCCTCAATTAAATGCACAAATATCGTAAAAATCATTAGAACACAAGATATTTCCAATAAAATAATAAGTCGAAGGAGAAATCACAAAAAAATCCCGATAAAACAAGAAAAAATGGTTTGAAGTCGAAAGGTCTTCTGTAAGTCAAAGCGTATAAAGGCACAAGTGGAAATGAAGTGGAGATATGACTATAAATAGAAAATGGCACATTAATTACATTTAGGTGACACATGCAAGTAGGTGAAATTAATATGCTTACTAGACATCGGGGTTTGAATGCATTATTGTAATTGTACCAAGTTTTTGGGTTTCATGTTTCAATTTACAATTTGCATGCAAATTGCAAATGAGAACCTGAAACCCAAAATGCATTGATTTCTTTATTTTTCGAGATCGGGTTTCATTTTGCAATTTTCATGCAAATTACAAATTGAAACCCAAAACCTGAAATGCATTGGGAAGTCGGGTTTCATTTTGCAATTTACATATAAATTGTAATTGTAAACTTCAAATCCGAATACACTAAGTTCTTTATATTTCGAGTTTTGGGTTGGGAATAATTTACATGTAAATTGTAAATTGTTTCTCGAAACCTAAAATCTGAAATGTAAAGAAATTTTTCGATACTTAGGCATTTTTTGAGATTTTACAAAAAATGGTTTTTAGGAAAAAGAGATTTTTGTAAGTATTCATATAAAAAGGCAAATTGGGCAACGTGACTCACAAATTCAACATTTTTTGTGACCTCTAGGGAATGTTTACTTGCTAATAAAAATTATATTAGCCTTAATCAAGTCCATTGGGCATATGAGTAATCAAAACCTCAAACACAATGAGGAACCTAAGCCTTCTAGAAAACCAAAAGAAAAATTAAAAAACAAGACAATGTGTAAAAGCACTTAGAGGAAGGGGAACTAAATTATTGTTGTTAAAGGTGAAGATACCTCAACAACAAACTTTGAGTGTAGTCATTTATTTACCCTTAATAAATTTACTAACCCCAAATGCATTGACTTATCACCCAATGGGAGCTGGGTGCTCACCCGAGGCATGCGCAGTGCCAAGCCCCTCCTTTATGTGAGCTTTATGAGAAGGTTCCACCATTAATGGAGGATGATTTATAGAAGCAGGAGTACATTCACTTATTTAAAGAGGTAGAAAATGCAACTAGTAGATCTAACATTAGTGCATCACAAAAGCTAAAGAACATTGCAAGAAGCATAATAAACTAGATCTGAGCCATGATAAATCAAATGACACGAGGGTTTACACCCTTAAGCAAAATATACATAATGAACCCAAAGATATATTGATTTAACATAGTTTAGGTAGCCACATATCAAGTAAAAGGGGTCGTCTCGGACCATATACGAGAAATGACATGAACTTAACTCTCGCAAGTCGTTCCCCATATGAGATCTCAACTATGTTTTTCCCATTTTAACCCTTATTACATATCCTAGTGCCATACGAGAGGTTTATGCAATCCCTTATAACCCTTAGTACTACGTGCTCTAAACCCTAACATTACTTTTGTAGCAAATTATTACTTTGTTTCTTATTCTTTATGTGTTCCTCTGTCTCCCATCATCTCTTGCATTTTATCTTTTCCTATCTCTTTATCCCTCTTAAATCTTCTCCTCTATTATTCTCTTTGTGTCTCCTTTTTGTCTTTAGCCGAGAATCTCTCTTAATAGGATCAACACCCACCACCATGCCTTCTTTCTTAGACGGATCACATGCCAAGTGTTGAAGTGCTCCTCCATGGGTGAATTTTTTTCTCTTTGTAAACCCTCCACTCTCTGCAATGATGTCTTTTGGGAATATTCCCTACATGGAATATTTTTTCTTGACCTCTTAGGTTCCAGGCTGGAACCTTATCCATTCATCACGCCTAGTCGGGTCTTCATGTTTTTCCTCAAGTTCCTCTAGAATTCCAAATATGGATAAGTCTTTTAAACCCATGTTCTACTTCCCATGTGCATCCCGGTTTCACTTAAACCCATATTAAACCCCTTTTTCCTGCGTGCTTTCACTTAAGTTCCCTTCTTCTCACTAGTATTACGTACGCGCGACCTTTGGTACTTAGCCAATATTTCAGGTTCCAACATCACCCCACACTAACCATGTTCTCCTTCCTAAAAACATTCTACTTCTCCAAAGAATAAAGAATAGTGGGACATGTACAATCTAAATAAAGAATGAAAGAATGGAATAATCTGCTACTATTGTAGGAGGGGAATTCTTTCTTTATTGTTACTTCAATCTTTTCCCAGAATCCACCTCACTCTGTGCTTGCTGAAGTAGGTCACCCACTAGAGTGCTCACCTCATCAAAACTCAATATGTCACTCTTAGCATTCAGCATGTCTACAATTCCTTCTAGCTGCTTGCTAAGATTGTCTAGTGCGTCCATTCTGCGAGGTGACTTGGGGATATAGTTCCTTAAGCCGATTCTTAATCGAACCATGCAAGGTCTTGATTGCTTCCAACTTTTTCTCAACTTTTGCTATGATCTTATTCCACTCCAACTTGTTTCCTTTGTTAGTTTCTTGAAACTCCCTTAGATCTGCCTCATGCGTAGCAACTAGTATGCTTACTACCCTATCTTTGTGAGTACAATTGTCATAAACATCCTCACCATTTACATGGTGGTATTCATAGTAGAAATGAGCTCGAAATACCAAGTAAATATCCCCTTGATCTTCGGTTTATCTTCTTCCTTTGGGCGCGTCAATGCCTCTTCTATTGCTACCAATGTGAGAAGCCACCTTTCCATGGTGAGGATGCGAGTCAGGTCTTCCAAGCATTACATGTTCGACTCATATTTTTGCTTAGGTAGGGCCAAGTCTGGGTTCTTTAATATTATGGCATCGAAATAGTATTTATCTTCTTATGGACCTCTTTCATATTTTCCTTTTCCTCCCTTTATTCACACATTAATTGTGCTTTGATCAGCTCCTCCTACTTTAGCTCCTTGTCCTTTTCAATTATCTCTTCATTTTTCTTTTCAATCTCTTCTTCCAGGACCCTTACTCTATCATTCCTCCCGAATATACTTGCTTCAAGCTCCACTAATACCTTGTTGAGTGTGTTATAAAATTTCTCATCTGATAGTTGTTGAGCATTCACCAGAGGGTTTACTCCCTTGGTATCTAGTATCTTCATCAACACCTCACAGTTGACCTCAAATTCAGCTTATCAACATGGGACTCAAAATCCCAAGACAACATCTTCCTTATGTGTGGGTACGCACCATATTCATCAAAGGAAGACCATATAAGGAGTTGGTTTGAATGCACGCTAGTTTGGAAACACATGTGTAGTATCTTATTTGGATCATTGATGTAGGTCATCCCTTGTTCTGCGGCATTGACATACCCTTTCCTCCTATGTTCGCTACCTTTGGGAATCTGTCCCACCGGTTGGTATCTCTTCCCATGCTTTGATAATATTTTTTATGCTCTCCCTTCTCTCCATCTCCTTGATAACTTATTCGAATTGCGCTCTACCTCTTGATCCACTAATTCTTTTATGATTCTGGTACCTCCCTTTACTGCAAAATCCTCTATCTGCTCCTTGGTCAGGCTTGGAGTTTTTTTATCCTTCATGTTGACCTCCTCACTTCCCCCTTGTTGTGAGTTCCTCCTTAATACTCATCCTTCTCTTCATTTCCCTCCTCCTCTGACTCGTGTACATCATATACAAGATGGTCTTGACCCTCACCATGCTCTTCATCATCCCCATCACCATTTTCGGTCTCCATGCTCTCTGCTTTCTTCCGAGTCTGCCTTTTTTTTACCCTTTGTTTCTTCCCGAGTGGTGATTCCAATATAATAGACTCTCCTTTTTCTTCCTCTCTTTCCAGCGACTCTTCTTTTTTAGGGGGCTTCTCTTGCTCTAGTGCCTCTTCCTTATGTGTCTTCTCTTTCTCTTCTACAAGGGACTTCTTCCTCTGTGCATAGGTGTTTGGCATTGCACCCGAATCCTACGTGCCTACAAATTGTGTTTCCTGTGCACTTGGTTCCTTTTTATGAAGGGCCTCCTCTCTCTTTGTTTTCCTTGGTGCGGCCTTCTTTCTTATGGTGGGATCTTCTAGGATAGAGACATCATTTTCAACGTAAGCTCCCTTCTAATACTTTGGCCTTATGTGTAGGTATACCCTTGCTATGGTCCTCAAAGAAATAGTTAATGTTACTGGCTTCACCATATGTACGTCATGGGAGACATACTTCTCCACATATGCATGCTTCTTCAGATATACTAATGTCCTACGCATCTCATGGTAATCCTGGTCTACCATGCTGAGGTCAAACCTTAGTTTATTTTCTTATTTGAATCTATTGACTACAACTTGGAAGTATTGTGTTGTGAAGGAGAATGGAAATTTGCACTAGGGACCCTTGGCACCATCTGCCATAATAAACCTTCTAAAACATAAATGTTGGTACACGAAGAGCTCAGCTTCACCTTGTAGTAAAATAGGTAACTCGCTCGTATCCTCCACTCTACATCGAATGCATCCATTTATACCATTTTTTTAGGTGCACCTTGTGTGTGGCCATCATGGTGTAACAAGTATACTTATCAAATATTTTGGCAGGAGATGGGTTCTTATCTGGGTACTCCCACACAAATTTATCTAGACAATCAGGAACTCCAATCTCTGAAAAGACAATGGTAAGGAGGATGTTACCAAACATGATATTTTCTCCATCTCGTGCGTCCAATAATGATTTCCTCTCTTTATGAAATTCAAGAGGTTATAGATGGTCTCCTCTGAGATCTTCCGAAAAACATTCAACCAATCCTTGTTGCTCTCCATCCATCTCTCATGCCCATTTATTTTTGTGACCAAGCATACATCCATCCTTATTAGAGTGTTGGAAATTGAATAGATGTTGAAGTATTGTGACTTCTTCTTATATTCATAAGCTTCAATAGTCTTCTTAATGGCCTCCTTATCATCCAAGTTATAAGAAAATTATTCTCCCTCATAGGTAAGACTAGTAAATTTGGAAATTAGTTGGGGAGTTATTCGCATCCTATGTCTTGTGAAGAATAAATGTTCTTCATGTACGCACAAAATTAACCACTGGTATGGTTTCTCGGGCTTGTCAAAATAGGGAAAACCATTGACTAGCAATAACCCAACCTTATACATCTTCACATTTACCTCATCATCATAATTAGGAATTCTATCTCGGTGTCCTTTTGTGCAGTAGGAAAACTAATTCTAATGCCATCTCATTCTCTATGGTGCTCGTCTACTGGTTGTAGTCACCTACGGCCATATTTCTAACATGAGACACCCATTCTTTTCCAAGTAACATATCATCTAGATATTACATCTCTGCATACCATTCTTTTTTTGAAACTAGTGGAAATAACCTATTTCCCTTTTCCCTTGCCCTTCTTTGGTGAAACAATTACTACTTTCCTTTGTGACATTTCTCTGTCGGGTCACTAAAACTTCTTTCTTCCTTTTGATCCTAGCTCTTCTCAATTCTGTGGCTTTACCCTTTCATGAAAATCCCTCCAATCTTGTGCCATAGCTGCAGAACCCTAACCTAGAGAACTCTTCTTTATACAAGACATTGTATTCACTTACAAGATTTGAAAACTTTTACAACCCTCTCCCTCATGCCTATGTACTCTTTTCCACTCTAGTTCACTAATCAAACTGGCTATGTACTCAGATCTTCACAACCATTTTTCATGTAACTTTTCTTCAAGGATGCCCTAGTTCACAAGAGCTCTTTGATATCACAAATACAAGGTAACAATAATGTACCCCGACCTTCTACTTATAGTTTTTACCTTTTTCCACAATAAATGCCATGTCACCTACCAACATACCTTTCAATAAACATGGATTTTTATTCTAAATCCATCCATCAATGCTATTACCCTCCCTTGTGCCCATTCCCGCACAAAAACTTATACAATCTTCTAGTGCACAAAAATCCTTACTGACCAAAGATCCTTACACGTGTACTTATAGCACCAAAGGCACTTCTTCTATCCTTACCCTAATTTTTGACATCACCTACCTCATGTTGTTCTTACACTTCTCACCCTTGTATGTGGTTTTGTAAAGCCTTCCTAACACCAAACTCCTTATGTTCACCTTCTCTATGTGTGCTCTTCCAAACTATGTGCTTTTGATCCTTCAACCCAGGCCATCGAAGCACAACTTCTCTACCATCTTCCAGTACTTGTCGCATCACTCCACCCCACACAAAAATGGTGGCACGGTCCTCTACGCATAGATTTTTTTTTAAAATAACAAGTGTCTACCAGCACACAATGTGCACATAATAACAAAAATAAAGGGAACAAGTGTAATGTCTCTAGCAGGACTTCTACTTTGATGACTTCCACTCTCGATGGTGAAAATGTTGACAGATGATTTGTCTTAGGAAGGTGTACTCTTATGAATTTTGGAAATCACGTTTACAATGGATAATTAATCATTTGTTGATTAGGTTCATTTTATTGTGATTTTTGTATGTTTGATAATGAGGCCATTCATCTCTTTATTCAACTTAATTCACTTCTTATGAGGATGAAATTGTATTTTTGTTGTCATAACTTATTTTGTGTTAACAACAAAACCTTGGATCAATTCCATTGATCCAAGGTATGCTTCAATTCTTCTTACCTTTTCGTCTTGTTGTCTTGGCATTCGGAAAAGAAAGATGAAGCTGGATTGGGCCTTGATTTGGTTACAGTTGTGAAGAACCCTTCTTCTCGGGATCCCTGCTTAGCATTGGGCCTTTGATGATGACCTAGTTCTTCTTGCCATTGTTAAGGCATTGAGTGGCATATAGGGACCTTGGACCTAATACTAAAACACTAAGGTTGACCCTAGTCTAAGGGTATATCTAACCTAAGTTGGGGTGTGCTATGTTTATTTAATTGAAATGCAACCTAAGGTAACTATAGACTTACCTAGGAACTTAGGTTGATTTTCTAACCTAATAATAATTTAACCTAAGCTATTGCTAACCTAAGGGGTACCTATGGACTACATGGAAATTTGCATAGTTGGTGGCATTGGTTTTCAAGGCATTAAATGGAATTGATTTTTGGTTTTATTATGAAGGACTACCAACTTTGGAAAAGTGCAAGAGGTTTGGGGAATGCTTAGTTGGCATCACCACCAAGTTAAGTTGCATGAAAAAATTGAAAATAGACATCGCCAAAGATAGATTGTAGTGGCGTGGAGAATTAGGAGGGAATTGTTGTCCTTTGCATTTATTGACTTCATTTTTGGAAAATTAACCACCTAGGAAAAATGCATGTCGGGTTTTTAGCAGGGTTTTTGGTCTTCGGTTCATTTCAAGCTTTGTCTCTCCCGCATGGGTTTTTCAGTTCTTTTAGCTAGCAATCCTATTTTGGCATTGCTGTTATTTTTTCATTCTTGAGCTATTTTGGACTCGGTGAAAGTTATAAAAGAAGATAGAGCATTGGAAGTTGGTTGATGTTGTGTGGAGAAGAAGAGGTTGTTGAGGCTCAGCTTGGAAATCTTCTGCAAATCAGGAAGAAGCTCTATTAGGCATGATAGGCTCTACCCATTAAGTTGTTCTACTTTTTCTTAAATGTATTCATTAAAAGAACTCTACTCTTGGGGAACAAATGAGTTTTTATGATGTTATGATCTTGTTTTCGATGCTTGTATTATTCACTGTGTTTTTCTATTTTACTCCACTGTTATGATGGAAGAATGTTCTGGGTTTTGATTCCTTTGTTGGGAAAAATACTGAGTCACGCTTAACTTCTGTTTGAGCTTGAGATGAAGTTGTATCTTTTTGTACACCTGTTGAAGTTGTGTTAAAACTTATGAGTAACTTGTCTGATGTTGAACTTGAATGAATCACCTTGGGGAGAAATCTAGGTTTTTATGGTTGTTAGTTTAACCCTGTTTGTGTGATTTGTGGAGTTGATTGTTGAATTCAGTTGCATCTTCTTTGGTGTGAGGAAAGGGTGGTCTTGGTTTCATTCTTCTTGATTCGACTTGTTGAGTATGTCTTGCTATTTTTACTTAAATATGAGGTGTAGTTGATATTTGTATGATCTCATGGTAAATAATGTTGAACTGTAGAGTAACTCGACTCTTTTCTAAGCTTGAATGAATCCTTGAAGGAAATAGACTTTAGCATTTTCAGGTTTAGCATATCTTCTGAGTTTGACTTCGTGCACAAGACTTGGGGTCGTGTCGACATTTCTTTTATCTCTCTCTATGGTTATGAATCTGGGTTGGGTTTTATCCTTCCTGTTTCAGTTATCTGTTTTAGTGATTATTATGGATGATGCATTGTTCTGAGTTGGCTTGAAAGGAATTTTTTGTCTATTAAGTCTTGTTATCACTTTTTCGTTCACCATCAATGGATGGGTAAGTTTACTGTGTTATCTCCTTAAAAAGGAAATCATTTCTTGAAAAAGGGTAAATTATTTAAATGTTACTTTGTCTTCTATTCTTTGGGAAACTGGGATAACTCCTGAAATTGATGCAAATATCATTTAGAAGGGAAAATCATTGTCGGTTTGTAGCTTTTTATGTTACAGTCATTGTTATCGATTGTAATTTTGAATAGTTCATTGGGCTTCAATGGTTTCTTGGGGTTAATTATTTTCTTGGCCTTGGGCCATCAAATTTGTCTTCGGTTTATTTTTCGATCTTAGGCAAGAGTACCTCTATTTAAGGAATGTGTATTGAGGCCTCATCTTTACCATTATTTGATGATATCTCCTCTTTTTGTTCTGAGTTAAGGAGACTAGGTAGACTTACTCCTTGGCTATTTTATTCCATTTTCTTCTGTATTTGTTAGGAGATGGTTACTTACAGTCTAGGGAGTTAAGGTATTTATAATACCATCCTCTTTGAATTTTGAAAGGTAAATGAATGTTGATCTTTGTTCTCTCTACCTCGAGATAACTATCATCTAATCCGAGCCTGATCTAACCTTTGTTGGGATTTACAATGGAGGATAGTAGAGACTAGACTTGTCTATTATATCCTTTCTTGGATCTCAAGTGAACAATCTCTTTTTCTCTTTCCTTTCATCTTTCACCTGTATCACTCCTGAAGAGGGAGCTGACCTATTTGGTTTGTATCGTTATACCTCCATTGGGAATTTCTTGAAGAAATAAGCCCAATTGAGTTAGAATAAGATAGCTGAAGTAGAAGGTTACTCTAAAGAATTGTTATGTTAGGTTGGAAATTCTTGAGTAAGACTCTTATGGGGTGAAAATATATTTGAAGGATTGCAGGATCTATAGCTGTTTGTTAAATTCCTCCATTATTCTCTTTGAATTTTACATTGGTAATGATGTACCTCATTTGTGATTGTGTGATTAGTTCCAATTGCATGTCAAATTGAATTCATCCTTTGTCAAATTTGTTTGACGTTGATCCTAAACTTAGGTTGGTTTTTATTCGGATTTAGGATATAGAATTCTTAAATAAGAAACTCTTTACTAAATATGTTTTTGGTTCATCCTAAATTTATCCTAATGTTTGATTGAACTTGGCATCTTATATTTTAGGATGAAATTAAGTGAGATAATGTTGAGATGAATGCACTATTGTTCCATCTAATGCAGATCTATTCCTAAGAGATAGTAGTGTTAGTATCTTCTCAGGTTAGATGGAATTAATTAAGATATGAATCATGAAAATTAGTAAATGAAAAGCAGTTGTGATTTTGGTGAAATATTATTTATTTGGATTAATGTTTTAATTCTTTTTATGTAATCATTAGTTGAAAGTTGAATCTGATTATATCATGATCTATTCTTAATGATGATATGGTTTATCACCTTATTTCTCTCTCTCTCTCTCTCTCTCTTATGACTGGTATTTCTTTATGGTATGTTTTTCTGTAATGCTTTAACTATTTCATAAAAGTAGAGTTCTCTTTATGAAACAGTTAGTTAAAATCACATCGTTTTAATGCTTAGTGCTTATCATGCTCGCTTAAATGAGCTGACCTGTGCTAGCATTTTTTTTTACGAGATGGACTTCATAAGTATAAAAGCGAAAAATATCTTTTATGATGTTACTTTTGTTTACCAAAGAGACTGGATCTTTTATGATGAAATATGAATCATTATTGAAATGTATTTGTTGGAAAGGAAAGTTGTATTTTTAATTGATCTTATTGATGTTGTTTGACACTAAAGATGTCTGAAGTGTTTGGACTTATAATGTATGAATTCCACTTTGATGAATGAAAAAGTTGTGGGTTTATCTATACTTGATGTGTCATCTTTTTGGATATTCTGTGAATGGAAATGATAATCTTATCTCTATTTTATATATATATATGTAATGAACCTTCTTGGGTTGATTTAAATAAACTAGAGGTTAAGGGTATTAGATATACTACCCCCTTATTTAATGCAACTTATTAAAGTTGGAATTCATGATTAGACATTCAATTAAATCACTATGAATTTACTAAAATAATGTTAGTGGGTAAATGAAACCATGATGATAACTTGTAAAATGTTAAGGGGTTATAAATGAACCTTAATCCTTAATAAGTAAAGGGAAGGCAACTATTATGCAATGATAAGAAATCTGTTTTAAGACCTTTTGGAATTAAATCTTAATATTATCTTGGATAGAGGAAGGTGTGCTTCCTCTTGATTAATTCCTTAATCAGAATAAAACCAATGAAAAGAATATATATATAGGAGTAGACTTCATTCCAATGAAGTCTATTATAAAAGATCTGATTCAGAACTTAAACAAGATAAGACTTGGATAAGTTAATTAAGTTAACATCACTGTTAGTATGTTGAATCTATTTGTGAAACTAAATCATAAATTAGAAAGTTAATGAATGAAAAAAATATTCGGAATAAGTTTTGGAGGTAGATGTATCTCGCATAACAATTCCAATTATAGTTTTTTTGTAAACCCTAATTTTTAATGAAGCTAGTGGTTCAAGAGGGCTGCTGTAATTGACCCTTAAATAAGGAAAATAATTAACTCATTAACTTATTTCCTAGGTATGTACATCCAGATGAGGTGAACTCGGTCGGATGTTGGCACATGCCAACTGCATGAAAATACCTTCATGAATACTTGGGTCTTCATGCGGATACTGTGTTGCAGTTGACATGTTGCAACACCCTTCCAAGTTTAATCATCTAGATCTACATAAACTCGGACTTGATCATAGTTATACCCTAGGTTAAGTTAGAAGCATAATCTAGTGTCGGGGGAAACTCATGATGACTTAGGATAACTAGACACACGCAATCGAATTAGGTCAATTGAGTATGTCTATGTACCCTTAGTCACCATGAGTAGTCCTCTACACTAAATTATGTCGTTAACCTTGGTTAGGGTTAAACCTTGAACAAGTGGACTGACAGGGTCAATAAAGACCATTCTAGATAACATATGAAGTGGGGTGAAGGATGTATTCCATTTGATGAGTATGTCATCTAGGAATATAAACATGAACAATATGTTGAAAATCTTTGGCCAAAGTATCGTAAGCTCCTAGTTGCATTGTCTTATATCACCTAGTTTAAGTAGGATGTCGATGAATATTGTTAACAAATATTTAGATCTAGGTCTCTTAAAAAAACATTTAATACCCCAAAAAGGGTAAGAGAACCAAGTATACTTAGTATAAAAATCATTAAGTTAATATGAGAGATTGGTGTTCCACCGAGTCATTACGATTGCATATGGTTTTTTGTTATGAGATTGATTAGCTTGGAATGTGTGTTCTAAATTATGATTATGTAGAAAAGAGAACATTATTAAAAAAATCCCTTGTTTCTAAAGTATTAAAATAGGAATGTTACAACAAGTAATGAGGAAGGGAAACACAAAGGAATGAAATGCATTAGAGGAAATCCTAGGCTAAATGGAAATACTTGCCTTTTACAAACACAAGGAAGACTTATTTATAGTAGGGCTTCACCTACTCACATTGAAATGGCCATGTAACCATGTTCCATCCAGATCTTGTAAAAAGTAAGCACATGAATCAAGTATATAGGATACAATGTACGGACCCATCTAATGGATTTTGAATTTCCCAGGGTGGTGCAAAAACTTGGAATCATATAACATAACCATTTTCCCAACTTCAATCTTTTTTTCTCTTTATGTGTCTATCATGTCATGCCTTATGCCTATATTTTTATATATATTTGACTCTAGCTAGCAATGGCCCACCTCTCATCTAACTACATTAACTTATCAATCCTCTCCTCAAGCACTTGTTCATTAGCTAATCCTCCTGCGCACACTATATGTAGTGATGGTAACATAAATTCTAATAGTAAAACAACTTCGTGTACAAACACCAGTTGAAAAGGTGTGGCCTTATTCAATATTTTATAAGTAGTCTAGTATGACCATAACACAACAAAAAATTTATCATCCTAGTCCTTCCTTCCCACATCACAAATTTTATTCAGTGTGTGGCTCAATATCTTATTAAATAACTCACTGGTTCTATTAGCTTAGGGGTGATAAGGTATAGTCTTATGGTGGGCTACCATGAATTATGCCAACAAGATTCTATCTATCTCATTCAAGAAATGAGTACCCCTATCACTTGTTAACCTTAGTGGACATCCATATTTTTTTATTATATTTTTCCACAAGAACTGAGATGTTATTTCCACTAAGCAATCCTTTGTAGGTGTCACTTCTTCTCACTTCATAAGATAATCTATGCATGTAATGATATAGCACGAACCAGTCCTTCACATGGGGTGAAATCGGTCCTACAAAATCTATCACCCATTTCTCAAATGGATCTGTGCTAGCTATCAATCTCAAGGAATCTCATCTATTATTCTTGGCTTTCCAAGGTCCTAGAAATGGTCACAAGCCTTGAAAAAAATAAATACAGTCTAGTAGATGCTTTCCCACCAAATCACCGCGCAAGTAGAATATTCCACGCGGTGGCATTCCCTGCATAGTGTCCTCCCCGCAATCCCACCATGTGCTTCCTCTATGATTGTAATGCACTCATGTTCTAACACACAAAGGCACAAAATATCATCACGACATAGCTTGTATAAGTATCCACCAATTAACATGTAGGGCATGGCACATATGGCTAATTTCTTTCTTTCCAAGGTCTTAATTCCATCCGGTGCCACACCCATCTTAATAAATACAACTATATCTTCCAAGTTAGATGGCATGTGCAATAATATAAATAGTTACGCATCTAGAATTATATCCTCAATGATTTTTGCATCTTCCCCGAGAGTTAATCCTTGATAAATGGTCGTGTCCCAAATTACTCTTACCTAGTTTTAGGAAAATTATAAACTCAATCTCTTGAAACAATGGACTCATGACATATGTGCCCTTGTAAAAATAGGTTTTTTACCAAGTACTTCAATGCCATGTGGTTCATGTAGAATATGAAGGGTGTTTCCAACAAATATTTCCTAAATTTATGTAGTGCATACATCATCGATAGTGCTTTGCGCTTAATAGTAGTATAGTTCTACTTTATTGGTGAAAAACATAAGTGGTGGTCAACAATTCCTTCTCCAGGTTGTGCTAAGATTTCCCCAATTGTTGTTCCCAAAGCATTAACATGTACATGGAATGGCTTGTCCTAAGAAGGAAAGCGTAATATGGGCACAGTGATAAGCTTGTTCTTAAATGTATCAAATGCCACCTGCTATGCCTCTCCCTAATGGAATTTACATTCGTGCTTCAAAAATCCTCTAGTGGTGCAGTGATTTTGGCATACCCCTTAATAAATTTCTGATAATACCTCGTATGCCTAAGGACTCCACGTCTTGGGCTCTGGGGTGGTAGGCTCCCCCAATCCCACAATAATAACAACTTTGGTAGGATCCACCAATAAACCTTCCTTACATATGATATGCCCCAATAAAGTTCCAAATAGAGTAGTGAAGAGATATTTATTGATGTTAATGGATATGCGCAACTTCCAAAATCTCTCGAACATCAACTGCAAATTATTACAATGGTCTTTCACTAGTCCATACATTGTCCAGTCATTAAGGTAGACCTGAAGGAACTTATGGATAAAATCCTGAAATGCCTGGACAACTATGCGCGAAAACACAACAGGTGCATTCTTTAGTCCAAAAGGCATGACCATGTAGGAAAAACTTCCCCATTCAGTGGAAAAAAATTCTGTTCATGGTCTTCCTTTGTGATTCTAACTTGATGATATCCTGAGAATCCATTTATGAAGGAATATATCTCGCACTTTTGCTAATCCCTCCATGATTTCTTCAAAGTGAAAGGGATGGGAAAGGGATCAATGACAAATACCACATTCAAATATTTGTAACCAACACAAATCCTTATCCCCCACATCTTTTTAATGCTAATAACCATTGGGCTTATCCATCCTAATTCCTCAATGATGCATGATGTGATCATCTTGTCTATCTCTTCCTTGACCTTAGACATGTAAATTTGGGTTCATTCAAGAAGGTCTCTTCCAAATTTGGCACTCTCTTTCCTTTGGCTTGATTTTCATCTCCCCAAGGAGTGGTGAACTCCTTTCACTCATGGTACCAGCAAGGAAATAAGTCCTAAAACTCGTGCAATAGATCAATGATCTTCAAAACATCCTTTTCTAACCAATAGCCCCAAATGGTGGTCTCCGTAGGTTCCATTTCGAGCCAATGTTAACCTTATTTATCTTGATAAGTTCACGATAGGTACATGCTTTCTCATCAACACTATCTATTAACTCACTCGTACCTATAGTATGGTTAACATCCAAATTCTCCACTTCTTCACCATCGATCACGTAGACCAATTTTCCTTTCTCTTTCTCCATGCATGTGCACTCAAGCTATATCTCCTCTAATTATTCCTCATCAAAGGCTGATTCTAAACTGGGTTCACCCAATAATTCTATTATTCTATCCTCCTCCATGGCACTATCTCCCATTGTTAGGCATTTTACAACTTGTAATGAATCATCCACCAATGGCTTGGTGCTCTGATATTCAAAATCTTGGAGGAGGTCACCGACAATTCCTATTAATTTCCTTTACGAGAGCGCATCTCTACGAGTGAATGTACCATGTGCACACATAGCATTATAAAGTGGACTACAACTTATGCACCCATAATGAAGGTGGCAAGGTTACCACACCTTCCATCCAGGCCTTCTCACATGATTTGACATGAAATAAGGATGGATCCTTCCCATGATAATCTCGAATGATAGTACGTGTATTTCTCTAGGAGAACCTAACAGAGAATGTGATTCTCACTTTTCACCACTATAGAAGGCTATCGCGATGGTTCACCCACCAATGTGATGTGGTTCCGAGCTAGGTATAGCTAACAATTCCTCTCCTATCGACCTCAATTCTCCACTACGTCTCCATTTCTCATAGGCAAACACCGGGGTTGGATCCTCTAGAATAACTCGTAATTTCTTGCCTCCTAGGTGCTTTGATTGAATGTGCCTTTTTACTCTCATCACAGAGCCTCTTAATTGCCTTCCCACCAACTCATATGTCTCATGTACCCAATTATCACATGCCACGCTAGTTGTATCACTTATAGATTGAGTGTCTTCCCATTGAATAACACCCTCCTTTGTTGGTTATACAACTTTAGGGTCCTAGATAGTGTGCATATAAATTTTGTCTAGGTCCTCTTCTCCTAAAGGCTCAATATAGGGTGCTGACTTCCCATCTATCAAAGGAATGATAACCCATTCCTCTTTGTTCTCAAAGCTTATGTACCCCTTATTAAAACACAAGTCAGCATTGTTCTTATAGCACTAGGGGCACCCAAGTAATGCTTTGGAAAGTTGTCCACCTCAAAAAGCACTAAGAAATTGAAGTCCACAGTGAATTCTTCCCTTGGATAATCATAAAAAGATCCCTTAAAACACCAATGGGAATCACATTTATCTTGTTGGCCATATACAACACATTTGAAGATGGATGTAATGGGGGCCTTCCCATTTGATTCCAGTGTCTAGGGTGAGAAAATTGACTTCTATACCCATGTCAATCAAAATGTTTCTTAGGAGCCATCCATCAACAACTGCATTCAAGGTAATCTCCTTATCATAGTCAATGTTGTGGGGGAGGTTAGCATGCAAAACCTACCTCTCACGCTCTGCTCTAGTGCTTGGTATCTTATTCCTCAACCATTATCCTAAAAGAGGAATGATATTTTCTTTCCTCAACATTTTACATACCTCCTTGACATCATCTAGATCCTTCTATGGAGCCTCAATGCTCTTCTTCTGCTCCAACTTTCGGGATTGCTCCTTCAGACATTGAATTTCCCCTTGAAGATTCCTGATTATGTCCATGGTCTCTTGATAGAATTCCTTCTGATGGGTAGGGTCTGGATACTTCCCATACACCACCTCTTCCCTCATAATCAATGGTCTCTACCTTGGTATATCCTGGTGCATGCGCAGCCTCACTTTCATCGTCACTGTATAGGCTCTATTTCCACCTCACACACCACTCTTGACATCCACTACGAGTCTGATTTCTTAATGCTTACCATCCCATTGTCTTTATCCTTCCATTGTTGTTTTCTCACATTCCTCATACTTTTTCTTCTTCCCACCCCAAGAACATTACGATAGATCATGACACTCACGCTTATAGTGCTCCATAGATCCACAGTTGTTGCAAGTTCCACATGGAAACTCACTTTATCCACCTCCACATTTTCCTTGACCTCTAAATCCTCCATGGAATCTTCTTCCACATGATACTCCATCTACACACCCTTCATAGTGATGACCATTTTCCTTGGAATTGTTTGTAATGTTGGTCTGACACACACCAATATCAATGGCATCATGTATTTGGTCAATCAATCTATAATCCTTAGTGTCATGAGTATTAGAGGTGAAAATATTACAATAGAAAAACACATTCTTACGAGATCACAGTGCATCGCAATAGTGGACACCTACTTGCATCATGATCTTTATGGAAAATCTCACAATCTACTACCATGGTGTGCACCAATCTTCAAGGACAAATGTCCTTTTTGTGCCCCTCTACCTCACAATCTATGCACCATAGGCCACTGTGAGTCTCATGCACCGAGTTTACGTGATAACTTCTCCAAGTAATTTTCCATTGTATCAATCTAAGCCTCAAGAAAATGTCTCACGCTAGTATCCACACCCCTAATGGCCTTAGCACATAGGGAAGCCTCCAAGGCCTCACGTGGGTCTATGAAAGTCTTGTGTGAAAGTGCTTTCCTAAAATGTGTTATCAAACCTCCAAAAATCATTAATCATGCTAAGAAGGATGAATTTCATATGACAGCTTTTGACAAGAGAGTCTTAAAATGCACATTATATTCTTGCACACTCTCTGTCATACCTTGTTAAATCTCCTTCATCACACTAATTTTCTTCTATTTGAACTCAGGAATATGAAACTTAGCTAAGAAGGCATTACACAGTGCATTATAATATGCCACTATCTAGCGGGGCCATACTTCTAGTACCAAATATGTGCATGTCCCCGTAATGTTTTTGTAAACTAACTTGCCTTGCGTTTCGAGGTAGTGATCCCTTTTGCATGCCATAACACTCACACTTTTGTACATGCTCTACAACATCCTCAATACCTTTGTAGTCTGGTAGGTGTAAAGACATTTCAAAAAATACTTTTTGAGGTGGTTGAGGCATTTGTCCTCTTGATCCAAAACCTTGATTTCCTCCAGTGTTCCTCTACCACCAGATCCCTAGATCCACCAGATCCTCCACATCTTCAAGGTATACCAGGTCTGCTAGTTCCTATTCCACTAGATCCACCAAATCCTCCTCTTGTGGCTGACAAGGGTCCTAAAGTGGTCATTCCTTATGTCCCCACTGTCATGTTGAACTACACGCCAGCAATATTTGATATTGCACCACTACCAAATGTGTGTCCCGCGCCACTTCTAGATGTGATACCCAAGCTTTTTTACCCGAACTTTTCCCAAATGTCTTTCTAGATAATATACCTCCAAACACAAGAAATAATTGTGTAGCCATAGATGTGCCAAATGAAAAGCTATAACTATTTGGTGTTGATCAATCACTTGCACCAATATTAGTCAAGGGTTAGCAATACTTATCTCTATATTTGGAAAACTAAGCTCCATTGGTTGGTCACTGTGGATTTAGATGTGCATCGATGGCTCTCCTTTCTCTAAGTGATGAGCTCTTATCATAATTTGAAGGGGTCTCTCTCCCATGCTTCCCAAGATGGGGTAGCATAGACCGCCTCGTGCTCCACGTCCTCTACATGAACCTCAATTCCTTCCCATAATGTCTACCTCCATAAATCCATCACTTCTGTAACTTCACGTTGTCTATCTAAATCCCTCTCACAAGCTTCATTATACTTGAGTCATCTCTCTTCCCTCTCTTTTTCAGTTGCAAGGTCCACCATCTTTCTCCACCCTAGCTTCCTCCCATCGCTAAGCTCGAAATAATCTTAGCCGACAATGGGAAATGCTTCTAAAATCATTGTAATGATTAGGATATTTATAGCTAAAGGTATAACACACAATAATGATCCTCTTGGATCTCTTAAAAAGTCAAACTCAATAATCTCTAGACAAGAATACGTAGAAATCGTGTACTCAAAGGTGTAACTCATCAACACTCTACTCCACCAATGATCAAAAACACATTTCCAAGTTAGATCAGAATCATGCATCCTCTGATACTCGTCTTGGGTCCAAACATAAGGTCTATGGTACCAGCTTGATCTAGATGCATACACCAAAATCCATTCATACAACTCTACTAGAAAACAACATAAGGTCTCATACAACTCATGATATAGATGCTCTTCTACTCATTTATGTGCATCAAACTCAGGTCCAATACTAAATCTCTCGAAAAAATCATCCTCCATGCTTTAAATCCATGCTTCGACATTGTCTAAGGTCAAGTGCTCTATAATCACGCACCATTATCACAATATCTTTGAAAATATTCCCGATAATGGAACCAAGATGTAGTCATTTATTTACCCTTAATAACTTTACTAACCCCAAACGTGTTGGCCTATCACCCAAATGGTGCTAGGTGCTCACCGAGGCATGCGCGGTTAGTGAGCCCCTGTTTATGTAAGCTTTGTGAGAAGGTTCCACCATTAATGGAGGATGATTTACAAAAGTAGGAGTACATTCACTTATTTAAAGAGGTAGAAAATGCAACTAGAAAATCTAACATTAGTGCATCACAAAAGCTAAAGAACATTACAAGAAGAATAATAAACTAGATCTAAGCCATGATAAGTCAAATGACACTGGGTTTACACCCTTAAGAAAAATATACAGAATGAACCCAAAGATATATTGATTTAACATAGTTTAGGTAGCCACATTATAGTCAAAAGGGTCATCTCAGACCATATATAGTAAATGACAGGGACTTAACTCTCACAAATCCTTCCCCATATGAGATCCAAACTATAATTTTCCCATTTTAACCCTTATTATAGATCTTAGTGCCATACAGAGGTTTATGGCATCCCTTACAACCCTTAGCACTACATGCTCTAAACCCTAGCATTATTGCAACACATTGTTACTCTACTTCTTATTCTTTATGTGTTCCCTCTGTCTCCCATCATCTCTTGCATTCTGTCTTTTTCTATCTCTTCATCCCTCTTCTATCTTCTCCTCTATTATTATCCTTGTGTTTCCTTTTTTCTTTATCCCAAGCATCTCTCTTTATAGGATCAGCACCCACATCCATGCCTTCTCTCTAGACGGATCGCATACCAAGTGTTGAAGTGGTCCTTCATTGGTGAATTTTTATCTCTTTGCAAACCTTCCACTCTCTCGAAATGATGTCTTAATGTAATATTCCCTATGTGGAATATCCTTTTAAAGAACTCCAAGGTTCTAGGATGGCACCTTGTCCATTCATCACGCCTAGTCAAGTCTTTACATTTTTCCTCAAGTGCTTCTAGAATGTCATATATGGCTAAGTCTTTTAAACTCATGTTCTACTTCCCACACATGTCCTAGTTTCACTTAAACCCCTTTGTCCCTCTACATGATTTCCCTTGAGCGCCCTTCTTCTCATTGGTCCTACACACATGCATACCCTTTGGTACTTATTCAATACTTCGAGGGTCCAACAATGTGCATCCCATTAACTAGGATGGGTAGTGCCTCTTCATTGAGTATAAAGAAATGAAATGAGTTTATTTCCTTAACTCGTGATCACATATGGCCAACTCCAAAGGGGATAAAACTTCATATGCCTCCCTATCTTATCTCTATCTCGCATCCCATTTAAGAACTAAATCACCCTTTTGGAAATATCTATCATATGCCTTCCTTTCAAAAGTTTTCTTTATTTGAGATTTATGGAGCTCAAGGATCCTCATTTCTTGATTCCTTGTTTTTTCCAGCTCCATTAGCTTAGTGAATCTTACTTGTCTTAGGATCATTTTACATTGTTTCTAATTGATGTGTTATTTCTAGAGATGACAAATCCAAAGATAAATGAATTTTTCTTCCCTTCGTATACTTAGCATGAATGGGGAATGATAATGGATCTCTTTGTTGTGATTCTATCGGTGGAAGGGGCGGTCTTGAGTTGAGTATGTTATGTTATTTGGTTATTTTCCATATTTATTTTGGTGATCCTTATTAATTTTTATTACTAGACTCGGCCAATCCATTACCTTGAGGGTAATAATTTGATGAAGTCTTCAGATAAACACCACACTTCACAACCCATTCACTTATTTGTGTACCCACAAAGGCTTTGGCATTATCTAAAATGATGGTGAAGGGAACACCAAACCTTATCATGATTCCTTCAAGGAACTCCAAAATGGAATTCTCGTTATCTTATTTTAATGCCACCACTTATGTCTATCTAGTAAAGTAATTAGTATAAAGTAACACTCGGTTATGAGCGAGTTCTAGATGGAGGATTTATCATGCCAATAAAATCCAGCCCCATTGCACAAGAGGTTCGTCTATCTAAATCACATTGAAGGGAAGAGTGAAAAACTTCAACTTATATGTGAATAGTGCACATTCCTTACAATTCCTTACCCACTTATGAAAATCTTTAAACAATTCGAGCCAATAATAACCATCACTCATGATTTTAGTCACAGGTTTGTTTTCTCGAATAATGGTCTCTTGATAGCCAAGATGGAATTCCTCAAGTAATTTTTTAACTTGATCAGGTTGGATACACCTTAGAAGAACTCCATTTAAGTCTTTTTGGAAGATAAAATCATCAATAAAGGTGCAATGAATTTGTTGACACCTAAATTCCACTTTTGCAATCTTATTGCCAAAATGCACACAAATCACTCTCATGCTTGCCAATTCCATTATAATTAGTGATCTTTGCTAATTAACTAATGCTTCTTACCACTTTAGCTAATTAACAACACTTTTCTTATTGTGTAACCCCTTTTGCATTCAGGATGCCACTTTACGATGAATCGTAAGTAAAAATCCTCTTCAAAGTAGACAATTAGCATTTATTAGCTAATTAAGCCTATTTTTCCTTTGTTTTGGTTAATATACCCTAACATTGACTCAACCCCCTCTTCCAATCACTCAAAATCACCCAATTCACCTCCACAATGTCTCAGTGAGATTCAAAATCTTATCCTAACCTCCTAGTTGACCCTAAGTGGTTGATTAAGGCTCTATACCTCTTAATCACTTGGTAATTCACTAATTGTGATTAGCAAGGCCTAATCATGATTAGAAATTCTAATCTAATTTGGGGCTTTTAGTCCCACATGCACCAAAATACAAGTTTCTCCCAAAAGGAAAACCATAAAAAGAGTGCACCTCATTCCTTTGTACTTTACACCATGGTTTGATTTGCATCTCATATAATAAATATGATATATAGCCAAGTTCAATCTTTTCTTAAAGCCTTTAATGGGGTTAGAAGATGGATATCCAAAATGACCAAGTAGCCATTGGGAGAGGCAATTTCACCTTGTTTGGTTTAGTGCCCACTTCCCTTTGACACCTTTTGATACTAATATTGATACTATTTGATTACACTATGGACTTTATTATGGTTTTGATTTAGTATGATTTTAGATGTTGGACCATGGATTATTGTTGATCTTGATTTAGTTATGATGCATGATGATTATTAGACACTTCATATGTGGATGATGATATACTATTTGACATGGATGTATTGTGAATGTTGTTCGGGCATGTGATTTTGGATATTGTGAGTAGACTTGGAAAATGGACATTATATGATGATGATATAGTTGTGGATATAAATTGTAAGAGATATTGTTGATTTCTTTGATGTTGTTGTGATTCATGTGTATAGATGATTTTGTGATTATATTTATATCATGTTGGATGTTTTGATATGGCCACGAGGCCGAAGGGGGTATTTACTGTTTTGCGGCTTAAAATATCACAACAAACATCGGGGATTGAGACCAACCACATTGGAATTCTAGATGAATTCAACAAGGTCACCATGGAAACTAGTTTTGTTGTGTGTGTGTGTGTTTAGTGTTAGGGATTCCCATGGGGGGATCACCTTTGAATGTGACCAAGGGGTTATGTGTATTTTATTAATGTGGTTCCTTTCTATTATTATTTGCATGTGTTTATTTTGTGATGCATTTACCCCTTCTTTATTCTTTTAATTGTGGAGAATTAATGGGAGTAATCATATTGTTAAATTAAATAAATAAATCAATTTTGGGATATAAGAAAGTAATTACGAAGTTGTTGGCTTTGGTATTAAATATGTAAGTGATGTGTAAGTATGTGTAAGAGTTGTGTAAGTCAGATTTTGGATTATGAAACACTCCACCTCTTTTAAAATTCGAATTTGTCCTTGGAGGTTGTTTTTGGAGGCTTGTGGGACAAGTAAAACTTGTCACATACCTCTTAATTTCATCTACCAACAATACCTATGGTTGGAGGGTTGATTTTAGACCTTTTAATGCATTTTTATAAATCAAGTTGCATGTTTTAATTGCACTCTTCTTACATTTTATTAAATTCAGTCCTTTGGGGTGTGGGCTGTTTGGAGTGTGTAAGTAAATTGTCATATTATTCACCCACCTCTTTATTGTGCTTTGGAGAATGAATTTTGACTTTTGTGTTGGAGTTGAGGATGTGTGATGTGGCATCCTACATGGATCCACCTCATCCTCTTCTCTTCCCTCTTCTATAAAATTTAAACTCTTTGCTTTGTTTTGGGTTGTTGAAACATTTTGCATGCTTCCTTGGGGTGAATTTTCTTGTTGATTGGAGCTCTTGCTTTTGGAAGGAGATTGGAGAAATTTGCATGCTTGTTGGTTGCTGATTTTGGGACTATATTTTGACATTGAAAGCTTGTTGTTTTGGAAAAAAATACCATGGAGAGGTAGGAGCTTAGCTCTTCATTTATGCTTTTATTTCTTTTTATGTTTGTGTGAATGGTGAATGTTTTGTGTGTTTGTTGGTTGGTTGGGTAGACTGCCTAGGAATGGTGTAGGAGAAGGCTATGGGGAATCCATGTGGGGGGATAAGGGAATTCCAGTGGCATCAAAATTCTTGTGGAGGGAGTTTGGGATTGGGATCCACCATGGAAAAGAAATAGCTTGCATTTCTTACTTTGTGGAGAGCATAAGGAAATCTGCAGGGGGCATAAGCATATGTGTGATGAATTATAATGGTGGTTTGTTACAGGTGGATGCCCTTTGGCTTGCATGATGAAGCCTGAGTTCTGTCTTAATGCTTCAATGCAGTTGTAAACTGTTGTTTTGTTTTAACTATGTTTTTAATTTTGAAATGTGCATGTTGAAAGAATGTTGTGTGTTTGTGGAAGCATGTTGTTGCCATGAGTTGAAATATATTTATTATTGCATTGTGGTTGGGGCTCGGGGGCCAATGAAGAAGGATGGCTTCTCCTCTTCATTGGATGTCTTGGTTGGGTGGAGAGCGTTGCCTTTCCCCCACTTTTGTTGTGATCAAATTGGAAGAAAAGGGAACTTTGCATGTTGTTGTTCTGGAGTAGAGGAGAAAGACAGTTTGACAGTCCCTTGTGAAATAAATTCTTTTGTAACCTTTCCCACTTTGAAGTGGATGAAATTGTAAATTTTTGGAAATGGAAAGATGTTGTATGGATTATGAAATTTGTAAAGTGAAATGAAAAGAGATAGACTCTATTTTTGCTTTGAAAGAATGTGAAGGAAATGTAAACTGTTATTTGCATTCAAGAAATTGAAAGATGTAAAATTGTATTTGGAATCAATAAAGGATTGCAATACCTTTCTTCATTTGCATTGTTGCATTGAAATCTGATCTTTAAATGTTATTGAAATTTCTGTTTAAAAGGAAGGAATACGTATGAAGGAATTGTATTATTTTGTTCTTTTGAAAATATGATAAAATTGGAAATCATACTTTGCATTTTAGCTATTATATGGTTTATTTAAATCAACTAAATGTATTAGATTAGAATAGAAATGAATTTCCATACTTGAATGATGAAAAATGATAAACAAATCCTTTAGAAATTGATCTCTATCTCAAAATTTAAAACTGGCAATTAATTCATCTAAAATGAACAGTTCAAACTTAAACCAATAATCAACATTGAAACATTAAAATTTAGCATGCTATGATATCAATGAACTCAATTTGACAAAAAAAAAACTTAAGGAAATAATTTAAAACATTGCAAAATCGGGCCCAAACCTTTCACAGTCTTTTTTCTGTCAAATGTTGGAAAATTTGAATTGGAAATCAATCAAGCAAAATTACCCTCCAAATGCATCCTAAATCCTTCTTAGAATAATTCTCCATGTTTTTTTGGCATGTTGAGTGAAGGAGAAGATCAAATTGAACAAAATTTACCAGTTTGCTTTTAAAAATCCTGCAGGCCGTTTTCTTAAAATTGACCCCTTAAAATTTATCAAAATATAAAATTTATGATTCTGTGCAAAGAGGGCATCGAGAGATTTCTAGAAAGTCCTCATTTTCCCAAAATCAAGCTTTCTATCAAAAGTTATGGCCTTCTGAAGTTTTCTTCACTGGCATTAAAATTTTGGGAAAAATTCTCCTTGCAAGCCAAAGACCTAAATTTGTCCTTAAAACACTTAATAAATTTTTGGGAAATTTTTAACATTTTCCCGCCACCCCGCAACCAATCAAAGGCTGCCACGTGGCCTCACAAGGCAACGAGAGGCGCGGCACAATTTTCTTCCTTGGAACCTTTTTAAAAATTTGGAAAATTTTATTAGTTTTCTCCACCGGCCCGCAATCTTGTAGCCAATGAAAGGCTGCCACGTGACACCATGGGGTGACAGCAGCAGTGGGCGAAACCCATACAAATTTATCCCTTTTAAAACAAAAATTTGGAAAATTTCCTAAATTACCTCCACAAAACTGCACTCCACCTTTGCCTTGGAAAATCTATTCCGCAGACGTGCGAGGCCACGCGTGCAACTTACCCCCTTGCACCCCTTTGGAAAATTCTCCCAAACTTCTCTACCACCCTGCCTTTCCTCATTTTCTTTTCTGCTTTAGCTTGGAGGCGCCACGTGTCCTCTTCAAACTCGTGGGAGCATGGGAGAAAAAGCTGGTTTTCACCTGTGCAAGGAATTTTTTTGTTTCAAAGGACTCTCCGTGGTCCACCAACCCACCTTTTTGGGAAAATTTTCATCCCTGGGCCCACAGGCCCGCTTTTGGGGGAAAATTTTCACCCCAAGGCCCTCCGGCCCATAACTTGATTTTTTTGAGGAGTTAGGAGGACTTCTTAATATCATTGGAAAGGTGAGGAAATTTCCTATCCAATGGCAATTATTTAGGGAAATTTTAAATGCATTAAGTGTGATAAAAATCAAGTTGAAACTCTAAGCCTGTTAGAGAGGAGGTATGATGTTAATTTACCCCCTGAACCTAACTAAAACTTATAACCCTAAATTTTGAACCTTGTGACCTTCAATAATTATAAATAAAATAAAAGTATACTCTAGTAGATTAAAATTGTTCTAAAATCTATTAGTGGCGGTTGTTACCTTGTAACCTGGTAGTAGACTCCTTTAAACAAAAAAAATTATTCCATAATTTTCCTAACTAATCCTAGGTTGTTTCTTGGGTCTCAAGTGGGTTGTTTTAGCAGGCATTACATTTGGAGTAGTAACCATAACCATTTGATTTCCCTCTTAGGTTTATTTAGGCCCATGTTAGGTAATTCAAGGATATTAGCAGACATGTTTAGTTAGATTTTGTATTGTTTTCATACTAGTTAAACATTCTTTTAAGCTACTATCGTAATGTTACATTCCTATACTTAGAACATTGGCTAGATAGATGGAAATGGTGTTAAGTTTCCATGTTTATCCATACAATTTGCTTTGTAAATTCTAGGGTGTCATCATTTAGCACGCCCGGTGGGACAATACTCCATTGCATTCACTTTTTAAAGTTTTTAAACTTAGTTTCAAAGTTTATCATTTCAAGTTTATAGATTAATTTCAAGTTTCCTAGACTAATTTCAAGTTTTCTAGTTTAAATTTCAAGGTCTTTTAGATTAGTTTCTCAAGATTTTTAGATTAATTTCAAAATTTTAGAGTAGTTTTCAAATTTTAGATCTTTATTTCAAGCTAGGTAGTTGTTTTAACTAGATTAGTGGTAGATGTTAGGATAATTAATTATGTATTTATAATTAATTATTTAACTATAGTTTTTAATTAATTATTAATTGTTATTAATTAATTATTATTGTTATATAGTTTTTAAACCATATTTTTCTTATTACATAGTCATATGTTTATTTGTTGCATAGTTGCAACTTATCATTTGTTTGTATTTAATTGATTGTTGCTTTTCGGATGTATTTTGGAAGCTATTGTGATTTTAGTTGTAAATGTGTAACTTTACATTTATCTTCACATGGATGTACAATACCTATAAGTATTTCAATCCATCCATTATAACTTGGTTGATTTCACATTAATAAAATACATTGGCTACTATCCTTGTTTTGTGAAATTACATTTGGTACCAAATCGAATTGAATCTCCTGACAAGGTTGGAGAAGGTTGCAGAGGAAGGATAATTCATGGAGAAGAAATTTGCAACAATGGAGAGCTAGTGATGCCTCCAGCAGCTTCCAAGACCTCCCTACAAACCCATAACTTCCTGTTTGATTTCTAGGTAAACGTAAAGAAATTTTTTTTTCCTTGGTGCCTCATGCACCAAGAAAATTTTTCTCCCTAGATGCAATTTAAAAAATATATATTTTTCCCCAACAAGGTTTTTACCTCTAATACTATAGGATTTTTTGGTTACTGCTAATATGAGCAACCTATTATATGTAGCTAGCTCTACTAAAGTAGAAAGTCTTGGAGAACAAGCAGATTTACACAAAGAAAATAATATTATATTCTCTCTATGTTTCACACAATACAATAGCCTAATATATAGGCTAGAGTTTCCCTAGAATATAGGAAACTAACTCAACTACAAAATCTCAACCAAGCCTAATTATGTGGGGTGAGAATAACTCACGTAACCCACACATAACAATAATAATATATTGTTGAAACAATATATTATAACATCTCTAACAATAATCTCTCAACAATAATAATTACACACGTAATTATTATTCACACACATAAATATGTGAAGCACTATATAAATATTTCCTAACATTCCCCCCCTTAGTGCGAACATGGGGAAAACCTACCTTTTACTTGCACCTGCTCATGATCTGGTGATTTTCACAGGATGATCACAAACCTCATGGATGGTTTTGCAAACAGTTGACCAAAAACTGAGAATGGTGGTTTTGCAATTGGTTTACCACAAACCACAAAGTGATGGTTTTGCAAATGGATTACCAACAACCAAGAATGGTGGTTTTTCTATTGGTTTACCACAAACCACAAATGAAGGTTTTTAAGTGGTTTACCTACAACCACATCATGATATGTAAAGTACTATTCTCAACCCTCATCAATATCTCACTGCAGGGAATAACATAGGAAATTCTGCTGACATCTGTTGCTCATACATACATAGAAAAAAGCTGACATACTGGAAATGGAACATTGGAATCATGTTCCCCCCCTCAATGTGAAATTTCCACTTATTGAAAACAAGATCACTGCAAACTGAGGCACACCACACTGGAAGCACTAAAATCAAACTGCACACACACATGTCACCAAAGCTGATATGCGGCCCCGTCGTTGGCAACTGACGAGAGGTCGCTGAATGACCTCCAACCTCTGTTTGCCTCCATCCTCCGGTTTCATGCTGCTAGCTCAACTAGATTTGGATATGAAGCTCAAAAAATAACCTCCAAAATTTGGACGTCACGTACAAGTGAAAATGCGTCCAATTATTGAACAACGAGACAATTTTTTTACAACTTTTGACAATAACTCAAAGATTTGACGATTTTTTTTTTGACAAGGACACTACAATACAAATTGACTTGACTTAATGACAAACTCAAATATATTGACACCTAGAGAATACTAAATGACTAAAACTGACAAATAATAGAATAATAATGTCAACTATTGACAGACTAAACAACATGACTACACAATCAACAAAATATTTAAACACAAAATACCTATACACCATCAACTAACACCACCGAACACCTAATATTGATCTATATTATTAAATTGACTCACATATAAGTAGACACACTAATATAGATAAAAGTAATCTACACTTTTCTATATTGATTCAACTTTATAAAATGAGAATATAGACCACTTATCGGGAATGTTTTGGAATTTTTTCAATGGAACAAATGATGCCAGGTAGGAGTTTTGGTAGACCGCTAAGAATTCCACAGCAACCAATGAATTCGATGTGCATCCAATGCAGGTAACAGTCATGGAGGCGTAGCGGTAGGTTACATGCACACCATTTGTAGGCCATAATTTCATCCGAATCACTTTAGTAGTAATTTGCAGAGACCTCGTTGAGTTCCAGTTGTACATGTGTACGAGGAGAAGAGCTCGCATGCCTGGATCAACACGTCTTTATGCCAAAATTAATTGAATGAGATCCTATAGTTTGGAGATCTGAACAAGGTGACTCCAAAACCAATACAGTTTGGAGATCTGGTTGTTTGCTATGTAGGATTTACCACGCCAAGAGTCCAAGTTTATCACCAAAACAAGGTTGAGAAATATGGAATGCAGACCAGTAATAGTTGTGTAGAAAAATGAACCGCTCAAATCCTCACGCCTTTAAGTTGCAATCATGGACGCATTCATATCTGAGAAACACAAAAAACACTATATGCCAAATGAAATATAGTTCGCGGTAATATTCAAGTTATGGAGTCGTGAAGATTCTCTAGAGTCGAATTAGCTCACATCCTTTGAAGCGGCCAACCCAAATCTGTTGATGCAAATCACAAATGATGATGAATAGTTACAGAAATATTTAAGATTCTTGCACAATTCGCTGCACTCATAAAATTATTGACGTCAACAACACACTTAAAGACTTCTCGCAAAAATAATAACATCACTTGGGGAAATAAATAATGGTAACGTTTCCCCTTTTCTAACTATCAAAAACTCAATTCTTCCATCACACATCTGAATATGATCGCTCTGATACCAAATCTTGGAGAACAAGCAGATTTACACAGCAAAATAATATTATATTCTCTCTATTTTTCACACAATACAATAGCCTAATATATAGGCTAGAGTTTCCTAGAATATAGAAACTAACTCAACTACAAAATCTCAACCAAGCCTAATTATGTGGGGTGAGAATAACTCACGTAACCCACATACAACAATAATAATATATTGTTGAAACAATATATTATAACATCTCTAACAATAATCTCTCAACAATAATAATTACACATGTAATTATTATTCACACACATAAATATGTGAAGCACTATATAAATATTTCCTAACAGAAAGTTCAAGTTGCATGCGAGCTCATCTTGAGCTATGAAAACTGAGTTGGGTGTATTATGGGCAAGTTATGAGCCCTTTTTGTATTTTTTATGTGTCATTGAATGGGATGAGCTCTCCACACAAGCAGTTGTCTCTATAAAAAGCCAAGCTCCTTGCTCACGAACTCCGTGTGACCAAGTTAGGGGCCATTCCTTGCTTCGATCGAAGTCACAATTTAAGTTGAAGGAATATCTACACAATTAGTGGCCGAGTTCACATTGGTTTGGATCGGTTCTTTTCCATCAGATCGTGCTACTCCCTGCGATCACATGTCGAGCTCCTCTCTACATCCAAAATGCACCTACAAATAATACAACACAATGATCATCCTTGCACATCCCAACCGAGATAAGAACATTGTATTGGATTGTTTTTTTAGGTTGGATTGTTTGGGTCTCATGGAAATCAGATTTTACACTAGTGAGTTGGGGTTCTTCCACCCTACACAATAGCCAAATCACCGAGCCACATCCAGTGACCCCTGTCACAAACCTACATCACAGAGAATGGTGAAATCTCTCCAAAATTGGCCACAACCTGCACATCTCCAATTGGTGAACCTATAACCAAACAAAAATGTGGTGACGATATAGGTATGGAAAAATAAAATAAAATAAATGTGGAGACATAGCAGCAGCCAAAGGAGAAGAAAAGGCTTAGATCCATATTTCTGGGAACCCTAATCCATCTGGACTTCTAGTTAAAGTGCCAAGTTGCATTTTTCAAAGGGTTAGTTTGAAATTCATTTTCTAAAAGGTTAGTTTGAAATTCATTTTCTTTAAATACAATTTGCTCATTTTCATATACCAAGCACACATAGTGTTGAGTTGGATAAGTGGAAACGACTTGGGAGTGGGAAGTGCATGGTTTGATCCCCACCCCCAAAACCTTTTTCAAATCACTTTTGACATTTAGAGGAAAAATTTGAAAGCCGTCAAAGTTGGAAGATAATTTGGTGGAAAAACCACCTCTAAACAACTTAGATATAGCTAAACATCCTTCTAACTCTTTAGTGAGAAAAACCCTAATTTAGGGCAAAAAGGTTTTTATCCTATAAGGCCTATTTTTTGATTCCGGACAACATTTTCCAAAGGAAGACTAACTAAAAACTTCATTTTGAGATAATTTTTAATGGAGTTTTGCAAAAAGGGTTGTATTGGGCTCCGGAGGCCACCAGGGCCCTACAAAACAAAAAAATTTCCACTGCCATTCAATTTTTTCAAAAAAAATTGAATGTAATTACATTCTTCAGCATATTGTACTAATTTGTAGGTTGCCATAGTCAACCAAAATATTGTAACTACTCATAAATTAGTAGAGAGTTGTAATAAAAAATAGTGAAAATTAGTTCTAAAACACTCACAGATCATATATCTCATTCGCAACGCGTTCGGTATATACGGTGCCTCTAGGAAGCGCTTACGGGTAAAGTCATCGTCATGAAATACTACCGCACTTAATTCCTAATATAGCTATAACAACGTTGTCCGATCATCGACCCTTTAAATCGATGGGGAGTAATAAGGTCACAAAGGCACACACTATGCACCATCCCATCCATCTGCGTGAATGATTTCACGACATAAATTAGGAATAAGAAATTATCCGAGTATATAGAAAAGTTACGCACGCGTATGAGGATATTTCTTTGAGTCATTGTCAATAATCACACGCACCCTTTCAATCTTGTCTTAGTGCCACATATTGAATTCTTTCATGTATGTTAACACCTCTTTCACGTACCACCGAGTATATAGAAAGGGCGAGATTCTTCCATGTACCACCAGGTATATCGGAAGGACGTGTATATATAAAGGTTCGGTATATCGAAATGACGGTATATATATTAGGAGACCTTATACCTGAGTGATAAGAACCCAACCCCATCGGTGATTTCTGCAAAATGGGCACCAATGCCCCCAATTTTTTTCTTCCAGATTCACAACTACTCAGAGGAAACAACTATGTTGCATGGAAGACTAAAATCAAGAAACAACTTGAGTTTGAAGAGATCTAGCCTATTGTGAATGGTACTCTAACCAGATCAACTACTTATACAACACAATAATGCAGCAATTTGATAGAGTAGATCAGAAATCCAAACTCATCATCTTGTTTAGAGTGTCCAACAATGTGCAACCCCACATTCGAGATGCCACAACAACCAAAGAAGTGTGGGATAAGTTGAGCACAATGTATGAGGCAAAAACAAGAAGTTCATATTGAATTTGTAGAGTCAGTTAGACACACTTGAAGTTCAAGAAGAATGAGAAAATTGAAGCTTTCTTAAGAAGAGTTGCAAAATTGAGGGCTTCACTTCTAGCCCTAGGAGAAGCGGTCACAAATGATGCTCTCATTCCCATTGTTCTAAGATCACTCCCTTCTTCTTACCACATTTTTGTAACAACACTAAATGTGTTAGATACGACAGTTAGTTTTGAAAAATTGGTAAACCTACTGCAACAAGAGGAAGCCATGCATAATAAGGATGATGAAGAGGAGCAAGCAATTTCTTCACATCAAAAATGGAAAGGAAAAGGTAAAGGAAAACCTAATTCCTATCAAAAGTCCCAACATCGAATATCAATATCATGGGGACAAACAACAAGAAGAAGCAATGTCCAATTTGTAAAAGAGGACATGAATTAAAAGATTGTTGGTATAATACTTACAAGAAAGGTTCATCAAGAAACTCTGGACCTCCACAAAAAAATCTCACAAGGGACATTCAAACTACAATCAAGGGCGAAAAAGGGGAACTTCATTATCGAAGACCCCATTAAGGGAAAAAGGGATGAGTAAGAAGAACATTCAGATAATGAAGACTTCTTGTACACTACTCGATCAAGTGAACCATCCACATCATCTAGTGATGTCTGGTATGTTGATTCAGGATCCACTCAACACATGACCAGCCACAGAGACTGGTTTACCTCAATGAGGATACACCTTCAAAAAACCATGTTTCATTGGGTGATGATTCTTCATATACAATTCAGGGATTGGGAACATTTCTCTACCCCTTGGTTCACGCAATGTAGACTATCAGATGTCTTATATGTCCCTGGGTTGACAAAGAATCTTCTTTCAATCAATCAACTCCTAGATCACAACCTAAAAATTGACTTTGATACTCATTCCAACAAGAAAATATGTTTAATTTGAGATAAATCATGAGGCTTGAAAATAGTTGCAAAATCCTCCAATGTGGGATGCATGTTCTAGCTTGATTTTGTCCACAGAGATGATCAAGCACTTGTGGCTAAGAACTCTACCTCAACACAATTGTGGCATCGAGACTTGGTCATGTTAGTTTCAAGTATCTCAAGACACTACGCTCGGGTGTAATATGGTACATGGGATACCATCTCTCTTTGTAAGGATACGAGACAAGTGTCCTCACTTCCTAGTAGAAAAACAACAAAGATATTCATTCCAGAAGAGTACATATCAAGCTCATGGTAAGATTGATCTGGTTCATACCGATCTTTGCGGTCCGATGCAACCAAGTCATTCTGGATTTCAGTACTTCATGATATGTGTTGATGACTATTCAAGGAAAATGTGGATTTTTTTCTTTGTAATAAAAATGAATCTTTTGAAAATTTCAAGAAGTTCAAAGTAGTAGTTGAGAATGAAATTGTTCATCACATCAAAACTCTCCACTCAGATCGAGGGGGGGAATTCACCAATATTGAGTTCAAAGACTACCTATAAACTCATGGGATTCATCAACAAATTCCTCCTCCACACACACCACAACATAATGGTGTTGTTAAGAGAAGAAATCATACTATCATGGAAATGATGTGATGCATGATCGATGACTCGACTTCCAAATACATTCTACGGAGAAAGTAGAAAGAAAATAGTGTATTTTTTTAACAAAGTGCCCACAGTTGCTCTTGATGGAGTAACACCACAAGAAGCATGGTCAAAGTGGAAACCATCTATTGCACACCTTAGAGTATTCAGGTGCAAAGAAAGTATGCACATACCCAAAAAAATAGAAATAAAATGGACATGAAGTCAAAAACTTATCTTCATTAGGTACAAGTGAAGAGACTCTTGGGTACAGATTGATGGATCTAAAGACCAGAAAAGTATACACCAATAGAGATGTTGAGTTTTTTAGAAGAAGGAAGCAGAGTCTCCTCCTCTAGACTCACCTGATGTAGATTCTTCACCAGTTGTAAAAATTGAAGTTAATGTTCCCACAGATGAGGAAAGTGATGATGGGGATGATGGTATTGATCTGATAGAACCACGACCCATGGGAATAGTTCAACATATGCCCAAGTGGTGTACTAGCACATTACGAGATGCAAGAATGGATGCTCCACTAGATACATCCACCCCTGGACCATGGACTCATAGTAAAGCAAGAGAAGAAGTTAAATTTTATTTGATGAGAAGAGTTATTGAGTTTGATGATCCCTCTACAGTCCAGGAAGCCCTACAGTCAAAAGCCTAGAAAGATGCCATGGACTCGAATATCATTCAAGAATGAAAAATAAAACTTGGTAACTTATCATATTACACCAGGAAGAAACCCATTGGATGCAGATGGATATTCAAAACAAAGTACAAAGTAGATGGGACAATGGACAAGTACAAAGAAAGACTTGTAGCAAAGGGGTGTGCACAAAAAGAAGGCATTGACTATGAGGAGACATTTTCTCCCACAACTAAAATCAAGATGATTAGGATGATATTTCCTATAGCTGTATAGGTTGGTTGGAAAGTCCATCAAATGGACGTAAAAATTTCCTTCCTGAATGGATATTTACAAGAAGAAGTCTACATGACTCAACCTAAGGGATATGTAGTACCTGGTCAAGAAGTAAAGGTATACAGACTTGGGAAATCTATGTATGGCCTTAAACAGACACCCCGGGCATGGTACATAAAATTTGATGAGCATCTCATACAACATGGATTTTTTAGAAATCCATATGATCCCAATATTTACCTCAAAAAGCAAGGGGGAGATTTTGATTTTTATTTTCTATGTCGATGATCTAGTCATCACTGGTAGTTCAGTGAGGATGATCGATGCAACGAAGAAATATCTTAATCGATTGTTCAACATGACCGATCTTGGGCTGATGCATTATTGTCTTGGATTAGAAGTATGGCAGAAAAAGAATCACATTTTTGTTTCTCAAATGAAATATACCAAGACAATGCTTGAGAAATTTAGGATGATGGATTGCACACCAATTACTACACCTATAGAGAATAGATTACAGTTATATCATTCAGATCCATCTCTTGAGGTAAATTCCACTCTCTATCGTTAGTTGATTGGGAGTCTCATTTACCTACTTACACTAGACCAGATATCAGCTTTCCAATGAGCTATCTATCTAGGTTCATGCAGCAACCCAAAGTGTGTCATTGGAAATCAGAAAGGTGCATCTTGAGATATCTCAAAGGATCAATGGATCTTGGTCTAGAATACAATATAATGACAACTTCTTCTTGTCAGGATATTTAGATTCAGATCATGTAGGCAATATTGATGATAGAAAATCCACTTCAGGATTTGTATTCTTTATGGGATCTGGACCAATATCATGGGGAAGCAAGAAACAACACTTTGTTTCTCATTCTTCCACAGAAGTCGAGTATCATTATGCAAGAGAAGTTGCTTGTGAAGAAATTTGGCTACGTCATAAACTAGAAGGACTTGGAATACCAAGACAAACCAACTACCATGTATATTGACAATGAAGGTGTTCTCAAACTTGTTCACAATCTAGTTTTTCACGAGAGAACAAAGCACATCGAGGTACAAGTTCATTTTATATGCGAGTATGTGTTGAAGCACAACATCCAGCTTCAATTTTTTCCAACATCGAACAACGGGCAAATATCTTCACAAAGTCACTTGCACGTGACAAGTTTGAGTTGTTCAGAGAGTTCCTCTCCTCATCCCTTGAGACAATGCACAATTAAGGGGGGGGATGTTAGGATAATTAATTATGCATTTTATAATTAATTATTTAACTATTGTTATTAATTAATTATTATTTTTATATGGTTTTTAAACCATATTTTTCTTATTACATAGTCATAGGATTATTTTTTGCATAGTTGCAACTTATCATTTGTTTGTATTTAATTAATTGTTGCTTCCTGGATGTATTTTGGAAGTTGTTGTGATTTCAATTGTACCTATGCAACTTTACATTTGTCTGCACATGGTTGTACAATACCTATAATTATTGCAGTCCATCCATTATAACTTGGTTAATTTCACATTAATAAAATACACAGGCTACCATACCTATTTTGTGAAATTACAGTAGAAGTTGTGTTTTTATGTCCCTTGCAAGATTCAAGGATGCAAAGCCTTGTCAAAATTGTCAAAAAATACCAAAGATTTGACCTTTTTGAAGAAATTCTTATCAAAACTTGAATTTTGACCACTTCTGGGAAAGGGTGCACATGTGTTGAACTAGGAGCGCAAGCATTAAAGCAAGCACACACACATCGATCAGGGAGTGCAAACGTTGAAATAGGTGTGCACCCGCTTCTTTGGAAGCACACACGTTAGCTCATTTTTTTTTTCAACTATCAGTCATTTTTACAAAGGGGAGTGCACACATTGACAAGGGAGCGCATGCATTGAAATAGGTGCACACCCACTTCTCTGGAAGCGCACATGTTAGCTCATTTTTTTCAGTTGTCAGTAATTTTTACAATGGGGAGCATAGGCATTGTGAGAGGTGTGCAGTGTTGAACAGTGACGTACACACGGTGTGTGAGGTGTGCGGTGTGTATGTATAAATTTTTCCTACAAATTCAAAGTTTCCATTTTTGGTTTTTAGGATTTATTTTACTTTTCAGAGGTTTTTAGATGTCATTTTTGTCAATTTCATAGATTTAGAGTAAGTTTTCTTATAAAATCACATAGTGTCTCAAGGAATTAATCTTGTTTCCATGTTTTTTATGAGTTTGGGTTAAGGTGTGTATACTCTTCTCTTGCACTTTGTGTGATCTAGAAAATCAAAATCAGTCTTTAACCTTATTTTTCTATCATTAGAGTAAGTAGGAAACTTTGTTAATCATCTTTTAGTTTAAATGTTTTTCACTAGCCAAATAACCAAGGCTATAATTTTTGGATGCTCTTCCTTGCACCTAGTGTGATCTTGGGAATCAAAAGCAGTTTTAGTCTTTTCATTAAAAAACACTTGGATGAATTGGGAACAAACCTTTTTTTTGCAAAATTTGATGGTAGTTAGTTGATTTACAAGCATTTTTCATGGTTATTTTCTTATGATATTGTGAATCTATTTTGAAACTACTAACCATTTTGTGAAGGACCTAACCTAGTCAAAGAAAGGAGGACCTAAACAATTTTTCTAACTACACATGTGATTGTAGGCTGTCAAAAGGAGTACAAAAAAAACTCATTAAGTCTAAAAGATAAAAAATACACCACAATCATCACATTGTACTTACAGGTTTTGGTTAAGAGCTACGGCTCGTCCGCTTAACTAGGACATAACCCCTTTGGCATAAGCCTTAAACTACAACAATGGGGGTGGTCCTAGGAACCCTAAATCAGTTCACATAAGAGGGAACCTTGTGAACGAAATAGGAAAGTGCTCCACACTACCGACTTGTCTAGTACGCCTTGGTGAGATTAGCATCAAAGATATTTATATCATGACCCCAGTGAAAGTATAACTGAACGCACTTTGGTGCTCATTATACTGAAGGGGGTAAATTAAATCTGAGATACTCCCAAATTAGTCAGTGTGACTTTTTGGGTAAATCGAGCTTGCTCTAGATATCTTGTGACACCTAGAGAGAGAACCACCTAGGAAGATTGTCGGCTTGGAGCCATTTTTTTGTCTTAGATAGTATACTTGAGAGATCTCACAAAGTGACAACTTTGTTAGATTCAAACTCTTATTTTTGAAAAAGGGAAAGAATCTCTTAAATTTGAAACCACGTGACATTTCATCATGAAATATCTACTTAGTGTCATTTTGTCCTAGTTTTTCACTTGTCTTAAGACAAGGTGAAACTTTGCCAAAATAACACCAAGTTTATTTCAACACCACTTGGTCTACACCCTTGTTTTCTTGTTTCCCATTTTTGGAAAAAAGGAAACAACATATATAGATACCACTATATATCACGTGTCCACCACTTTTTTATTCTACTTATGTGACTAGGTTGCAATGCTGGAGCACAAATGTTGAAAGTGTGCATGGTACGTACTCACGATCTAGTAGGCCCCTTGTCTCAAAACCCATATTTCAAGACTTATTATCATCATAGTTAGGTGATTTCATCCTTGTCTTATTTTGAGTTGTTACACTACCCACATTGTAGCCATACAATTGAGATATTTACGTCTTGTTTCCATTGTGAAATTAGGCCTAAATCTCTATATTGTAGAGTTACGTTGTTCGCATGCATAGCAATTTCTTGTTATACTTAGACATAGTTTTTACATCCTAACTTTTTCTTGAGTTTTTGAGTGTTAAGGATACATTTTTAACATCACGATAACATCATTTTGACACTAGAAATATTGCTTTCCCGAAATCTTGGTTCACATGTCCAAATAGTGTCGTTACGTTGCTCACATTGTTATCATCCATTTTACGAGACTTAGACTTTGTTAGTGTTTAGAAACTAGTTTTTAGTATATCTTGTTAGAAGATCACGTCAACATTCTTTTATCATTTAGGCTTGTTTGTTGCAAACTCTACCTAACTGGTGATGTTGTGTTGTCACTATTTGGTTGCAAAACCTATCTAGATGAAATCTTAGAGAATAAATTATTTGGTGTAAACCAAATTTTGAGCATTATACGTCATTGTATTATTCTAAGGAAAACTTGTGTCATATATTACCTTGCTAGGGTAGCTTGTTCGTTATTATTTAGTTCATACGTTCATTTTGACCTATCACTTTTGTGGCTATTCTATAGTCACCTTGTTTTAACAACTTAGGGTCATTACGCTACAAATTTTGACTAGGGTCCTTTATTAATAAACCTTAGTGGAAATATTTTTGTTGTACCTTCTATTCTAAGTAATGCCTACTACAAGAATGGGGTCATGAAAGTTAGAAACCAATATATTTGGAGGTGACAACCCTCTTTTGGAGGATAATCTCATGGTTGACCATAGTGGTGGAGAGGAAGAGTCTCCTCATGCGGATGCAGAGCTTCATTCCGCCCATTTTGATGACTACATTTTTCATAACAAACATGAAGTTCTTATGCGGGTTGTGGAACTAGGAGCCAAATTACCTTCCACAATAGACCCTTCTCTTATCACCGACATGGTTTGGGGAGAAGAAGAAGTAGACCTCCCTCGTCGCACTCTTAACAAAATTTTAAATCCAAGTCATGCCTCTACTTTTACACGGAAGAATAATGAGGAGATACCATTTGAAAATGATGGAGAATATCGTTTTCATCCTATTAAAATTTGTTGCGAAGACCATGAAGAACATGTTCATCATGCACAACCACCTCCTAACGAAGATCATCATGAAATACCTATTAAATAGGCTACATTAGAACAATAGGTCCAATCACTCACTAATCGATTGGCAAGTTTAGCTTCGCATATACAAAAGGAACAACAAAAATTTATGAAACAAACTATACCAAAGGAAAAACATAAAGCTTTGTTTACAAAATTCCCAATAAATACTTCTCGATGGGAGGCACAAAGAAATCCTTATGAAGAGATTCTCACAACAAATTGGGGTGGGTATACACCTAGGCTTAACCCTTTGTATACACCTATTCCCCCACCCACGCAAGATCACTTTTTAATCAAGATGATCAACAATGAAGAACGCCCTTCAAATGTTACAAGAGGGCCAAACCGGTAGCAATAACAATAAGTTGTTAGGAATTCATTATATAGTGCTCTCATGATTATTAATAATCTACTTGTGATAGATTATCATTGTAAATAATATTACAAATATGGTTTGTAATATTTAGTGTTTGGTTATGTGAGTTGTTTTAACAACTCACTAACCATATGATATGAGCTATATTAGGGATATATTGTTGTAAGTGGTTCCTATATTACAGGATACCACATCCCTATTTATTGGTGTACGAGTCTTGTATGAAATGCTGAATAGAATATCAAATTATTATTTTCTGTGTGAGAAAGATTGATCTACCAATATTTGGTATCAGATAAAATAAGATCATAATGAGTCTCTTTGTTAGGTAGGGTGAGTGCAAGATTCAAGATCTTTGTTTTGTTTGCAGACCCCTATGGTTTTGTGCTGATGGAGGTAGCGCAATAGGTTGATTTTGATATACCAGGACATGGACGTTATGGGTAATTCAAGGGTCTAGTAAAATTGCAACATTTGTGTTGTTTGATAGTCTTCCAACGTCTCAGGCATATGATAACAACTGCTCGTTGAGCAAGCCATGGGAACTTTTTGGATTCATTGTTATGAGAATGTGTGCTTGTATTGGCATTCTCCTTCACTAAATAAAAATCAGTGGCGAGTTATTTCAGCGATCTTAAATATGGCATTGAGATCTGTATGTCTAAATAATTTTCAGTCACCAGGACTTTGTATTGGTGCAGACTCCAACATGTTCCTGTTATTCTCTATGGATCACGAGTTACTCTATCTCATTTGATTCGATATTGGCCTCTATTTAGGTGGTTCGGGATCCTAAGATCCTTTCCCAGACATTGGTGAGATATATGACATTGGATTACTTAGATATAACTTCTTAAATTGCATTTGTATCTACATGGATTGGTTTTTGCCTGTTTCAGCCTTGTGTTGTTATGTGTCAGCGAGTATGCTTTACAAATCCTTGATTCATGAAATCTCAGCTTTCGACACAACTCTAATCTCCACTTTGGCATGACGAGTCGTCCTAGTTGAGATCTGTTATGCACGGTGAGTCGTCCTAATCTATATCAACATTGACATCTACTTATGGACAGTGAATTCGTCCTCTCTGCATTGAATCTGAAATAGCCTACAACACATGCATTGACGTTGTGATTTTCATCCACGGTAATCATAGGCGTTCAATGTTATCTTTCATCAAGTTCCTATTTTTCAATATTATACAGTGGAACGCGTTGAAAATTGTTCAATACACATTGCATTCTATCCATCTGCCCTCCTCGTGCGGCATTGGTTACTTCACTGCCTGGAATTAGTCAACATTAAGTGAATATTAGATTTTATTATCAAAGGTCGATATGGGTCTATTAATATAGAGTCAGTCTATACAAGCTACATAGAGACATATTGGTGTAGTTTGACGCACAGCTGCATATGATTGTACTTACATTAAGAGAGTTGCAGGCACTAAAAAAATAAGTATATTGAGTTAGAGTAGAGCATTGAAATCAACATTGGATATTGAAGCCGATTCCCAAGTTTTCATTATTTGCGGTGTTGGAATTTTAAGCATTGATGACTCCAGGAGAAGCTCATATTTGATGCATGGCATAATTTGGTCGTTCCTTCATACTAGTCAGATCTTGTGTGCAATTGTTATCTTCTATGCACAAATTGGAGAGGGATCATATGTGGCTCAATTTGCATGTATGTTTGTAATTATATTCACTACCACCGTATTAGGGATTCAAATAAAATATATTTAATCAGTTGTTTCAAGCTATGCACATTAGAAGAATCGAGAAGATTTGGCATGTCATCTCATCCAACATAGACCTCTCAATCCATGGGAAGATTTATCTTTTTGTATTGACAACACACATTCATTAAATAAATGATTTCACATTATGGGGGGAAGTTTTGCAAATAAACCCAATGTGGAAATCATGGAGAATCGTGCCTTCATCATAAATAAGTAGCTCGTGCATTAGAGGATGGAGGCAACAGAGGCAGGAGGAAAACCAATGTCCTCAAGTTTTTCACTAACTCATAGGTTACATATTGCTTCAGTGACATTTGTTTGCTTTGTGTGTGATTAATAAGAACAGATGATCATCCATGTTCCTATGTGCAGTTCATTGTTTTTCCCCTGTGATAATAATGATGTGGAGATGTGTACCATTGATACTATTGCAATAAGTTTTCTTGATCAAACTGACTTGATGGTTGATGTGAATTGGTTGAATGGTCCCAATTGATGTATTCATCTAATAGGTTGAATGGTCCATGGATGTGTAGTTCCCATGCTTAATGTTGAGGATCGAGAAAATGTGCAAATGTGTCAACGAGCAATGTTGCTTGGTTGAAGATGGTGTTTTTTTCCCCTTTGCCATAAGGGAAAGGCAATGTTAGGTATTCATTATATAGTGCTCTCATGATTATTAATAATCTACTTGTGATAGATTATCATTGTAAATAATATTTCAAATATGGTTTGTTATATTTAGTGTTTATTACGTGAGTTGCTTTAACAACTCACAAATCCATATGATGAGCTATATTAGGGATATATTGTTGTAAGTGGTTCCTATATTATAGGAAACCACATCCCTATTTATAGACATATGTGTACAAGTCTTTATGAAATATTGAAAATATCAAATTATTATTTTTGTGTGACAAGTATGATGTACGGTTGAATAACAAGAAGTATCGGTTTGATGAGTTATGTCCTTACCCATTTGACAAATCCATGTTGTAGGTACCTTTCCCAATACATTTTGATTTTCCAAAATTTGATAAATATAAGGGAAAAGGTGACCCTCGTGATCATATAAAGTAATTCTATATGGAATGTCAAGAGGTGGCATTCAACAACAATTATCTTATGTGTTTGTTTCCACGAAGTCCAGGAGCAATGATGCTAGAATGGTTTGTACATATCCCTAAGGGATCCATATCAACATGGATAGAACTAGCAGAGAGTTTTGTATGACACTTCTCTTTCAATATATAAAATGACGTTACCATGTTAGATCTCTATAATGCTAACAAACAACAAAAATTTGATGCATTTTTATAAAGATGGAGAGGGTTAGCTAGTTGTTTTCCTTGCTCCCTACCCAAAAAGTGATTGATAGGAATATTTTTCCCAACTCCATCCAGAAATTACATTCCACTTGCAAATGCATTGTGGTGATACATTTGAAGAGGTAATAGAAAAAGGGAGTCAAATTGAAAAGGCATTGCTAACTAGGGGGACTCTAAAACCTTTCTCCCATGAAACATAATGATTCTAAATCTAACGATAAAATAAAGTTTTTTCCTAATAGAAACAAAAATCTCATTAGTGATGGGATAGTAGAATCTAAATGGGTGCAAATCCATGTAGAAACCACACACCTTTGAAAATTGAAAATGGTAATCCACCTACAGAGTATAAATGTTGTGCTTTCACTCCTCTATCTAACTCAATGTCATCAATACTAAAATAAATAGAGGCGGTTAATATGGTTAGATATCTTGAAACTACGCCTTATGAGGATGACATGCCTAAACCATCATGGTTTAGAGATAATGAATATTTCCAATTCCACCACATTAAAGGTCACAAAACAAATAAGTGTTTGAAGTTGCAACACTACATCCAGACTTAATCGAAAGTGGCGATGTGGAGATGGATTCATCCACTCCTAACAAATCCCCCAATATGAAGACTCTTCCTAAACATAATCAGGACAAGAATGCTAATTATGTGTCTAATGAGGAGAATCATTTTGATTCTCTCATTGGTTGTGTAGATACACCTGTTGAACATGTCAACACAATAACCCCTGTGATATCCCCTATCTATCTATGTCTAGGCATGTGCCAACAAAGACTGATTATCACATAGTTCCACATACTTATGAATAGTAAGGAACCTAGGTTTTAACATTCCCATCAAAGGATGCCTATCACAACTAGACCTCATTTGATTCTTCATGCTAGAGATCCCATTCAAGTACCTTGTTCCCCACCTTCATCTCATAGTCGGTGGTATGGTTTGGACACTTATGATCCAAATTATTATTCGGGTTCCTCCCACTCTTCTTCTGACTTTGATCCAAACTATTATTCTGATTCTTCATTCACCTAGATCTTCTAAAAATTCTAATTTGGTTCTTGAGTCACAGTCCTCCCTTGCTTTGAAGACCTCCTTATTCACCACCTCAACAACCCCTTCTTCCATCGAAGAGCTCTCCGACTCAAATTCCTTCTAATCAATCATCCAAGTCACTCCCATGTCACATTCATCCAATCAACCTCTTGTGGTAGAACAACTACCCACACCGATTGATTCATTTCAGAATGAAGAAGCAATTAGAGAATTTATGAGGGTACATGAAGACATTCCTCTAGAAGTTTGTGAGCAAGAAACCTCTTTAGACCTCGATACATTCGCATATTGGGAGGAAGAGATTGATGCCTTTTGTCAAAAAAATAAAGGAAGACCCTAAGATCATGGAAAGACCCTAAGACCATCATCGAACATGATCCTCCTCTTATTTTTCCATCTTCACATTCTTCATTGGGTGATGAAATGCCTGGGTCTAGCATTGATCCATGACCTATCTTCTCATTACCTAATCATTCTTTATCTATCAGATTCCTCCATCACAATCTTACCTTGGGTCACCACCTGGTATCCCATCATCTTCTTCTATATGTGGGCCACCTCCAAGTAGCCCCACATCCTCTATATGTGGCTCACCTCCTGGCAGCCCATCTTTGTCTATACTGGGGCACATCTTAGAAGTCCCTCATCTTCGATTCTTGGGCCACGTCCTAGTAGCCCATCATCTTCTATCTATGGGACACCATTAGAAGTCCTTCATCTTCAATCTTAGGGCCACATCCTTGTATTCCTTTATCTTTAGTCTATGGGACACCTCCTCAGTAGCCCATCCTCTTCAATTCTTGGACCGTACCCTTCGCGTCCATCATATTTTCCTTCTATCAATGATTGTGGCAAACCCACCGTCATTTCTCACATCAATTATATTCATCCACTTTCTTCTCCCACTTCTCGGATCAAATAAGTCATGTAGTAGCTTATAGGAAACCAAAATGGTTCCTTCATCAAGCTTAGATCAATAATTCCAAGAGCTCCAAAGCTCACAACAATTTAAATGATCTTAAAGTTCAAAATCAAATGCACATTCAAAAATGCACATCAACGCACCCATCAAGTATGGCATAAAGTACAAAAACCTCTAGATAGGGACCTCAATATCCCACATACAAAATCCACATTTCATGATAAAACACAGTCATCTATTGAGTATGAGCTCACCATGATCATTGAGATCGGGGATAATATGACTCTTGATAAGAAACACGCCTAGTCTTCCTTATCAAGGAAATTTCTAACATTGTTGTTGGATCTTATCACAACCAAGTGACCTTGTCGGTCCCACCTTTCAAAAAAAAAAAGACAAAATAAAAAAAAAAAAGAGAAAACATTTCAAAAATCAAAGGTAAACGAACACACATTGCAATCAGGTATTACATACACATGGATGTTCTTTCTTCCCTTCCTTGTTATTCTTCTGCAAGTCTTCCTACCATTTTCATCCCTTCGATGATATTTTGGTTAGCCTATTCACACACATTTTGTGACATTTATCTCTATGGTATCATTTGGCCTTGGTCTTTTATCACCTTGGTAAATTAAAGAACGATTGACCTCTTAGAGATCCTATCACAATCAACATCTAAAAAACTTGTTGCGAAGAAATTTTGGATATATTTGTTGACACTAGCCAATGTCATCATCACAATCACTTCCACCTCCTTCCATCAAGCCATCAATGGTTCTTAACCCCTTGTCAAACAAGAGAGCTGAAATAAGTTTTCAGAAAGCAAAAGAATCAATCAAATCAAAAATCACAAAGCTGAAAGAAAATGCTAAAAGCAAAAGCAAATTGATATATAACTCTCTCTTGGGGTATTTCCAATAATCTCTACCTAGGGCTATGGACACCTAAATGGTAGTAGAGAAATGTTTGTGATTAGAATCAAATGCATCTCCATTGGGGCTATGGATGTCTGGTGGCAAGTGAAGCAATGTACGGCTCACCTTCCACAATCCATTCACAAAAAAAATCAACTTTGAAAAATAAATCATTCCTACACATTGGCTAGGGTGTCTTCACTTGTTGTCTATCAAATCTTCCCTCCAAGAGGTAATAAATTTCCATGTGCACACACTGGATCTCAATGAGAAAACAAGATTAGTATGTTACCAAGTGTCTTTTTTTGGACCTTGTTCAAACTCTTACTCTAGTTTATATCTTGTCTCAATTCATGCCTTTGGCTAACCACTTCTTCATCATGAGGCTTCTAAGCTACATTCACAACATTCACATTGTTCTTCTACTTCATTCAGAACATCCATGTGTATAATATTTCCTTTTTCCATGTTTGTGGGCACCTTTGTACCCTTTCTCAAAACAATCTTCCACTTCTTTCTATCATGTGCTTCTTGGCTAGCTTACATTGGGGGCATCCTTGCTCCTTCCTAACACGTCATTGGGTTACATTCATCATCATGTTGAACCTATCCATATTGGCCTTGATCCATCTTTTTTTCACATGAAGAGTTTTCCTTTGTATATTCCCAGCTAACATGTTGGGGGCATTTTCACATCTTCACTTTCTTGTGCATGTGCATGGCATTCTGCCCTTGTACATCCCATTTGTCACTAGGGGCATCCATGTTTCTTCATTTCCTATACATAGCTTCAAAAACTTCTAGAAAATAAAAAACATTCAAATATGTTTCAAAAATAAAAAATAAAATGATGGTAAAATTATTAAAAATCCAAAAAAATATTCAAAATTCTACAAAAATTGGTAAACAACATGCATACAAGCTAAAGCCTGTATCACTTGCATTATCCTTGAAACATTGAAATTTGTCCTACAAAACATCTTTCTAAGGTTCTTGTTTGTTCTAGTCTCAAACGACTTGTGGATCATCATGATCTACATCCATTAACAAAGCTAGGTTACATGCTATGTCGGTCCTCCCATGCAACAATGAGTTGTCGTGGATATGTCATAGTGCACAAAATGCTTTCCATGGGACTACTTGTGTCCTCCATTTTTCCTTGCATGTGTTATTTCTTGGGGCATCATTTTTAACCCTTTTCATTATAACATGAACATTCGAGAATTGCAACTTGATAACAAAAACATTGGTGTAACTATCTTAAATGTTGTTTGTTTGAGTACGTGTGATTGTACTAGTTTCTCTATTAGGTTAGTTGGTTTACTTTCTCGTATTGCATTGCATTTTGTATGTTGCATGGAGCTAAATATCATTTTACTTTCTCGTATTACATTGCATAATGTATGTTGCATGGAGTTACGTATTTTTAGCAGTAAACAATTGTTAGTAATTTAGCTTTTCATGTTATCTTACACTTTTGTTTATTTTAAATAAAGGCCGATGATGTAGACCTAGGGGAAAATGATATAAACAAGTTGCTTATTGAAAGGTTGGATGCAAAGATTGGGCTTGTCCTATATTCTCCATTAATCATTTCTTCTCCATTATCATTTATTACACTACTAATTTTTCTTCTAAATCACCTGGGCAATAAACAACCACGTTTATCCCTATTTTTATTCCTTCTAAATAACCAAGGGTTTCACGCCCATTCTAACCTATTTTCTTCTATCCATTTCAATCATATTTTTGATCATCGATTGACTTCTTCTATCACCCCATCACACTCGAGGGGGCATCCTTCATCCTACTAATTTTTCTTCAAAAATTTACCTATTTTATGCTTTTCTACTATGTTTGAAGTGAAGTCACTAACTTCACCTCAAACAGGGGAAAATGTAGACACCTAAATTCCACTTTTGCAATCTTATTGCCAAAATGCACACAAATCACTCTCATTCTTTCCAATTCCATTATAATTAGTGATATTTTCTAATTAACTAACGTTTCTTACCACTTTAGCCAATTAACAACACTTTTTTGATTATGTAACCCCTTTCACATTCAGGATGCCACTTTACGACGAATCATAAGTCAAAATCCTCTTCAAAACAAACAATTAGTGTTTATTAGCTAATTAAGCCTATTTTGCCCTTGTTTTGGTCAATATACCCTAGTATTGACTCAAACCCTCTTCCAACCACTCAAAATCACCCCATTCACCTCCACAACATCTCAACAAGCTTCAAAATCTTATCCTAGCCTCCTAGTTGACCCTAAGTGGTTGATTAAGGCTTCACACCTCTTAATCACTTGGTAATTCACTAATTGTGATTAGTAAGGCCTAATCATGATTAGAAATTCTAATCTAATTTGGGGATTTTAGTCCCACATGCACCAAAATACAAGTTTCTCCCAAAAGGAAAACTATAAAAAGGGTGCACCTCATTCCTTTATACTTTACACCATGCTTTGATTTGCATCTCATATAATAAATATGATATATAGCCAAGTTCAATCCTTTCTTAAAGCCTTCAATGGGGTTAGTAGATGGATATCCAAAATGACCAAGTAGTCATTGGGAGAGGCCATTTCACCTTGTTTGGAGTAGCAACCATAACCATTTGATTTCCCTCTTAGGTCTATTTAGGCCCATGTTAGGTAATTCAAGCATATTAGTAGTTTAGCATGTTTTCATACTAGTTAAGCATTTTGTATTGTTTTCATATCAAATGCAATTTGCTTTGTAATCAAGATTTGGAGGATACTCACCTAATTGCAAGAAGTTACTCATATGGAAAATCCAACTGTCAGGGGCATGATTTTCATCTGGGTGATGGTTGTGTAGCACATGGTTACATCCTTCCTTCACTTTTAAATCTGAAGTGATTTGCTAACACAATCATTTTCCTCTCACCAGCTTGGTGACTTTAATATGGATGTCATACTCCATTACTTTGGTAATCCATCCAACTCTCTTTTCATTTATATCCTTATTCAATAAAAATATTTCACGCCTAGATGTGAGACCATCAACTGGATTTTGTTGTTATGCAACATATGTCATAATTTCTTCAATGCCCTTATAATATAAAAACCTTCTTTTTAACAAAGGAATACTTTATTTTATAGTGCTTGAGAGCTTGAATAAAAAGGAAATAGGCTGCTCCATCTAATCGTTGTTTTGTTGGGTCAAAATCCCAAAGATACTTTCTATCCCAACAAAGGCATAGACAAAGAAATCCTTTTTGTACATAGGGTTTACCGATGTGGGAGTTTGAGTATTAGCTTTCTTAATAACTTCAAATTTATTCTTTCCTTCGTTGGTCCAAATAAAAGGTATGTTTTTTTCAACAAGGCAAGTAAGCACCTTGGCCAAGGTAACAAACTGAGGTATAAACCTCCTTACAAAGTTGATGGTTCTTAAGAAAAACTAGAGACCTTTCTTGTGGATTGGAAGAGAAAGGGACAAGATAACACATATTATTTTTGGATCAATTGAAATTATTTTCATTAAAATAATTTGTCCCAACAATTTTCCTTCATGAATAACAAAGATGCATTTTTGGGTTCAATGAAACACCAAATTCCTTCATGTGTTTTTTTTTAATACACACTTATGTCATCTAGATATACAAGGATCATATTATTGATGAGTCCTTTGAAGGCCATATACATAGCTATCTCGAAGGTTACATCAATGTTTGACAATCGAAATGAAATCTTGTTGTAGGAGAACATACCCCACTTAGTGGTGAAGGCCATTTTAAGTTGATATAATTCTTTGACAAGTATCTGATTGTAACCAGAATATCCATCCAAAGGTTTGGAGAAGTTTTTCTTTGGATGGAAGATGATAGTGGTCCTTAAGATAAGCTCTGTTGAGATTCCTAAAGTCCACATACAATCTTATTTATCCATTTTTCTGCCTCACTGGAACTAGGTTGGCCATCTAGGAGGAATGTTTGATTGAGAATATAATGTTATCCTCGATGATTTTGGAAAGTTACTTCCTCGTTAAAGGTTCACTCTTGGAATTTAACATCCTCTACTTTTGCCTAACTGAATTAGCATTGGGGTCAAGTTTAATGGTGTGTTAGGCTAGGCCCAGATCAAAGTCTTTGAGATCCTTATAACTCTAAGAGACGATATCATTGCATTATTGACAAAGGCCAATGAAAGCTTTCCTTTTAACTTGGGTACATACCTTTCCAATCTTCAAGTATTTGTCTTTGGATATCTCAATCTATTCAAAATCATCTTCCTTTATGGTCATTTTGGGTTTTTCCCTTTTGAATTGGTCATCTGGGTTGAAGATGGATTCAAGCGTGACCAAACCTTTAGGTAGCTTATTACTTTTCAAATGTATGATTTGACCATCATAATTTTCTTACAACCTAGACTTATTTATCAACGAGAACTCATCTTCTTCTTGAATAAAGAGGATGATCTACTAGTCACTTTGTAACAAAACTTGCCAATTGCTTGCATTATCTAGAACTATTGTTCTTATAACTAGATTGAGCGAATCACTTTCTTCATTCATAATATTAACAAGGACATTATATTGGCACCCCATAGTTGTGATCATTTCTTTGTCTTGGTTTTGGTTTAGAAACCACATGAATGCCAAAAGCTTCAAAATCCTCAATCAAGTCCCATACTCTATTTTTGTAGGACTTTAGAAATTTATTCTTTGCTGCGCTTCAAGCTTTGACTTGATGTAATACAAGTTCATTGTCTCCAAAACAATCAATTCCTTGATTCCTCTTTTTTGATCGAGTTGAATAAGTTGCACTAATTTCTCATATTTGGACACATTATTAGTGAATCTGAATTGAAGTCTAAAATATGATAAATACTTTTACCTTGTGGATAAATCATCATGACATTGACAAACACCATTTTTTATACTTGAGACATCAAAGAAGAGTTTCCATAATCCCTCTAGGTCATCTTGAGATTTGAAGAGATTGGGTATGGTAGCTCCTTCTTTATGAATACAATAAGTTCCCAACCCAGTATGCTATAATTCTTAGACATATGGATCGAAATGGAACTCGAATCCCCAATCATTTAGCGAAGTGTATCCAATATCTCTTCAACATGACTAGTAGCTTCATGGTCTTCAATGTCATCCTCTTGGTCATGCAAGGTGTAGTTCATATTGATAACATTTGGGGTATAATTTTTGACATGGTCTTTATAGATTGGTTCATCTCTTATGGTTACCTGAGTTCCGTATTTGGTCCTAAAGAGCATGTGTGACAAATCAATAGACAAATACCCACCTATTTTGGCCATGAAATTCCTGGAGAGGCATATAAAAAGGAGGTAGAGAGATCAATGACAAATATATCCTGTGTGATTGAAATGTTTGGGCATGCGTGAATGGTAAAATTTAAGTCTTTTATCAACCCAATACTATGGGCATCAATTTCATCTAATTGAATAACTCCCCTAGACATCGGCGTGTATTAAATACCCAATACATCAACAATATGCTTAGGCATCACAGAGCTAATAGCACCAGAATCAATCATACAGTTGTGTACAAGATGCTTACCAATGATTAGAGAGATGTATAAAAGAGGTGGCTTGTTGGTTTTAGCATAATTCTTTTCGTGGGATTGGCACAAGCTAGTAAAAGTAGATGGCCCACATTTCACTATTTTACTTCGTGCACCAAATCTCTTTAAAGCTTCTTGTAACAAGTTCCTTTGTGAAGGAACAGAAAGTGCCTCCCATATGGTGACATTGAGGTTCGTCTTCTTCATTTTCTCTACTATGCTAAAAGGAAAACTTACCACCTTTGATTGAGGTTTCATTGTTGCTACATCCTAATATTGGGTTAGGTACTTTTCATTGACGTGTTAGGCTTATTGTCCCTTCTTTCGGCTTGATTAGCATGGGCTCCAGATTGGGTCTACTTAATGTATATTTATGTACAATTGCTTGTAAATGAGGATGGGAAATATATGTTTTATCGACTTTTGATGGTCCACTTTCCATTTCTCTCTTTTTCGATGTCATATTGGATGCTACCATTGTTGAATTGCTAGTAGATTCCCCTACTACATAAATATAAAAAAAATATTCTTCTTGTCAGGTTTATCGAGGTTGACTCTCCTTTTGTTTTTGATTTTTTTACATAGCCTTACGAGGAACTTCCACTTGTTTTTCCTTAGGTTTATATATACTTTGAACTATGAGCATTTGGCTAAGCACTCCATAAAGGCACATATTCTAATTGTATGGTTGCAAGAAAGGGTAACAACATTCATAATATTTTACAAGATTATTTTGGACTGGAACAATAGCTTTAGAAGAGTTACCAACAAGGGGATTTGTTGTATTCAAAGGTTTTACGTTAGCAATTTAGCCTTGGGTCTAGGTATTTCCTTGGAAATGTTGTTGATTGGGTTGATAACGTTGATTTGGAGGTTGGTAGGGGCGTTTATATTGTGACTGATTTCTCTTGAGGGAAACCAATTCATTAGCAAAAATCTAAAGTAAGGATTTTATCTTTTAGAGATCTTTCAAAGGAGGGGTTGGTTGAGTTGTCGATTGGAAATTGAAGGAAAAGGAGTCATACTAGGTTGATTAGTGGGAATCTTAGGAAATAAGGGATTTGGTGGCCTTAGAGCTATCTTTCCATCTTGAATTAGACAATTTTTAGTTCGTGTAGAAATCTCGTAAGATCTGGAGATTTGTTCAACCCATTGATTGAATCATGATTGCTACATCATTGTTTAAGGCTCATGAAGCAATACCAAAACACATTGTTTAGGGAGGGCTTAATCAAAGGTGGGATCATATCCCACGTCTTATGAAAATAGAATTTGAAATCTCCCATGAACTCTTGAGGAGCTCTCTTGATGGTAGTCAACTGTTCCATGAGGTAAAAATTATCACTTTTTTCTTCAAACTATCTACACAACTGCTCCCCAAACTCATCCTAGTTGTGTATGGAATTGGGCTACAAACCTCAGTACCATTGAAGTGATCTTCCTTTAGAGAGCTAGTGAGAAGTATGACTACCACATTTTTCTGTGTGATATAATGAACCAAAAAAATATTGGCAATAACTTGTAACTGGCTCTATCGGGGTAACATTGCTTTCACCAATGAAGAATGGTATGCTTTTAAGGGCCTCTATAGGTATGTCATCTCATTGAGTAAGAACAATATGGTTACCACCATTGAAGGTGGGGAAGACTTGGTTCCTTGTTTCCATTGTAATGAAATACGAGTTGATGTGCTCTTAGTGGAGCATGTAGACACAAAATCATGCACTTTAGACATTATTTAGTCTTGGTCTCATTCTACTATTTATAGGGTTTTTGAGTGAAAAAGGTACTAATTAACCCCTGTCTATTGGCAATTTTAATTTGATTTCTATCATCACTCCTAACCTCCACCACACACATACATAGTTTGTTTCAGTCATCTTCCATTATTTTATCGTCAATCAGGGCGCCCCAATCCTTCTTGAACTTTCCCGCCACCTTTTGGGAACTTTCTAGCTATTTTAGCTTCTTATCTTTTTGGTGGTTGGCCATTTTGGGATTAATTACAAAATTAGATCAAGAGAACCCTATAAATATAAAGTTATGATACCATAATGAGGGACCAAGCACTAGTCACTACTATCATCCATCTAGAGTTGCATCCATCTATTGCATTAAAGATGACTTACATCCTCATATCTCCATCACAAGGAACAAGGCTAGGTAATTTTCATCACACACAACATAGGGGGAGGATTCTATTCTATTCCATGCACACATTCTATTACATTTTCTACATCTAGTTATTACTTGCAACTTCACAGTGTGGGTGACATGAGAGAACGTAGGGAACATTATGCACACGATCGCGTAACTACATTTGGGTCTAAAATGTAGTGCAACACTCAGTTGGTAAGCCATCTTTTATGGAAGTTGAGGTATTTTCATCATCTTGGAATATCAATGACATCCTGGAGCGGTGTAGTGAAGTTAATGCGACGGATAAAGAGGGTTTTGGACAATCTACCGAACTCCGTGAAGATTAGTTTCAGAGATTTTCACGAGACAGGGCACCCATTTTGTAGACCAAAGTGCCCATAGGTTCCCCATTCCCTCTCTGTGGTGCTCCATCTATCCAAATACTTTGTATCCATCCTTTATAGGGATTCTACAAAGTCGTTCTGCTTCCAAATTCTCTAGTCGGCTCTATAAGATAGTCCCACGAGCATCTTCTATTCAACTTTGAGTTCTTTCCTCTTCTCTCTTACACATTAGGGTTTTATTTCCATTAGTTTAAGTGTTTGGGTAATCATTACATTTATCTACAACATCCATTTAATTTATTTATAAATTTTTATAGCTTATATTAACTATATTATATACATATAAATTTTTAGTTAATTATTTTGGTGAACCTCACGTTATAATGCTTCCTTTTGACCATGTCATCTCCCTATCAAGTTCTGGTCCAATCTTCTTGTTCTACCTTTCCACCAATTAAGGTCTCATGGATAGTTACTACTGCCATTTGATTTCATGCACATGTGTACCCAACATCCTCCTCGTTTTGTCACACCTAGGGTTGATCCATCTATTAATGTAGTTACTACTCGTCATACTTGTCCTAATCCACCTACAGATCCACCCACATCTATTCCTCCACCCATTACTCCAGCAACTCCTCCCACCACTTCTAAGGGCTATGATATCATTGAACAACTTAAAAATATGCCCGCTAAGATCTCTCTTTATGACTTATTGCGTAATGTGCTAGATTTTCATAACATGCTAGAAGCCACCCTTCGGGCCATTCATGTTGAAAGTGATAATTTTGCGGTGGCATTTTCACATATTATAAAATCCCTTCATAATTTACCACATGTTATATCTTTCACTGATGAGGATATGCCACCTTTTTCTAAAAACAATCCATGTTCTCCTTTTCTCATTACTTTATTGTTAGTACTACTTGCATCAAATGCATCCTCATTGATAATGGATCAACTGTTAATCTTTGTGCTCATTCTCTCTTAAATAAATTGGGTATTAGCGATACTCTCATTTCTAAAAATTCCACTCTCATCCACGGTTATGATTCTACCACTCACACATGCTTAGGGACTATCTCATTACACATTCGGGTTGGGCCTAAGATTGTTCTCACTAATTTTATGTCATTGATGCCTCTTTTTAGTTCAATCTCTTGTTAGGTAGGCCTTGGATTCACACAATGCAAGTAGTTCCATCTACTATTCACCAATGTGTCAAGTTTTTGCATGATGGCTATGAACATACTATCACCGCAGATCTAGAGCCATTCAAATATTGTTGCATAGACCCTGTTACTACTATGCCCATACCACCTTCACAACATATCCCATACAGTAGTATTGATACATATGACATTGGTCAGTCTAGCACCTCACAATATTCTTCTACCACTACCAATGCTCCAACCATTTCTATTTAAACCACTGCTATTATTTTACCTATAGTATTCGTTCCTCCTAGTGTTCCTTATTCGTCGGTCGTGGAACCCTCTACTACTCCACCTATGGTGCCACATAACAATATCCTTGATAGCGCTACCAAGATGATGATGTTCACACTGATGACTCTGAGGATTTTGATGACAAAGTCGATGTTATCAAACTTACGGATGAATCATTGAAGAAACTTGATTTTAATCCTCTTGGTGTAGATGATTCTTATTTCGAAGAAACCTTTTTGGTCGACGGTCTAGGTGAATATAGGTTTAAGACCCTCATTCTACTAATGATATGGTATTATATCAAGGTTATGTAAATACATTGTCGATGCTATCATAGACACTAAAATTAGGTCACACTCCTCTTTCATCCCTGACAAATAAGCACCCTTTATTAAATTTACCTAGCCATGACCCCTTTCACCCCACTAATATTAATTTAATTAATTTAATTAAATTAATGAATTATCCTCACTATATTTATTATTTAAATATCTTATTTAAATAATATCTACACATATAGTTCACTTAGACACCTCACCAAGCGAACTCAACCTAAGACCTATTATTAGCAAGTTCCCATAACTAACTAAGACTTACCCAAACCCTAAAAATCATGCCTACACTCCCTCTAACCACATTCCCGCATGCTCCCAAGAGGCTCCGAGTCTAATCCACGGGATAACAACATGAGATCCAAGGAAATCAGGAGGATCTCCTATTTTAGTAAACCTAGGAAATCTCACCTTGACAGACGCTTGCTTACCCCTAACCGTTGTCGGTTAAGTAGGACCGCCATCGGTTACCCCTTTTAACCCCTAAACTACCTTATTCTCAAGGTGGGAAAACATTGCGAGAAATTTGACAAGCAAGAACACATCTCAGAGAGATAACGCATCTTCAAAGAGCTAATTCTAGTGAAAACTCACATCCAAGGAGGAGATTGAACATCTTCTCCTACACAGCCATCCCAACCATGATCTGATCCAACCAAGCAAAGAGGAGTGTGCATGCAGCCCATGCAGAAGCTTTTCTTTAGTTGGTGATCACTTGCAGCCTTCAAACCCATCATCAACACCTCCATCCTTCACACACAGACCTTCAAGAATGAAATCCAAGTAAGTACAACATCATACTTTCCTGGTTATTTCATTTCATCATTATTTTATCACCCATTGTTTATCTTGCTCCCTATTGACCTTCTCCAACATTTTCACCTCCATAGACCCATCAAAACCTCACAAAAGCCTACTCCAGTCACCCAATACCTCATCCCGACCAACCAAAATCCTTTGTGTAATCACAAAGGAGACCAAAACCCTGTTCTATGACATTTCTAGATCTCACAGTAACCGGCACCGGTTATACCTAACCACCATCGATCACCCCTGACCGACACCTGGTCTCTGTGTTTTCCCACATAGCCTTAAACAGAGACCTACCCACCTAATTTTACCTCACCCTCACTCACCTATGATCTACCCGAGACCTTTATCAAACCTACAGAGACCCATAACCAATCATTTGACCTTTGGATTCTATTCTAGCTTAGCCTGTTAGATTAGATCTATTTTTCTTATTGTGTTTTAAGTGAGATACCTAAATCATTTCAAAATAACAATAGGATTTAATTTGTTTATAGCATTAATTTGTTTAAAATAGTGGACTGACAGCCATCTAGGAAGTATCATACTTCCTAGATCTAGCTTATACTAGGCAGTTCACTGCCCATATTGTTTAATTCCTTCTGGTGGTCTTGTTTTCATTACAGGTAGTTCCTCCTAGCCAAAAGGAAGCTCTCACGATCAGTTGTGGATTTGGAAGTCATACGCACGCAACAACCCATCAACCAACATTTGAATAGGTATTCCTCCTATGCTCGTTACCCTATTTTTTTGTCAACAATTTAAAGAAACAATCTAAGAAAAAGGTGAAACATTTTGGCATGCCCGGTGGGACCCATCCGGGTTCCTTGCATTTCATTCATTCCTAGGAAAAAATTGTGTGTTTTGTTTCCTTCTAAAAGCATACACACTAATTTTCTTCCCTGGTAATCCAAATCTCCTTTCTATTTGCTCTAAAGGAAACTTTTCTTTTGGTGTATTTAAAAAGAATCATTTCTTCATGTTTTTTGCATTGTAGTGAAAGAGCATTCCTCTTCCTCTTCATTTTATTGTGTCATCCAATTTCACATTTTTGATTAGGGTTGAAAAAAATTACATTCCATTCTGATTTATTGCATTAGCTCATATTAATTGAGGGCAACCTATATGTTGGAAGTCATGACCAGATGATGGTTGACAAACGAATCGTAGAAAAGAACTTCTATCATTTTCTCTTTCTCTGAGTCTTACCAAACTAAACAAAAATTTAAAAACATACATTCTTAAACAACATCCTACCTGAAGAAGTCGTAGGTGATCACATGATCATGGCATGTGGGCACCTAACACCTGCATGCTCTGTCGAGTCATACTTTAGAGTGAAGCTCGCGCCCACCATAACATATCTAAAACCTCACCTTTTAGATCTCCTTCTTTGTAGGAAGCCATCCTCACCAAAAACTCTATTTCAAAATTCATGTGTCAGTCCTAAATAGCATAAGCTAAACAAACATAATAGAAAAGGGCACTCTTAGGATCACATTTTCTTAGTGTTTCTTCTTGGCTTGCGTTTTGAGGTGAAAGATCACGTTCATCACTCTTTTTTTTTCATCTTTGTATAGTCCTCATCATAGCTGGTGTATTTCAGCTTCACCTAAGTGTTCTTGGGCCATATCATCATCATTCCTAGAATTCTGGGTCTGATTCCACATCAAATTTTAATTCACAACCACTTTCTTTCATCATTGTTTTAATTCCACAGTAACCGCTATCATCGGTTACCTCTAACCGCCATTGGTTATACCCAACCGACATCGGTTCTAGGTCCTTTTGCTAACCTACTCAAAAGGAAATTTTCACTTCACTTTCTTCCACTTTCCACAGTCTCTGTCACTGTCATTATTCTCATTGACATTTTAAACGCCTTGATTTGGAATACCATCTGTCGATTTTACCTTCTACCTCATTGTTTACTTACTGTCCATTTTCTACAGTGACCGGAAGTGGTTACCCCTGACCGATGTTAGTTTTCCCTAACCGGTATTGGTTAGCCTGTTTCACATTCCAGCCACCATTTCATTACTTCATCCATTTTTTATCACCAGATTCACCTATTTCTATTGTTCTCTGTGTCATTTACAGAGAAGCAACCCTACCTGATCAATACTTGGTTCACATGGTGCTGACCCAAGACAAGCAAAGTGCCCTCATGTTCCATGCTAGTTTCCAACCACTCCCACCTAGTTCTTCACCACCTTCTATTTTACCACCAACCATGGATCCCATCTAACCTACTACTATCGCTACCGGAGATGAGGAGTTCGCACAACTCCTTGACCAAAACCCTATCGCCTTACAATTTTACCTCTCCCACTCATCCACTTGAGACGCCTCGAGTCAGTTGATATACGGCATGCCCGTATCTATCCCCCGACTCTCACCCACTTCCACATCAGCCCCATCTCAGCTAAGTGTTTCCCGCATCCATGTTACCCCTAGTTGTTTTGCAGTTAGGTTATATACCTGCTATGACTACTGATGTGTTCATGTGGCACCCATTACATCCACCTCTGTGGCACCCACCACATCCACCATACCCTCGATAACATACCTATAGCTACATTCCCACCTCCAGTGTTGGTGACTCCTACCCCATTTCAAAACATGGTTCTTTCCATTCCACAATCATTAGCCCCTATTTCCACTAGGGTTACCATGACCCTTCCACCCCCATATACATACTACCAACAACCTCTTGTTTCATCTATTATTCATTCTAGGTACGTACCCCCTATTTCACTACCTTCTTCTCCACCACCTTACATGGAAGCCCCATACACTGGAATGCCACCCCCATTATATACCCAAAACCAACCTCTTCATGCTATAGGAGGCATCTAATCATCACAACCCACCAATGACCTAATTAAATTGATGTTGGACAAGATGTAAACATTGGAGGCATCGGTTTCCGACTCCTGCAACACTCTCACCTATGAAGAGATTTACGATGAGCCTATTCACCAATCCATTCCCATCCTTTCATACCCTATGCATTGGGAAATGCCTAAATTCAACCGCTTCAATAGCAAGGAAGACCCACAATAACATTTGCGCTCATTCAAACACGGGTGTTATCTAATCACTCATGATGATGCCCTACTTTTGAGAACCTTTCCCATGTCCCTCACTAGACCTGCATTAGATTGGTATAGTGGGTTACCCAAACACTCTATATTCTCATTCAATCAGGTAGCCCAAGCTTTCTTGGACCATTTCTCTATCAATATCACCAAGAAGGTTACCATGACTGATCTATATTCCACACGTCGATGACGAGGATGAATCTATCATAGATTTTGTCACTTGGCAGCAACTTGATCAATCAACTTACCTTCCAAATGCCATAAATCGAACTCATCTAGCTCTACACACGAGCTTACACTGACATATCTCCCTGATCTTGTAGGTCCAAACTTTCTAAACATTCATGAGGCATTCACTATGGCACAAAAGTTAGAGATTCGGGCCATCAAGAGAAGAAAATCCAATTACGAAATAAGAATTCAGCATTCAAGTCGAATGAAACCTCTTCTTCTTCCAAACCACCAACCAATTATTCAAAGGCTAAGGGTACCGCTAACGCAGTGGTACTCAAGGCGGCCCTCGGCTCATCCATCCAATTAGGCTACACCCTCATCTAATCTATCACCTATCCAAGCTTTTCGATTCAGACAAGAGTAGTGAAAATATACCCCAATTGGGGAACCTTATTCTTCTATCTTAGAAAAGCTTATCAAAGCTGGGGCCATCATCCTTCCACCCATAAAACCACACACCGGTTTTGACCCTACTTTCCCCCATGCCCGCATGGTATAAAGAGCATGATTTCTATAACTATCACCGAGTGAAGGGTCATAGTGATGGAAACTGCATCAATTTCAAGAATATTGTCCAAGTAATGCTGAGAAAGGTGAGTTAACTATGGATAATCCCAATGCCACCCTTAATCAAAATCTACAAATCTTCAAAAATCATTTCCCAACCATGCCCCTTCATCCAATCAAACCGGTGAGACATCCACTCACGATACCCATACCCGTGAGGTTCACGCAATCTTTAACAAGGTACCTGTTGCCTCTCAATTACCTCACATCCCTTCCATAGAGGAAATCCTAGCCCAAAATCCTCCTTCCACATTAGAACCAACCTCCACTGTTCCTTCACCAACAAAGGAACACCTTTCATCTCCTTCATCACCAACAGAGGAGTCTTCCACTAACATCAAACCCCTCTCACCCCTAGCTTCACCACTTAGAGAGCCTTTACCTACCATACCTCCTCCACCCGTAAAGGAGCTCCCATTACCTCCTCCACCCATAGAGGAGCACCCACTACCTCCTCCACCCACAGAGGAGCACCCATTACCTCCTCCACCTACAGAGGAGCACCTACCCATTCCTCCACTTATAGAGGAGCTCCCATCATCTCCTCCACCCATCATAGACCCAATGGAGATACCTTTTCCTCTTGCAAGCATTCCCCATTGGCTACCCAACATCCAATAGACCTACTTTCAGCTCTCTTACCCATGGAAGCTGAAGCTGCCAATTCCCCATCTCTAAGATACATTTTACGGGAATTCCCATTAGGTCCTCACCAACTCCACCCACAAACGTGTCATTCTCATGTTTGGTTGATCACTTAGATTATGTAGATAGGGCTTTACTATGGGGTGCCTCTTACTCCCTGTCTCAACATAGATGCAGAGATCCCTCAATGACACCTCCACTATCTACCCAAACACATTTCCACCCATTAAACCAAATACAACCACTCTATGTCACCCCTTCCATGATACCCATTAGCACTCACACCACACCCTTACCCATAACCCGACCTATATCTAAACCCAAACCCATACCCACAATATTTGTCTCCACTAAACCTATTACCACTTTAGGGGTCACCCCGATCACTAGCCTTACTCATCCACCTATTAAAATAGATTTAGCTACATCCTCCAACGTGATTACCACACCTACTCGACACCCAAACCAAAGAAACAAACTCATCGACCTCATACCCCGACCGTACCAATCACACCCGCACTTGTCCCATCTGCCTTAAGATATCAGCTTCCCAACATGGTCAAGCACCTTTCACCCATCCATAAACCAATAACACAACATCTAACCTCACAAACCTCTAACCTACCTAGGCACACAACACGATTTATACCCGCACTGCATCTTTTTACCACCAATACCTCCAATACCTTCAACTATTACTTCACTACCCACTACACTTCGGTCATTATCTCTCACACCCCAAGTACACACGCATCATCTACCTTCACAAAGACTCCTCATATCCCCATGGGTAACTCGCCCTCTTCCTCCATCTACTTTTCCTTCTAGACCTCATACACCCACATCACCTTTACCCAAGAATGTACAACCCAAAAACAAAACCCCACTACCCCACAACAAGGTAGTCAAAACAACCCCACACCCTCCTACCCGTCCATCTATTATACCCCTACCCAAACAAACCCGACGATGCCTCAAACCACTCGGCACCTAAACCCATACCTCGACCCATTCCTACACTTCCAAAAACAATTCCCGAAAACCAACCACACCTACACCCAAATCCACATTCACTTTCCATTGTGATCCATTAGCGAGGTCCTATGCCAAAATTTTAACCAACCTCCTTGAGACTTCTATTATCACATTACCACCACTCGACCTTACAACCCCCTCAAACCCAAGCCAAAAGGGTTTGATGATACTAAAATTTGTGCATACCATCGTGTGCCAAGGCATAATGTGGAGAACTACAAGGCCTTGAAAACCATCCTTATCCAATTATGTCCACCAGAAACCAACTTTGACAACGATGACCTTCTTGACAAGGATCCTGCTTCACCAACACCCATTCCCATACACGCCCACTCAACAACCACAACCTCCACCCTCACAGCTCCTAGAGCCACCCTCAAGATTTGAAATTAACATGGTTTGCATCAGAGAACTTGCCATGCCACCACCCAAATGTCATTGCACCCAACTCGACCTCACAAGTCTTTTCTCCTCTAGTAGGTTTTTTCCCTTCATGTCATTATACCACTCACCCTACACCTTCCCCATTTGCCAACTTCCCTTGAATCAACATGATACACATCACTACACATGCGTAGAAGGGAAAAGAAAAGGTAGCTGACCCACCAACCAATCCTATACCCAACATACCATCTACACCCATACCTAAAATCACTATCTCATGGCCCCACATACCCCATTTCTAATGGCATCACACATCACACCATGCTCAAACAATTACACCAATCTCCCCTCAAAATGTCCTTATACGACCTCATCTAAACCTTGGAATCCCATCGTCAAGCTCTCATGGAGGTTCTTCAATCTATTGAGGTTTTACCCAATGACCCTACACCCGTAGCCTCCATTATCACACCCCATCATGTAGCCTCTCTCACAAAATTACCACCTTCATCCTCACCTCACCTTGTTCACCAAGTGGCCTCCTCGCCTTCTCGAGAGAGGAGATCATGCCACACCAAAATGATGACCCCGGACTCCAACCCTCTTCATCTCTTTCCACATTGATGACATGCGGGTACGCCATGTGATGATTGATGGAGGTGCTAGCATTAACATCATTTCATTCCATGCATTTTCTCAAATGCGCATACCTAACAATTACATGCATAAATATCCAGTCATGTTACATTCATTCAACGATGCCATCACCTCCACACTAGGCATTGTCATCCTTCATGTTCACGTGGACCCCGTCTTGTTCCAGAATTATTTTATTGTTTTGGGGGGAATTCCAATATAACTTGTTGCTTGGTAGACCTTGGATCCATGTCATGGGTTGCATTCCTTCCACTTTGCATTGTTGTGTGAAATTTGAACAAGAGGGACACACTTATACCATTCCAGCTAACCCATCACCTTTCAAAACATGCAACATGCTTTACCGACCCAATGATGTGCTCATACCTGTCAAGCCATCTACCTCCGCAACCACTACTGCTTCACCTACACCTCCACCTACCAGTACAACCACTACTTTCACCACACATACCTCCTCTATTCCTATCGCTGCTATAACCTCCAGGCTAACCCATTAGCTTCCCAATCCGTTAACTCCACCTCCGCATCGACCTCCGACACATCATCCATACCAGCTACCTACATACCAACCACTGATCCCTTGGAAGATGTTTTTCAACGCCTCACTCTGGGGAGTACCACCTATATAGTGTCAACACATTCCTTACTCCGCACGAGTATGGAAGCCTTCACCAACACCCTCGCTATGATCACCATATAGGATAATGCATCCTTTATGGTCCTCCTCACCTTTGTACTAGTCTCACCTATGGGGGACTTGATACTACCACTTACACACCCGAACCACCATCACAACCTCACCCATTTTCCGCTGACTTCCAATCACTTACCAATCGTTGTTTCACCCACACCTTCCTACACCGATGTGCGTGGAAGGGTTTTGGTTTTGTCTTTTATGAGCAAGGCTGCCATACCGTTATTCCATGTACCACCCACAAACATAATGACCATAGTGGTATCGGCTTCCCCGAACCTCCTACCAAACAGCCCGCATTGAACTCATTGAGGACCCTATCCCTTCTCCACCTTCATCACCACCTCACCAATGGAGTCGATGGATCCTAACTCTATCCCTCCTAAAAAATAAATTCATAAACACCATTTCCTTAGGGCCTTTGACTTATCAACATGAAGGTGAGGCCCCTTCCACTCTTCCATTCCTATATCCTGAGATGATCGATGACAACACACCTACCATTAACATCGTTTCAATGTCAAGATGATGAATCCATACTCACCTACCTTGGTGCAGAAGACTCATATATTCATTGGTCATTACCCTCTGAGACACAAACCATGTTGAATGAATCACTATCGAGATCAACATTCATACTTAGGATGACCCGCACATCCTAAAGATCAAACAATCTTTAGATGTTGTTGAACAGGAAGCCATCACTTATTTTCTCCGAGATCATAACCATGCTTTTGCTTGGTCTTATGCAGACATGCCCAGTATTGACCCCACCATAGTGGTCCACAATATCGTAACCATTCCCGATGCCAAACCTATCAAACAAAAGCTAAGGAAAATGCACCCTTGCATTACTCTTCTCGTCAAAGAAGAACTTCAACCTTCTTTCTATTTCCTTCATCTTACCCATTGATTATCCTCATTGGATTTCTAACATTTTCCATGTTACTAAAGCAACAAGGGGACTCCGCATTTGCATGGACTTCCGTGACCTCAACCTAGCCTACCCAAAGATGACTTTCCCTTGCCCGGTATTGATCAACTAGTTGACCTCACCACTGGTCACGAGATGCTCTCACTCATGGATGGCTTCTTAGGTTATAACCAAATTTTGCTTGCCCCAGAAGATCAACACAAGACCACATTCATTACCCCTTGGGGAACCTTTTGCTATCGAGTCATGCCTTTTGGCCTTAAAAATGCTGGTGCTACATATCAGCGTGTTATGACTTACATCTTCCATGATATCATGTCATCATATATTGGAAGATTACGTGGATGATCTCTCTGCCAAATCTAAATTCCTTACCAAGCACCTCACCGTATTTGAAACCATCTTTGACCACCTCATTAAATATTACGTCCACCTTCAACCTAAAAAGTGCGTCTTCGCGGTTCTCTCAGGAAAAATCCTGGGATTTATTGTTTCCTTTCATGGTATAGAAGTTGACCCTGCTAAAGTCAAGGCCATTCTAGAAATGCCTCCACCCACTAACCTCAAACAAATCATAGCTGCAAGGTAAATTACAGTCCATTCGCCATTTCATTTCACAATTATCTGATCGGTGTCAACCATTTCATCATTTTCTTAGGAAGGATGTCTCCTTTAAATGGGATGATGACTGTCACAAATATTTTGAGGCCCTAAAACAATACCTTCTCCAACCACCCGTACTCATTCCACCTAAAGACGATCAACCTTTTTACCTATACATATCAGCTACCGATCATTCCTTGGAGCCATGCTCACTCATCATGATGAACAACACAGGAGCAGGTGGTTTATTACATAAGACATACTCTTTTGGACTATGAAACCTGATACAACCATCCAGAAAAGCTTTACTTAGCCTTAATTTTCATTGCCACCAAACTCCGCCATTACCTACTCAACCACAAAACCTACGCCATGACCAACACCGATCCTTAACACTTCATTGTATGCCAAACCTTATCAAAATCAATGTGTTGCATGATGGCTTATTCTTTTAGCTGATCTTGACCTCAAATTCATTCAACAAAATTCCATTAAGGGCTAGGCTATCACCGACCAACTAGCTGACGCACCTATTTTTGGGGACCAACCCTCTAATTTTGACTTTCCTAATGAGTCAATTGCTACTCTTTCCCTGGATGAACCCCCTTACCAAATGACACTGTTTCTTCGATTGTTCCAAGTGTCAGCGGGGGGGGGTGGGGCTAGCGTTATCCTCATTCCTTTGGATGGTGAACCCATGCCTTTGTCTTTCAAACTAGACTTTGAATGCACCAACAATATTGTCGAGTACGAAGCGATCGTACTAGGTCTCCAGCCGCCTATGCCCTAGATGTCAAATCAATCCACATCTTTGGTGATTCACAATTGGTAGTAAACCAAGTTAGTGGTATGTACCAATGTCGTAATGAGATACTCCAAAATTATAAACATCATGTAGACATACTTTTGACCACCTTTGATCGTTACACCCTTTAAACCATCCCACATTCAACCAACAAATTTACAAATACCATGGCCTGCTTAGCTTCCCAAATACATGCTTCCCCTGTTGATTCCAAAATATTTGTCACGTATAACACCTCCATTCACCTTATTATTTACCTCACGATGTTTACTCAATTGGAAACAACACCCCTGACCCGAGTGACCTTTGGTATAAATAATACTCCGACTACCTTTCCCTCTCCATCTTACCTCCTGATCTCACCGTAATGGATAACGCACCTTCCTTAAAAAGGTCTCCCATTTCATTATCCTGGGGGACTCCTTTATAAGTGTGGCTTTAATGGTATTCTCTTACGATGCCTCACAAGTTCTGAAATTCCTTATACCATTAAGGAGGTTCATGATGGCATATGTGGAGGTCACTTTAGTGGCCTTGTTGTTGCTAAGTGTATTCTTCACCTAGGCTATTACTGGCTGACCCTTAACCATGATTGTTACGACTATGTCAAACATTTTGTGAAATTTCAACAACATTCCAACCTTCATCATACACCCAGTCATGCCTTACAAGTCACTCGTGACCTTTGGCCCTTCTCTCAATGGGGTTTGGATCTTGTCGGAGAAATCAATCCTCATTCTTCCCAACGCCATCAATGGATCATAACTGCTACCGAATACTACACAAAAATGGGTGAAAACCATACCACTCATCTCCACTAAAGCTGAGAAAATATGTGAGTTCATTAACCATCACATCATTTATCACTTTGGTGTCCCTCATCGCCTCATCACTGATAATGGAAAACAATTCAAAAAAAAACACTGCAAAAACTTTGTGACGCCTTCAACATTCAACTTAGTTTCTCATCACCTTATTACCCAAAAACCAATGGCCAATCTGAATCCACTAACAAAACCCTCAACAAAATTCTCATGAAAGTGGTTGACGATACTGGGAAGGATTGGCATACGCACATTCCTTTTTCTCTATGGGCATACCACACTAGTATTTGCACTTCCACTGCAGCCACACCCTTTTCTCTGGTCTACGGTACAATCGAGGTTGTTCTTCCTCTCGAAGTCCGTATCCCCACTCTACATTTCTCTCCATGACATGCTTACTAATGATGAATTTCATCAGGACCTCTTAGAACAAATAGAGTTATTAGATGAACGTCGTCTTAACACTCTGGATCACCTTCAAGTTTACCAACAATGTATTAAACGTGCTTATGAAAAACATGTTCATGAATGAACCTTCCAAGTCGGTGACCTTGTCTTGAAAGAAAATCAACACATAACCAAAGTAGAAAAAAGTAAACGAGGAAAATTTGCTCCTAATTGGCTTGGACCATACATCGTAACTCATACCTATGGATTGGTGCCTATCGTTTGTCCTCACTTGAGGGTAAACCTAAACCTAAGCCCCTTAATGCATTGCATCTTCGACCATTCTATTGTTGACTTGTTGTCCTACCTCACCCTTTGTCTCTTTACAGGCTCATCCCTTGAGCACTATCCACTCCATACACCTCCCTAACGATTAAATAAGAATCATGTGAGTACCCTTCATTTGTTATCTTCTCTTGAATATGTGTACTACGGCATCGCACATAACATGATTCTCATGGATACTTTTTGTCTATCTTTAGATGAGATCCCATGGTCATTCCACCTTGCCTTTTGAACAAGATTTCTATCCTCCACCTTGGTCTTGTTCATGATTTCAAAGACCTCTAATGGGACCACACTCCTTGAGTTAAACTTCTAATAAAAATATGACTCCCTCAAAAGGACATCTTCTTCTCTCGACCAAATTGCTACTATAAATAGACTTCTCCCTCGAAGGACAACTATGTGAAGCTTTCAAAAAAATGAGAGAAACCTGAAGCTTCCCACATCGATCAGCTTCACAAAGACCTCAAGGAGTACCATATTATTTATCCCATATAGACTTCCCGCATCGATCAATCTATCAAAACAAAAACCTTTTAGTCATGGACTTGCCCATTGTGACCTCGAACCTCTTGCCCAAAAGACCTGTCACTCAAAACATATACAATTAACTATCTTTCACCCACCTTACCATTTCCACTTTCATTTCCTAAATCGCCTCAAGGGACATCTTGGAATTTTGACATTTGGTGATCCTGTGACTACTTTCACCATAGAACAGTTAATCGTGCAATGCCTTTCGGGTCTTGTGTTCACCACCCCCTTCAAGGTATGATCTACTCGGTATGATCCTACCCAATCAGTGGCTTTATTGCCCCCCTCTTATCTTTTAACCATCTTTGTTTACATTTTGATTACCTTATACAGGACTTGGTCCTCGACACTTACCTTTGGGGTAATCCTCCCCTTTCGCCATAATCACCTTCACCTACAACATTTTACCTATAATCTACCCACACCTATTAAACCTAAACCCACTACATGCCCACAAACCTACCAACTCATTTTCATATTCTTCCCTAGCTCATGGGAGAACTACATCGGCCTGAGGTCCCTTTTCACCGGGACTATGTAGGCAACACTCTGAGGGCATGGGGCCCTTGAGGTTAGCTCGGCCATTCTCTACCCTAAACAATTCCTCAACCATGCCTAACTCACCATTTACCCCACATTTCACTTAGTTCCCCTTTTCTAACAAAATTAGAAATTAAGCCACATACATAACAAGTTGCTTCCCATTTTATACATTTATTACACCTACCATCCCTCTATCATCACTATGCATAGATTATAGAACATTCCCATATGACCCATAGTATCATTCATTGCCAACATTATGAATAATGCCTATAACCTAACTCAATCCATGCCTATGACCTGACTCCATCCATGCCTAAACCGACTGACTCCATCCATGCCTAACCAAAATGACTCCGACTCCATCCATGCCTAACCAACTAACCGACTCCATCCATGCCTAACCAACCTGACTCAATCCATGCCTAGAACCTGACTCGATCCATGCCTAAACTGACCTGACTCCATCATGCCTAACTCACCTAATTTCCATCCATATCAAAATAACACATCCATATCTCATCTAACACAAGCCATAAAACCAATATCTCATAAACATATTAACGCATCTTAAAATACCATGAATCTCATCATATAAATCAATAATTGTGTGTCTCAAAATACATGCTTCTCATCTTATCATGGCCATCATCTCAAAAAAAATGTCATCGATGTAGGTCGGTCTCATATATACACAAAGAATGAATGAATCAATACAAAAATCTTCAACACGTAGGCCGGTATATGCTCACAATATACAAAAATCACTTGTACATCCTCACTATCTTCAGCACGTAGGCCGGTATGTGATCAAAAATACAACTAGCTTCTTCGGCATGCAAGTCAGCATATATATCAAATAATCACTAATATACATCAAAACTCGGGTGGCACATATTAGACATCTCGCCAGATGTCCTCCATCTCTATGTCACTTGCACCCTCGGCCTCCTATGTCCCTATTGACACATCACCTGGTTGTGGTCACTGTGCACTGGTGGCCTCACCCTGATTGGGCCTCGGAGCTTGCTACCCTCCTATGCTCTCCACACTATGTGTGTGAGATCTCGTCCTCTCACTAGACACATGTTGTGCCCTGTACTCTCCGTAAGAGAGGAAGTCTATCCCAGGCTGCCATGAGCTAGTCTTGATAGTATCGTGCCTCACCTAGGGCATCCCATAGCCTAGATATAGGCATAGTTTGTGGTGGTCCTATAGGTCTTGGCCCCTGTATCTCGCCCTGCACCACCTGTGAACGGGACCAGCTCCTTATGCCTGTGGTGGTGCCCCCTGCCCCTATGCTTGTGGTGGTGCCCCTATCCTCGTGCTCGTATCTCGGGCTGTAAGACCCCAATATATGTGCAAGGCTATGGCCAAATGGCCCTATAATCCTACCACATGAGCCTATAAGGATGACACCTGACCATCTCTGTCTCCATCTCCTCCACCCTCCCCTTCGCCTCCACCATCTGGGCTACTGGCTATCGCCACCTATACTCGTAGCTCATTACCTCTTTCCTTTGACCCCTCTAGTTGTGTCTATAGTATACCTATCTACGTGATCAATGTCACTACCTTTTATAGGGCATCTCTCTGCACTATCACGGTAGCTAAATCTGGCTGCCCCGGTCTAGGTGGTATGGCTCGTAATCGAGCCACCCACCACAGAATATACCTATCTGTGCATCCGGCATCATCAATCCACTAATCCACTGGCTACTCCTCCTCTCTTGTAGGCATTGTAGGCTGTGGTAGAGGGAGAGGCCTCTCCACATCATCTCTCTGATACTGTGGGAAGGGCGGAGGAATATCCTATACAAGCCCGAACTACCGTCAAACCCTGTCAACCAGGATCATCTCATCCTCCCCAACGTGGTGACCCTGTATCCACCTCTCTAGATGGAGCTCAGCTAGCTCCTCATGCATGTGCCTATATGAGGGGAATCCCACATATGGTCTCCAAATAATGTCCACTTCGGACAACCCCTCCAACAACTACCAAAAATGGGCCACATCATATGTCGGCCTATCCGACCTCGCTCTTTGACAACCGGCACCCATCTCCTATATCCCAACCACACACATCTCGGTGGGAATGCATCTGCTCGGGGCATCCCTATAGGTCGAACACAGACTATGTGCTCATAGGCCCAACAGTGCAGTATAAATGTGCAACACATGCTGAACCTGCACAACCACCCATACACCCACAACTCTCTGTATAACTACACCAAGAATGTTGGTGCCCAGGAAAACAATGTCTCATGCACCATCATATCATGGAGCACCCCCATCGCGATCGGGTAAAGCATTTACCCTCTGTATCGGGCAAAGTGCATAGCAGCACATTGCCTCCATCAACAAAACTACTACACTCGTCTCATCCGAAACTAGGTACATCTCGTCATAGCTCAAACTGCGTTATGGAAGCTCAAATCCGTCACCCCCTCACTAAATACTATTTTGATCAGCTCCTATGAGGCCTTAGAGGAGATAGAGTATACCTGGACCCCTAATATGGGTAACCTAAGAATCTAGAACAAGTGCTCTAGGTGATAGTCATCTCACCCGTCGGAAGGTGGAACGTGTTGGTCGTGGAGTCCTATCTATCGATGAGCACGACCATCAAACTAGGCTACCAAATAGCATGTCGGTAGCACCGAATACCACTCAAGCCCACTACCTCCATGTGTTGCAGCTCCAATGGGCTCGCTAGGCCATGCAATGTCACCAATAGTGGCGAACCCTGTCTCGCATGTGTAACTACGATTGACCCTACATCCAATCTAAAGCACAACATTAATCTACCTTTACCATGACCTTATTCATCACTTATCATTACCCACCACCCTATTTTTACCTTACCCATCTCAACCACCTAACCTACATCATTTTTTTGACCCTTTTGCCTAAAATCCCAACCGGTGTCGGTTCATCCTAACCAACTCTAGTCACCCTTAAACCGACATTGATCACCTATTTGGTGACCGATACTGTTCAACTTGACCGACCACGGTTACCACGTAACCAGGCATCAATCACCTATTAGGTGACCGATCCCGATTCTTCTACCCGACCGACGACCGCCAAGCTTCGACCAACATTGGTCACTGTCACAAAAAATATGCGACTTGCCAAAACACCCTTTTTTAAAACCCTCCCACCTCGCCCCTTTTCCCTCACCTACAATGACCTACACTACCCCAAAACCCTTACCCACCCCACATGTCCAATTTCCTTCCCCCCTTCTTTTATGCCCATTTTTCCCCCATGCCCATTTAACTTTTTTCCTCGCCCCAAAAACAAAACCCCACAAAACCCAAAAACAAACAACTATTACACCTCTACTTTATCTAATTAACATTAAAGAGTTAGGCACTTACCTCGTTGTGCATGCAGGTACGCCACCATCTCGGTGGCATGTCTAGCCTATTGTCTTTGGTGGTCACCCCAATCCCTCTCCCACATTTACCATCACCAACTATCTACCCACACACTCCGACCAATCAAATCCCTCGCAAATATCTCGTGGACCCGCTACTCACCAACCCAACCACCATCAACTCACACTACCAGCTCACACCTCTCATTTCCTCCGTATGATTTTCTCACTTTTCTCTCTTTTTTTCTTTCTTAACTTTGTAATTAACAAATGAATATTAAAAACACGGATTTTTTTGTTTTTATACAAAACCCGACCTAACCGACGTTTGTTCCCCTAGACCGGCATCGGTCTCATGCCCTACCTAACCATCGCCAGTTTTCCTTTACTAACATCGGTTATCCATGACCACCATCACCACCTTTACCTACACATTTCCCCTACTTTTCCATTTTACCCGACCCTTTACCTTACTCCTTTACCCCCTCCACCCTTTACCCAACCCATAACCTTACCCTTCCTACCTCCTCATTTACTACCTCCATTTGTCCTCCTTTGGGGACTCATTATTTTACCCCTACCTTGGCCTTACCCATGTCCGACATAGATATTTGGACCTGGACCATCGCTAGTGACCTTTGACCTCATGTGTTCACTATACCTTGCAGCACTATTACCTATGTTGATTGACCTAATGACCTTACCTAGCCTATTGTTGTGACCGTTTATCCTGACCCTACCTTTGGTGTACTGGAACATACCTAAACGTTCCTACACCTAACCTACGTTGTGCTTCTTGACCTTATCCTATACCTTGGATACTGGATTCACTTCAACCTTGTTTGGATAAACCTATTGACCTTAGACGATGTAGAGTTTGCCTGCTCTTCAACCCGGGAGCGGGAGCGTGCTGCGCTTTACACGTGTGCGTGCGTTTGACTGTTGCTACCTTTAACCCTGACCCATTACCTAGATTTCCCAAGTAAACCTTTCACTCCTTTTTCCTGTACCCACTTGCCTTTTCCTCACATTTACCTTTTATCAAACCACTCACCGCTTCACCGCTACCTCATCGAGTTCTTGGTTTGAGAGGAATCACCTTCACCCTCACATGGGGAAACCACATCTTTTTTTTGTTAGCATCACTTACCAATACAAGCTACGCAACAAAAATGGGTAAAATGTAGACACTAAAATTAGATCACACTCCCCTTTTGTCCCTCGACAAATAAACACCCTTCATTATATTTACCTAGCCATGACCCCCTTCACCCCACTAATATTAATTTAATTAATTTAATTAAATTAATGCATTATCCTCACTATATTTATTATTTAAATAATATCTACACATATAGTTCACTTAGACACCTCATCAAGCTAACTCAACCTAAGACCTATTCTTAGCAAGTTCCCATAACTAACTAAGACTTACCCAAACCCTAAAAATCAATGCCTACATTCCCTCTAACCACATTCCCGCATGCTCACAAGAGGCTTTGAGTCTAATCCATAGGATAACAACACAAGATCCAAGGAAATTAGGAGGATCTCCCTAGTTTAGTAAACTTAGGAAATCTCATCTTACCGACGCGTCAGTTACCCTAACCGTCACCGGTTAAGCCAGACCACCATCGATTACCCCTTTTAACCCCTAAACTACCTTATTCTCAAGGTGGGAAATAAAATGGGAGAAAATTTGATGAGAAAGAACACATCTAAGAGAGATAACACATCTTCAGAGAGCTAATTCCAATGAAAACTCACATCCAAGGAAGGAGATTGAACATCTTCTCCTGCATAGCCATCCCAAATGCGATCTCGATCCAACCAAGCAAAGAGAAGTGTGCGTGTAGTCCATGCAGAAAGCTTTTATTCAGTTGGTGATCACTTGCAGCCTTCAAACCCATCATCAACACCTACATCCTTCACACACGACCTTCTTCAGAACAAAATCCAAGTAAGTACAACATCATACTTTCCTGGTTATTTCATTTCATCATTATTTTATCACCCATTGTTTATCTTGCTCCCTATTGACCTTCTCCAACATTTTCACCTCCATAGACCCATCAAAACCTCAAAAAATCCTACTCCAGTCACCCAATACCTCATCTCAACCAACCAAAATCCTTTATGCAATCACAAAGGAGACCAAAACCCTGTTCTGTGACATTTCTAGATCTCACAAGAATCGGCACCGGTTATACTAACTAACCACCGTCGGTCACCCCGACCGACATCGGTCTCGATTTTTTCCCACACATCCTTAAATAGAGACCTACCCACCTAATTTTACCTCACCCTTACTCACCCGTGATCTACCCGAGACCTTTATCAGACCTACAGAGACCCAAAACCAATCATTTGACCTTTGGATTCTATTCTAGCTTAGCCTGTTAGATTAGATCTATTTTTCTTATTGTGTTTAAGTGAGATACCTAAATCATTTCAAAATAAAAATAGGATTTACTTTGTTTACAGCATTAATTTTTTTAAATAGTGGACTAACAGCCATCTAGGAAGTATCATACTTCCCAGATCTAGCTTATGCTAGGAAGTTCATTGCCCATATTGTTTAATTCCTTCTGGTGGTCTTGTTTTCATTACAAGTAGTTCCTCCTAGCCAAAAGGAAGCTCCTCGGTCAGCCAGTGGATTCGGAAGTCATACACGCGTAACATCCCATCAATTGACATTTGAATAGGTATTCCTCCTATGCCCGTTACCCTATCTATTTCATCAACAATTCAAAGAAACAATCTAAGAAAAAGGTGAAACAACTATTTCATCCTCTCCTCCATGGGTTACATCTCGACTGCCTCTTTTTACATGTACATTATTCATCAATAAAACCTTTTAGCAACACTTCTGCATCAATTCCATGGGCTTAGAAACTATTTATATGCATGACAGTTTGGATAGGTTTGGCATGACACTCAATGACATTTTACCACCTCTTCATTCACCACATCTCTACAATGGCTATTTTCACATTACACTAGCTTATGCCTTGTGTGTCTTTCATTTGACAATTTTTGTTGCATGTATCCTTCGTGACTCTCCACTCACACTTGGACAATCATGGCTTAACTATATTGGTAGTACAATAGATGCTCATCACTCTTTGCTCACATTTCCTATGCCTTTTGGAAGTATCTCTATTCATAATGATTCTTCTCCCGCTTACATTCCAAACATCTCTTGTTGGCATTCTCATGGTTTTCCATCAATCACTTTTACTGATGAAGAGTATGCAATGAATGTGTACACACTCTGTCATAATGGGTCCTTATATGACCCTCCTCATTATATATATATTATTAGGTTTCGGTGATGTTTTAGTAGGTTTCAATCATGACAACGATGATCTTCTTGATAGCGGCACATAGTCACCTTCTCTACCATATACTTGGGGGCATCATATGTAATACACCCCCTGCACCTTAAAATTTTCATATAGGCATCTTCATTACACATTCTACCATCACCATTTCTGATGACACACTCTTATGCTTCAGATTCACACTTAATCTGTTGAGGAATTACTACACATGAACCCCACACACTGCACTATAGGCATTACACATTGCGTCTAATCACACATCACTCGTTATACATCATACATCATATTAGTCATTATTGTGCATATATCATACTTCTATTTTCTAGTGTTGCATATTATTCATCATACTTTCTACGTTATACATATCACACACTTCATACTATTAGGTTATCTACACATATTACATTTAGCGGTTCTAACTACACCTCGCAACATATGCCTTACATCATACATTGTGCATCTTTATGTCCCACATATTCTACATAATTGAGTATAGCATTCCATTATATTACATACTAATTTACTAGTATATCTACACATGTTATGTAACACCCGCTAAAAACAACCCATTTGGGACCCAAGAAATAACCTAGGATTAGTTAGGAAAAATTATGGAATATTTTTTTGTTTAAAAGATTCTACAACCAAGTTACAAGGGAACAACTGTCACTAACAAGTTCCAAAACCATTCTAATCCGCTAGAACATGATTTTATTTTATTAACAATTATTAGAGGTCATAAGGTCAAAAATCTATGTTTAGAAGGTTCAATTAGGTTCAGAGGGTAATTCCTCACCATACCCACTCTCTAACAGATTAAAGTTTCAACTTGATTTTTCTCACACTTAACATATTCAAAAATTCCCTAAATCATTCCCATTGGATAGGAAATTTCCTCACCTTTCCATTTATATAAAGAAGTCCTCCTAACTCCTCATATTTCTCAAGTTATGGGCCGGCGGGCCTTGGGGTGAAAATTTTCCCCAAGAGCAGGCACGCGGGCCCAGGGGTGAAAATTTGCCCAAAGGGCGGGTTGGCGGGTTGGGGAGACTTTTGGAAAATTTCCTGCATAGGGAAAAAAATAATTTTTCACCCGCGCACTGCAGGTCCGCAAGTCCAAGGTAGGGACACGTGACACTCCCTAAGTCAGTGCGAGGAAAAACACAAAGGCGGGAAACATTTTGAAAATTCTCCCACACAGGCAAGGAGCCAATTTTGTGCCCACGCTCCCATGAGTCCATAGGGGACACGTGGCATCACCTAAGCCAACATGGGGAAAGTGGGGCGAGGGGGAGAAAATTTTCTTAATGCCCCAAAGGGCTAAGAGGATAACAAGGATCGTGCCTCCGCCGACACCTTGCGATGCCACGTGGCAGCTTTGGATTGGCTTCGGATCAGCGGAACGCTAGGGGAGACATGGAAAAAAAATTCAAAATTTTATGAAACAAAAAAAGGAAAAAGGGACCTGCTCCATCTTGCTGATGCCTCATGACATCATGTGGCATTACCCGATTGGTTGAGGGCCAACGGGAAAATTTGAAAATTATTTCCAAAAAAAATTTGGATGTGCTAAGTTAAAAGGAGATTCATCCCACCACTGACACCTCATGGTGCCACATGGCATCCTTTGATTGGATGTGGGCTGGCAAGGTGGAAAGGAAAATTTGGAAAAATTTCACAAAAATGTTCCTAAGCTCTAAGGGAAAAATTCGGGCCCGTGGGCCCGCCAAGGAAATTTTTCCCAATTTTTTTACCTCAAGTGTAGAAAAAACTTGAGAGGGCCATAAATTTTGATACGAGCTCGGATTTGGGAAAACAAGGAATTTTTGAAAATATCTTGACGTCCTCTTTGCATATAGATCAATAATTTTTATTTTGATAAAGTTTAAGGGGTTAATTTTAAGAAAACGGCTGCAGGCTTTTACAAAGTCTGTGGCAAATCGGCAAATTTTAACTTGTGAGATTTATTCAATTTGATATTCATCCTCTCTCAACATATCAAATAGACATGGAGAGTTGTTCTTAGGAGGAATTAGGATAATTTTTTGGGTTAGATCTATTTGATTGAACTCCAATTTTAAATTTACCATTTTGACAAAGAAACGATCATGAAAACTTTGAACTCGGTTTCTTTAGGTTTTGAAGTATTTCCTTTAAGTGTATTTTATAATTAGATTTGTTTAGGGACTACTACTTCAATTTAATCAATTTATTTGTTTATTTATTGTTGCAGTTCTAACTGTGCATTTTTTTCTTTTGATAATTGCCAGTTTGAAATTACAAAAACATGGATCAAATTTTAATGGTTCTATTTGCCACTTTCTTCTTCCAAGTATTTAGAATATGTTCCAATTCCAATCTAACACATTATTTGATTTAATTAAAACAATCGAAAGCCAAAATACAATTCTAATTTCTAGTCTTAACATTTTTCAAGGAGAATAGAGCATTATATTTTTCCTCACACACATTTCTTCTTTTCAACAGAGATTTCAAAATACAATAGATGATCAATTTCAATACAACAATACAGATTGAAAAAGGTAATACAATCCTTTATTGATTCCAAAATGCAACATTACAACCTTTCTTCTTTTATTCCTTCCAAAACATATATTATATACAGAACAAAATAATACATTTTCTTCTCACGTGTTTCACTTTACCACTTTTCAAATAGGGATTTCATAGTGAATGCTAAACACAGATTTCCAATGGAATAACAACATATGGACAAGACAAAACCACTTCCATTAATTTAAATGAACTCTTACAACTTCCTTTCCATTTGGTTTCAAAATGCAACATACAAAAACACGTATCATTCTTTCACATTCTTTCCAAAACAGAATACAGAGTATAACTCTTTTACATTTCAAATTTCCACTTGCAATCGTACAAAATCTTCCCATTACAAATATTTACAAGTTTATCCACTTCAAATGGGAAATGTTATAATGAGATTTCATTTCACAAGGGATCACAAACTATCTTTTCTCAGCTCCAGAAAAGCAACATGCATACTCCTCATTCTTCCAATTTGATCACAATAGGTATAGGGGAAAGGAAACGCTCTCCACCCAACCAAGACATCTAATGAAGAGGAGAATCCATCCTTCTTCATTGGCCGCCGAGACCTAACCACAATGCAATAAAATATGTGATCCAACTCATGGCAACAACAAGCTTCCACAAACATACAAACAACATTTTCATAAAGAAACATAGTCCCAAACATAATGTAGTTTACAACTACATTAAAGCATGACAAAAATACAAATGCTTCATCAAGCAAGCCAAAGGAGAAAGAAGCTATTAGGGATGTTTCTTATGCCTCCCAAAGGGAAAATGGGTATCACCTCCTAAGAACAACCCGCTAAGAATATATATATATATATATATATATATATATATATATATATATATATATATATATATATATATATATGAATATCATTTCAAAACCTTGTCATGCCTTTATGCTTCCCCAAGTACCTCTTATTCCTCACATTTTCTAATGTCTCCCCAACCTCTTATAGCACCCCATAACAAGTAAAGAAATGCAATATATTTCGTTATAAGGTGGAACCTAAATCCCAACTCCCTCCACCCTTATACCTCCCTGAAACACACTTGTGTCTCCCATAAATTAACCCCATAGTCTTCTCCTACACCATTCATAGGCCATCTACCCAAGAGCCCACAATATACCAAAGAATTCACATAAGAAAATTTACATATATACAAGAATTTTCGTGCTCACTTCCCTTTGACACCTTTTGATACTAATCTTGATATTATTAATTACATTATGGACATTATTATGCTTTTGATTTAGTATGATGTTAGATATTTGATCATGGATTATTGTGATCTTGATTTGGTTATGATGCATGATGATTATTAGAGACACTCATATGTGGATGATGATATACTATTTGACATGGATATATTATGAATGTTGTTCAGGCATGTGATTTTGGATATTGTGAGTAGACCTAGAAAATGGACTTTATATGATGATGATATAGTTGTTGATTAAATTACAAATGATATAGTTGTTACTTTGATGTTGTTGTGATTCATTATATAGATGATTTTGGAATTATATTTATATTCATGTTGGATGTTCTGATATGGCCACGAGGCCGAAGGAGGTATTTGTGTTTTGCAGGTTAAAATATCACAACAAATATAGGGGATTGGAGACCAACCACATTGGAATTCTAGATGAATTCAACAAGGTCACCATGACAACATGTTTTGTGTGTGTGTGTGTGTGTGTGTTTTATTTTTGTTGGGGATTCCCATGGGGGCATCACCTTTATATGTGACCATGGGTTTTGTGTATTTGTTCGGTGGTTCCTTATTTTATTGTATGTGTTTTATTAGTGATGTGTCCCTTTCTTTTAATTAATTAAATTGTGTTAGATTAATGTGATAAAACATATGGTTAAAAGTTAATAAATAAATAAATCAAATTTGGGATATAAGAAAGTAATAATGGAAGTTGTTGGTTTTTTGTATTAAATGTTGTAAGTATGTGTAAGTGATGTGTAAGAGTTGTGTAAGTTAGATTTTGGAGTATGAAACACTCCACCTCCTTGGAAATTCAAATTTTTCCTTAGAGGATAATCTTGGAGGCTTGTGAGATGAGTAAAATTTGTCCCATACCTCTTAATTTAATTTACCAGCCATACCTATGGTTGGAGGGTTGATTTTAGACCCTTTTAATGCATTTTTATTAATCATGTTTCATGTTTTGATTGCACACTTCTTACATTTTATTTAATTCAGTCCTTTGGGGTGTGGGCTTATTGGAGTGTGGAAGTAAATTTTCATATTATTTACCCACCTCTTAATTTTACATTGGAGAATGAAATTTGACTTTTGTGTTGGATTTGAGGATGTGTGATGTGGCATCCTACATGGATCCACCTCATCCTCTCCCTCTTCTATAAAATTTGAACTATTGTCTTTGTTTTGGGTTGTTGAAACTTTTTGCGTGCTTCCTTGGGGTGAATTTTCTTGTTGATTGGAGCTATTGCTTTTGGAAGGATATTGGAGAACTTTGCATGCTTGTTGGTTTTTGATTTTGGGACTGTATTTGACATTGAAAGCTTGTTGTGTTGGAACCAAATCTACCATGGAGAGGTAGGAGCTTAGCTCTTCTTTTATGTTGTTATTTCTTTTTGTGTATGTGTGAATGGTGAATGTTTTGTGTGTTTATTGGTTGTTTGGGTAGACTGCCATAGGAATGGTGTAGGAGAAGGCTATGGGGAATTCATGTGGGGGGCATAAGGGAATGCCAGTGGCATCAGAATTCTTGTGGAGGGAGTTTGGGTTTGGGATCCACCATGGAAAAGAAATAGCTTGCATTTCTTACTTTGTGGGGGGCATAAGGAAATCTGTGGGGGAATAAGGAGGGATTGTGGGGGCATAAGGATATGTGTGATGTTTTATATTGGTGGTTTGTTACAGGTGGATTCTCATTTCCCATTGGGAGGCATAAGCAGCTTCCCCCATAGTTCTTGCTCCTTTGGCTTGTAATGAAGAAGCTTGAGTTTTGTTTGTTGTGTTTCAATACAGTTGTAAATTGTTGTTTTGTTTGGACTGTGTTTTAAATTTGAAATGTGCATGTTGAAAGAATGCTTTGTGATGTGGAAGCATGTTGTTTCCATGTGTTGAAATACATTTCTTATTGCATTGTGGTTGGGGCTCGGGGCCAATGAAGAAGGATGGCTTCTCCTCTTCATTAGATGTCTTGGTTGGGTGGAGAGCATTGCCTTTTCCCCACTTTTGTTGTGATCAAATTGGAAGAAAAGGGAACTTGCATGTTGTTGTTCTGGAGCAGAGGAAAATATAGTTTTGACAGTCCCTTGTGAAATATATTTTATTGTAACCTTTCCCACTTTGAAGTGGATGAAATTGTAACGTATTTTGTGAAGAGAAGATGTTTGTAATTGGTTATGAAAGTTGTATATTCGAAATGTGAAAGATATTTATATTTTGTTCTGGTCATTTGAAAGAAGGAAATTGAAATCATTATCTGCATTCAAGGAATTGAAAAAAAAGTAAAGATGTATTTCTTTTAAAATCAATAAAGGATTGCAAGACCTTTCCTCATTTGCATTGTTGATTTAAATTGGAATATCAGATTGTGATTGAAATCCCTATTTGGAAAAATGGAAAAGGAAGAAACACGTATGAAGGAATTGTATTACTTTTTCCTTTTGAAAATATGTTAAAATTGGAAATCAGACTTTGCATTTTAGCTATTAAATGGTTGGATTAAAATCACTAAATGTATTAGACTAGAATAGAAATGAAATTTCCAATATGGAAGATGAAATTGTTAAATAGATCCCTCAAGATTTGATCTCTATTGTAAATTTAAAACTGGCAAATAATTTATTTAAAATGCACAGTTCAAACCTACAAACAATAATCAACATTAAAACATTAAAATTTAGTATGTTATGATATCAATGAACTCAATTTGACAAAAAAACACTTAAGGAAATAATTTAAAACATTGCAAAATCGGGCCCAAACTTTTCACAGTCATTTTTCTGTCAATTGTTGGAAAATTCGAATTGGAAATCAATTAAGAAAAATTACCTTCCAATACATCTTAAAATCCTTCTTAGAATAGTTCTCCATGTCTGTTTGGCATGTTGAGTGAAGGAGAAGATCAAATTGAACCAAATTTATAAGTTAAATTTTACCAGTTTTCTTTTAAAAGCTTGTAGGTCATTTTCTCAAAATTGACCACTTAAACTTTATCAAAATCTAAAATTAATGATTCTTGTGCAAAGAGGGCATCGAGAGATTTCCATAAATTCCTCATTTTCCCAAAACCAAGTTTTCTATCAAAAGTTATGGCCTTCTAAATTTTTCTTCACTGGCATTAAAATTTTGGGAAAATTTCCCTTGGCGGGCCCGTAGCCCAAAATTTTCCCTTTGGGACTTAATAAAATTTTGAGAAATTTTTTGAAATTTTCCCTGCCACCCCGCAGCCAATAAGAGGCTACCACGTGGCACAAAGAAAGGGGCAAAACATTTCTAACTATCTTTTCACGAAATTAGTTTTTGGAAAAATTTTGTAAATTTTCCCACATCCCCGCCAACCCTCAGCCAATAGGATGTCGCCACATGGCTCGGTGGAGGCATGAGGATCTTTTTGAAACTTACCCCTTTTCCCCTTTGGAAAAATTCCTTGAACTCCTCTGTGGCCCCACACTCCCACCCCTTCCTTGGAAATCCATTCCATAGACGCGCGGGCCTGCATGTCAAACTTATCCCCCTACCCCCTCCTTGGTGAATTTTCCTCAAGTCCTCCGCCGCCCGCCCTTCCCTTATTTCCTCCCGCTTTGACTTGGAGCTCGACATGTGTCCCTGGCAGCATAGCGGAGGCACGGGAAAAAGTTTGTTTTCACCCCCGCGTAAGGAAAAATTTGCTAAGTCTCCCCACGACCCACCAATTCGCCCTTTTGGGCAATTTTTCATCCCTGGGCCCATGGGCCCACTCTTAGGAAAAATTACACACCAAGTCCCGTCGGCCCATAACTGGAGTTTTATAATGAGTTAGGAGAACTTGTTTATATCATTGGAAAGGTGAGAAAATTTCCTATCCAATGGATATGATTTACAAAAATTTTGAATGCGTTAAGTATGAGAAAAATCAAGTTGAAACTCTGAGTCTATTAGAGAGTGGGTATGGTGATAATTTACCCCTGAACCTAGTTGAAACTTCTAACCCTAAATTTTGGAACTTGTGACCTCTAATAATTTTTGATAAAGAAAAATTATGTTCTAGTGAATTTTAATTGTTTTGAAATTTGTTAGTGGTAGTTTTTGCCTTGTAACCTGGTAGTAGACTCCTTTAAACAAAAAAATTATTCCATAATTTTCCTAACTAATCCTATGTTGTTTCTTGGGTCTCAAGTGGATTGTTTTAGCGGGCATAACAAGAATAAAATTTCAAGAGCCAAGCTCCTACCTCTCCATGATGGAGTTATTCCAAGTTCCAAAATAACAAGCTTTATCCCAATGCAAGCAATCCAAAACAGCCAAGCACAAGCATGCAACAATCTTCCAAAAACTTCTCCAAGCAAGAGCTCCCAAAACAGCAAGAAAAATTCACCCAAAATGAAGTCTCCAAAAGTGAAGCAACCCAAAACAAGGAAAGAAATTTGAATTTTATAGAAGAGGGAAGAGAAGAGGATGAGGAGGATCCATGTAGGATGCCACATCACACATCCTCAACCCCAACCCCAAAATTCAACTTCATTCTCCAATGCATAATAAATAAGTGGGTGAATAATATGATAGTTCACTTACACACTCAAACAAGCCCATACCCCATAAGGACTGAAATTAAATTATGTAAGAAAAGTGCAATTACAACATTCAACTTGACTTGTAAAAATACATTAAAAGGTCTAAATTTAACCCTCCAACCATAGGCAAGGTTGGTATGTAAATTTAAGAGGTATGTGACAAGTTTAACTTGTCCAAAAATATCCTCCAAGGACAAATTCGAATTTCTAAGAAGGTGGAGTGTTTTACACTCAAGAGTTAACTTACACATCACTTACAATGTCACTTACACATTACTTACACATTCTTTAAAGCATGGCCAACAACTCTATTAATTACATTCTTATGACATATTTTAATTAATTAACTAAACAATATGATTACTCACAATATTAACACAACATTAAATAAATAATGAAAGGGGTAAGTGCACCACAAAATAAACACATGCAAACATAACAAAAGGGACCAAATAAAAGAAAAACATAAAATCCCTTGGTCACATTTAAAGGTGATCCCCCCATGGGAATCCCGACACTAAAAACACACAAACAAATACAATTTCCATGGTGAAATTGTGGAAATAATCTAGAATTCCAAAGTGGTTGGTCTCCAATCCCCGATGTGTTTTTGTGATATTTTTGTAACTGCAAAAGTAGAAATAAATCCTTGACCTCATGGCCATATCAAAACATCCAAATGAATATAAATATAATTTCAAAATCATCAATATATATTTGAAATACAATAATTATCATGACAATCAACAGTATCACTCACAATTTCATTAACAACTATATCATCATCAATTTTAATCTAATTTTCATTTTCTAGATCTAATCAAAATATCTAATTATTACAAGTCTGAATGACATCCATAATATAACCATGTCAAACATTATATCAACATCAATATATAAAAGTGTCTCTAATAATCATCATGCATCATATAAGAATCAAAGTCAACAATAATCCATGACCAAATATCTAACATCATACTGAATCAAAACTATAATAATGTCCATAATATAGTCAACAGTGTCATGATTAGTATCAAAAGGGGAGTCAAAGGGAAGTGGGCACTACATCCCCCTCCCCTTAGACTCGACTTCCTCTTGGAAATCACTGGAAAAATGTGGGAACTAAACTCATAACAAAGTAGCATCCTCCCATGTAGCTGCAGTCTCATCATATCTATCCCACTACACCCGAACCTGATCAACCTCTCTACCTCGAAGGCCTAGGGTCTTGTGATCTAATATGCAAACGAGCTCCACCATCACCTACCCCTGATCCTGCACCTATAATGATGTCTAATCTAACACATGAGAAGGATCTGCAACATATCTCCTAAGAACCGAAACATGAAACACATCATGTACATGAGACAAGCTAGGTGGCAATGCTAGACGGTAGGCCAAAGGGCTGATACGCTCTAAGATCTCAAAAGGACCCATGAATCTAGGAGCTAACTTAGAGCCTTTTCCATAACAAATAGGGCTCTTGTGTGGCCTAACATGAAGGAACACCTTCATGCCCACATCAAAACTATGGTCGGTCCTATGTTGATCTGTGTACTTCTTCTACCTGTCATGTGCCTCCTGTAGTCTTTGTCTGATCAAAATCACCTATTGCTCCATGTCCTACAACAAAGCTGGTCCAAGAGAAACCTTGTCCTCTAGCATGTCCCAACTAAGAGGTGTCCTGCACTCTCTACCATACAAATCTTGAAAAGGAGCCATGCCTATAGAACTCTGAAAACTATTATTGTAGGAAAACTCCACTAAGTACAGGTACTCCTCCCATCTAGACTACTGATCCATCACATACATCCTGAGCATGTCCTCTAAAATTTGATTCACTCGCTCAATCTGTCCATCTATCTCGGGGTGATATGTTGTGCTGAAATTAATCTTCATCCCGAGGGCATGTTGCATGGTAGTCCAAAAATGGGAAGTGTACAAAGGATCGCGGTCACTAATGATCTTCCACGGAATCTCATGCAACCTGACAATCTCATCCAAATATACCCATGCCACTGCACTAGTTGTATAAGTGGTCTTCACCGGAGAAAAGTGAGCCACTTTTGTCAATTTATCAATTGTGACCATGATGGCGTCGTGGTGATATCTCGACATTGGTAGCCCAACAATGAATTCCATGGAAATGGTGTCCCATTTCCACTCTAGTATAGCATGAGGAAATAGAAGGCAAAGCCCCGGATGGTGATGCTCACCTTCACTTTTTGGCACTCTAAACATCGTGACACAAACTACACCACATCTCTATGAATTCCTCTCCAATGATACAACCGTATCAAGGTGGCATGCATCTTCTTCACCCCGGGATGGGCTGAATAGGGTGCAAGATGTCTCTCTTAAGATGTCCTACCTCAAGCCTCCCTCTCTGGGAACATAAATCCAACCTCTGTGCCTGAGAAGACCATCTTCCTCTAACAAAACACCATCAAACTTCCCTCGAGGGGTCTCGAGACTCGATATCTGCTCGAACTACAATGTAGAAGTTGTCGAGAGGAAGTCTGCTGAAGGATTCTCTACTCTACAAATCTATGCTCACCGAGGTGGCCATAGTCAACATGTCTCCATCCTTCCCTTCACATGCGATCTCCATATCATCCAAAAGTCATCCACGAGCATTGAGATTGGGCTACGTGAAGAGATGGCGAAGACTCAAGTGATCTGTCCTGAGTGTGAATCTCGACCAAGAAGAAAGTGTCTCCATTAAACCAAGGCATGCACAACTACCGCAAGCTCAAGATCATGAGTCGGATAATTGAGCTCATAATCCTTGATTTTTCAAGACTCAAAAGCCACTACTTTTCCCTCCTGCATCAACACACCTCCAAGCCCTGCTAAAGAAGCATCCGTGCAAACAAAAACACACCTGTGGATCCGCACTTTGTAAGAATAGGTGTTGTAGTGAGGCATTCCTTCAGTGTACTAAAGGCCTACTCACACCTGTCTGACCAAACAAACTTCTTCCCTTTCCTCTATAGGGAAGTGATGGGGTGTGCAATCTGAGAGAAGTCCTAAACAAATCTTTGGTAGTAACCTGCTAATCCCATGAAGTTGTGCACCTTAGTCACAATAGTGGGTTCTAGCCAATCCATAATAGCTCTAATCTTGGAAGAATCAATGGTGATACCTCCCTAGAAATGATATGGCCCAAATACTTGCAAAATTTGTCTCGAAAGAATGCACACTTCTCCAAGTTCCCAAAAGTTACTACTCCCGAAGACACTTTGAAGAACCTAGTGAAGGTGCCCCTTGTGCTCCTCATGCATATGTGAGTAAATCAAATGTCATCAAGGAAGATGAGCATGAAGTGATCTAAGAAGGTCCTAAATACCCCATTCATCAAACTCATAAATACTGGGGGGCATTAGTCAAACTAAAAGGCACCACTGTGAACTCATAGTGGCCATATCTCATACGGAAGGTGGTCTTATGAATGTCGCCTCAAATCCTCAACTGATGGTAACTTGACTTAAGATCAATCTTAGAGAAAATGTGGCTCCTTTTATCTGACCAAAAAATCATCAATGTGTTGAAGGGGATAATGATTCTTGATCGTTACCTTGTTCAGATAGCGGTAATCAATACACAACCGCAAGGATCCATCCTTTTTCTTCACAAAATCACCGAGTGCACCCCAAGGGGATATACTAGGATGCATAAGGCCTTTCTCCAAAAATCCCTCAAGCTGTAACTTGAGCTCACATAGCTCTAGGGTGGTCATCTGATAAGGTGCTCGTGAGATAGGCTCTACTCCCGGAACCATGTCTATATGAAAATCAATCTCACATGGGGGTGGTAACCCCAGTAGCTCCCTGAAATACATTTGAAAACTCTCTCAAAATGGGGTGATCATCTAGCGATGGTCCACTAGACCCATCCTCTAATCATCACTAACTGTAACAGCATACATCTGGAAACCTCATCATACACACCACTTAAGCTGCATAGCAGAGATGGTACAAATAGAAACAGGTCTCCTGACCCTTGAAATCACCGAATCAACTCCCAAATCATCTGCACAAGATATAATCTTGTGGTAAAAATCCACTCTAGCCTTGTGTGCAGACAACCAATCCATACCCAAGATGACTCCATATGAGCCCAAAGGAAGGATATGGAGATTTGAGGTAGTGGTGAAAGGTCCCAAATCCACCACACACTCCTTAACTAAGGAGTCTACAGATATCTTTGCTCCAGAACCCATCTCAACATCCCAACTATGACCCCTACCTAACGCCACCAACTGCATCACTCTACAAAAGATGGTGCAATGAAAGAATCAGAAGAACTAGAATCAAACAAGATGGAGGTAGGAATACCACCAATGCTACATGTGGTCTCAATAACTATACTTTGATGTTCTTCCTGGCGGTTCTCGACCGCTACACACATCCTATGACTGCACCCATATCACCAATAGTAGGCTCTAAGATTTGTTTCTTACCCTTGTTGTTAGGGTTATGTGGGTAGTCTCTCCAAAAATGTCCAATAACACCACAACCAAAACAACCGCCTAATCCTCTCCCCTATGTAACAAGTCTAGTTGGTACTCTGAGGCTGTGGTGTGGATAATGATGATTTAGTTGTAATCTATTGAGGTATCTCTTTGGCGAGCTCTGCTAAGAGTGAGCTCTCTCGGGTATCTCATGTGTCTGATGGGACCCCTAGGAGGACGCCCCATACTCCATCCTCTCTATGCATCAAACCTCTGTGGAGGTCTATAAGGTGGGCGGGACTGCTACTTTTGTTTGTTTGGTCTAAAGATGACTGTGTTGAGCCCTATCCACCACAAGGAAGAGGTACTGACCCCCTCGATCTGTTATCCTGCATCTATCAGTGCAGCTCTGGACTCGATCTCTAGCCTGACTAGGTATTTCCCCGAGTCTCCTCTACTATATAGGCCTTCTCGATGGCCTCAACTAATGTCTGTGGACAATGGATCCACACTGCACCTCCAATGTCTAGATTCAGGCCTCGGATGAACCTGTGGATCTGCACCTGCTCATCCTGCATGTAACCAACATACTGGAGTAGATCCAAAATCTACTCTCGTACTCAGCCACTGTAAGAGATGCTTATCGGAGGTCATGGAACTCATCTATCTGTTGTTGTATGAACCTCCATGACAAATATTTGTTCTTGAAACACTCCTCAAAGAGCTCCTAGGTAACTATCTTAGAATCAACATGGAGCTTCTACTCCTCTGTCCTCCACTAGACACCAGCTCCATCCCTCAGTAGATGGATCACAACATGAGCTTTCGTGTTGCTAGAACAAGGATAGAGCTTGAAGCATCCACTCAAGCTCACCAACCAGGCCTCTACCTAAAATCCACCTATGTCACTCGAATAGTGTGATGGTCGAACCTTCAGGATCTCCCCGATTTGATTCTGTTTGTGGTCTGACGGCCTCTAGGCCTCTCTGCATGCTCATCCCTAATTCTAGGACTCTGAGACCTCTCTCTATGTTATGAAACTCGATCACCTTATCCCCTCTATGGTGACTCTACCCTGGCTGACTCTGCATGGGAGTTCTCTCCTCCATGCTCCTCATTGGGTCGAGGAGATAAATGTCCCTCAATGGATGGGACTCTATCATGTCTGGCCACATGCCCTCCTACTGATCCTCCACGTAGAGTGACATTAACATCCTGAAGAGTCTACAAAATCTAGGGTAGGATGGCTGCTACAACATGATCTAGTGGTGGTAAGTTTGGGTCTATGTGAAAAGACCCCTCGTCCCATCTGTGCCTCTTGCACAGACCAAGGTGAGAGTTAGTTCATTTTTCTAAGTTTTATTCAATTTCCATGTTTACTAAAATATGTAATTTCTAACTAAGTTGCTTTCTAGATTTAAAAGTGTGATAGGTTTAAGTTTCATGTCTCAAGTTTTCTAGTGTGCCCAATGGCCCAAGATTTTGAACCACTGCTTTGATACCAAGTGTAACGCCCACTAAAAACAACCCACTTGAGACCCAGAAACAACCTAGGATTAGTTAGGAAAAATTATGGAATATTTTTTTTTGTTTAAAAGAGTCTACAACCAGGTTACAAGGAACAACTATCACTAACAAGTTCCAGAACCATTCTAATCTGCTAGAACATACTTTTCTTTTATTAACAATTATTAGAGGTCATAAGGTCCAAAATCTAGTTTTAGAAGGTTCAATTAGGTTCGAGAGGGTAATTCCTCACAATACACACTCTCTAACAAGATTAAAGTTTCAACTTGATTTTCTCACACTTAACACATTCAAGAATCTTGTAATTCATTTCCATTGGATAGGAAATTTCCTCACCTTTCCATTTATATAAATAAGTCCTCCTAACTCCTCATATTTCTCAAGTTATGGGCTAGTGGGTCTTGGGGTGAAAATTTTCCCAAGAGCGGGCATGCGAGCCCAGGGGTGAAAATTTTCCCAAAGGGTAGGTTGGTGGGCTACGGGAGACTTTTGGAAAATTTTCCACACGGGAAAAAAATAACTTTTCACTCATGCACCCATGGGTCCGCAAGTCCACTAGGGACACGTGGCACTCCTAAGTCAAGTGGGTGAAAATAGGGTGGCAGAGACATTTTGAAAATTCTCCCGCATGGGGCGAGGCCGAGCCAACATTGTGCCCGCACTCCCGTGAGTCCATAAGGGACACGTGGCATCACCTAAGCCAATGCGGGAAAGTGGGTGGTGGGGAGAAAACTTGCATGATGACTCGAAGGGCTAAGAGGATAACAAGACCCGTGCCTCCGCCGACAACTCGCGATGCCACATGACAGCTCCGGATTGGCTACGGATCAGCGGAATGGCGGGGAGACATGGAAATTTTTTTCAAAATTTTATGAAACAAAAAAGAAAAAATGGACTGCTCCTCCACCGAGACGCCTCATGACGCCATGTGGCATCACCTGATTGGTTGCGGGCCATCAGGAAAATTTGGAAATATTTCCAAAACATTTCCAGATGCGCTAAGTTAAAAGGAGATCCATCCCACCACTGACACCTCATGGTGCCACGTCAAAGCCTCTCGATTGGATGTGAGCTGGTGGGGGTGGGAAAATTTAGAAAATTTTCCCAAAAATTTCCTAAGCTCTAAGGGAAAAATTCGGGCCCGCTAAGGAAATTTTTCCCAATTTTTTTACACCAAGTGAAGGAAAAACTTCATAGGGCCATAAATTTTGATAGAGAGCTCGGTTTTGGGAAAACAAGGACTTTCTGGAAAGATCTTGACATCCTCTTTGCACATAGATCAATAATTTTTATTTTGATAAAGTTTAAGGGGTCAATTTTAAGAAAATGGCTTGCAGGATTTTACAGTGCGAACTGGTAAATTTTAACTTGTGAGATTTATTCAATTTGATCTTCTTCCTCTCTCAACATGTCAAATAGACATGGAGAGTTGTTATTAGGAGGAATTAGGATAATTTTTGAGGTAGATTTGTTTGAACTCCAATTCGAAATTTACCATTTTGAAGGCAAAACAACATGAAAACTTTGAACTTGGTTTTGCTAAGTTTTGAAGTATTTCCTTTAAGTGTTTTTGTCTAATTGGATTCGTTTAGGGCCTAATACTTCAATTTAATCATTTAATTTTTTATTTTATTGTTGCAGGTTCGAACTGTGCATTTTTGTTTTGATAATTGCCAGTTTGAAATTACAAAAAATAGGGATCAAATTTTAATGGTTCTATTTGCCACTTTCTTCTTCCAAGTATTTAGAATACATTCCAATTCCAATCTAACACATTAGTTTATTTAATCAAACCATTCGAAAGCCAAAATACAATTCTGATTTCCAGTCTTAACATTTTTCAAGGAGAACAAAGCATTATATTTTTCCTCACACGCATTTCTTCTTTTCAACAGAGATTTCAAAATACAATAGATGATCAATTTCAATACAACAATACATATTGAAAAGGTAATGCAATCCTTTATTGATTCCAAAATGCAACATTACAACCTTTCTTCTTTTATTCCTTCCAAAACATATATTATATATAGAAAAAATAATAAATTTTCTTCTCACGTGTTTCACTTTACCACTTTTCAAACAGGATTTCATAGTGAATGCTAAACACATATTTCTAATGGAATAACAACATATGGACAAGAAAAAACCACTTCCATTAATTTAAATGAACTCTTACAACTTCCTTTCCATTTGGTTTCAAAATGCAACATACAAAAACATGTATCATTCTTTCACATTCTTTCCAAAACATAATACAGAGTATAACTCTTTTACATTTAAATTTCCACTTGCAATCAATACAACATCTTTCCATTACAAACATTTACAAGTTCATCCACTTCAAGTGGGAAAGGTTATAATGATATTTCA